>JAQFVV010000072.1:5634793-6323553 GCA_028023455.1 Epiperipatus broadwayi | reverse complement strand
TTTTCCTCTTCTTCCTTCTTGTTTTGTTCGATTTCCCATCTTTCCCTCTTCCTGCTGGGCCTAATCCCCAATATCTTTTCATGATAGCCCTTTGATATTCCTCGAATGTCTCTGGTTTGTTTTTCATTGCCTCCCACCATTCCACAACTTCCCCTTGGATGTGGCTACATGCGACGCTATTTTGGATTCTTCGCTGAACTGCCCGCATGAAAATAACCTCTCTTCAAACTTTCTACATTTGTCGACACGGGTTCTCATGTCCCTTTCCTTTGAAATGCTCAATTTTTTATCCATTTTCCCTCCATTCTGTTTATTGTCCGTTGATCTTGATTTATTTGGCCTATTATAACTTTTGTCACTACCGTCACACGGAATGTGGTTCTTTTTCTTTTGATTTGTATTCGCTTTATGGTGACAGCGACCGATCGACGGCCGCTCCCCCTTTATCTCCTGCTATGTTTTATTTATTTGTTTATTTTGCTCCGGTTCCCGATGTTTTGTTTACATATTTGCGATGTTAAGAATCGCCGCGATTTTGTTCCGTTTGTTTATTATTATTTTTTTTTTCTCAAGCTTTTGTTTACATAAACATTTCTGCGTCTTCTCCCAGGTTCGGCCGCTTTTGCTAGTATCTAGATTTGCTTTATCTTTATGTTTAGAAGCGTCATTTATACTAGCCTCACGTTGGAAGCGCCAATGTAACCGGTACCCTCTCCCACCGAGATTAGACTTCGAAATTGTTTTGACATGATGTAAGGTGATGCGAGTAATTAAAATCCACTTAAATAATCGTATCTGGCGCCCCCTTATGTGGATAGCGAATAACTGTCGATATAAGAAAACAAATAAAGCCTTACGCTATGTCATGTTTATTTCGAAGCCCGTAATCTCGGTGGGAGAGGGTATATATATATTGTAAACCTCACATCTGAGTTTACAGGTGTTTTTTGTTATTATGTATAACAAAATATTAAAATCATGTATATAGAATAAATTTTATATGATTTTTAAAATATTAAAAATAAATAAATGTAAAGATAAAATGCATTATTACTTATTCTTTTAAAAATAAATAATTTTTTTTTCTTTTAAAACAGAAATGCTGTTATGGTAACCAACAGAAGCTGTCGAAACTCATCTGCTTTCAAGAAACCAGGGAAAATATTGTAACACCTCTTCCCTGTAATATCCCTTACTGTCAAGAAATCATGGAATTTTAGAAAGATTTTAAATTAATATCATGCATTTAATGGAATAGAGGACTCTTTAGGATGCTTTTCCTGACCTTTCCAGTAGTGTGGCTGAAACTAGAGTTATAGACAAACAATATGCCTTAAAATTTAATATTGATTCTACCGATCTATTCATCATTATTGAATGCTAATATTTATGCTTGCTGAAGAAAGAAAAAAAACAACTCATAAAAGTTATTATTCCATGGAAATGTATTTCTGTAATCAACATGCGAATCTACTTATTTTAAAATACTCAGAAGAAAACTGCAACAGAAAACACTCATCTAAAAACTACTTCTGAAGGAACCAAAAGAGCCTAAAATCTTATATTACCAGAAAACATTAAAATCCAAAGATAAATGGTCATGTTACCATGGCCTAGTGGTTAGCATAGCTGCCTTCCAAGCAATGGCCTGGGTTCGCTTCCGTCAACGCCTTGACATATATATATATATATATATATATATATAAAGTGAAGCAACTAAACTTTCTATAGATATTTTCAAAGAGATTGTAAATTATAAAGATTTTTTCTCTCAACGAAATCGCCATATAAGTCTATTAATTTGTAAATAGATTTTTATTATTGTCATATATAACCATTCTTTCATTAAAGTTGTTTATTGTTAATAATGTTGTGTTTGTCATTCCTCATCCGAATTCATTAATGTAATAACTTATTAGATGGAGAGGATCTGCATGGAAACTTATTTTTATGTAGGCTCAATTTGATCATTACTCATGTCTAGAAATTACTTGTCAATTAAAAATAAATTGTACTCTGTCTTTAAATTAGATCAGTGGTTCTCAACCTTCCTAATGCCACGACTCTTTAATACAGTTTCTTACATTGTGGTGATCCCCAACCTTAAAATTATTTTTGTTGTTGTTATGAATCAAAAATATGTGTTTTCCAATGGCCTTAGGTGACCCCTGTGAAAGGGTTGTTCGACCCTCAAAGGGGTAGCGACCCACAGCCTAGATGAAAATTTAATTGCCATATATCCTTTTTTATTATTTAATTGTTAACTGGTTTTATTACCATTTGTTCATTAGGACCATTACAGTAAATACTCATTAAAAAACAGTATCATACATTTCTATAATAAAATCAATATAATCAGAATTAATATGCAATCCAACCTCTAGTGAGACATGGCAACAGATATATATTCAGCTCTCAAAACTCAATTTTTAAAAAGATGTCCTACATCTCATCCAGAGAGACCATCCGCAGGCCATAACAATTTACATGCACGGATCTGTATAAGATGCATTTTAATTTATTTGTATATTTAAAAGATATACATTAACAAAAAGTGAATCTTTAACAAATAATATTTTCAACTGCGTTGTTATTTATTTTTGCTCTTAGACTACTCATTTTGTAACATTTAAAATCTTAAAACCTTCTTATACATTACATTTTATTTAAATAGCTAAATAAAAGTATACCTTTATTCATTTCAAAAGATTACTTATACATTATTTTGCTCTTTCTACTTTAAATCAAAAAAAACCCAACAAGTTAACTAAATTTAATTTAAATAAAAGAAATATCTTTTTTTTTCAACACTCAGATTATAATGTATTCAATGATTGATTACTGACATCGTTGAAAGGACTAAGAGACTGAAGTGAAGTCGGGTTGGACATATTGCTAGAAGAGATGATAATAGATGGACAGTTGAAATCTTAAACTGGATTCCAAGAGATTGTAAAAGACCCAGAAAGAGACCACATATGGGATGTATGAATGAAATAAGGAAATGTGTGTGTGTGTGGTTTAGAGAAGAGAGTTTAGAGATCAAAGAAGATGAATTGAACTTGGAGAAACCTTGATCCTGCCATGGATTGATTGAAAATAATGATGATGATCATTATTAACAATAATGAGGGATTATTTGCACTTAAAACACGTTAAAAAATAGATATATTTACTTTTATACTATTAATTCTTTTTCCCTGCTTGCTCACAAGTTCTTTCATACTAAATATGTTGTACAGTTTTGGGATTTAGAGCAAATAAGGAGTAGAATGCAAAGATAATTTTACATATTTCAATAGCATGACTTTGCTTTCAATTTTCATGTTTGTGAAAGATAAGGTATTCAAATCCATTGTGGGATAGTGAATGCAAGATGATTTATACTATATAAGACAAATAATTGTCCTTCATGACTTGCATTTTTACTTTCATTCATTTAGAGTTTAAAAATATCAAGTACAGTTTAGAGATAAAACAATATCTTTAAAAAATGTGACAATATATCGGACTATTTCCATCATCTATTATTAGAAAATTTTAAACTTTATTTAAATTTTTCAAATACAAACAACTGTTAGTAATACATACAAATAGACAACACTGGTTAGTAAATTATATGTTGCTTATAATACTTCTTTCATATACACTTCAATGCAAACCAATTTTCTTAAAAAACTTTATTTTCCTTCCAGTTTCGACTGTCCAACAGTCTTCATCAGAGCTACAATATTTGAATATTAATACATAACCATCATTTCACATATATTTAAAAACATGTTTCGAGTGATATTATTCTTTGCTCTTCTTCACATGTTTCTACTGACCAGTGATGAGAATATTAGCATAAAAGTTGAAATTTATTGAAATATTTTAAAAAAATTTCATACATTTTTTAAAAAAAAAACCCACATAAAATTGACTATCCATCTGAAAATGGTATGACTTGCTTTGCATGCACCTTGTGAGACCATGGCTCTGTGAATTACAACCAAGCTATCATCTCCAGTGCTTACATTTTTCACAAATTCTTGAGCACTAAATCATGTGATTATTTGCTTTGTATAATAATACTGCTTTTGTTTAAATGAGTGTAAGTTTGAGTTTTATTCTTCAAACCAGAATTTGATTTTGATGAGTAATGGAGGTTATTAAGTACATCCTACAAAAGGTATTACACATGGGAAAAGAGAAAGGGAATTGAATTACTCTATGAATGTGTATTTAATTAAGAAACAGATATATTAATCTGTTACAGATTTAAACTTTATATCTGGACTATGGATAATCTCTAATTTATCTTAAGCAAATTGTTGTCAAACTTATGGGTGGAATAAGTTTGACACATGTAAATCAAAATGTAACAAGTTACTATTGATAAATACTGCATATATAATATATAAAATTGTGCCCTGGTCAACTAATGAGTGATAGTTCAACATGAAGTGCACCTGGGGGGGATGTTTTTAAAATTGTTCTTTGTTCACGTGTTTCAAGTGTATGGCGGTTATTAAGTATATCTACAATATATATTTCTTTATCCTCAAGGATTGTCAATTAGTAGTAATTTCTTAAAAACTTCAAAAGTTATCTCTGTTTACATGGATATAATCTTATTTTAATTTTTTATCATAACAATCCATGGAAATATTTAATTCAATATATATATGTTAAGTTTCTAGTTGCAAAATAGAATACCAAAATTTGAATTTATTTTTATCATGTTTGAGAGAAGTTAAAATTTAAATAAAACATGATTAGAATGAAACTTTCAGGGCTAGGGCAGAAATATCCATCTACTTTACAGGTTAAAAATATTTTCCATAACACATTTAAAAATATGGAGTATAAACTCAATTTAAGAAAATATTTTAATGAAAAATTGGTCTTATCTAAAAAGTAATTCCACTCCATCTTAATAGAACAGTAAAATATGGATGTTATTTTGCACTTCTAAAATAGCATTTTATATTTACTGATCAATTTGTTAAATTAAAAAATGCTATGGAATTTTTTATCCGATCTAATTACCTATGTAATATTACACACTTATGTTGTCTAAACATGCACACTTATAAAGTGGAATAAATATTTAACTTTCCAAAATGTTTAATTAAGCAGCCCCAGCGAAATCACTGGTACTATTTATCTACCATCATTGACATCACATTAAAATAACTAGACAAAAGCTTTTCCAAGGTATTGTTTGATATCAACATGACTTGGCAATGAACTACCTTGCCAGTATGATGGATAGCCATTTTGCTGGTTATTTTAATGTGATATCAAAAGTTGTAAATAAATATTACCAACATTAATTGACTGACCAATTAAACATTGAGTAAGGGTGGATATCTTCATCATTCACAAACATTTCTAGTTCACTGCAGGATGGTCTCTCCACATTCAATGCTTCTCTAATCCATAACCTCCACACCAATAAACTTTCTTAGTTTACCTATCCATCTTACATGTGCTCTCTTTCTAGGCATTTTACAATCTGAAATTTAATTTTAAGACTTCATCTCGTATAACAAAATAACTAACTTTGGTCTGTTTCTTGTTTTAATGGTATCTTTTTGTTCTCTAACCAAAATATTTAGCTTTCAATCCCTTCCCATTATCCAACACATCTCTTCTTACTTTGTTGAATAGTCTGTATTGAAAGATTGTTAAGTAAGAATGTCATTTTTTTTAAACAAAAAGCTAAATTTCCTTTAAATATTAAATTCCTTCATTCCATCAAAGTTGAATTCCGTTTAATTTGATCCAATGTTTCAATCTATATTAATAATCTAACAAAGATATTTGTCATTGTTTTTCTAACTTATAATTATCAATATTTATTTTCTTCTGAGAAAAGTCATTATTTAATCTTTTTTAGCATTTTAGTTGTATTTACTTACCATCATCTGATAACTTTTGCAATATTTTCTGGAAGTTCTAAAACATTATTTGCAAAAATATAAACATTATTTGCGAAATCTGAATAATTTAAATAATCTCCATATTTTTTCCCCCATTTTAATTCAGAAAAACATTTTTCGTAAAACTGATATAAAAAGTAAAAATATGGAATCACTGTTATAAATTCTTATCAATGCTAATCTTGGTGTTATTACATAATTGAATTATTGTTATTGCAATTTAATAAATATTCAGGATATGATAATAATCTGGATTTATTTCTTGATGATTCAAAGTTTTAACTATTGTGGAAATACTTACAGAATCAAATGACTTTTAATAATCTATAAAGCATAACTCATATTCATTGATTCTTGGTATAACTGTTCTCAATACTTGGATGTGATCCACTATCCTAATCAACTTTTAAATCCAGCTTATTTTTTTGATTAGTTTGAATCCAAAGTTTTCTGTAGATGAGTTGTAATTTTATTGGCAAAGATTTTGTATAGAACTTTCAAGAAAATTGACATCTGTAATTCCTCTTTATTAGATTTCTGAAATATTAGTATTACTATTGTACTCATCCAATAAAATAGTATATTTTTATCATTAGGCATTTGGTATATATAGTTTTGACAATTATATATATAGGTGATTAATTTTCCTATATATGAAAGTATCAAGAATTATAGTAACAAATAATCAATAAAGAAACAAACCATAAAAGACGAGGATCATTTTTTATGAATTCATTTTATAAGAAAAAACACCATTAAATGAATGTTTACTCAGAAATAACTAGGTATGTTTTTTAAAATGTAGTGTCACAACACTTTCATTAGGAAATTCATTCTACATATTTATATATTAAAATCTCTAGTTTTATAAACTTTTGGCCTTCTGAAATGAGGCAAATTTGTAAGAAATAATGTAGGAAAGGCTGTAGTCATAGATTATTGCATTATCAATTCTTTTAATATAATCTTTATTGATAAAGTATGCGTTACATAATCTATAATAGTTTAAGTGTGCAGTGCCTACTACATATTATACTTAAGTTGTATTAAGGGACTTAAAACATATATACATGTTATTTATTATCAGATTCAAAGAAAATTATATAGTAGTGAAGAATTAATTAGAGTATAAGATGTGCTGTCAAATTTAAACTAAATTTTATGGGTTAGTATCGATTGGGTGGCTAATTAATAATAAATGAATTTTAAAATGATGAAATCATATGGTTAATGAAACAAAGATCATATCTTAATTTGAATGACTAGTGATGTAGATAAGATTATTAAGCAATGGTTTGATCGCTAATTTTAATTATTTTGTTGTACAAATATGATTGCAGTTTTTTTTTTTAGTTTGGGCTAAGGAACCAATTATACAATTCTTCATTTATGGATAAAAGTCATCTAAATTATATATCAAACAAGTACTGTTTGGATAATTCTTTAAAAATTATTTTCCTAACATGTTGTACACAATAAAGTAAGATTTTTAATTGATGGCTAAACAATTTGTAATATAAATCTATTTTTGAGCTTTGTACTACGAATAGTAGACTTCTTTACAAATAAAACGTTTGAGATTCAAATATAAAAATAGTTCAGATTTTGTTTCTGGATGAGAATTTTGCAACTGCCAATTAATAATGCATGTTGGTCGAAAGTTCACGATGATGGCATTTTACTTAATCAGACTAGATTTGTTTCTACATTTGAATACATATAAATTAGATGCACTAAGCCCCAAAAACATCATTGTCACCATTTTTTGTTTACACAGCCTGTTCAAACACTAGTAACTCTCTCCATATAGTAGTGCCACCCAGTCCAAGGTATAATAATCATTGGCTGCTAGGTTTGTGCATCAAAATCTCTATCTAGTGCCTACTTATCCAATATCTCCAGACTAATTTCTAATTTGTGAGCTTCATCAGTAGAGCCTTGGATCTGAGAATACTGAACATAGATCTTTGGATCTAAGGCACTAGATTGGGATTTGATGTACAAACCTTTTAGTGTCCATTGATTGCCAGGGCTTGCACTGGGTGACACTACTGTAGGGAGAATTGCTACTGCTTTAACAGTGTATAAGCATAAGAAAATGGTGATCATGTGATGTTTTTAATGGTTTAATATCAATCCTGACCAAAGAATCAGGGTAACTATGGTTATTAAAAAACTAAAGACAGCAAAATGTATAGATACTGAACTGGGTTGATCCATATGCCTGTAGAGGTAAAAATAATTCAGATTGAAACATTAGTGTCTTCATTTTGGCTATTCATAGGTTTGTAATTAATTAAAAAGGTAAAAGATGGCTGCAAGTTAAAACCTACAAACTAATCTGAGGATATTGGATGAGTAGACATTAGATAGAAATTTTATGCACAAGCTTGTACTTGTTGGCACTACTGTATGAAAAGAATTGCTGTTTTAACATTGTATAAAAGGGTGATCTTTTATTAATCTGTATTAGATATACTCTATTTTTTTCTACAACACATTCTATTCTGAATCATACATTATATATATATTGTAACGTTTTTCGTATTACTTGGCCTTTACACGCTAATATAAACTGCGCGTGAGTTGATCAAGCTATGTCAAAAAAAGAAGAAAGTTGTATTTCTATTCTAAAAACACAGCTATTTTTCCTGATCAACTTCAGCCTATTAATTGTTACGAATTGTGCTATTGACAAAATCAACTTTTAATTTTATTTACTATAGGCGCCAGAATTCCTAAGAATCCGCTGAAATATGTCGCCAGCACCTCTCGCAAGTTGTAAAAACAAAAAAAAATAAAAAGATTTTTATTATATATATATTTTTTTAAGGGGTGGTAATTCTACCGTAATGAGAATTAATGATTTTTACGATTATTAGTCCTGGGCGTATTGAAACATATTGGCAAAGGTAACTTACGTTTAAATCTTATTACACTAGAAATAAATTTAATAATAAAAAATAATAACTATTATTAATAACGCACAAATGAGAATTGATATTAGAAATATTTTTAATTTTGACAAACTAAAATACTTCATGATAAGTAGCTAATTAATACCTTGGAGAGAACACATTTAATTCAGGTGGGAAATATCCAGAAAATATAAATATCAGTTAAAATAAACAAAAAGTTCTTGGTTAAATAAGAGTCTCTCATATAGAAAAATTAAAGTCACTATCGGGATTCTTTTATACGTATATTTTTACGAGTAGTTTTAAATAGTTAACTTTGTCACAATCAGGATAATTATTCTTACCGGTAAGTTTCATGAATTCAGTAGTAGATAACTATGCATAGTTTTTTGGTTATAATGAGCTCGGCCTTTTGGTTATTGCTTGATCTTTTGGTCCATTTCCCCAGTCGGTCACGAAGGCTTTTCCTGGTGTACATCATTAGGTCCGATGTCTTCAGAAGCTCCGGTTCACTGCGACATGCCGAGTTCCTTCAGCGAAGAGCGATCTTGGATATATTAATGTTATCCAAGACCAACTAGAGAAACAAAACGAACAAGACGTTCCTTCAACCGGATCCCTCCTTTTTATATCCAGTTTTCAGGACTTCTGCGCATGCTAGTACCATGCCTTTTTAATCTTATCCAGTCTTTATAAATTTTATGTAATAAAGTCTTTATTTTCTTCAAGTTTTCGGCCATCTTTAATTAATTTGAGTATTTCTACTTTCAGCTTATCTTTTTTTACTTGCTTTTGGAATTCTTTTGTTCTCTCCAATTACTGTTATTACTAATCACATAAAAAAAAATAAGAAGAATAATTCAACCCTCATTGTACGTTTTTTTTTTTTTTAAAAAAAAATACTCAACAAAATTTTAAATCCACTTTTATCTTTTAGTTTTTTTTTTACCCAATGCCAATATATTTGTAACGTATATAAATAAACGTTACAATACCACCAGTGCCAGGAGATGAGAATAAAATAGGGGTTTACACTAATTTTATTCTTAAGTTTTTAAATTCATATTCGTATTTTTTTTTCTGTAGTAGCGTGCTGATATATTGTGTAGACTCATTCACAAGCGACGTTCGGCTTTAACGCCCACTTTTAGGTCTAACACGGCGGGAATGGAAAATATTTCAACATTCATCTGTGTCCTATCCGCTTTAGTGTAATATTAACGATAAGAAGCCCAAGTTATAAGCACAAACGAGCGTTGCTCATCGTTCTTAGTCTTACAGGCTCGTGGCAACTTGGTCCAACTTGATCCGCCTTCCCCTTTATTGGGATCTCTGCTAGAAATAGTCTGACGAGCATTTAAAGACGGTCTTATGTTCATATACTGCGGATAAGGACTCGGGGCTATGTTATTCCCCTCTTCAGTAACCGCCTACCCGGTCAAATACTTGTGACTTACGTCTACATCAGCCACGATCATGTTTTTAGACATATATAAAAAAAATATATATATATTTTTTCTTTCTGGAAGTCATATTAAAAAAAATATCTTCTTTCATATTTTAATAATCAGGGTTTAATTAGTTTTTTTTTTTATAATTTTTTTCTTTTTTCAAAAAAAATCATAATTTATTTTCCGGCTGTGAGTTTCTTTGAGTCATCATTGTAATGTTCTTTATCATTACAACTCATCTCAGGTTGTAGTTGTTAAATCGAAGCCCGAGTTGGGTCGCCATTGTAACGTTTTTCGTATTACTTGGCCTTTACACGCTAATATAAACTGCGCGTGAGTTGATCAAGCTATGTCAAAAAAGAAGAAAGTTATATTTCTATTCTAAAAACATAGCTATATTTCCTGATCAACTTCGGCCTAGAACTATTACCGAGTACAATCGTGAGCTGACTCAGTTTTTAATTTCTACATGAGGGCGCCAGTCGTTAGACCCACTGAGTTGGCATCAAACATAACTTACGTTTAAATCTTATTACACTAGAAATAAATTTAATAATAAAAAATAATAACTATTATTAATAACGCACAAATGAGAATTGATATTAGAAATATTTTTAATTTTGACAAACTAAAATACTTCATGTTAAGTAGCTAATTAATACCTTGGAGAGAACACATTTAATTCAGGTGGGAAATATCCAGAAAATATAAATATCAGTTAAAATAAACAAAAAGTTCTTGGTTAAATAAGAGTCTCTCATATAGAAAAATTAAAGTCACTATCAGGATTCTTTTATACGTATATTTTTACGAGTAGTTTTAAATAGTTAACTTTGTCACAATCAGGATAATTATTCTTACCGGTAAGTTTCATGAATTCAGTAGTAGATAACTATGCATAGTTTTTTGGTTATAATGAGCTCGGCCTTTTGGTTATTGCTTGATCTTTTGGTCCATTTCCCCAGTCGTCCACGAAGGCTTTTCCTGGTGTACATCATTAGGTCCGATGTCTTCAGAAGCTCCAGTTCACTGCGACATGCCGAGTTCCTTCAGCGAAGAGCGATCTTGGATATATTAATGTTATCCAAGACCAACTAGAGAAACAAAACGAACAAGACGTTCCTTCAACCGGATCCCTCCTTTTTATATCCAGTTTTCAGGACTTCTGCGCATGCTAGTACCATGCCTTTTTAATCTTATCCAGTCTTTATAAATTTTATGTAATAAAGTCTTTATTTTCTTCAAGTTTTCGGCCATCTTTAATTAATTTGAGTATTTCTACTTTCAGCTTATCTTTTTTTACTTGCTTTTGGAATTCTTTTGTTCTCTCCAATTACTGTTATTACTAATCACATAAAAAAAAATAAGAAGAATAATTCAACCCTCATTGTACGTTTTTTTTTTTAAAAAAAAAATTACTCAACAAAATTTTAAATCCACTTTTATCTTTTAGTTTTTTTTTTACCCAATGCCAATATATTTGTAACGTATATAAATAAACGTTACAATATATATATATATGCACATTTGGCATATCATTAGCAGAATTATGCTTTAAGAATTGTATTAGATAGTCTGAGAATATGCAATATAGTTGGCGGTGAAAGGGTAGCATGGAGTCCATCTAAGAAATAATGAAGGGATACTAAAATGACTGAAACTGTATTTAAAAGAAATAAGATGACCATAATATAAGTTCTTTCTGCACTTATACATAAATCTGGTAATACCAAACATAAGATATCTGTGTTTCAAAAAATGATCTGGATTTCATGCCAATATCAGTTATCATATGTATACTGATCTCATTTTATCCAACCATACAAATTAGAACATCACAAAGTGACAAAGTTTATAGTCAAAATAACATCCTTTCCATGTTTCTGGCACATAAATTGTTATCAAACCAAATAAATATATTCAACTGCTTTCTTTATACTAGCACATAATTTTGCTCCAATGTGGACGAGCTGAAATATATAATTAATATATATTATCACCTCCTGAAACTTGACTCATAAATTGTTTAAAATAAACATATTTAGTTACTGTTATTTTTTCAAGTAGAAAAAATTGACTCTACAAAATTTGGACCATGAATAAAATAATAATAACCACAACATAAAAATGATTAATGAAAAGGAGTAATAAAAAATACATAAAGTGTGGAATGAGAGAATAAAGTGTTGAATAATTAAGAAATGATTAGATTAATGAAGTTAAAAATGACAGGTTCAAATTAGGCATGTTCAAATAACAAGCTAGAAAGAGAGTAAAAAGGAGTTTCCTAGATAATCAGCAGAGGGAAAAGAGTAGAAAGAAATAATGAAGGCAGCCCACCTAAGAAATGGTGTTCTCTTAGTGAGATGAAGCTATGTTTAAAAAAAATAAAAGCTAGACTTCCATCATACCCTTTTTGTATATATGCACAAATCTAATATTTCTAAGAAGTATACACAATGTGTCCTATGAAAAGGTTGAGATCTGGATTTCGCACTATCACCAGTTGTCAGATGCTTAATGATCTCAACTTTATTCAGACACATAAATTAGCAATTGAAAAACCTTTCCAGCAAAATTTAAAGGACTATATAAATACTGGAATTATCTTATGGATTTTCTTTAATTATTAATGACATTTCGCAAATTGGGAATTTTTAAAAAATAAATAAATTTGAAATTGATTATATATATTGTGTATAAATATCAACTTAAATGTTACACAACTAAACATAATTTAAGCAGAATATAATAATGAGATTCTATTTCTATTCAATCTTACTGCAAATTCCAAGTAATTGAAGCATACTAGATAGCAATACAATCAATGTCTATTGATTCTCTATAAACACTTCTGATTGGAAAGTACGAGTAAATCTGCAGAAAGTGATCTTACTGCCATCTAGAGGTCCAATAGTTGACTAATGTTTATAAAATTCAGAAAGAGGACTGTAATTTATAGCTGTTTATTATATGGAATTAGCATCTAATGAAATTATTTTATGCGAGTTAAAAATTAATACCAAATGTAAACAATTCTTAATTTTGAAGTGTAATAGTAATTGCAATTCATACTAAACATTGATAAGAGGGTGGTGAAACATCATAATTGAAGTATCAATCGAAAATTCTACCCATCCTCTCTTCCAAATGTTAACTACATATTTTGATTATTTAATCTCTCTCCTAAATAATAATATAATTGCTGAATGCATCCTTAAAAAATAATTTTTTTTTATTTCCACAAGTTGCTTAAAGTTTATTCTTGTGAATGCTATAAATAGTTATAATCTTTTTCATCTATTGATTATACTTTCATTTTAAACTAAAATCAATATGCTTTCTCTAATATTTCTTCATACAGAAGATATTTGGTCTTTACATATTCTTCTTAATATATTAAATATTTTTATTATGAACAGTAATATATTGTGAGGTCGACAGTAAAACATTTCAAATTGTATGGGAAAAAGAAATCATAAACTATTATTGGATACTATATTGAATATTTTTATGGATAGGCAGAATCCCTTTATTGACATCAACATAGCAGTACCCAAGGAAAAAATTCTATTTATTCTATTCTAGTTTTGATCACATCGTAAGCTAGAATATCCAATAGAAATTAAATACTATCTACTGCTATCGTAAGTATATCTCCAGATTAATTTTTGGTTTATGGTCTTTGTCAGTGATGAATTTTGGACTTCTACTTAGACTTTTATAATGAAGACTTAAGTCAGAAACTAATCTGAGGATAGAAATCAACTCATACAGATCTAATAAACACTATTATTTAGTGTCTATTGATTACTAAGGCTTACAATAAGTGGCATATCTGGAGCAGTATAAAGATTACTATTAAAAAGCATAATATAAGAGCATTTGTGTGACAATATTTAGCTTTAAACCACTAAACATCACAAGATCACCAGAATTTTGCCTGTTTAATATTTAGCTTTAGTATCTAAAATCTTAAACACTTTATGGTTGAAAAGGTAGTTTAAAATGATGAAATATAAATGAACATTTCAATTCATCAATTGAGAATTTTTATTGAACTGTGTAGCGCAGCGAAAACTTCCCAAAATTTTAAAAATATTATTTCGATGAAAATTGGTATTCATAAATTCACCAAAATCTAATTGAAGAATATTACCATTTATGATTTAAAAAGACCACAGATAAGTTATTCATAATAAAAATTAATACAAGATTTCTTATTCAAAAAACTAAAAGCTTTTAAAATTATTACTTTCTATAAAAAGTTGTTTATTTAGGTAGCCAAAACCAATGATAACTGATAATCTAAAATGAGAATTAACCACAATGCTATTCATTTTTATACATTGCTAAACACTGCAATTGAATAAATGATCTCTTAAATAATCAATTGCATTATTAATACATTATAAAACCATATCTAAAAGAGGTTCCGGGAACCTTGTATTGCCATAATTGTATGTTATTTAACTTTATATTTCAGTTAAATAATGAACTCCCAGAAAACACTTAAATAATCTCATTCATAATAATGGTCTTAGAAATAAAATATCCAATATTTTTCCAGTTTAAATAAAAAGTATAAGATTCATAAACAGTTAAGCAATTATATTCAATCAATAAGTTTGTCATTACTTACCAATCCTATATTAGAAGATGTATTAGAATCATTTTAATTTTCAACTATTTCCTCCCTAAAAGCAGATAGCTTCAGTTCTTTCATTATAAAACCGTCAGGTAGAATTGCAGTTTATTATATATTAAAATTACCAACTAATAATCACAATTATTCTGAACTTGAAAAAAATATTTATTTATATATTACAAAAATTTTCTTTAAGTATTCCTTATTATTTTATCCTCAATTCACAAATAGTTTACTAGTGGAAGTCTTTATGCAAATCCCACATTTTCTCTTTTAGAATTTTGGAAACTCAGCTGGAGAAAATAAAACCACGTTTAACGACCCCTCAAACAGCATTACATTATTATAAATTGCTCCTAATAGTCTTCATAAAAATGAAATGGTATCCTCTCTATTTTCAATAATCAAATTAATCTTTCCTTCTTATGACTTGAATAAAACATTTTTCTCTCTTTGCTTTAAATACCTTTATAATTGGGGATATAGAAAACAGAGACTGCCAATTATAAAATTGGCTCAAATTATGCGTAAATGATTTTTTTTACTCCTATTTCAGATTTCCATATTTGCAGTTTTGGTAGACAATAAATTAATTAAAATCTGAACTTTTAAAATCCTTATGCATATTTTTGTGTCATTGAGAGGATTTTTTTCAATTTTGTAAGTACTACATATTGGCAAAAAAATCAATCAATTTGGCAAAATAGGTGTCTCTGACTCTGAACCAGACCAGATGCCCTAGAAACAACTGCTAATCCGTCAACATAGCAATATTATTTAAATATTTACAATGCCAATAAATGATTGATTTATATATTTATTTGTGTGCAAGGGTCTTTGAGATATGCTTCTGCCTTGCAGATAAATATTAAGCCATTATAAATAAGGCTGTATTAAATGTAGTGCTAAATTAATCATTCAAATTTTAATATTAAATTTAAGTCTAGTAGTTGTATTTAAATGATGTTGCCATGTTGATAAACTGTCAATTGTTTCTAGGGCAACTGATGAGCACAGAGTCTGAAACACGTTATACTATCCCTTTTTATACTATAACGTCAACCCCCTCTTTCTACTCGCGAGATATCTACGGTTACCAAGAGATTACGGCTTCGAAACTAACATGACACAGCGTAAGGCTTTATTTTTTTTCTTACATCGACAGTTGTTTATAATCCACATAAGAGGGCGCCAGATACGATTATTTAAGTGTTTTAACTACTCGCATCACCTTACATTATGTCAAAACGATTCCGAAGTCAAATCCCGCCCGCTAACTCGATACTCTCAGCATGGACCAATCCGATGACTCAGGGTCGCTACACGATTGTCCCTAACAAGACTCCTCCCGGAGAAGACGCATTGACCGCTAATTAAAATCAGCATGTTTCTTTACTAAGTCTATCACGGCAGGAAGGCCGTTTATTGGTCAACGCTGACCTATCAATCTGTTCGTTTACGCCCGAACACAAGGCTTATAAATCATCCCCCCGCTTTATTGCTTACAACATAAGTTATCGACATTTATTTTCATAGACCCGCCCTCTCTTAAGACTATCTTAACTAGATTACATACTAAAGAAAACATCGTGACTTACGGCGCGATGTTGATACATAAAACAATATAAAACAAATATTAATCTAAATGACGAATCTATCTAATAATTTAAACAATAACTATGATAACAAGTATAAATTAAGAATTTGAATCGTGTGAAATGATTTGATAAATGCTCGAATTGATTATATAATGAACAAGTTTATTAAGATATTAATTTTGTTAAGTTAACCTTTTGTAGTCACACACACACATAAACACGCTCTCAGAGAAACATAATTAATAAATACAAGTATGCATTGCGAAATAAAGTTCATTTCATGGATTAAATAATTCTCTATCCTGACTTTCATTTAAGTTTAAAGTTCATGTGAATAAAGTTCTGTTATACGATAAATTATCAGACGAGGAAAGTTCAAGTTTGATTTGTACAAATTAGGTAGGTTATTTACGAGATTGCCTGTAAGAGTTCTAGATTGAGTGAGTGATTTAATATAAACATATTTACCTAGGTTTTATCTTGGTTGCGGCGATTATCGGTTGATCCTGGTAAACGTGGGAATTTTGCGGAACATATTATCAGCTGGAGCATTCACGAAACACGATGTTATCGGAGTTGCATAGTCCTGGAGATTTTGGTAGCGGAGCGCCGATCAGTCACTGAGAGGTTTCTTAGCCCCTCATGACGATCGACGCTCTTGGTATTAATTTCGGAATAGTCATCTTTAATGCCGAGGAATTCGTTGAGTTACTTCAGACCAATTCAGTGGTACGCCAGTGGCATAAGCGTCGGATGATGAGCAGGTGATAATAACAACAGTAATGATCGCGTAATAATATCACTATATCAATAAGACAGGGATATCTATGTAGAATAGCATCTAGAATCCTGTTCTATCTTTTTTTCTTTTTTTCTTTAATAGGTTTTGAGGTGTATTTAAAAGGTTTGGTCCATATCTTGGGATCCAATCTACCCCCAGAGTTCCCTGTTTCTCAAGTTGTCGTTAAGGTCCGCGTTAGCATTACTCACTCTCTTTTTTGCTACAGGCAATCTTTATTTTGAGGCAATCTCGTTTTGCAATCAATCTTATTCTTTCACATTTTTAATGCATGCGTGTGTGTGTGTTTTTATTAGAACAATACATGCTATTTTAAAATTAGAAGTCGAGCATTTATCATTTCATTAGATCTTTTCTATTACTCTTATTTTAAATGATTTTCTAAAATAATCCCCTGTTAAAATCCCATGGCGTTTTTTTTTTTGAAGGACAATTATACATTTTAATTAAGAAAGCGAATTTGATTTCTAACGGCAAATTATATTTATCAGGTTAAAGAAACAAATTATATTTAAAAGTGAATTATATTTATCATTTTAAGATAACAATTATATATTTATTATTTATCAAATTGACTTATATTTATTATTTAAGAAATAAACTACATTTATTATTTACCAGCTTTAATCATTTACTTTATACGTTTACGATCTGTATTTTTATGGGTGTGTTTTACAGCGGTATTTTATACATATATTTTATACGATGAAGGAAACTATTCTAAATTACGATAATGAGGTTATGCGTTTTTAGGTTGCTTGTTGGTGTGTGTATTTCTTGATGCTTTCTGGATTTAATATTGATGTAACGCTGTCTCGTTACATATCTCCCCGCCCGGTGAAGAGTAAAATCCGATGCTGCGGATTTTAGCTCGGAGAAGGAGCGGAATTATTCTGCTCTCTTCAACGCTCTCGCATTAAACGTTCCTTTTCCGTGGGTCAACGCAAAGGCGTTGTTTCCATATGCCCTGACGATCTCGTATGGGCCCTCGTACAGGTCGAGGAATTTTTTGTAGATGTTTTGCCCGGGTCGGCTGACTGGGTTGGTCTTCACCATCACTCGATCGCCCACTTTGAACGTGTTCTGGGCGGGCTTCTTGGTCTGCGCTCGTCTTCTCCCCATATGCTCTAATCTCCGCAGGGCTATTTGGTTATCTTGCCTCCTGTCGATTTTTCCGATTCGGATGGCGGGCCTGTCCTCGTATGGGTAAGGTATTGGTTGCCCATAATGGAGTCGGCTAGGTTCGAACCCCGTGGATTCATTCTTCGAGGAGTTGATCATTCCCGTGATCCGGGGAATCTCCTGGGCCCATTTTCGGTGATCTCCCATGGTGTATACCCGGAGTAACCGTCCCAATTCTCGCATTACTCGCTCACACGGATTGCTCTGCGGGTTCCGAATTGATGTCATATGGTGTTTAATCCCGGTTCGGTTTATCCACTGCCGCCACGCTTTCGACACAAATGGCGTGCCATGGTCTGATAGGATGTACCTTGGCTTTCCAATGATGGGGAACTGCTTTGTCTCCAATAATTTGATGGTTTGGTGGGCGTTCGCTCGGGCCATGGGGTAGGTGGCGACCATTTTGGAACATAAGTCGTATGTGACTAACACATATCTTTTTCCCCCGGCCATCGGTAACGGCCCGTAGTAATCGATTGCTATGGTATGGTTGGGTTCCCGTATGATAATCGGGATCTGAGGTCCTTCGTTGCATCGATTTAGTGGTTTGGTCCTTGCGCATACCTCGCATCTCCGTAATCTTGCGACGATGTCCCGGTGCATTCCCGGCCAGTAAAACCAGTTGCTCAGATATCCCTCCGTCTTGTTCGCCCCGTAATGTCCGCGTTCTCGGTGTGTCTCGTCGATTATCTGACTGCGCATGTCCTCCGGGATCACGATTCGGGTTTGCTTCCCATTCCCCGTTTTCCTTTGGAGTAACCCCCCCAGGGTGACGCATCGGTCCCGATACTTCCATAACGGACCCCCTTCGGTCCCTTCTTCCCCCTGGTGGGAGCCTGTTCTTGACTTCCCTTTACGTAAATAACCGATTATTTGCCGGCAATCCTTGTCCTTTTCCTGGCTTCTTTGAATATTGCCTGCTGTAAATCCTCCCTTACTGTCCTGGCGGGTCGTCGCGGCAATGTAGGCGAACTCGCTTGTCTCCACGTTCGTCTGAGTTCCTATCGGGTAACGGCTCAGCGTGTCCGCGATCACGTTATCCCTTCCTTTGCAGTATTCCACCTCGTATTGAAATTCCTGTAAGGCTAAACTCCACCGCACCAATCTGTTGTTGGTTAAGAAGCTTTTGTTCAGGAACTCCAGACTCCGGTGGTCGGTGACGACCTTGACTTTGGACCCAACCAGATATTGCCGGAATTTTTTGAACGCCCACACTATGGCGAGGGCTTCTCGTTCTGTAACTGTGTACCTTCTCTCCGGGTCCTTCAGCAGCCGGCTGATGAACGCCAATACCCTCTGCTCTCCCTTCGGTCCCTTCTGGTACAGGGTGGCTCCCAGCCCGATGTCACTGCTATCCGTTTGCACCCAGAACATCTGGTCGAAGTCTGGGTGTGTTAATATTGTTTGTTTCAGGAACCCTTCTTTCACCTTCCGGAAACTCCGTTCCTGCTTCACGTTCCACACCCACGCTTGCTCCTTCCTTAGTAGTTGTAGTAAGGGCTCCATATCGTGGGTGAAGTTCTCGTAGAATTTATTATAAAACGTACACATTCCTAAGAATGCCTTAATGTCCTTCTTCTTCTTTGGTGTGGGGAATTCCTGGATCGCCTGGATTTTTTCGGGGTTTGGCCGTACTCCCTCCGGGCTGACGATATGTCCTAAGAACTTGACCTCCTGCGTCGCAAAGTGGCTCTTCTTGATGTTGATTTTGATCCCCTTCTGTTCGCATTCCTGGAGTAGCCTTTCTAGGTGCTGGCAATGTTCCTCGATGTCGTTGGACGCTATGATGATGTCGTCCACGTACATCGTCGCAAATCCTTTTACTTCGTCGGACAGGGTTTGATCCAGGCATTGTACTAAGCCCGCCCCACTGTTCTTTAGCCCGAACGGTACTCGGTTGAACTGGTATGCTCTCCCGTTATACTTGAACGCCGTGTACTTTCGGTCGTCGGGATGGAGGCTCATTTGCCAGTAACTGTTGGTTAAATCCATGGTGGAAAAAATCCGCTTGTCCCGGAACCTGGTCATCAGTTCGTTCATGACCGGTGGGGCGTTTGTGTCCGGTACCGTTACTCGGTTTAGTTGTCTAGCGTCGAGACATAATCTTATCGACCCGTCCCCCTTCTTCACAGCTAGGATGGGGTTGTTGTACGGCGATGTGCATTTCGAAATGACTCCCCACTCCGTCATCTGCTTTAACTGGGCCTCAATTTCTGTCCGGTATTGGAATGGGATCGGGTATGCCCTCGTTTGATATGGGTGGTTGGTGCTCAATCGGATCCGGTGCTCGTATCCTCGAATTACTCCCGGCTTGTCCGAGAAGACACTTTTGTGCGCCCCCAATATTTCCTGAATTCTTTCCTTTTCTCCGTCTGGTTCCGTTATTTCCTCGATTTTTTTTTTGATTTCCCCTTGTATTGCGATGCATTGCAGCTTCGTCTGTCGTCCTTCCGGTTTCTCGTCCCCTTTGCTCTTGAAGGGCACCGTGACTGTGCCGATCCTTGCCAGTTCGGTCCCGTAATCGATGTTACACTTAGCCGCTCCCATGAAGTCTGATCCTAACACTAAGTCATGGATCAGGCCTTCCAGTATTAACATGACCTGGGTACACTCCTGTCCCGCTATGCTGATCTTCGCCCACACTTGCTTGGTTTGTATTTTCGCCTTTCTTCCATTGGCCAGCACGATTTGGGTTCCCTTTAGCGGTAACGTTTTTATCTCCGTCGGTTCTCGGGCGATCTCGTTGAACAATTCCTGAGACATCACGGATACTTGGCTTCCCGTATCCAGTAAAGCCCTAGCCTTGTGCCCTTGGATCGACACGTCGATTATTGGGCATTCCGATCTTCCCCGAGGCTCTTCCCCCTTCCCCTCTTGTGTCATATTGGCTATTCTGATCCCATTGTCCTCCTCTTGGTTGAAATACTCGTCGTTCTCGATCGCCTGTAGTTTCTTTAGCACTCCTGTTATTTCGGTCTCCCTCTCAATTATCTGCTTGACTTCCCTGGGTAGGTCGCGTCCCGCGATCCTAATTTGCTGTTCCTCCGGTATCTGGTATCTGTTTATTTTTTCTAGTCTTGCCATTTGTCTCTGTACAAAGGTACTGTATTTTTCCTCTTCCTCCCTCTTGTTTCGTTCTATTTCCCATCTTTCTCTTTCCTGCTGGGCTACTCCCCAGTATCTTTCCATGATAACCCTTTGGTACTCCTCGAATGTCTTTGGTTTGTTTTTTATCGTTTCCCACCATTCCACGGCTTCCCCTTGGATGTGGCTGCACGCGATCGCTATTTTGGACTCTTCGTTGAACTGCTCGCATGAAAACAACCTCTTCAAACTTTCTATGTATCGACACGGATTCTCATTTCCCTTTCCTTTGAATTGCTCTATTTTTATCCATTTTCCCTCCATTCTGTTTACTTTGATTTTATAGTTTTATGGTGACAGCGACTGATCCGCGTCCGCTCCCTTATCTCCTGCTATGCTTTATTTATTTTATCTTGCTCCGGTGACTTGTTTACATATTTGCGATGTTAAGTCTCGCCGCGATTTTGTTCCGTTTGTTTATATCTTATCACTAAAAAAAATTTTTTTTTTTTTTTTTTTCATTATTACTACGCTTTTTGTTTACATTTTTTCGCGTCTTCTCCCAGTTCGGCCGCTTTTGCTAGTATTTGGATTTGCTTTTTTTTTTTTTTTTTTAGAAGCTTCATTTATACTAGCTTCACGTTGGAAGCGCCAAATGTAACGTAAACCCCCTCTTTCTACTCGCGAGATATCTACGGTTACCAAGAGATTACGGCTTCGAAACTAACATGACACAGCGTAAGGCTTTATTTTTTTTCTTACATCGACAGTTGTTTATAATCCACATAAGAGGGCGCCAGATACGATTATTTAAGTGTTTTAACTACTCGCATCACCTTACATTATGTCAAAACGATTCCGAAGTCAAATCCCGCCCGCTAACTCGATACTCTCAGCATGGACCAATCCGATGACTCAGGGTCGCTACACGATTGTCCCTAACAAGACTCCTCCCGGAGAAGACGCATTGACCGCTAATTAAAATCAGCATGTTTCTTTACTAAGTCTATCACGGCAGGAAGGCCGTTTATTGGTCAACGCTGACCTATCAATCTGTTCGTTTACGCCCGAACACAAGGCTTATAAATCATCCCCCCGCTTTATTGCTTACAACATAAGTTATCGACATTTATTTTCATAGACCCGCCCTCTCTTAAGACTATCTTAACTAGATTACATACTAAAGAAAACATCGCGCCGTAAGTCACGATGTTGATACATAAAACAATATAAAACAAATATTAATCTAAATGACGAATCTATCTAATAATTTAAACAATAACTATGATAACAAGTATAAATTAAGAATTTGAATCGTGTGAAATGATTTGATAAATGCTCGAATTGATTATATAATGAACAGAGTCGTTAGGGAAGATATTAATTTTGTTAAGTTAACCTTTTGTAGTCACACACACACATAAACACGCTCTCAGAGAAACATAATTAATAAATACAAGTATGCATTGCGAAATAAAGTTCATTTCATGGATTAAATAATTCTCTATCCTGACTTTCATTTAAGTTTAAAGTTCATGTGAATAAAGTTCTGTTATACGATAAATTATCAGACGAGGAAAGTTCAAGTTTGATTTGTACAAATTAGGTAGGTTATTTACGAGATTGCCTGTAAGAGTTCTAGATTGAGTGAGTGATTTAATATAAACATATTTACCTAGGTTTTATCTTGGTTGCGGCGATTATCGGTTGATCCTGGTAAACGTGGGAATTTTGCGGAACATATTATCAGCTGGAGCATTCACGAAACACGATGTTATCGGAGTTGCATAGTCCTGGAGATTTTGGTAGCGGAGCGCCGATCAGTCACTGAGAGGTTTCTTAGCCCCTCATGACGATCGACGCTCTTGGTATTAATTTCGGAATAGTCATCTTTAATGCCGAGGAATTCGTTGAGTTACTTCAGACCAATTCAGTGGTACGCCAGTGGCATAAGCGTCGGATGATGAGCAGGTGATAATAACAACAGTAATGATCGCGTAATAATATCACTATATCAATAAGACAGG
This sequence comes from Epiperipatus broadwayi, assembly GCA_028023455.1. Taxonomy (NCBI): domain Eukaryota; kingdom Metazoa; phylum Onychophora; class Udeonychophora; order Euonychophora; family Peripatidae; genus Epiperipatus; species Epiperipatus broadwayi. The sequence continues at coordinate 6,299,919 of JAQFVV010000072.1, read as the reverse complement.
GATATCTATGTAGAATAGCATCTAGAATCCTGTTCTATCTTTTTTTCTTTTTCTCTTTCATTAATAGGTTTTGAGGTGTATTTAAAAGGTTTGGTCCATATCTTGGGATCCAATCTACCCCCAGAGTTCCCTGTTTCTCAAGTTGTCGTTAAGGTCCGCGTTAGCATTACTCACTCTCTTTTTTGCTACAGGCAATCTTTATTTTGAGGCAATCTCGTTTTGCAATCAATCTTATTCTTTCACATTTTTAATGCATGCGTGTGTGTGTGTTTTTATTAGAACAATACATGCTATTTTAAAATTAGAAGTCGAGCATTTATCATTTCATTAGATCTTTTCTATTACTCTTATTTTAAATGATTTTCTAAAATAATCCCCTGTTAAAATCCCATGGCGTTTTTTTTTGAAGGACAATTATACATTTTAATTAAGAAAGCGAATTTGATTTCTAACGGCAAATTATATTTATCAGGTTAAAGAAACAAATTATATTTAAAAGTGAATTATATTTATCATTTTAAGATAACAATTATATATTTATTATTTATCAAATTGACTTATATTTATTATTTAAGAAATAAACTACATTTATTATTTACCAGCTTTAATCATTTACTTTATACGTTTACGATCTGTATTTTTATGGGTGTGTTTTACAGCGGTATTTTATACATATATTTTATACGATGAAGGAAACTATTCTAAATTACGATAATGAGGTTATGCGTTTTTAGGTTGCTTGTTGGTGTGTGTATTTCTTGATGCTTTCTGGATTTAATATTGATGTAACGCTGTCTCGTTACAATACTAATAGTCAGCATTTAGAATATGGCATTAAAGATTTAATATAACTTCAAGTAATTATATATTTTACAGTGCTGATAAATTATTTATCTATATATATACATACACATATATATTTACATTTTTATTTTAAATTTATTAAAAACTCTTGTTTCACAGATACCCAACCAATATTCATTAAACAATTTTGGCAGAAAATTTATATTGAAATAATAATTCATTCACTCTTCCAAAAAAAAAAAAAAAAAAAGAGAGAAAAAAATGATAAAATAATTATTAAAAAATTTTCATTATGTAAATCTTTTTTTAATGGGATTACATATTTCGTGCATAAATATGATATTGCTTAACTATCAAAAGGTTTGACGATTATTTTAGTTATATAACAATTATTAGGAATGAATTTACATTACTTTAACATAATCTTTAATTCAGTTTTTTAAATTGAAAATTTGTTCCGATTGAATATAAATGAAATATTAGCCTATATAAGTGAATTTAGATACAAAGATAAGATAGACACTCTTATCTTTTCAAAGTCTCTATCTTGTACTTTGGTTTTCAGAGTATCCTCTGTACTCAACAAAACATTGTTGAGGTATTAAAACAACATTACAAGGCTTATGTATAGGGTGTAAATCCCTTCTAATTAAAATTATATACGATTACTGCGCTAGTAAATAAAATATAAAGTTAAATATATATTATATAAATTATAATTTGTATCGCCATAAGATACAAGATAGTTTTTCACATTTTTCCAAGTATCTTATAAACCAATAATATTTCCAAATTTTATTAATTAAACAATAATAATGAATAAAAACATCACTCACTTCTTAAAATGTTGAACAAGTACATATAAGTTTAAAAATTATGTAAAACAATTATTTATATATTTACAATAAATTATATTTTGTATTTAATTTGATAATATTAATTTAAACAATTTAAAAGAATTTTTTAAAAATAAAATTTAAATAAAAAATTCACATAATTAGTCTTTTTTTTTTTAAAAAGGCAAATTGATTTCCTTTTAATATTCTCTTCATTTATCTATATACAAGAATTACAAAAAAAAATATAAAATAAATCTAAGCATTGTTTTTTTCCCCAAAATTGTTTTGTGACTTGTCCAATGTTTATCACAGATTGTATATATATAGAGAGAGACAGAGGTTCACTGCAGAAAGCCTTTAGCAGCAACTAATTTTGTTTTACGTACAGTTTTGTATTTACAAAATAATGTTAATCATGCATTATTATATACAGTAAGGTTGTATCAGTCGAGAGTGATCACTTCTCTTAGGGCTCCACAAGAGGCTGTGGTAAATTGCTGACTAATGCTAGACTCTTTACACTGGTCTATATCCTTAGAACTTTCCCCTGAAGGTCTGTAGGCATCACAGAATTTATTATTTGAAGGATTATCACTATTACAACTCAATGAAAGATGATCTGTTTCCAGATCTTCAACAGAAGGAATTGCATGTTTGGAACTCCAAGCTCTAAGATTTGCTTCAAAATATAAACGTTGATGATCATCAGAACTATGATACTCTTCCTCCAAAGGTCGAATGTCTGTTTGAGGAACAGATGAATTCTGGTCAAGAAATTTATCTCTTATCCAATCCTGTGTCTCTGGGCAAGACTGATTAAGGAGAGGCTCAGGAGTGTCTGATTTCGGTACTGCAAAAAAGCTATCAGGAGAGCCTCGTGGGAAGTGGTCCTGGGAAGTATTGACTTGCAGATGCTTCTCGGAACCAGAATGGTTTTCAACTTCCTCAGGAGTCCTACTGATAACTTCTTTATTAGAAAGATTATCTTCTAGCCTTTTTGTCTCAATCGAGGATTCAACCAAGATGGGCGAACTTCTCAACGGTAAGTTCTGTTGCAGACTTGTTTGATCACTAAAAAAAAAAAAAAAAAAGACAGAAAATAAAAATTTGAATTATCTAATTAGTTTATTGTACATTATAAAGATTTAAAAAAAAAAGATAAGCAACTTTTAAATATTAGTCTAGGGAAATTATATTTCAATAGTCTTTCAGAGAAAAGTATTAATCAGTCCTTATCAGTGGCTAAGTTGTGAGACTTTTATTCAACATTTAATGCCATATGACAAATTTATTGACCAATTTTGAAAGTCAATCATATTTAATTAGGAACAATATCACACAGCCTCTCATATATTGCTGAAGTGCAGTTATCTTAAACCTAGTTTAGACTGTAAGCTTTAGTTATCAAAGACACCAGATAGTATATTGCAGTAAAATCTCTATCCCCAAACCAGTTTGCCTTCATCACTGTATTAATTCCAGGTCCAAATTCCAGCATTCACCAAAAATGTAAATGGTTTGGAGATGGGAATTTTATAATACTACAACGTCCCTTGATTATTCAAGTTACAATAGATGACACTAGAGTAGGCGAAGACAACTGCTCTTTGTTCATAATGTGCTCCAAATATTTTAGCACAATTTTGCTGTTTTCAGTATTAAAAAGTAAACTTTTTAAAAGATGTTCCTTTATTTTTGGTTCAAAGATAAATTTGTTAGTGAGTACGATTCTCTTATCATTAAACATTCAAAATAATAAAACAACTTTTCTTTACAGTGATCCAGAACTTACGAGTGGCCCAATAAATTATCACTTGCTCATTTATTAATTCTAAGCCTGCTTGAGATAGAAAAATTTTGCTTTACCTGAATTAAAACACCAAATAGGAGGAATAGTAGATGGATGGGCTAACTATTGTCCCATAAAGTTTCTTTTATGTTCACATTTATACAATAAAGTTCACACGATTCAACTTTGAAAAGATAAACAGAAATAATTGCTAAAATCAAAAGCATTATTTTTAAATAATTTAGATATATTTCTAATTAATTAATTTATATATCATCATCATCTTCAAACATTACGAACCTACTTCGATATGGTCTCTCCAAGTTTAGTCTGGTTTCTCCAACCCATAGTCATTTTGTTTCTACATAAGACTAGCAAACTTCTTTATTTCATCCATCCAACTCACGTGGGGATTTTTTAAAGATCTTTTACAATTCCTTGGGATCCAATTAAAAATATCAAAACTGTCCAACCATTAAGATCTTTTCTAACAAGATGTCCAACCAGCTCCATTTCAGTCTTAATTCTATCAATAATGTCAATGATATTTGTCCAATCATTCATTCAGTACATCATCGGGTGGTCTGGAGTCACTCTTTTGCTAAGTATTCACATTTCAAACCCATAAGTAAGAATAGGTAAACCTTCCTTTGAAAACACAGATATATTTCATTTTCATACTATTTCTACCAAAAACAATCAATCCAAATTTACTATGATTAATGTCTCCATCTATATTAATAATCTGACCAAGATATTTGTGGATATTAATTTCTTCTAATTCATGATTATCAATCTTTATTTTCTTCTGCTGAAAAAAATTCATGAACATTAGTTTAGAGAAAAATTTTTTTGCATTTATCTTTCCTCTTACTTCCATGTGATTATTTTTTCAACATTTCCTGAAGCAATGTTTTCAAAAATTAACTACATCACCTGCAAAATACTTCTCATAAAATTGCCATAAAAAGTTTTGGATATGGAATCACTGTGGATATACATCCATATCAATATTAATCTTCTTAATATCACCATGTAATCTAATTGTTGGAGCATTTTGATATTTCTTTTACAATATTTCCAATATCTTGATGACATCATAGCTTTAATTACTGTGAAAATATTTAAAATCAAATACTCCGTCATAATTACGAATCCAAGGTACAATGATAAATCATATTCAATGGTCTTTTCTATAACTTCATTCAGTACTAGAAATGATCCATTGTGCTAAAATAACTTTTAAATCCAATTTGTTTTTTTTTTTTTGGCTAGTTAGAAATCAAAGTTCACTGTAAATTTGTAATTATCTTGGTAAATATTGCATATAGAACTGATAGAGAACTATCACAAATCTGTAATTTCTAATATCTTTTTTATTACCTTTCTTGAATGTCAATAGTACTGTTGCATTTTCCCAATCATTTGATACATCTTTTTCGTTTATAGACATTTGGTATATAGCTTTCCTAACAATTTTTCTTCATCTGCTTTTTTTAAAATTATTAATAATAAACCCATCATATTATGGAGATTTTCTCTTCTTCATAGATTTAATTACGTGTCTAACTTCTTCATTTCGAAACACTTGGCAATTCAGAAGATATAGCAATTGTAGAGAATATTTGTTCTTTATTACTATATAAATCTTTATAGAACTCTTCCATAAATTTCACAATGTTATTCCTTCTTTCAATAATAGTTCCATCTTTTCTTACTATTGCTGAAACAATATTCTTTCCAATACCAAGATTTTGGTTTTTATTTTCCTATAGTTTTCTTGGTAATGTACAATTATATTTTCTTATATCATAGAAAACTCTTTTTGATATTTTATAATCCAAATATTCAACTCTCCTTGATGGATTATTTTAAAAATTTTCATACATTTTCTTTTCTTCATATATTGTTTGTCTCAATAAAAAATTTATTGGTAAACTGTTGCATTTTTGTATCAGCTATCTTTTTCTTGAATAGAATATCAGTTGACATCAGTCAAATCTGAACTACCCTCAAAGTTTCTTAATATTTTGAAACAATTTGCAAGTTCTAATTTAAATTCATTGGAGCTGTTCTGAAGACTAGGAATAACAATTACTAACACTGTTTTAATAGTTTTCGTCTCTAGTTTTGTATTATGACATCTTATTTTTCACTAATCAATGATCATTTTCTGTACTAAATCTATTAAGAACATTATAATCTAGAAATGCATTTTTTTTTTGTTTTAAGCCAATAAACATCACATGATCACTATTTCTTATTCTTGCTTATAACTGTTATTAAAACAGGCAAAACTCTCCAGACAGTATGGCCACTCAGTGCAAGCTAGAGTAATCAATGGATGCCAGAAGGCTTGTGCATAAAATCCCTATCTAGTGCCTCTAACATAGTGAAGAATATCCTTTTACTAGATTTCCAAATAATGACCAATAAAAATTTGGCTTTTTTCCCCCCAGGAGTCCCATTTATATAAACTAATACCTTTTTAAAAAAATCAATGAATCAAAGTTGTACTCTTTTTCAAGGTTTTCAAAAATATTTGAAAGAGGACTGAACAATGGAAAATTTAAATATAAAATTCAATGCAGATTCATGGAATTTGCAGAAAATAATTTTTTTTTTTCAAAAAATTTTCTACATAAAAAATAGGCATAGAAGCATGCCTATATTTTTGTTTGGCAAAGCGGAAATGTGTTTTATGCAAGAAGTGTATTTTATGGCATAGCTAGAAGAAAGGAAAGTGATTAAAAAAAAAACAGTAATAACAGAAATCATCTCTAATCTTTACACCACACTGGCGAATTTAAGTTAGTACTTAAAAAAGTTAAAAGATTTTGAAGATGGATCCATAAGATGATACTTTATCAAAATAAGTTGAGATAATACCATATATGGAAAAAAAAGAGGTTAATTTACAAAATTATATACATAAAGTATGAGATTAGGAAAGATTTGGACCCAGACTTTCAAGCTCCTTTCAGTCATTCATTCCATCTTATACAACCAATATGCATGATCACATATAAGTGAAAAAGATAAATGACCTCCAATGTACATATTTCATACAGAACCATCTCTCATCAGTTGGTCAGGATTATCACCACCCATACATATATATAATCAGTACTCAGTTTATATTACAATAGCAAATCTTTGAACTTTAATAAACAGGCTTCAATCTTCTCCACTCTCCAACTCTTCAGCCATCCATATGGTTCAAATCCCTCCTAATTATATCTAGCTTAAGTTGTCTTTGAATATTATACACTATGAGAATAACTATAATAGATGAAGACTGATAACAGGAATGATCGATGAAGACTTAAATGGTTGATTAAGACATAAAGAAGGTGCAGATTAGAGATGAATCCTATTGGACTAATATGGTTTCACAGTGTTATTATTAGTGCAAGGGAAAATTATACTATTAAAATTATTAGAGCCAATAATTAAGAGTTTCCATGCTCTGTATTTACATACTACAAATAACATCTTCAATTCTACAAGCATTTCTGACGATTAAAGTTTTGGAACATACATAGAATATTTCCAAATTCTGAAGAATACCTGTCTAAATGCAACAGCAGTGATATTTCTTCATGGTAATTCTAAGAAGATTAATGTCCGTGAAGATTTAGAATAGAGTGATTCCATCTATTTAAAATAATTGTCATTAGATATGCACAAATTATTTTGTGGATTAAAAAAGAAACAAACGAGAATAAACAGAAACGGAGATTATTGAGTCACTATGGTGATGTTGTTTTTGGAAATGTTTCGGAATTTCATAAAATATAAGAGCTATCAGATGATAGCAAGGAAGATAAATATTTAAAAAACATCAGTAATGCTCAACAAGTTTTTTTTTAAATATACAAAAAACTGGGATTAATAAATTCAATCCACTTATTTAATCCTACTAAAGGAGTTGCAACTTTATTGCATTCATGGGAGTTTTCTTTCAGGATTATCTTTTTTAGATTTTGTAGACCCCTCTTTATTTGTAATGCAGAAATGGCAAGTGAGAACTCACATGAGTCAGAATGTCAGTTTTATCGCAAGAATCCATGTCATTAAAAAGCTTTCTCAACAAAGTTCCACCAATTGCTCCATTGTCCTTTATTCACAGCAAATTAGATATATCTGAGGACTAATTGATTCACTCTATTGCTGAGATTTTTTTTGGATAATGCTAAATGATTAGAACATCACCTTAAATTCAGTATTGATGAATTTAAAGACCAGGCAGTTCAATCCCCATGCCACACTAATACTGATTGAGTCAGCAAAATCAGAAGAAAAAATATTACCCAAAACTGTGTTCTTTACTAATCTGTGTATTATTCTTAGCAGTCAAATGTATTTGTAAAGAATAAATAATGTTTGATTTTTTTTCTTTCTAAAATCTTTAATAATTCGACTAGATGTTCAAAATAGTCAAACACGCAACTACAAGTAAAATGCCATTGCTGCAAATCTTCATATAAATATTTTAAAAAGACTCAAGGAACAGAACAGTTTATATTTGATCTAGAGATGATTTTAAAAAAAGATAAAGATGAATTAAATAAGCACTTGGAAAATGCACAGTAACAGAAATTTTGAAAGATAATTAGAATAATGATAATTGGTAAGTGGATATTTAACAAAAGGAAGGGGATGGGGGAATATTTGCTAAATGTTTTTACAAAGCTTAGCAAGAAGAGAAAAAATAAAAGTGTAATTAGTAGTACTAGTCTTAATCAGTAAAAAAAAAAAGAAAAAAAGAATTGAATAAATCAAAGAAGATTTTTCAAAGACTAAAAAGAAATTGTGATGACAGAAAAAAGAACAAGGAAGTAAATACAAAGTGGCTTTAAAGATGAATAGAACTGTTATTGAAAAGAACAGCAGTCTTTTCAAAAGACTGTATCCAGCTAGAAGTAATACAGTTTACACATGTAGCAAGCATCTTAAACTATTTTATTATTCCAAGATAAAAATAAGAAATTTAAAACCGTTTAAGATTTTGTACTCAATATAATTTTTTAAATTGCAGATCAGTTATATATTTTAATAGCTTGTTCTTTAGTAATTGCAGCCGCTCCCCAGCTGGAAATATTATTAACAACAAATGACTGAATTCATTATGTATACAAAAACATGAGCAGCTCCCTATTTTAACTCATCATCCAAAATCCTCATTAATAAGACAAAAGCCAACAGCTTGTTTTGAGAATTTAATGGAATACTATTTGGTAATCAATGATTATTCAAGCTTACTATAGATGGCAGTAGAGAGCTAGCATTGCTTTTTTTTTTTTTACATGTTGTGAAAGCTGAAAAATCAATTGATATATTATTATAAACATTAATATTACTAACTTACAATAAATGATATTGGAAAGCTTAATCAAGTTGGCTTATGAATAACTCTGAAAAATGGAATTAACGCCATTATGCTTTTTATAAAAACAAAAAAAAAAGTTATTTATTCATTGAAGCCTCATTTTCTTTGGATCTGTAATTATAAAACATAGTTCAGACATTCCTGATGAATGAGTTAGACATAAATGATAACGATTATACTGACATCAAATAAATTGCACTATACTAAAATTTCAATAATTAAAATTCAAAATGGTGCAAAGACTTCTGAAAAACCTCTGTATAGGATAAAACAGCCTTTAAACAAACTACCATAGAGCAAAGTTTCTTCAGTAGCCCTCCAAAAAAGATCAGTAAAGAAGGCATTATTTGTCAGGCCTAACAAATTCCAAGTGGCAAGCGCTAGATATCCATTTTCTGACCAGTTCTAAATGACTAAATCATCAATTATGGTTGTTATCTAAACAAAAAATCATGAACTTGTTTGGAATCTGAAAAAAACTTCATGCAGTCTGGATTTGAACCCAAGATCATGGCCGTAATTGTGAAATGCATTAACCACTACACCATCAGCATGTTTTTACTTCATATTTATAAATATATATTCACACAATCAGTTTAATTTATAAAATAAAAAGACTAACTTCATTTTTAATAAAACGAATAAACTAGAGGATACAACAATTTTTTAATAACTTGTTAGAATTATTACTTGCTAGTAATAATAAATGACTCATTAAAAAAAAAAAATTGCAAAAAACTATATAAGAGAATAATAATCTAAGCAATAAAAGAATCAATACATTATGCTAATGAATTAAAATACATACACTCAATAAAGACTTTCAACTATAAATTAAAAAAAAAAAAATCTACAATAACATTTAATTAATTTTCCTTTTTTAATAGCTGGATGTGTTGGCGTAAATCAATCTTCAATCATTTCTTGAGTAATGAAAAATTATTATGAAATATTTAAATAACGATTTCAATGTATATGGAGCGATAATAAGTAATTGTTATATACTGATCAAATCTTTCCCATTTTACACTTTAAATTCAGCATAACCAATAAATAAACGCTCATTGTCAAGAATAATTACTAAATTATTACTATTTGTAAATTTGCTCAAATTTATGAGTATAAACAGATATTCAGGTCAGAAATAATAATAACATTTAGTAATAATATGAAATTCCAAAATAGCAACAAGTAGACATATACAGAATTAATAATAAATTAGATATATAATTTTAGTGGAAAATAAATTTATCGGTAATAAACAATAAATTATTTTCACATTATTAATACATTAATCTTTATACACATAAGTATGTGATGTGGCTACTCCTGTATCAAAGTTAGGAATCTCTCAGAGACTATGCCTAGAAAAACTTGTTAGCCACTTTACTTTCCCTTTCCATACCTCACCCTAAGTTTTTCCCATATTCTTCTTTACCTTGCTCCATCCCATTTCCATAACATCATCTTTGTCCATTCCATGGCCTTTATATCTAAATCACGCGTTTTCTGAGGAACCTATCTACCACATAAAATGAGATCCAGGTGTATTTGAAAAAGACCAGATGTCTTTGTTTTTAATTTTTTTCTAGGCCACTTACTGCTTTCTTTGGTGAATTTTTTGCTAAATATTTATATATAAGTTTATAAATATTTCAATTCAAGGCCTTTATATGTTTATGGTTTCTTTATGTATATATATTTTACAAAATAAAATATTTCAATATAGTATATCAAGGTTTCAGAATTCCATTTTCTATAATAACTATATATATTGTAACAATCCGATCCACAGCACGGATATTTTTGGTCATTTGTAACTATCCGTTGTGTAAAAATACTCTTATATTTATCATCTTTATTATACAATATTACTTATTAACATTTTATTATTTTAATTATATGATTGACTTTATGATTATACTGCCTCTGGCGATTAGATCGCACATTCAAACAGTGGGGTAGAATACTACTGATAGATTAACCATCAACGATACCTATGGCCAGATCGAGGCTACACAAACAGACAATCTCAACCATATTTCCTGATCATAGCACCCCTCCATCTGCTGGGCCAAAACCTGCCGACCAAAGCACTTTGTGTGTTTTGGGAACAAGTCTCAGGCATCATCCGGCCATATATTATATATATAGGTGGCATGCTTGGATAACTGGCATATGAACCCAGCACTTGAAACACACCCAGGCTAATTCAGAATCTTGATCAGGGGACCCAGCACAGTTCTAATTAACACATGAAAATATTTCTAATCATTAAATTACTGGTAATGCAATTAAAAGATAAGAGTATAGACCAAGCAACATTTTAAGCAAATATTTATTTATTCACATGCACCCATATTTAAAACAAATACAATAGTATAATTTAACACAAAAGAATAAATAAGAAATTCAATATTACTGATTGCTCATTATATTTCATTTCATTAAATTCTCTAGAAATACTTTTCCAAATGGTGAGAAATTAAGCTTATAACAAAAAGATGGAAAAAAATAACATAAAGAAGATACTACTAATACTAATCATTCATCCTATAATAAGAAATTTGACCAATCACAAAAGTAATATGATAATTGAACAACGAGAAACAATAAGCCAGAAGTAGCTTAGAGATAGAGATTAATTGTTCAACGATGCAATTGCCTTAAATATATTTAATAACAAAATTATGAATTCATCTATATTGGTAAATGGATCTAGTTTAAGGTAACGACATTTCAATCTATTACCAAGTTCTAATTTTCATCTTTTTAAGATATGAATATCTCTGCATGTCATATAGACAGGCTTAACTTCAAATGTTTCAATATTGTACTAGGAACATCTTTCCTTGAGCAAGTAAAATAAAGTAGCACTCTTGAAATAAATCATGGTAAATCAAAGAACAATCTCAATACACAGGGATCTTATTCCGACTCTCAATTTCATCACCAATCTTTATAAATTTACAATTCATTAAAATATTTTCAGGTTTTTAAATTGTCATTACAATTAAAATACCTAAATTCTCTCTGGTTTGAAACTAAGTATCCCCATTCATTGAACTGATCCACCAAAAATAAACAAGTCATGCAGGTTTTATCATAAGACAGACCATGTTTTTTTCTCCTTCCTTTTCATTTTGGCTATTTTTCCTTTTCCTACAACTATTCTATCATACTATATTTGCAAATCTACTGTAATATCCTTTAACATCTCAAGTTTTTTTCTTGTCTATCTCTTCTCTACTTTTTAATCTTAACATGAATGGTTCCTGCAATCTAATCTTTGGAAATAGAAATAATATATTTTGATTTACTTTTAGCATGTCCAATATCATTCTTAAGATTTTTAAACATTTTTGTCTGATATTAGATAGAATGAGGTTTTTTTCTTAATTGAATTTCTCGATGCACATCTAATGAAAACTCATCTTTATTTATTATTTTACCAAAGTATATCATCTACTTTTTTTAGGCTGCATACCAATGAACTTTCTTTAACAGTAGTACAAAACTATGGTAAATATCCATTTCTGCCTATTCTTAATCTCTTCATTTCAAAAATTTATATTCCCAATCTTATTCAAGTGAATCCTGATCCTTTTAGATATCTAAGCTTGGTATATATCTTTTCTGTTTTGTTCTCAATGAGATTTTTTTTCTAATTTTACTTATTTTTGTTTCCCCATCATCTACATTTGAATGTCTTCTATGAAACTTTTTTTTTGCACATAGCCTATATCAGTTTTAATACCAGTACAATCTACATTTAGCAGTAGAACTTTTTGTACTAAATACCAGCATTCCATTATGCTTCTGTCACAGCCTTGTATCTTACCTCAATTGCAATACTTTTTACAATTCTAATTATTGTTTCTTCGAAAAATAATTTTTTGATAGTTTGTTATGCATAGAAGTCATATAGTTCCTTAATGTTTGTTGCATCTATCTTATTATTTGGAAAAGATTATGAATGTTTACACAATTTAGTTTGTTTATGCTTTCTGAAATTACTTTCCCTATGCTCATTGCTATTTATATCTTTCTTACTTTTATTGTCTGATTACCTCTGTGGGGCCTCACTCATTTACCCTACTTAATTTCTGCTACTTTACCGTAATACTTTGCTGATTTTATTTTCATATCTCTTATTGTCATTATATTATTGCATCCATACTCTTTGTTGATCAATTTTTTTCAAATTATAATATTTTGGTATGTAAATAGTTTTCTTTCTAACAGCTTAAATATATTTTAATTCCAATTCCTTTCATAACTCTGTTAATTACTACATTCTTAATAGTTTTCTCGTCATATATAAACTTTTCAATTTGCTTACTAAGATCTTTTAACTTTGAATTTCAAAAATCTTACATGTTTCACTTTTCAGCAAGCAAAAACAAAGGAGGAAGAAAAGAATTTAGAAGGACTATAAATCTTTTAACTTCATAATAAATTAGAAAAAAAAAATGCAGATCATTAGACTGCCCTTCAAAATGAGTTTTAATTATTTTTAATATAGGGAGTGTACCAATAGCTCAAACAAGCTCTTAATTGATAAGTGCAGTAAGAGAAAACATTTAAAATCTCTATCTGGAACATTCCCATCCCCAGACCAATTGGTTTCGACCTTTTGGCTCATCTCAGCGAGGAGCTAGAATATTCAGACACTAGATCCAAAATTTCAACTCGAAGCCCAGCACTTATTTAATATGTAACATTTAAGTAGAAACTCTGAAATTTTCACTTATCAATTAAAAGCTTGTTTGAGCTATTAGTATGCCCCCTATATTACATATTTGTAAATACAAGCTCATAAAAGCAACGTCACACTATATATGACTTTCTTTATTGATTATTTTAATTATTATTTTTTTCGTTTCCAAATTTGTTCTTTAATTAAGTCAGGATCTGGTCATATATAGTTTTTTTCTTTTAGTTTTGTCAACACAGGTTACCAATTTTATTATTTCAGCTATGCATTTTTATTTGATTTGCATGCATTTTTACTTCATCTATTTCCTTCCATGAAAATGATATAATTATTATCATACACCAATGCATTTTCTAGAGGATTTTTGAATTATAAACATTGGTATAATTTAAATAAATAATAATAATTGAACAGTTTATTGCTTGGAAATTCATAAAAAAATTCAAGGACTGGAAATGATGGAATAAGATCAAGATCCATGGACTTCAACATCTGAGTCTGCGCTCTAACACTGTACCGAATCACACAGAGTTACGGTCCAATAGCTAGCACTTCAGTTTTGAGAATAGGTTGTATATAGATCATTGAATCATTAAAAAATTAAATAGAACATTGAGTTTAATAAATTCACTTAAACAGCAAATGAATAAATTCCTATTGCTTTTTTAAATATTTGGACATAGTCATTTATTAGAATTAAATAGAATTATTCTCAAAAACATGTAAATTTGAAAATATGAAATTTAATTGGAATAAAAAAATAAAACTGAATTATTGACTTACATTTTAATAAGACAATTAATCATGACAAATCTAAAGATGTTAATTTATCTAACACAATGGCCCAAGTTAAAAAAAATATAAAAAAAGAAATTTTACTAAAGCTAAGTTGTTCAAAAATTCCTAATTTACATATTCAACAACAAAAAATTTTTATGCAAAAAATATTATAAACAAATAACACTATGAATATATGAAATAAATTGAAGCAATATCCAATTTTAAAATGTCACATTCATTATTTTATCAGACATTATATGATGAGAAAGTTGTCCTTTACAGGTCACGTTTTGGGCTAACACCCTTTTCCGCTGCTTTGAAAGATAAACAATCTCCTCACAAATATTGCAACTCTCTTTTTATTTAACTGTTACATATTTAATTTAACAGACATTTTAATAAAACCCATTTCACCAAGGCCCATTAACATAATCTTTTTTTTTTTTTTCCAAATAACTTTGAACAAAGCCAAAGGGAAATATACAATAATAAAATAGTTGGGTTTTATTAATATAAGATCATTAAATTAAATATTCAAGCTTTAAAATCAAACATCATATTTTAAACAAGAATGAAGTTGCTATACTGGTGTGGAGATTGATTCTCTGTCACTGCAGTGACTAGAAGCATGTGCCATGCAGAGACTGGGTTGATATTTTTTATCATACAGCCAAATAATATAGAAGTTGAAGATTTATATATGTACTAGATTTAAGTGAATAAAAATATTTCACTCACATGTCCGATAAATCTGAAAACAGCCATTTAAGACATTTTAAAATTAAAATGAAGTTTTCTGTTTTTTTAGCAAATGTATATAGGAGTAAATCTGAAATATATGTTTAGATCCTTTACCTATCAAAACCTTCACTTACGCATATATATATACACACACACATACATACACAAATGAGTTTTTCTATCTACATAATTGAAAATGAAATATTGCATTTTCTTGAAATATATAATTCAATTTTCATAATGAAACGCAAAATAAATATTTATGTCACGAAAACACAAGTGTGTAGTACATATCGATAGAACAAATATTTCTTCGTGATATTCCGAAACAATGGTGTTTGATAAACTTTACAAAGGTTAAAAAAAAATCTCCTACAAGAGGACATAGAGAGATGCATATAAGAAGATCTATTTCTAAGAGTATAATAGCAGCTAAGTACATCTTTTTGAGATCATCAGAAAAAAATCATTTCTTTATCTTTACTGGTTGAAAATTATAATTTATGTCTTAAAAGCTTGCAAATTCAGAGAAATAAATTAACTTTCACTTTTTCAACAAAACATATTATTTTAATTTTTATTGGCAACGTATTTTAATATAATAAAGACTATAAATCCTACTATCAATAATCTGCCAGATAAAATATATATTCTATTTTTTAAGTCTTCATGAAGATTCCCTATCTGTCCAATACAAAGCTAACAATGCTGATTTTAAACAGTTTCATGCACAGGTGAACAATTGTTTTTATTCTAAAATAACTTTATTAAAACAAATAATATATGTTTACAAATGATACTATAGGCATAATTAATAATTATCTGATAACATCATGGTAAAAAAGGACAAAACTTAATAAATTAATACATGGTATTTCGGTCATCAAGGACTTTATCTAGAAAGCTGAAAAAGTTTCCAAGTTTCCTCATATAAAAATTTTGTAGATAAGATTCTGTCTCTGTCTTTAAGTTTTTTAAGAGTTTGTAGAAAATAAGAATCAACATCTGGAAGAGGCCAAGTGAATTGTTTCTTACATCTGGCCAACCCTACAGAGAATGTCAAGAAAATCAACAGTCTGATGGTTGGGATGTCTCCAGAATGCAGGCAGTCCTTAATTGAGATAATCTTGTAGAAGTTCACTTTAGAGTTCTGATAGATAAACATTTTAATATTCCCAAGCCCGGTGCAGGAGTAGATGATGTCAAACATTTCAGCATGTCTGCAGCAGTTAGAGCATAATGGATCAATCTCACTGATTGGTCTCCTACAGCTCAGGAACCAGTTTGTAGACATAGCATGAAGATTGACTTTAACTAGATAGTCCAAAAACTTTGGCTCCAATGCCCAAAATGTAATAAGAACTACAAGTTTGTGATTGGATAAGCCAAGTTTTGGTCTAATTATGGTGACCTGAGGGTTGATTAGTTGATATGCTTGCCAAAGTGTAACTTTAGCATGAAAGGTATTTTCTGAGATATTGTTAAAATTGTGAATGTCATGAAGCAAGATGAGTACATAAACAATTTTTTAAATATTTTAAATTATTTTCAGCTGGGAAAAAAAATGACATGAATCATTCCAAGGTGAGTTAACAAGGTATAATAATATAAAAAATGAAAACCAATAATCATATTGGTGGTATATTATATTCTTTAACATATCACACTAATATATCATCAAACATAGGAGTGAATCAAAAATACCATTACATCTCCCTATTAAGAGTTATAAAACACTCAGTCATTAATAAAAAAAGAAATAATTAAACCAAGCTAGTTTTATATTGGCACATATATACAATTTTTATTACAATAAGATTAAATTGAAACCATAATGCTAGTTTTATGCATGTATTCATCAACATATAGTATTTATAAGTATGTAAACATTTACCTTTTGTAAAATTAATGATGAGAAAGATCTTAATTTTATGTAAATATTATTATTCAAGATTAAAAGGATAGATGAAAAAAACGTTATAACAAATCAATAACTCCATTTTTCTTTGTTGCCCCTTTTCAGATAATTTTAGTTCTTTATTTTTTAATTCTATTTCTGTTGAAGTTATAGCCTTCATCAATTAAGATAAAAAATGCTCGAAAATGTGTAAAAAAAAAAAAAAATGGTACTATTGTCTTAAATTGGGCAGTAGAGATAATAAAGATATCAAACAATTTAAATAAAACCCTCACATCTGCTCTTTATGATTTGTGAATGACAGCTGACAAACTTGGATTATCTAGGACCTTTATTATCAAGCTAAAAATGGTTCTATAACTGATTGTCAACAAATAAAAAAAATCCTAAACACACAGGCAAATCCTCAACTGCTCAAAAAAAAAAAAAAAAACAACAACAACAACCCCTTAATACCAACTGGAATGTAAAATAGAAATATTTCTTTATTTTTTGGTAAATTTATTATTTTGGTAATAAAATTACATGTAGTTAAAATTACTTTCAAAACCCTACCGGATTGTGGAATAATGGTTTTGAAACTTCAAGATTCACCAAGAGGGCTTTCAACTCCATCACTTGCAGCGCTGAATTTTATAAGAACTCCCAAATAACAAGCCATTCAATTATTTTACTTTTTATTATTTATACATACAATTTATTTAATATAAATGTGAATTTAATTAAGCCTTTCTTAACTGAAAATTTTTACACCCCATCATTTGAACTGAAAATTTAGTGTTGAACATTCTCACTTCTTGTATTTTGTAATAACTTTAAAAATAGAATTTAAGAATACTGTATATAAATTTATTTTAAATAACCATCTCCATTTTTGATCAGATTAACTTTAATTAATTAATCTTATTATAGTATTTTGTTTGTAGTGACTTTGTTCACAATTCCTTGAGATTGATGTTTTATAATAATCCCATCCCCTAAAAAATCTTTTGGTGAAAAAGTTTTTAAATTATTGGCCATAAAAAAGGAAATTTCAAAACTTACTGAAAAATCTTGAATACAAACATATGTTCAAATTTAAATGAGAATATTATCATATGAATAGGATAACCTAAAAAGATGATTTGCTTTTCAAATATATTCTAAAAAAAGATCCTCTAAGCAAAAAAAAAAAAAAAATTAAAAGGAAAAGTACTGAAAAATCACTGAAATAAACATTTTTCTTTGATCATTCATAAGATGTGATCACTTCAGAACAATTTATGATATATCTACTGTGAAGAAAAGTCAAGAAAAAATGTAATAAATCTTGATTAATGTAGTTTTATACTTGATATTAGCACTATAGGATAAGAATTTAAATCACAGAATTTCTATTTTATGATAAACTTTTAATTATTTTCACAACTGAAATTATACAATGGATATAAATAAGTAGTCAATATAAAAAGGCACTTAGGGAGGGTTAAGAAACTATTGTCCAACTAAAGTATTTAAACCAAATAACATTGAAGGTAATAAGAGATGATTTGATTAGAAGAATAAAGTTACACAGTATAACTTTCGTATAAGGATTAAATATTACACAGGGTACTATTTAGAAGAATGGATTAGCTAAATCTAAATATTTTTCTCTATGGCTTGCCAATATCAATTAAAATAGATTTTTAACTGATTAAAAAAATGGAAAATTAATATGATGCAGTTATTTCTGAATTAATTAGCAATGAGTATATTTCAGAATTAATTAATAAAGACAAAAAAAAAAATCTAAGTAATCTTAGGAAATAATAACAGATCATACAAAAATTATAATTATAATGTTACATTTGTAGCAGTTCAATTTGTTTTTTATTTCTTCTTTTGATTCTCAGCAAAAGAGTTTTAAAGTAATTTGCATTACTACTTCAAACTTGTTTCTGTTCCACTTGATTTCAAATTAGACAAATTTTCATATATATATGACTAATAATTTTAATAATCACATAAATAAGCAATTGGGTATTAAATATGTAGTGGCTAAAAAATAAACTTCAAATGTACATACCATAATAATAATTCTTTTTGTCTAATTAATAAATTAGTATTGATAGGAGAAAGGCTTATTCTTTGTAAATTTTTTACAATGACTTTAGTAAGTCTGCCTATTATTATAGTAAGTACATTCAGAGTTTAGTTCTCCATAAATATTATTTGTGTAAATATATATTGAAAGAGAATCAGCATAAAAGTGATTTGAATATTTTGTATATGTATACATTTATATTAAATAGAGGGATTAACTTAGTATTTTTCGTCTAGATTCATCCCCCATTCCATCTCAAATAACCGATACACATGACCACATACACATGAAAAATATAAATGATCCCAAACATTACATATTTCTCGGAGAACCAGCATCCATCAATTGGGCCAGATCATAATCTCCTACACATAATATACAATCAATGCTCACTTATATTAAGATAACAACAATTCCTTAAACTTTAATGGATAAGCTTCAATTTTCTCACCCCTCCAGTAATTCAACCACCCATTTCATTGAAAAACCAACAATGGAATGTTCAAAGTCCTTGGTGGATTTGATTTTATAGTCATAGCCATGTTGACATTATGTCAATCTACCCCCTTCATATTGTCGGACCATTATGTATCCATTTATATTAATAAGAGAAGGATGGGATGGACTTATACTAACTATGATGTAACTTATTCTAGGCAGTATGTAATTAACTATTCATTAAGTATTCTGAATATTTACTATAATAAATAGATAAAATTAAGAGCGTGCTAATAGCTCTAAACAAGCCTTTTTTTTTTTTTTTTATGATAAATGCTACTACAAGAGAAGGCATTCAAATCATTTTTATTTTAAATGGTCCCCATCCCCAGACCGGTTTGAATGCCTTCTCTTGTAGTAGCATTTATCATAAAAAAAAAAGAAGCTTGTTTAGAGCTATTAGCACGCTCTTAATTTTACATATTTGTAAGTGCAAGCTATATATAAGTCATGTGACATCTGACTTGTTACTATTACTATTATTATGTTGCTGTTGTGGCTTTAGCTAAATTAAAGAGCTAAGCCTACTAATATATGGAGTATCTGAATTAAGTTCAGTCCCATATGATTTTTTCAGTTGGAGAGCTGACTTTAAAGACATGTAGATGTCTAAAAGTTTCAGATCTTCTTCTAACAATTATCTTTTAGATAAATGCTTTGCTTGAGTTGATTTTTAGATCTAATGTCCCAACTCCTCACTGAAGAGACCCATAGGTCGAAACCGGTCTGGGGATGGGGACCATTTAAAATAAAAATGATTTGAATGCCTTCTCTTGTAGTAGCATTTATCATAAAAAAAAAAAAAAGCTTGTTTAGAGCTATTAGCACGCTCTTAATTTTACATATTTGTAAGTGCAAGCTATATATAAGTCATGTGACATCTGACTTGTTACTATTACTATTATAATAAATAGAGGGATTTGAATTTAGGATTTACATTTATATATATATATAAACACATACATAAAATAACAAAACATAATTAATTATATGCAGGTAAATGACTATTTGATAACATTAGTCAAGTAGAATTTACCACACCTGGATTCCACAAAGTATAACTAAATTCTTTTAGAGTAATTGCCGAACTAGTTTTTTTTCCCCCACCCCCACTCCTCTTTTAAAATCTATATTTGTTTCTACTAACAGCAAATTAAATTTTTCTCTCTCTCAATTTTATGATTTAGTTCCTACTATTTTGTTGGGTGGGGAAGAATGTTAATTTTCCATGCACTGTTGAGTGACTTGTATTAAAACAACCAATAGGTTCAATCCATGTCTAATATTTAATTGCAGTTGACATTTACTGCCTAGTCACCTGAAAATATTAAGACCTAGGCTGATAGAATTCGAACGTGAATAATAAAAAAAAATTAGTAAAATTATTGGCTTGACAAGAATTAAAAAAAAAATCATTACCTCTCTCATCCACCTCTTTTTCTTCATAAATATTATTAACAATCTTTAAAAACTTTTGTAATATAATTAGGATTTTTTTTAAAAAGAAAGATTAAAATTTTAAACTTTTCAATCAAAATTTAAAAACAAAAAAACAAAAACAAAACAGCCACCACTTAATACATTATAGTAAAATCCAGTACTTTTTCATGACAATCACATACAATCATATGTAGCCACATGTGTGTATTTACATATTAATCTTCTTACTGTCAAATGATTATACTGCGTCAATCAAAAGTTGATCTTTCTGAGGCAACAAGAATCGACTACTTGTGTTGAATTGCATTTTTGAAACTTATAATAATGTCAAGTTGATTTAAAAAATAAAATTCAGTAAGATTTAACATATACTCTAGGGTGCCTCTGTCTATTTCGATGTAAGGTTCTGCAATCAAGATTAATTAATAAAAACGAGTTCCTGATTCATTTTGATTAGTCTATAACCAAAAAACTGTGGTGCCAAATGTTCATACTTTACCATCAAGTTGTTGGATTTGCCACTATTAATATAAAAAAAGAGTTTGTTGTATTTGCATGGATAAATGGCACCATTCAAAGGCAGTTGACGGTCATTCCTGAAATGTATACCTATTGCACAATGGTTTATCAATTTTTTCACACGTTAATATATAAAAATATAGCATTTCTTTCTTTTTTTTTATAAATTTTATTATCATTGAAGTAATTTAAAATGAATAGTTTGTGTATATATTATATCTACAGTCAATGCTTCAAGTATTTAATACAATATTTATAATGGTACAGGCATCATAGATATTTCAGAAATTTCTAAAACGCAGAAATAAAACTAAAGAAGTAAATAAGATAAAATACGTACACGCAATATTTGAAAATGAGCTAAATTTAGAAAGAGAAAATAAAAAACAATTTTTGGAATATTATTATTTATTTCACATTTTATGATACCAGAATAATGAAAATTTCATACAAGATACCTTGGCACTGACATCTCACAAATTTATTTACCTTCCCAAAAAAGTAATTTTTCTATCATATGTCATAATAAAAATAGAAAAATAAAATTTAATAAAAATCAATTTTGTGTACTTTATTATACTAAACTCTCACCCTACTCAATAAAATAGTCAACTTAATTTATTACAAAATATAAAAAAAATTTTCCCTGTGATTCAGGGCAGTGATAGAATGGAGGCTTAAAGCTCCTGTATCAATCCTTAGCTATGGAAAATAGAAATATCTTAATGACTTAGAAACACTTAAATCTTTGATGTATAACAGCTATGAAATTGACTAGAGCAAGGGGGCGGCAAGCAATAGCAAACATTAAGTAATATAATTGGTTCCATATATTCTGCCATCTAAATTAAACCAAACTTTTAATTTGGTCAATGGAATGGAATTATTGTGCTACACCAATCCTTTTAATTTTCAAATGTATATTATTAAACATATTTACAAGATTTTAAATCTATACAAAAATATTTGTTTCTTAGCTAGTTCTACGCTTATATACACACATGTGTAAATGTAAATTCAAAATTAGAAAATCATTGGTATATTTTTTTTAATGCAATACTCAGACAAAAAATTGACTACTGTTAGCAGTCTTATTTGTATTTGAACTTAACTTTGTATTTAAATATTAATAATTACAAAAAAAATTAATATTCTTTTTATAATAATGAAAACAATAATGTTATTTCTCTTTTTTGTACTTTTTCAAACAATTTTATTTTGCTTTTCCTTCAATTTTGGTCGAACCTGCAGCCTTCACCAGAGGTTTGTAAAGATTTTATAATACAGTATTGCAATAATAAATGTTAAATAAATATCAGCTTCAAATATATTTTACTTTTGTATTCCAAATGATTACAGTTATTCTCCACTGTTATACCACTTAGTGAGTAAAAATAGATAACATATGATAGTGCTTATTAAACCTATCCTGTGCTATCCTATCCAATATCCCCAGAATAATTTCAAACTTATGGCTTTCATCAGCGAGGAGCTTTAAATCATGGACTAGGACTTTAGGATCTAATACATCCTCCTTCCAAGTTCAAGTACCCAGGTCTAACACCCAAAACTCCTCACTGATGAAATCCATAATCTGGTGATATTGAATAGGACAATACAGAATAGAGCTTTAATAAGCACTAAAATCCATAGTCTGGTGATATTGGATAGGACAATACAGAATAGAGCTTTAATAAGCACTATCGTCTAACAACTATTATTAATTTCTTATTCAAGCTTACAGTAAGTGACATAGAGATGGTGGGAAATTATATTGCTATAATAGCAACATGCAAGCCAAAGTCATGTGATGGAATCATGTGACATTTTATTGATTATGATTATACATAAACATATTCTGAAATAATTAAAACAAATGAAAAAACAAACAAACAAACCAAGAATCTTATATGCAAAAAATAAATAAATTGATCATTAATATATACCTATATACTCATTTTTTTCATACCTACATACTTCTTATCATTATATTTTATAACTATTTTAGACATAAGACACTACTTTATAACCAGATAATTTAATATGTTTTTGTTACTAAAATATAAACTGAAATAATTGTAGTTTAGTTAAAATATTATATTAAAAATAAAGACCGTTACCAAATGGAAAATTTCCATTAATAAAAGAAATTTAATTAATGCAAACTATAATTAAATTTACTGAGTCAAAACGGAACCAATCGGACTGACAATAAAATCACCACCTGTAACTTCTCCATTGGCTGAAATATTCCAGAAATAACAAAAGGAATGGAAAGGATAAAACCTATAGCAGAACAGATAATATTTTAAGATTGTTTTAATTGGTACAGAATATATTTATATACAATTGTAATTACTTGCAATACAAAAATAAAATATTACTTGAAATTGATATTTAACATTTTATAATGCAATGTAATATAGAATATTACACAATATTTAGGTTTCTGATGAAGGCTACAAATTCAGCGAAAATAGGTGGGCGGGAAGGGAGATTGCTTGAAATAAGCACAAAAAATAGAAGTGACATTATATTAAATTGAACAATAAAAATACATGATGAAAATATTGAATTATAACTAACAAAAACAGATAAATTTCTTTTAAATGATAGATTTGATGATAAATATTATATATATAAATTATAACAGAATGAAAAATGACATAGTAATATAAACATATAATGATAGTTAATGCTGATCAAACTGCATATTGAATGAAATATAGACAAGCATAATATAAGTATGCCTCTGTATACATGACCATAAATAGAAGTTATATATCATACTAATAATGGGCATTTTAAATATGACTCTTAGCCTATTAAGACTCATCTATACATCTGTACAAAGAATTATAAAGAATTCAAACCCTTATCAAATTCAATTATAAGCTGGTGTTACCTAATGAGATAATAACAGATTGCTGAATATGCTTTCAAGAGTAAAATTAGATAAAGCACTTAATCTAATATTTAAATTCACTGCAATAATTAAAATAACGATTAACAATTTTATTAATCAATTAATAGTAACAATAAAAAATGAAAGATTTAGTATAAATATTTTTCAACGCATTTGAACATGATTTATTTACAAACATCACATAAATGACATAGATATTAATTATTTCAGAAAGTTTAAACCAAAACAATAAATAGAGTAATATTATTTCAATGATATTATGAGGATTGGAAATGTTCATAAATAGAATACGCTTATATACATCAGCACCTATGTACATTTAGTAGTACAAAAAATTTCCAATTATTTTGTATTTAATCTTAAATAGATGGAGCAAAACAATAAATGTACCAATATTACTTAAATATAAATATGAAATGGAATAATATGACATGCATTATAAACACACACACACATGTATGTCTAGAAACTTACATAAATATTTCAATTCTTAATTCTAATTCATTCTTAAATTACAAAGTTAAATTATTTTACAACATAATTATAGTAAATTGATCTAAATAGAATACATATATGCAAACAAATGTGTATTTAGCTATACAGAACACTTTAATTATTAATTTTCTTTATAGAACAAATTATTTTCACTATATAAAATAATTCGTTCTGTGCTTGTAAAAAATAAAAAGATATTGATTATTTAAACTTGTAGAATTTTCATTTATCTTTGCTATAAAATAATTAAGTCCTTTATAAGCAAATTAAAACAAATTCAAGAAAACTTGACTTAATTTTTTAAAAGTTAATTTCCTCTTACGACTTCAAACTGTATTATTTCTTTGTTTTTGTTTATAGAATTTGGACTTTTTGATCCTGGTTTCATTAATATTTTATTGCATTAGTCAGTTATTCAAAGTTGTTTATTATACTTTTTTTTCAAAGACAAGTGAAATTTTTATTTTTATACTATAAAGAAATAGATTTTTTCTTCATTAGTACTGAAATTAAATGATATGCATAATATATATATATTGCTAGATTTTTTTATCTACTGTCTAACATTTGTTTTTTCCACAATTCTCTATATAGATCAGACTCAAATATAGACTGTAACTAATAACATGTTCTGGATCTTCAGATATAGCAAATAGTAATTGCCACACACACAGAACTATAGCAGATAACATAGCATCAGCAGCATGCACCTCTTAACAACTTCTACTAGTATGGAATCCTGGTAGCAGTAACTCTTTTCTTATCTTTGCAAATCATTTAATCGAAATGAAACTCAGTATTTACAGTATATACTAATGACTGTGCAAATTGATAAGCAGGACTAAAGTATTTTTTTCTTCTTAATTAATGAAAACAAAGTAACTATAATATGATGTAGATTTTTATTGTCATACAGTCTCCAAATTAACATCATCTTTCAAATTTGTTCCTTAAAAAATATATACAAAAATAGTTTTCTTTCTTTTGTAACATTAATAATATAGGTTTACATCATTTTTTTCCAGAATCAGAAATAAATTAAATACTACATTTGTAGAAAAGACTTTATTCAATTTTAAATAACTTATTTCAAAATATGAAAAAAAAATTGTCTACTAAATTAATATTTAATTCATTTTGCTCTTTTAATATTTATATAAATAATTTTTATATGTTTATATTTCTTCTTTTCCTTTATAAACTTTACATACATACACACACTATCAAAATTATTCATCCACTGCAAAGAAGTTATGAAATAATGTTGCATTGTTTCTCTTCTTGGAATAAAGGGGGAAAAAAGTAAAACATACATCTTATAATTAATATTTGTCATCAATACATATATACATAAAACAAATTTTATATATCAAACCTTTTTCCAGAGATCTGAATGACATTTTAACATTTAAATAAAATGAAAAGAATATTATATTCCAGAGATGTGGCAGAATGTATTAACCAAGAAGGATTTTAGTTTAAATGCTGTAGACCATCTAATCCCTAAATATAAATAACTAATAAAATCTTTGAAATCTCAAACTTGGCTCATGAAGATTATATGAAACTTAGAAAGTGATTTTGATAAAATATATGAAAGTTGGAGATCAATTGAAATTTAAGCTTGAGATCTATTGACCATTATATCTAGCTCATTTGAAACTTAGGGCTGATATAAATTTGTGAGCAGATCAATACAATGCCTGAAATAGAGACATTCTATGGAGTTGCATGCTAGCAACATTTTTAAGCTGATGGCAAAACTCTCTATCCACCATAAACAACCAAAACATTCATCCGATCTTTAAATGTTCTTTTTTGTTTTCTATATTAACTCATCATCTATAATTTTTATCCACATATATATCAATCATATAGAGAGGTTGCTGGAATTCAGTATTTAATATTACATAAATGAATGAAAATAAAATCAGATTTATAAGAGATTAAAAAGAATCATTTTTTATTGCATACATAAATTTTATGCTTCCAAAATGTCTTAAACTTGCTGCACTTATAGGAAAGTTCAATTTTATGAATAGACTTAGGGAATATGCAAATGAGGATTAAGCAGTTTGGCAGTTTTTAGAATACATTTAAATATGTACATTTTTTATGATGTCAAGAAAGAAGGAACAGACGGGGTGTTCCATTTAGAAAGATGGCAAACAAAGAAACCTCTGATTTACACTGTTTCAACAAAACATGGTTCATCATTACTCTTGAACTATTAATATAGGATAATTTCTCCCACAGCGATGTAAACCAAGATTAATCAAAATCATTTTAGAATTTACATTCGTACAGTTGGAAGTTATACTATTAAAGCTGGAATTTAAGAAAAAAATGGAATGAAAATATGCTGGACATCTCGTAGATAATATTAAGAATCTCATAATGACAGATGATATAGGACATATGCCCCGATGATACCAAAAGCAATTAATTTCAGATTGGACCAAAACCAGCAATATTCTTTACAGCCAATATTTATCTACTCAAGATTTTGAAATTGCTGATATCACTGGATTATGCTAGAAAAATGGAGACTACAGAAAAATCAAACTTGATAAGATCTAGTTGAAAGGAATATTCATTTTAACTATTATTGTCACTGCAATGAGATTGCATCTTAAATAAATATTAGAATGAGAAAAATCATCCTTACTGGAAAATGACAAATTTTTCCTTCAAAATATTTCTCTAATATCAATCTAAAAAAACTAGTAGATATTGCTATAAAGACTTAATGATCTTAATCAAATATTTAAAATTGAGCGCACAAGCATTTGAAATCTCAGATATCTGAAGCAATGATATTTGAAACATATGATGAAGGTTTGTGCTAAATGCTGAATGGTTGGCAAGTGTAATCTTTGGGGGTGGTGGTGGGTGGAGGCAAAGACACAGATGCTGAATAACATTTAGAACTCAAATTCATAACTATATCTAGCAATATCTTACCATCTTTAAGTGATGATATAAAGTGATCATTACATTGTAAATTATTATTTCAAAAGAGTTCTATACATTAAAATTGAAAATATTTACAGAAGTAATTATCTAATGTCCACTCTAAAGATATCTATTTTTAAATAGTGAGGATTTTCCATCATTATTTTATCTTCTGATTAGCAATATGTAGACATCAATTGGGTTGGCTACAGACTACCTATCTCAAAAAAAAAAAAAAACCAAGTCCTTAAGCCCAACAGTTCCAGATTCAAATCAGATTACAGGTATGACTTGTATAATTGTTTCACTGCATGACAAAGCCCAATATCCCTAGTACAACATATATAATTTAACAATTACTACAATCTTAAAATGATTTGCTTTTACTTTCATTCATTGATCCTCACCATGGATTTCATTTTTTGTTATTATAGTCATCAGTAATATCACTATTCATTCCTCCTTATAATGATATATTTGTTTAACTTTTCTTGATATTTCTGAGCAGTCATTTGTATATATAATTTGGATTTCTAGAACTAAAACCTAAATGTGATCACTTAATCATCTCAAAAATTTAATGGATTTAAAACTCCGATTTCATTTTTTCATCAAATATACAATAGTTTAAATAAATATACAAGCAGCTCCTTACTTAAACAATCACCATATACATCCATTAACAGAATTTACCGAAAGTATGCAAAATATTTAGAATACACTGTATCTATCAATGATGAATAATTAAAAAAAAGAGAGAAAAAAATTTTTTTCTTTCATTCATTAGCAACAGAATAAATATCTTTATTATATAAATCAAAGATTCTTTTTCACTAGAGTCATATTTATAATATTAAATAGCGATGTTAAATGCACATCGCAGTTTAATATTATAAGAATGGCATTAGTAAGAAGGGATGATTTCTCTCTAAATAGAATTACAATCTGACACAGACTAGGAAAATTCGTTAGTTATTACATAAACTAAAAATGAAAAAGAAAAGAAATGCATTCTTACTTTAAACGCTATTAAAAATGTGCTATTTCAAAATAATATATTTATAAAAATGCTCTCAATATCGAACATTTTTACAACTTGGTCATAAAATGAAGAAACATTTTAATAGGTCACAAAAATAAACATTTATAATTTATCAATAGTGCCAGAGATTAAATCATGTAAAAAATTGTGGACGGAACTGCTTACATAAATAGAAAACTGTATATACATATAAACTGTATACAAAATATTTAAACAAACAATATATAAAACATATTGACAAAGCATCATTAAACAAACAAAAGAATCAATCTATTTAAAAGTCAATCAACTAAAAAATAACATAAAACGTTCATACAGGATTCAAATTTCCACTGATCATTTAATTATCAAAACCCTGGCATTCACAATCTGATAATTATGACCAAATCTTATTTATATAGACTAGTTATCTTTAATAATTAGTGCAGAGTATTAAAATGTTTTAAAATATGCTGTAACTTAAATGCTGTTTAAACAGCCGTTTTAAACAATATACTTCAAAATATTTTTATTTAAAGCATATTTTTAAAGCTAAAAATAAAAAGATTAATTTTATTTGGATCTGATGTCATGGATTATATTTTAATAAATAGAATTTGAATAACAGTAAACTATAAAACATCTTTATGTTTTCCTGAAGGTTTGTAATGAAGGTGTTTTAGTGTATTGAATGTCTTTAGAAAAATTTAACTTTATTTAAATATTCCAAATACATCGTGTGCTATTACTAATAGTTGAATGTATTTGGAATATTTAAATAAAGTTAAATTTTCCTAAAGTCATACAATACTCATATTAGATGATCGAAATATTCCAATATACAAATACAATCTTTATGTTTTGTATTAGTGGCAGTTTGTCCATAAGCGCTGCAACACTCCGGAAAAAAATACGAAAATTATTAAATTTGTGTTTGAAAATATCAGTAACTTAACAATCATTCAATATTTTGCATAATTATTATGTATTTACAACTAATTAAATCGTTTGTAAGAAGAATTATTTTAAGCAATGCTTGAGATTCTATTCAAAGGACACTGCTAATTATAGGATGTCAGAAATGTCATATTCAGTGAATTTCAACAAGTTCTACCTCTCTGCAGTAGCGTCAATAGTTATGTGAGCATGGTATGTTTATCTACTCTGGTTTCTTTTCAGAGTGAATACATGTTTATTGTTTTCATTTAGAATGAGCAATAAAATATTCTGTTTCCGTCTTGTAATTAACATTTATAAATTAACATATAAATATTTATTACATAATAAAATAAATGTTATTTCAAATATTTATCATAATGAGTGTTAGTATTGAATATATATATAAATTATAAATGATCAAAGTAAGAGCCATGGATCACATGACCCTATCTCTTAAGCTTGTAAGTTATAAACAATGAGGATTGACAATTCCTCTACAAGCTTTATGATAAATGCTTAGCCAGAGCCAGCACTTAAAATATCTCTGCCAGGAACCCCTCCCAAACCCCTGACCACGGTTTCGTGCTTTGTCACTCCTCAGAGAGGTGTCAGGGTAGGTTCGGACACTAGATCATAAAGCTTGTAAAGGAATTGGCTAAAGAGTAAAGGTCGTTTTACTCCAAATATTATCATCTGTCAAACAGCAGTTAGTAAAAACAAAAAATATTTTAGATTTTGACATGTCCTGAGAGTATTATTATCATGACAAGGTTAAGTAAACCTCAATATAATATGAAATAACAAACAAATTTATTTAATGTCAAATAATAAATTAGAAGGAATAGAGTAAATAACAATCAGAAATTTTATTAGAAACCTCTAAAGTCTACAAATAAGCTTTTTCTTGTGTGTGTCAATTTCTGCATGCACACACACACACAGTAGATAACTATAACACCTTGTGTTGCATCTTAAATGAAGTAAGTTCTTCATGCTCCAATCTGGATGTAACAGAATTCATCATCATCATCATTATCAACCATTATCAATCCACTGCAGGATGAAGGTCTCTCCAAGTTTAATCCATCTTCTCCGATCTTTAGCTTCTCTTCTCCACATCACCCCTACACATTTTCTTATTTCATCCATCCATCTTCATGTTCTCTTTCTTTTACAATCTCTTGAATCCAGTTTAAAATTTCAATTGTCCATCTATTATCATCTCTTCTAGCAATATGTCCAGCCCAACTCCACTTCAATCTTTTAATTTTTTCAATGAGGTCAGTAACACCTGTTTGTTCTCTTACCCATACATTGCGTTTTCGATCTCTTCTTGTTACTCCCAACATACATCTCTCCATACTCCTTTGAGTCTGAAGTCTCTGTATTGATCTTCTATTAGTGTCCATCTCAGATCCATAAGTAAGAACTGTAAAACACATTTGTTAAAAACCTTTCTTTTCAAACACATACATATTTCCTTTTAATATCAAGTTATTTCTACCAAAACACTCCAACCAAGTTTAATTCTATGATTAATTTCCTCTATTATGTTTCCATCTTATTAATAATCTGACCAATATTTTAACTCTTACTTCTTCTAATTCATCATAATCAATCTTTATTTTCATATTTTGACAAATCGATTAAACATTCTTTATCTTTTTACATTTATCTTTATCCTACTTTCCTACTTTCATCTGATAACTCCCAACATTTCCAGCCAACATTATTTCAAAACAACTACATCATCTAAATCTAAATGACTTAAATAATCTCCATTTCTTTCACTCCTTTATTTCCCATTTTAATCCACAAAATACTTCTTCACACTTTAAATTTAGATATGATCACCTTGTCTTCACCTTTCTCAATTTGACTTTCCCATATCATTATTAATCTAATTGTTTGTCATTTTTAAAATATTCTTAAAATATGACAATATCCTGGATCTATACCTTGATGATCCAATCTTTAATCACTGAAGAGATGTTTATGAATCAATGCCTTTTCATAATCTACAAATCCAAAACATAATGACAACTCATATTCATTTTCCTTTCTATAACTTCTCTCAATACTTGAATAGATCTACTGTACTAAAACCACTTTTAAATCCACTTGTTCTCTTGTTGTGAAAACCGTTTCTTAGAAGTTAATTATCTTTAAAATTTTATATAAAACTGATAAAAGGCTGATAGTTTAATTTCTAATATCTTCTTTATCACCCTTTTAAATATTATTATTACTCATTCTTCCAATCATCCACATCTTTATCATTTAGATTTTTATATAATTTTCTAATATTTTTTCTGTTTCTTCACCTCTTCTTTAATATATCAATTATAATTCCATCATTACCCCTTCCTTTTTCAACATTTATTTCCACTTCTTCATTTAAAATTTAATTAAGAGTAATAGAATGGGTGTTTTTTTACATATTCTTATAAAATTCACCAATTTCAAGACCCTTTTAATATCCACTTTTTTCCTTGAAATTTCCTCCAATACCAAAATTTTTTTCATTCTTATTTTTTCTCACTTTTTTCTTCACAGTTTATAACAGAATTATATATATATGTTATGCATAACAATTCCAATCTTCAGCAGTTATTATATCCATAGTTTGCAAACCATAATCCAATTATTATGACACACAAATGAATACTCCTTAGCAGGTTTTTTAAAAAAAAATAAAAGCTTAAGTATTGTTCATTAGCATAAATGATGTTTAATGTACATTTAAATGTATGATTGGCATATGTAAATTTTCTAGAGTAGCATAATAATAATATTTTATCATAAACTGTCTGTATGTATTTGAATGATTAAATAATAAACTTTATTTACATTAACATATATACTACACATGCACAGATAATACAGATCTTTTAACAATGTTTGGTATGGAACAATAAAATGATTTCATGGTTTGCAAAATTAGAAATGTTCTGTTTTGTTTTCTTGCTTATGTTTTGATGACAATACTGTACTAAAACATCCCTACTTAAAAATTTCATGAGCCATCACTGTTTTGTATTAATTTATAAGGTTTGATCAATTATTCAGATAAAAATTCAAATCCTAGTAAATGCTTCTATTATTTTTTTTCCAGTCTGATAATCATTTAATTATGAATATTTTAAAAATTTAGCATTGTTTACTAATTATTTGTATCATGAGATGAATCTCATTCATAAATTGCTCAAATAGTTGGTAGCTATAATAAAGCAATACAGAGTAATGACTGAACTAAAAAAAACCTATCATGATATGATTGCCAATTCATGACAGTTTGACATTGAACATGATAAATTTCTACGGACAATTAAAGAGATAAAATCCACCCATAGGGAAATTATTTGCTCGATCTTATGACATCTTTCCAATGTGATTCATTTTCACATTGCAGTATTCTCATTAAAAATAAATTATTAGCATTCATATTAAAAATAGCAACTTTGAAAGGTTCTGATTGCTTTGATAGATCCAGAAATGATTAAACTGTGTTGGCCAATCTTTCAAGCCCTGATTTCTTACCCCAGCTTATTCTAGCAAGTTTCATTCTCCCATTTTTAGAGAATATAGACATCATTTATCAACCTCGGAATACCGAATAATTCAACAACTTTAGACACAAATACCTTAGCTAATCATACTCATCAATTTGATGCTTTTAAAATCAGTCAAGTATTATATTTTTTCTTACAGTATAACATATCAAATTATTGATACATATTTTTTATTACTTCCTAAGGATGCTAGTTATACAAGATAAACAACATTATATTGATCTGCATTTTTATTTTCTCACTACATTATATCCAAAATATAGAACTAATATAATAACAGATGATCTCACCCACAAATCAAGTAAATAACCACTATGTATATAAATTTGCCTTTGCAGAAATAAAAATTAAGTCGAGAGTTGTAAAAATAATACTAGGAGATCCGCTTTTGGAAAATGGTATATTCTTACAACTTACCAAATATTTTTTTCCTAATCAGTGCAAATTGATAGGTGAAAGAACAATTTATCATATGGTCTCTTTTTTTTAGAAATTCATCAATGATTAGGAATGCAGCATTCCAGTAACCAATATTGATGCCTTTAGCAAAGAATTGCAATTGAAGAAATTAATCTGAACATGAAAAATCATATCATAATTTGTGCAATTAATGGAGATCACACTGAAATGTCTGTAAAAAAAACAAGTTCTACCAAACAAATAAAAACTTTTAAATTTTTTCTATATAAATTTTACAACTGAAAGTTTAAATTTTTAAATAAATTTGTTATTTAGGATCAAATTTGTACATGCTGTAAAAACAGAAATTTAAGCATATAGTGTAAATAGTAATATAATAATCATAACAACAAAATTATGGTTAAAAAACGTTATATAAAAACATATATATATATATATTTACTTCTAGCAGATGACATCTTTAATTTTTGCCAAAATATTAAATTTTTTTTTAGATATAACCTCACAAAAAAAAATAAATAAATAAATGAAGTAACACTGCTCTGTGTAATTTGATATAGTGGCAGATTCTGGAACTTAAAATCCAAGGATTATGCCCAGTACAACATCCTTCTAGTTCCAGGGATCAGGGAGACACATGAGACCCTTAATAATAATAAGCCCTGTCCTAGGTTCGCTAACATACTATCAATACATATCTATAGGTGATATACGGATGAGTAACACTAAGATCTTTAATAAATTCTAGAAATGCATGAATAAGATGAGATAATGTGGTATGGATCACACAGAAAGCAACACAACAACAGATATAATATGGTCTAAAATTTAAGTTGTCCAACTGAATATATATAACATCAATAAGTTGGCTACACTCATTAGACAATTACACAGATAATAATGTAGTGCTTAATGTTAGAGAATATATAAGTATGAAAGATAATACATACTATTTCATTATAATGAAATATTTAATGAAAGATAATACATACTATTTAATTATGATGAAATATTTAATTATTTGAGGTTCTATACTTTTGTGGGCGAATATAGGGTAAAATCATAGAACAATATGCCTTATTGAAATGTCACCCGATCAGGTTAAGGGATGCAAGTGTATATGATGGGGATATTAAAGCATTATAACCACAGATATAATTATATGTACTGATAAATAACTTATGTTATTAATGAAACTTATTAAACTAATCAAGTGGTGTATGTGGACTTAGAATCACAAGAATAATGGGAGACTCATTATTCATAATCATGTAAGATTGATCTACATAGGAATATGTAGGGATTAAGTAATGTTGTAGCTTAAATGTTTTAGATAAATATAGATATATAGGGTTTAATTAGTGATCAGTGGTGCTGATGAAGAGTATGTATGCGAATATATACAGGAGGACAGTGCATAGAAACCGCGAGGCTTTGTCTATGTATAATTTGGATCGGTGGAATGCCAGATGTCCA
Organism: Epiperipatus broadwayi; assembly: GCA_028023455.1. Taxonomy (NCBI): domain Eukaryota; kingdom Metazoa; phylum Onychophora; class Udeonychophora; order Euonychophora; family Peripatidae; genus Epiperipatus; species Epiperipatus broadwayi. The sequence continues at coordinate 6,264,613 of JAQFVV010000072.1, read as the reverse complement.
TAAAGGGTTAGTCACAAATAAAAAGGGACATTGGACTGGGCTCTCACCCCAGTAAAATCCGTGACAGCATGACCAAACAGCTAGTCCCTAGGTGTAACTTTCATGTCATTCTGATGCAAAAACATTAAAGATTCGGGATGGACTTAGCCAAATGTACCCTGTGGAGAAGATTGACAAAGCATACTATAAAATCATAGATTTATATATCTGCACCAGCAACACATGAATAAGTATGATTACTCTCAACGTTTAGCATGTTATTGTGCAGTTATTTAATCCATTCTTAACATTTTTCACATAAATTTGCATAATTATCAGCTTAAAGATTAAGACAGATTAGATGATTCCAAGACAGTAATCACATTCAATATTGTTGTAATAATAACTAAATGTTATTATGAATGCATGAGGAGATTATTAGAAATCTAATGTTTAATCATGTATGTTTACAATATATCTATGGCTATAACTTTGCACATATACCACATTATATTTCAATTTAAAATAAACAAATAATATACGAGATAGCATAAATAGATCACTATGGGTGAATTAACTACTATACAAAACACAATAAGATTCACCGAATCCATAGTAATATATATATACTGAAAGATAATATCCGAGCCAGCGAGTAGAAAAGGGATTTGACAAAAAATATTTGCCATTTATACAATCAAGTTGCTGTATGGAAATGTAGCAGCATAATTTATTATAAGGAGAATGGGATTCACTTGCTCGGTTGGAGGTTATCCAGGCATATTATCATAACAAAGTATCATAAAGAAAATAATTTAATAAAATTCAAGAGCATTTACCCTAGCACGAAAATATAGTTTAAAGAATAGATTAGCCAAGTTACATAGGTTGAAATTATATAATTTAGATGTAGTTGTAGGAGTATATTACAATTTAATTACACTGATAGAGTTTGCTACAGATTTAGTTATAGCTTAGGGAAATTATATAGAACATTTTAGAGCTCTTGGAATGGAAAGTTAACTTAAGTTTCAATTGTAGCATTGTCAGTGCACTTAATGGTTTTGATCACGGTTATGAAATGTTCACGGAAGTCCATATCACTAGATAGCTAGCTTTCATTTTATAACTGCATCATTATGTTGACTCCAGCGGTGACAGCCCTCTATATGGCATTAGCAACAGCATTTCTGGTCTCACTGGTGGCAGTGGCAGGTCATGGGCATCTTCTTCTTATAGTTGGAGGCACACAGGTAGTATCAGGCTACAGGACGATCATTCTCCAGGTAGGAAAATAGACCATGCCTACCTCTACTCCGATGTTTAAGTTTCCAACGAGAACCGAACTATATTATATCACAAAATCCCCTTCTGTATATTGACATGTATGCCATTAATCTTTCCTAATGGCCTATCTTGCGGTGAAATAATTCATTAACATATTTTCTACTGCCACATCTGATGTGTGTATTATGTACTTTACTAACTAAAAGTTTGCAGCAGGGTGCTGCAAGTACATTTACTTTTGTTACAATATTTTCAGATATCCTGTTATATTAATTCTTTTCTTATAGTTTTATAAAATAAGATTAAAAAAAAAATATTATAAAGCAAATGCTTTAAGATGGTCTATTTCCTTGTTGATAACATCTGCAACTTGCCAAATGTTGTAATTGTTTTTACTAGTTAATTACTTAAGCAATTAGTATATCCCTATGGGGTTGCATTACTGAAATACTACTGTTCAGCCTCCCAACCATCATTTAACTTTCTAATAAACAAAATTCATGATGTGACATTTTAAATATTTAAAATAAGAGAGCAAAATAATATTATTAAATATAAATCTTAAAGATAATTTTGGAATGTAGATGTAATATTGGCACACCCGACTTATATACATATACCCACATGCGAACACACATTTATAAATTACCTTAATCAGTTTATCATTCCGTTAGATTATTAACTCGCCTATCTATAATAATCGTATATATGATAAATGCTTCACACATGTTTATATCTTGGCCGATTATGACCTGACAAACATTTTGCAATACGATTAGGGTTTAAACTAGGGTATGAGGATATGCAAGAGAACAAAGAAAGGTGAAACGAATATTGCAGAACAAATCTTACCATTTCAATATATAAATATACATAAAATGTAGTTACAATTACAAACGATAATTTAAAATTTCCTTATATATTTTATTTTTTGCATTTTACTATCATTAATTTTCATCATGGCAAAAACACACAAAAAATTAGCACTTAATTTTTTTCCTGATTTCTTAACATTTTAAAATTCTTTTATTCATTTATTTGCAGTATTTTTTTAAAATTTGATATAATTTTCATTGATATAAATAGTGCATTTTTTGAAATATTTGCATTACTGATAAATATACAAATAGAGGTATATATTTATCTACTTATATATTGTAAAGTTTTTTGTTTTTACCAGTGCATTCATCGGCATAGAAGGTCAGACCACCTTTTCTGATCTAGCATGCATTTCAAAATAACATTTACTTTTTAGGTGAGCAAGCATAAACAACAAACCACACACACACATTTTAGATATATTTGAAAACTTCCATTTCACCATATATGCCTGAAATATATATAAACAAAGATAAATGAAAAAAAGACAAATGACACCCAAAATGAAAAGATAGCCCAAGTCATAATTTCTTACACATTCTTCATCATTTGTTCACAATTTATCAATACTAAGTTGTTACAGTTTTAATTTACAAATGTAAAACTTTCTGTATTCAAACTTTGACATGACCACATCAATTAAGTACATTAATAATTATTAGTAGTCATTTAGACCAGAGCCTAGATATATACTTTAAATCTCACTTAAATAATAATATACCTGCTTTTATATAGAAATCTGAACACCTGAAACTCCATGTCCACAATGACAGATGATAACTTTCAACACACCTCTCATTCCAGGTAGAGAGTGGTTTTAGCCACTTGTTGCCTTATGGAAGAATGAACAATCATGTTGCTTTATGGAAGAATGAATAATCATTGCAATATAAATATATATGCTTTTATTAGTGCATCCATTATCTCAACCCTACCATATTACAACCATTCATCAGCATACAGTGTCAGACCACTCTCCTTCAGAATGACTTTTAATTTTCAGATGAGCTTAAACATTAATACCAAAAATAACCTAATTTTACATACATATAAATCCCAACAAAAGAGCATTATAGGTAATGAAAAAAACTTATTTAGCCTCAGGGAGATTATCAATTAGTAATAATTAAGTTTCCTGCCAACATCAAAGGCAAAGTTTATTTCTGTTTACATGGATAAAATATTTCTATTCTTTATTAAAATAACAATCCATGAAAAATATTTAATCGAACATATATTAGTTATATTTTAAAACTTCCACCATTGACAATACCCATTCCTCAAACATATAAGCAAAGATGCACTGCGGTTTGTCTTCTATTCAGTACTTTATGTTTTGTTAATTATTTTTGCCCATATTTTAAGATGTATACATAATTTTGAAAATATTTGTATCTTTAGTAAAATACAAATATAGCTATATATTAATCTTTTTATACATGTTACATATTTAAAACTATAAAGTATGTAAAACATTCTATTTTTTTTTAATTAATAATTTTTGTTATTGTTTTAATATGAATATTTAATTTATAAATTATAATGTGTTATAAATGTAAGTAAATACTGCATATATTCATATGTATAATTTTTTTACTTTCTACATATGTATATTTATAGTTATATAGTGGACTATTTCTATCATCTTGATGAAATGAAAAATTCAAATTTTATTTACACCACCTAAATACATTTAACGATTAATAATAACACATAAATTAGTATAAAACACAAAGTTTTGAGGGGGTATTATCCTTTTCTTTTTTTCAGATGTTGCCGGCCTGATCAATGTCAATAGTATGGGGAACTATTTAATGACCTTTAGATTGATGAATATTGAATTTAAAATGATGATACAATTGTAATGCCTTCGTCCCTAAGTTTTTCAGAGGGATATAAAAAAACATACAATCCGAAATATAAACGCAAAAAAGAGGACAAGAAATTTAGATAAATATATGAAACTTGGCTAAACACCAATTATTAAACAGTTGTGACACAAATAGCTCTAATAGCTTGATACCCATATTCAACTTCTTCTGGTAAACAAAACTGTAACAAGTGCACAATGTTTTTCCACTCACAGTTTTTATATCCCTCTGTGTTCTTTTGTTTGTCTTATCCCCCTTTTGTTTGTCTTATCCGCTACATCTCTTCACATTCTTTATTGCATGTTTTCCAAAACACTGTTTTTGATTGTTTTTAAGTTTTAATCTCTGCAACTTTGTTTGGAATTATAATTATTTCTATTATAATTATTTAACTTTAATTACTTATTTTTATCTTTAAAAAATAAATCTCTGCAGTTTTGTTTGGAATTATAATTATTTCCATTATAATTTTTTGACTTTACTTTAGTTATTTTTATTTTCAAATAAAATAAGAGAAAACTTCTGGAGTAATTTGTTCCTTGAAACTTCATTATTTATTTCTCAATAAACGAATAAAACACTTCCTCCCCTCACTCCAGAAGTCAGAGTTTATTTGTTTTATACATCATCATCTAATCTGCGCGGTTTTCTTTTATCCCAAACGGGTCTGGGCGATTTCTCTTATCCAGTTTTATGACACAATTCTGTCACTTCCCTTTTCTCTCCTATTCTCTCATCTTTGGTTATTTCCTGTTCTGGGTTAGTCTTCATTTCCTGAGTTCCTATTTCTTGAAAAACATCTAGTTGTACTTCTTCCTGCTCTCTTTGTCTTATATGGTTTATATGCCGTCTGTATTGTAATCCATTCAGACTGCTAATTGAATATATTTATTTTGATATTAATTTTTCAATTATTCCTTCCACTCATTTTTTGCGAATAATGTCTCTTACCAATACAGGTTTCTCCTATTGAAAACGTTTTCCCGAATGTCTTATTAAACGCAATACTTTGAGTACTGGGGCATAATATCGCCAATTTAGTTCTTAATTTCCGCCCACACATTAATTTTGCTGGTGATTTTCCGGTCGCTGTCGATGGTGTTGTATGCTGATGTAGCATAAATTCTTGCAGAGCTTCTTGCATGACTAGCCTTTCCCATTTTTTCAAATTTCTTTTAACTTGATGAACGGCATTTTCCACTAGTCATTTGACTCCGGATGATATGGTGGCGTACACACGTTTTATTCCAAAAGTGCTGAAAAATTTATTTAGTTCATCACTCACAAATCCAGTGCCGTTATCTGATACAACTACTCCAGGAAAACCATGTATGTAGCAAATTGTTTTAAAACATTTGATCATTTCATGAGCACTCATATTTTTCATCAGGTGGCTCTTGATCCATTTTGAATATGCGTCCGTTGCAACAAAAATTATTTTCCCATCTATTGGTCTGGTGTGGTCAATATGAACTCTTTCCCATGCTTTAGTTGCTTTCGGCCAGAGTGCATAGTACTTAACTGGTTGTGCGCTTTCTACGAGATAGTAAACAACTTTTTATGAACTTCTCTATCTCTATATTTATTTGAAGCCACCAGACATAACTATGCGCCAAAGCTTTTGCCCGCATATACCCGGATGTATTTGATGTAACAATCTTAACATTCTATCGCACCCTGCAGGAGGTATAATTAATCTGTCTCCCATGACAATACATCCCCAACATATAGATAGTTGATTGCGATTAACCCAAAACCCTGTTGCTAAACAACTAGGTTTAGTTTTAGGCCAACCTTTTTTGATCCAGTTAATCAATAAATGATATCCCTCATTTTCCATAGTCCACTTTTGTACAGTATGACTGTTTACAATTTCCAAGTTCATGTTATCTATATAGTTTACTTCTACCTCGCTATTTATCGGTTCTTGGTTATCTGGTAATATTGACAATGCATCTGCATATGTAATCTCTTTTCCCCACTTATATTTTAAACAGTAATCGTATAAGCTAAGACCTTCCGCCATCTTAACATATGCGGACTTAAATGTTTAGGAGCTGACTGGTCGTTTCCCAATATCCGCAATAATGGCTTATGATCTGTTATTATTTTGAAACTACGCCCAAATACAAATTGATGGTATTTCTTTACTGCAAAAATAATCGCCAGTGCCTCCTTGTCTATCTGGCTATAATTTCTTTCCGCTTTCGATAAAGTTCAGGATGCATATGCGACTGGACACTCATTTCCATCAATAGGGTGCGCTAGAACTACTCCTACCCCCCACTCTGATGCATCTGTGATGATTCTGACATTGCGTTCACTGTTAAAGTGCATTACTAGCTTGTAGGAAAATAACAGTTTTGTTTTTTCAAAAACTTTTTCTTGTGTCTCTGTCCAGATCCATTTTTGATCTTTGAGTAAATAATTCATAGAAAGGTTTTGTGACCATTGCTTTATTTTTAAGAAAAGGCTTGAAAAAATTTATTACACCCAAAAACACCTGTAGTTGTTTAACATTTTTAGACCTTTCCGCATTTTTAACCGCTCTCACTTTATCGCTTAACGGACGCTTTCCTTTATCAGAAATACAATGCACCAGGAAATTTAGTTCTTGCGCCTTCCATACACATTTATCTAATTTCAATTTCACTCCTGTTCTAGTTAACCTATCGCAGACTTTTAATATTCTCGATCTTAAAATCTCACTAGAGGTCGCTGTAATTAAAATGTCGTTACACCTTTAAGACCTTGCAAAATTACATTTAATTTCACCTGAAAAATATTCGGCACCGTTGTAATTTCAAAAAGTAACCGATTACACTTATATAAATCAAATGGTGTAGTTAAAGTTAAAAATTTTTTGCCGCATTCTCAGTTACCTTAATTTGATATTAAGCTGAGTTAAGGTCAAGCTTCACAAAATATTTTGCATTTGACAAATTTGCCAGTACTTCACGTACATTAGGCACCAGGTATGCTCCTTTGTTGAGGTATTTATTTACTGTTATACGGTAATCACTGCATAGTCTGATTTTCCCATCTGGTTTACTTATTAGCACAATCGGGGTGGCCCATTCTGCATCTTCTACAGGGGTTAACACACCCATCATTATTAAAACTTTTAATTTTTCTCTTTGTATGAAAGGAATTTTCCATGGCTTAAATATCACTAGTCTTGCCTTTTCCATTAATTCAACTTCCACTGGGTTTGTGTTAATTAATCCCAGATCATCCGTAAACAACTCTGGATATAATTTTAATATTTCTTGTTCTCTCGAAATATTTTTAACTATGGAAAACTCTATTCCTAGATGAGTGAACCAATCTCTCACAATTAAAGGGCTTATGTTGCATTCTACTATATACATAGGCAAAATATAGAATTTGCCTCTGAAACTAAAGGGAGCATCTACCTTTCCAATTACATTTATCGAGTTTCCATTTACATCCTTTACTTTGATGTCTGTCTTTTGGGGTTTTAGTCTTCTATGGCCTTTAGACACTTCTTCCCATTTACTTTCTGATAGCAGTGAAATACCTGACCCACTATCTATTTCCATTTGCAACACTGTATTATATATTGTAACCTTAATCATGATTTGGTTCTGTCCGGGAAAAATTATATTTTTCCTAATGGTTGTCTCTTATTGACTGAATAAATCTTTACGTGGTTTTTTGCATACAGCTGTTAAATGACCTTTAAATCCGCAATTATAACAGCTTTCTTTCCTCCATTTACAATTCTTCGATAAATGGCCAGTTTTCCCATAGCATAAACATTTCACTGTTAACATTTTCTCTCTATTAATATTTTCATTCTTTGGCTGCTGCTTTCAATCTGTTTTATAAACTGCCATTTTGCTGGTCTCTTCCGAGTTGTTTCTAAAAGCTAAATTATTGCTTCATACGCTCTTCCTTTTTTAATAGCCACTTCGTATGATAAGTCACTTTCAGTTAACAATGTCTGTCACAATCTTTCGTCATACATTCCCCACAATAATTGATCCAGCAAAACTTGTTCTAAAAATTCGCCATAATTGCAGTTTTTTGCCAACTGTTTTAATACTATATCATAGTCTTTAATTTTTTCCTCCTTGGCTTGTATTCTATTTCTAAGAGTTAATCTAGCTACATGTCTAGACGGTCTCGGGCTAAAATAGTCTGTTAATTTTTTAACTACATCTTCAAACTGTACTCCATCGGTTATCAGTCTGTCCCATAATTTATTTACAATTTCTATGATTTTACGTCCTGCTAAACATAAAAGTGTGGCCACTTTTGTTTTCATTTTCTTTTATCCCATTCAACTTGAAAAAATTTTCCAATTGCATAATATAGAGAGGCCATTCCTCAGCATTTTCAATACTAAATTCGGGAATACTGCTTTGTCCTAATGACATTTTACTTGTTTCAAAAAGTATTGGTTGACTTTCTCATCTGGCCTATTCTTTCAAGCTTCCCTAGGTTTGAATGTTTTGACTGCGCCAATCTTGTAATGTCTTCGCCCCTATGTTTTTCAGAGGGGTAGAAAAGAGCATACAATCCGATATATAAACACAAAACGAGAACAAGAAATTTAGATAAATATATGGAACTCGGCTACATGGCTAAACACCAATTATTAAACAGTTGTGATGCAAATACCTCTAACAGCTTGATACATGTATCCAACTTCTTCTGGTAAACAAAACTGTAACAAGTGCGCAATGTTTTTCCACTCGCAGTTTTTATATCCCTCTGTGTTCTTTTGTTTTAGTCTTATCCGCTACATCTCTTCACATTCTTTATCGCATGTTTTCCAAAACCCCATTTTTGATTGTTCTTAAGTTTTAATCTCTGCGGCTTTGTTTGGAATTATAATTATTTCTATTATAATTATTTAACTTTAATTAGTTATTTTTATCTTTAATAAAGATAAATCTCTGCAGTTTTGTTTGGAATTATAATTATTTCCATTATAATTTTGTGACTTTACATTAGTTATTTTTATTTTCAAATAAAATAAGAGAAAACTTCTGGAGTAAATTGTTCCTTGAAACTTTGCTATTTATTTCTCAACAAATGAATACAACAATAATCAACTAAATTATTCTATTAAAGACAAGGATATAAAAATTTTATAAACTTACCTATAAGGATTCTCTCGATTTATTTTTTCTTTTTAAAGGTAAGATTAATGCATCATTACAGATTACTACACTGAGGTGACTTAATAAATTATTTGCCATTGTCATGAGTATTTTTTAATTTTTTTTATTTTATACTTTTTCCTCTCTTTTAATATGACAAGCTTCTAAAAATGGTAAACCCATCTATCTTTTCTTCTGTAAATAACATTTAACAATTCAGTTAGATGATGAAAATAATCCAATATAAAATTTATAAATAAAATGGCATTAACACAAATCCTTCTGACAATCATGTGTAATATATACATTTGGTACTATCCACTGATTCATATTAACCATGAGGAACTTTACTTACACAAAGCAGCGCCACTGCATATAATATTTGGATAATTAATCACTAAGCTAGATTGTTTAATTTCCATTATATTCTGTTTTTCCTTATTTTTCAAACTTCATAATTGGCCCATGACAATTGCCTACTTAAAATTCTTTCAGATTTGAATTTCAGTTTGTGTCAAAACTCTGTAAATTATTACCCCTGTAGATTTAAGCTTTCCAAGGTATAGATTACAGTAATTGCAAGTACATTGATTAATGATTCAATTGCTATGCATTTATTAATGTCAGATTTATTTTATTACTCTAAGCATTTTTACTTTTTGATTTTTTTTTCTGAAGGCTTAAATTCTGTTTCTATTTCATCATCACTCCATGAAGTTATATTAGCAAAACTAACAATGTCCCTAACATCATTATTCAAAATGGCTTTAATCACTGAATACTTCTGCATAGCAGACATTTTAGACACTTTTTCTTTAGATTTTCTCTATTGTTTCTCGGATTCTATAATTTATTATTAAATTTTAAATACCATTACCAAGCAGATTATAATTTGAACAATCAAAAAATAATAATTATTAGATTATTTCTTGAATATGGCAGAAATATATTGCAAAAATATATTATTAAATGTCATCAAAAATGAAAATAAAAAAAAATTCTCATTTTTAGTTTATTGGTATGATTACAATTAATTTTTTCCCCACTACTGCATAATATATATAGTAGTTATGAAAAAAAAGTGGGGACAGGATCATACATAATAATACATATGCTATACTGAGAAGAGCAATTAATATGGCTGAAAGAAGCTTTTTTTATATTAAATAATCCAATACATGTTATTGAATAATCTTTTATCAGTTTATTTATTTACTTATTAAATAAATACAAAAAATATACATATATAAAAAATTATACTTACAATCTTACTCCTAATCGAAGTTCAAGAAGAGTTTTTAAATTATAAAGAGTAGCTCTTAAGTCTTGTGTACCTAATCCACAAAAATACCTTAACTATATACATAAAAAAAAAGTTGAAATTAAAATAAGTTTCTTATTAATTAAAATTTATTCAGATGAATATAAAACTGATTTACTAACCTGTGCAATATTTTTATTTAATAAATATACACCATAACTAAATCTAAGTTTATCCTTTCCTTTAGAATACAAAGGAAAACTAAAAAGAAAAAAAAGTGCATTAGTATCAAATGTAAAAACAAAATCTTTAACTTAATAAAAACAGTTAAATAATAAATTAAAAAACAAACAAATTAAATTAACTACAAATATAATCTCTTTAACTAATCTTTTTTTTTAAAAAAAAAAAAAAATTAAATCTGTTCATTTTGTCATATAGAAACAGAAAATTATCTTCCTCCTTAATTCTGTGACCTAACATCATCTTTTCACCCTTCACATTTACCATATAAATTTTTTTTAAAAAATTGTTACTTATAAATATACTATTATATAATTACAAAATATAAACCAGACATACTCAAAGCTAAACAGGAAATAATATCACAAATTAATTATTTACAATAAATTTAACATTACAGCCATTTAAAATTACTAATACTAGAGTTACAGAGCTTGATATCACATTAAAAAAAAAAAGCATAAAATCTCAAAAAAGATAATTTCATGGCTTTAATACCAATTACTATATCTCACTTTGTCTTCAAATAATGGACTAGTCCAGATTCCATCTTATCTTGACTGAATTGAGTATTTACTGCCATGGATCAATAGATATACAAATAAATAAGATAGGTCCAATGGAAGCAAAGGCCAATAAACAATAATGCTCACTGAATCCAAATATTTGCATTATGAAAGAGGATCTGGCCAAAAATAGTCGATTCATTTGGAGGTAAGATCAGACAACAACTGTCAAGTTTGAATGGCAATATACATGTCCACTATATGGTTGACCAGTGAAGCAAGTTCACGTTAAAACTAAAAACTGCTACACATAAACTAGACATAAGACAAGTTGTCACAGAACACCCAAAAGTATCACCATACTTACTCATGAAGCAAACTGTCATGCTACAGTTGAAAGTGATAGATAAAATTATAAGGTCACCTGAAATCCTTAATTAATAGTTGCACCACTGATGCTATACCAAGCCAACAGTATATAATGATGTTACATTATATATATATAGTGTAAATATGCATTATTTAATGCTCCAATGCAATAACCAAATCTCAAATACTTTTAAACATCAACTCCAAGAATGCATATAATTCAAGCATGAAACATCCACAAATGCAGTGCATCCAAAGGTGAAACCATGAAATAATCATACTGGAGAGCTTCTGCCCGGTTATTTTAATGTGATATCAAGATCAATAAGCTTAATACTGATTATTTTAATTGTTGCAATTTTAAAACTTTGTCATGATAATTAATTCAAAATATATACATTTTTTTTTTACAATTTATAAAATTATACAATTAACAATTTTAAAAATATGATGCCAAAATCATAGGATCAGTTGATATGTTATTGATCTCACTGGTAAAGATTACTACAGCATATATTATTATCAAATTTACAACACCACATTCAATCCAATTCATCTTTGTTGGATAAATAATAGCAGACTTCCTAAACAAGTATTTTGTAGAAAACATGAAGATAGTTTTATTGACAACTTAAAGATTGTTTCAAAAACGCTCTAAAACGTGCAATACTAATTTTTTTTATTAGTAAAATAGGACAGAGAATAGAATACAATAAAAAACTTAAATTAGGAAAAATGCTATCGGTTTCAAAAACTAATGTTTGGCCGAACAAGAAGTCAAATACATTATGTGATGTATTTGATCTATTTATGCTTCATAGAAAGATTTATAGATATTTTTTGACTGTCTCATGTGTTTTTCTAAAGCTAGAATGAACATAATCATTTACAAATGGCTGCTGAAGATGATGAAGATAAGAAATCCGTAGTAGTAATTTTTTCTTTCTACTACAGATAGTAATGATTTATAATGTACCTAATAAATGATCATAATTCTAATTAACATTTTAAACTAAAATTGCTTTTTCATAAATTAATGTTATTTTCACAATTCATATAATGTATATTATTATATAGCAAAACTTCATTACTTTTAGATTGCCAGTATGGCTGTAAGTGCATAATATTGGAATACATACATATATATATATATTTATTGCTGTATATAATATATGATGGTTAAATGAAAAAAAAAGAAAAAAAACAAAGTTGCAGTTCAGGAGCCAAATCTAGATATCACTACATTTATAATGCTAAGTAATAGAATTTAAATATATAAGTAAACAGAATATTGGGTGCAAATTAATTTATGATAATAGCAAGGACAGTAGTTTACTGTTTAAGGCTTGAACAGAATCTTTAGCAACAAGGGAATATACATATAAGTGGAAAAATATGGGTGATTTAGTCTGCAAGTTATATAATGAAGATATACAAAACATTAGGCATCTGTTAATTGAACGTAGATGTCTGCAAGCAGAAAGGGTGCAAATAATGAAGTTGTGGGAGAATAAATATAAACAAGGTGATTATACCGAAAGTGGGTTCTTGGTTTTTATGCTGGCTTTAGAAAAAGATAAAGGAGATTTAGAGATAAAGGTCATGGAGCTGACAAAGATTATGTTGTGGAAATGGGATGGAGCAGAATAGAGAAGAATATGGAAATAGCTTAGGTTGGGAATGAAAAGGGAAGGTAAAGTAGCTAACAGGTTTCTCTGCGCATGGTAGCTGAGAGATTCTTGACTCCGAAAAAGGAGAAGTCACAGTGTATCTCATCTCATCATCTCAATAACATTAATACATATGTTACATTGAGAATCATGAATGAAACATTGCTAAAAAGTTTTTTTTTTATGTTAAATAATACAATATTTGTTGTTATATTATTTTTAAGTTTTATTTATTTATCTTTACAAATAATTTGCTTTTAAATATCTGCACTAATTCAACATTTAACTAAATATCTCAAGGCTTTATTCGTTTAAAAAAAGAAAAAACTCCAAATACAAATGGCTAATATCATACCAGTATAGATATGAATTAAAATTTTGTAATATTTAAAATTTTTTTAAAGTCAATAATTCACTGCATAATTAGAAAATGAACTTATACTTATAAAATACATAAAAAATGATACAATCATCTAGTAAAATTTTCTAATTTAATAGCAATAAAGTTCATTCTGATGTGATAATTAAAACAATCAGTCAGTGCTAAATTATTCCAACACTCAGAAATTATTTAATATTGTTTTAATGTATATATATACAAAAATGTGTATGAATATATAGACAAATGCACACAGTTCTTGAACTAAATAAATACATATTGGGCAGTTTTCACAGTTTAATGACAGGAAATAAGCAAACATTAACTTTATCCATACAATAATGTTCTTCATATTTCCTCCCTATCTCTCTCTTTATTCTTTTTGTACATTATTTCTGTTTTTTCAACTCGTTTTTCAAAATTCACTTATCAAAAACAAAGTAAATTTTTCTGCATCAGTTCTTAATCTATTCTTTCTAAATATTCAAGCAAAAAGTAGATATACTCATTTTGTAAAATATATTTTCTTGAACAATATTCTTTCTACATATTCATGTTTTATACAAGATCAGGCAGTCGGATTATATGTATTCCATAAACTATTGCTGTTATATGCCTTTTTGCTCTTGCTTTCATTCAGTTTTTTCTTTTTAATTTTATATTATTTTATGATTAATTCTTTCTATTAATCTCAAAAATAATTTCCAAAATCATAAAAAATCATTGTATATGAAGTTCAAAATCAATTATTTTAATTTATATTCCACAAACATCATTATATCTATTTATAAGTAGTAGCAATTATTATTTTATTAGTATAAATTAAAACTACTTATTTTCCATTCCTTTGGTTTTGTGCATATACATATATATTATATTTTCACGGTTGTATGATGTAGATTTTTTTTCAAGAGTTTACCTTGACAATGGCGGATGCTAGTTCATCGAAATATCGGTATATAATAGAAAATAATACGGTTTTACCCAAAAAATCATAAGCATAACTTTTAGATAGTACATCAATGACTAGATAAGTAAATAACACAAATTCAATTACATTTCATTTTAGAAAATATTTTGGTAAAATTAAATGAATATAGAATGAACAAATTCTTTAAATTACCGACTTCCATCATCCGAAGTGTTTGAAAAGTTAAAACTTGACCCAACTATCCTGAATCTCAACAAGACATTGATAAAATTAGAAATTTAAAAATGTTCAAAATTTTTTTTATAATGTTGCGAATATAAAAACAAAAAGGTTATATTTTTCAAATAGATCAATGTGTACATGCTGCTGTCCCCAGTGTTAACAAGTAAAAAGTTCCTCCTTGAAAGTATGCACAAAGCTTCCAATATTTTATTTTCAAATTTTGAATCAACAGAAATGCTTCTAATAACAATTTTCATCAAACTATCCTCTATATCTTGTATTATTTTTAAATGCAATTTTTCAATCACATCGTCATATCATTGGTAGGAAATCCAAAGTTTGAAAAAAAAAATGGCAATTCATTCTGATATATTTAGTTTAGAATTTTAAAATGTATCAAAACAAAGAAAACAAAACTAATAAAAGTAGATCAACTGACTAGCTAAAATTTATTGAAGCGACTACTTTGTCAATTTGTGATTAATATCACTGTTGTGTATTCAAAATGTGAGCACTCCGAATATCAACAAATAAAACAATAAATGATAATAGTGAAAAGTTATTGCTACACACACAACACAATATATATAGTTCCCTTCCCATGATGCACTTCACAACTGCCTGCTTTCTAGACGGTTTCCTCTGGCCTCAGTTTCCCAAACTCTTTAGCCCTGTTCAGCTGTTGCTCGTGAATACACTGGCTTCACAATAGAGCATTGCATCGTCACTTAAGCTTCTTTCAGCTACCATCACTTAAATCTTTCTGCAACAATTCACTTGGTAAATTCACTGGAAATAAAACAACGCACTTTGTTGCTCAAACTATTTATAGTCCCCTCAGTTGGCCTCCGGCAATCCAAGGTTCATCCTTGATGTTATCAGTCTTGATTTTCACTTTGCAATTTTTAATTAGTATTGTATCAAGAAATATTTGTAATTAGCAAATATTTCTTGGCATTTATCGAACGCAATGTTCTTATTGCAAATACGTAAATTTAATCACTAATTAAATCTTTATCAGTTAGTCATCTAAAATATATTTCTCTAATATATTTTCCTTAATTTTTCTGGAGTACAAAACTTATGCTTAAATTTTCATAAACATATTTATACATAATATGACAATCATATTCATTTGCCAAAGGAATAAACACAAAATATATCTATGACATTCTATTAAAAAAGAATCAGCATAAATTCAATCATAAACTCTTTTAAAAATAAATAAGTTAATAAGAATGCATCAGTTTTTAGAAAAGAACTGTTTCATTTAATTAATAAAAGTGATTAAATATAATTTCATATAAAACTTCAAAAGCTTTTAATCATATTTCGCTTCATATCTTTATAACTGAAACACAGGCTTATTATATACTTGTGTCTATATATATGTAATATATAGGGTATATGAGAGTGGTGGGTTGTGTGAATGTCTGTGCTCATATACTCTATATATTTCATATCTTTATATTACATTGATAGAGTGTTCAAGTTTCACTCTCATACAATAAATTAGGTAAAATAATACAGCTAACTTAGTTACAGTAGTTATTTCCCTGTGATGAAATACTCTATTTTTTTTAGGTTGTTAAAAGTAGCAGCAGCACATTAGAGTCCGCATTATACCTCAATATCTAAACCCATCATTTTATTTATAAAACTATTGACATATTTAAACCGGTTTATATTCTCAAGTTGATAACCAACCTAAAAATTGCTGAGGATTTTTCTTCTGTGACTGGCTGATAAAGAACTTGAATTTTTAAACATTAATTATTAAATCAAAGTCTTTATATGTTGTATTCAAAACATTAAGAATATTCTGAAATTATTTTTTGCATTAACAAAAGTAGTACAATCATTAGAATACTGTAAATCCAGGATACAAGAAGTTCTTGTTTTCGCTTTTAATTGATTCAAATTAAAAAGTTCAACTCTAAAACTTATATTACATCTTAATCTGTTTCATTCAGCTGCTTATAAATAGTTCCAAAGATTACTATCTAAAAATTGAAAACAATATGGAAGCAAGTTTACAATCTTGTATAACATCAGTTTTCATTTGAAATGCCTCAGATTTTTCCATTTCAATTAATATCACAGCTGTTCAATTAGTGAAGTCAAATGCTTTGATCAAATCAATAAAAACAATATATAAATCACTCTTTCGTTCCCGACACCTTCTTGCATTTGTCTATTAATAAAAACATGATTTCTTAAAACTGCACTGAGTCGCTCCTTAAGAATTGCCATATTGTGTTAAGTAATAAAAAAATAACTTCATAAACAGATATTTACAGTATATGACTATACTAATTTAAATTTGAAATCTTTGATTTGGGAGAAAGTGGGGAGGAAGAATGGTTACTTTAAAAAGATCAGCAGTTTTCTACAAAAGCATATAATATAATCTACTGTAACGGAACAGATCCTGATCTTACATGGCAGTAAACTTGATAAGGCCATCAGAGTAGGTGAGAAATCTTATCTAGGGTTTCCAAATATATAGACTCATGTCCATTCCTGGGAGATGATGTATTAACACACAAACATATGACAAAAATCTACCTCTATACTCATTTCCTTTCTCAATTTTGAAGTTCCGTTAATTCCAGAGTTCAAATTCAGGGAGAATACACATATTCTACTTCAGAGTGTATCAATATCATTATTTATAATGTGTGAGTATGTGACAAATTGAGAACTGAATATAAAAAACACAAACCACGGTCTTTAATTAAAATCATGTGTTTAACAAATTTATTTACAATTAACATAATTTAGGCGATGAGGTTATAACAAAGATAAATAATTTGTTTAGATAACATTCTTTGATTATTATGGTTAATATCATTAATCCATTCCTCTTTTCCCTTCAACATCATTACTAACTCAAAAAATTAAATTATAACTTGTTATTTATGTTTACACTTGATTGCTAATTTAAACTTAATCAAAATCGTGATTCAATATCTCCAATGAGTTTATTAATAAGTTCGCATCAATAACGTGGTAGTGGTATGAGATCCACCTTCTATTGTGGATGGTTATTACAAACATAGGAAAGACCATCTACACTAGAGATTATTTATCATATATACCAAAAACAAATAAATAAATGATGAAATGATTAATAATAGCAAACAAAAACAAATAACAGTGTCACTGTACAAATGTTAGCATTTAATGTATAAAAGTAAAATCTGATCTCTCCCCTGGTGATGATTAAATTTATCCGCAAGCAAGTTTACGTCTGGATCTAAATTTTATTTCAATTTATAATAATGCTTTTCCTTCTGTAACATATTAATAGTTTACCCCCCCGCCTTCAATTTATAGTAAAGGAAAGAAATAAACAAAAAAAAATATACATAAAATAAAAATAAAATTATGACATCAACCTAAGATCACTTAAGAATCTGTAAGGAAAATGTCCTAAAAGATTATAAATATTCTCTTTGATCCAATTCATAATTCAGTTGGTGGGGTTAGAGTGTTCTAGAATGCATCTGATGGTGATCAGAATTTCTCTCTTTGTATGGCTTGCTTTGAGATATCGGGTTTGCAGCTTCACATCTAAATAGTAAAGTTGGTGGTGTTCGCAGCAGATGAATAGATGCTATGTTGAATTAAGTTTGGTGTTGGCAGTTAGAGCTCCATGGGTGATGACTTTCTTTCCCTGATGTAACTTCACACTTAGAAACGCATGGTTGTATGTGTTTCTACAACTGTAGTTAATATAAGTTCTTATTTGCTATTGGCAATCTCAAGTTAGAGTTGATCTACTCTCCAGCTTAAACTTGGAAATGTTCTTAAAATATTGAATAGTTTAAAGCTGTTTATGAGATTTTTAATTTATATCCCTTAATTGTCTGGGTTTGAATCCTATGTTTTTAATTCAGCTTTACTCAGTATCCTGTGAGCTATTTCTGTTTAATGCATTTAATTGGATGATGCCAGATTTTTCTGTTTGCACTGCAAGTTCGATTTTTCTGCTCAAAAATTGTACAGCTTGGGTTTTTGAGAAGGATGTTTGTTTATATCTTTTGCTAATCACCAAAATGAGGTTGTTCTATTTGAACGTGAATTTGATGTTTTCAAACAGCAGGTTCATGTTCATACATTTGATTAATTATTTGCATCATTTGTTATAGTTCATATATATATATATATGATAGATTAATAACAATAAAAATTTTATTTATTTCTTTCCTTTAAGTATTTTTTTATTTTCTTGCTTGCAATCTAAACTTGATCATCCTTTCCTTATATTGTCGTAATGTGTTCTAATTAAGCAACAATTAACGAGAGGTTTTAACAAAAGCAAATATTAGTGTCTACATTTTATGGTTTAGTTTAGATTATGTATTTATTATATCTTAATTGAATGTTTAATTAAAAAAAAAATTAAACGTTTAATTATGGAAACCCTTAGTTGTTTCTTAGCTACAGTGCTTGTGACTAATTTCATCTTTTAATAATAAAGTTTTATTTGATTTACATTGTCATTGGGTTTAAATTAGTTAAGGGTAGTTTTAATGGTATTTGGAGGGATGTAAGACCAAAGTGTTCAAGATAAAACAATATCTTTAATTCCTCCATTTTACTCTTTCTCTTTTATGAAAAAGTTTAAGGTTCTACATTTTGAGTGGTTTATTGACTCTCATTTAGAGATTGTTATTTTTTTGCTAGGGAATTTTGATTTAGAGTTATGATTGATAACTGGCCCATCATGTAGTATTAGGATTTCTTAACTAGTTAAGTTAGGTCCTGCTCTTAGGAGTATTTTCACAAAGTATGCCTTTAGTATATATACTTGGTAATATAAGGTAGGAGTTATCTACAATTATATTTCTCCATGTTGTAATGAGATACCAATGTTTTAATAATTGAAGATTTGTCTACAAATGCGAATAAGTTTCGCTTTGGACAACTTATGCATTAATTAAAATACAGCTGTTCTAGAGTACCTATCCTGCTCCTTTTCTTTGAGACTTAAGGAACTTTATTTGGCAATAGTTAAACGAGAGAGTTGTCATTATTTCCTAAATGAAACAACTTATTGGGGTAATCAGTTTCCGATCATGGTAATGATGGTATGATTATTTTATTTAGAAATAATTTTATAAGTTATTTCTAAAATTTAACCTCCCAAGTATATTATTAGACACAAATTTTATTATGTGTATTATTCCTTTTTATGTTTCTCTAACTCAAAATCGTTGTTAGTATTCCTAATTAAGATTGTTATATGGGAGTTAATTTAATACTCTCTATATATATTCATATAGATTTAATCATTCTTTTTTTTTTTTTGACTCAAAATGGGAAAAATTTTTTTTTTACTCCACTTCTCCATGATATGGTTTCAATATCCTTGGATCACAAATACCTTTGGGTCCATTTCCAACGTCTGATCATTAAGCCTTGGCACTAGCACATTTAATGAAAGTGAATGGGTCCTCACGTGTTACATAGTATATGGAACACAAATCCTATTGGATTGCTAATATGTGAGGTTTTAATAAATGTTTTACTTCCAATTTTGAATTGGTAATTTGGTTTTATTTTGTTTTTGCCTTGTTTTGTGTTTTCTTTTTTTTCATTATGTCATATGTGTCCATTTGATCTTCTCCTTGATCAACGAATAGGTGATTTAATAAGCATAAAGAGTGGGTTTTTGAAAAAGAATTGGGTTATGTTAAATTTTTTTTTCTTTTATGGTAGCCCTGCTGTTTACTTTTCCTATAAAGTATAAGATGAATTATCTTGACTGTTTACTAATCAGTTACAATATACTTTAAAATTTCTGGCATTGTGGGCGTGGCTATAAGCTTAATATATTTAAAATGCAATAAATTTTGTTAAAAAAAAATGTAAGATATATATAAGTGAATACATAATATTGTTTTGAATATGTTTTTATGTGTAAATTATTTTACATTTTTTCATACATATTTTAATCATCATCGCTATTTAACAATATGCTTGTTCGTTTATGAACTGGTGAGAAATCAGATTCATCACAAGAGGAAACACAAACAGCAGAATTAATGCCAACTTCAGTTACATGCTGTGGTAATGGTTTTCTAGCGAGAATGTAATCAGTGACTAAACTTTGAGACAATGATTTTACTAAATGTTTATGAAGCTCGCAATATCCCGACATACAACTATTTATCTCTCGTTGTTGGAATTTAAGAGCTCGTTCATAATTCATTTCATTAACAAGAAAATGATTTACTAATTATTAGAAAGTTGAAGATCTTCTTGAATCATTTTTGCTATGAAAAGAATAGATTCCACTTCTGTTTCATTTTCTTTTTCTAAATCTACGGTATCCAAACTTATTGCAATAATATCACTGTTATTTAAGGCATTATCCTCAAGCAATTCGTTGATATCATTCTAGCTAGAGGAATCAAAACCATCTCCACCAATATCATGTGCCAAAGTAATTATTTCATCTGGTAATGCCAATGTTTGAATAGCTGCACTGTTTTCAAAACATGTAGTCCAAACCTTTTCCCAACAGGCATTTAAAGTGTGTGCTTTTATTTGAGTAATATCAAATGCAACATGATTTATACAGTCAAAAGATTGTAAATTTTTTCCAAGCGTCAGTTACTGCTATTGACTCATTTTCTAGTTTATCCAACACTGCTAATCACCTTTTAAAAGTAAACTTGCAGACACTAAATGATTAATTGATTACTCTTTAAAAAGCAAAAATAGAAAGGAATTTAAAATGCAAAAACACAACATGCATAGTACAGCCATCTATAGTGTTTGAACAGATTTACATTATAATCTTGTAAAATTTAATGTGTGTATATAAAACAAGGAAATCCCAATTTTAAGTGAAATATAACTTTCTTTATCGCATAAAAGAAAACAGCATAAAAAAAATATTAAGAAGAAACATGAATCACATAACTTCAAAACCACATTAAAAAAATCTGTATAAAGAGACCCAGGTATATATATATATATGCACACACCCATAAACAGAAACATATATACATGTATACGCAGCACACACACAATAAATAATATATATATATATAAAATAAAATGATCAAATATTAATCATAGATTTTACTTACTCTCTATCCCTGTCAGAAATTTTATCTGTGATATGATCTCTTATTTTTGAAATTGATCCATAATGAGTAATAGGATAACGAAGAGGAATGTGTAAAAACTGAGATACCATTATCACTAGGTGGCAGACATATCCGAGTGCAACAGCAATCATAACTTCATCATGTCCTTAAAAATAATGCACTATAATTTTAAGTATTTTAACCCATAAGACAGCAAAGATATTAAAACAGCATTTGCTGCAATAACTTAATGTAATGTGTATATATAATTCCTTCACCATTCATACATCATGTATGGAATATCATTATTAAAATAGGGCATGGTAGATATTCAGAAAAATATGTAAAATCGGATAAAATAAATATGGCACTCAAAATATAATAAATAAATGTATAGTAAGAATAATTTTTCTTTAATGATACTAATAAACTCCAGACTAATAATTAACATAATAATATAAATCTGGTTTGCTTAATTTAACTTAAACATATATATGTTGATTAAACTGTATTCGTGGATTAATTGAAAAAACAAATCTTCGTTTAAATGTAGCAGTTAAAAATGTCTTAAAAGGTTCATCCTGAAAATTTAATTAAATTATTTTAAATTTTTTAAAAGTTAAACTAAATTAACAAAGAAAGATATTAATTAATTGTTATATATGTAAACAAAAACTAATATTTCTAAAAATAATTTTATAAAATGAATAATTTCTGTTTACTAAGTTTGAAAACAAAAAAAAAAAAAGAAAGGAAGAAAAGTCTTATCAGCACTAATAAAAAAAGATATGTATTAAATCCTTAGGTCAAAAAAAATCTAATAGACAGTAATTACTACTTGTAAAAAGTATTGCTTCCATAACTCACTGCTTTCCTTAATATAAATTTTAAATACATTTGAAAATTTCTTATCTGAAAGTGTTGTTTTGGCTTGATTTACAGGTTCGATTCCAAACCAACAGAAAAAGTAAGGACAAACTTACTCAACAGTTAATATGTATAATTTATTAGTTACAAAATACAGTTAATCAATAATATAAATATAGTTTAGACAATAAATGAGTTAGTTGTACTGAGTGACGGAACTCACTTCCAACTATATGATTAGCCTGCCTCGCGAGTTCAAGTAAGACTCTTCTGGCTGTACTGGACAGCTTGCCTCAAGTCGGCTCTAGTTTGAACTCTTCCAGCTGCACTCAGACAACTTGCCTTGAGTCAACTGCAATCATAGCTGTTTCCAGTCCCAGATGGAATTGCCTCATTGTGTAGACGTATCAGTAATGACTAGTGAAGACACCCTTGCTGTAGGCAGAGGTTTCACTGGGGAGCATGTTCAGTCATTCAGGTTAACAGAAGTTAATGCTCTCTGCTTTGCCTCCAAAAAGGCTGACTATTTATTGTCACACTAGGTCAGCTATGACAACCCTCCCCCTGGCTAAAATTAGCCCCAGAGAATGTAGTAATTGAGATGCACTGGACGACGTATTGTCCGCTTTGTTGGTCTCTCCCATTTATCGCTGTTCCTGGCTTTTTCTTCCTCGCATGATGAATCTGTTCCTCGATGTTTGCTGGGCCTTCACTTTGATGTCCATGTTTCCTGCTTGATGTACTTGTCCCAGATTGGTTACTACTTTTATCGGCTTCAGTGTGGTTCAGTCTCAATTGGTTGAGATGGCAATGATGTTGATGACCATCTTTTGTTTGCACTACAACAGTATAGAGACTCTTTAGTAGTGTCATCACCACTGGTATCCATTTTGTGGACCCGTAGTACATATGCATAGTACCTGTCTACCTATTTGCATTTTTATTTTGCTGTTTTCCTTTTGTTCAAGTTGGCATCAGGCTTTATAGGATAATTCATAGGGGTCTGTTGAATAACAGTTCTGCTGGAAACTTCCCTGTTACTGTACTAGGAGTGGAGTTCTATGCTAGCAGTGTCCTAGCAATTCTGGTGTTCCAGCTTCCCGTATCCATTTCATTATCAGCTTTTTGTTGACTTTTGAGTAATCGGGTTTTAATTTTGTTAATATTGTGATCTGTTTCAGTTTTGTCACTGCAAAACCTAAGTGACTGAACCAGTCACAGCCTAATAATTTGCTATGATTATCTGATGCCACTTCCAGTGGTATGTAGTCTTGTTATACATTGTAATTTTCCCTGTTGTTTTAACAGTTTAATTTTATTTCCTTGATAGTCTGATATTGACTTGCTGCTAGGATGCAGTTTATATTTATTATTTTTATTAATGATTACCCAATTATTTCTTGAAACAATAGACACTGCAGAGCCTATGTCCAGTTTGATTTTAACTGGCATATCATTATTTATAACAGTATGTATAAATCCAGAATGGTTGTCTTTGATGATTTATGCACACGCAACTAGCTTATTTTTCTTATAATTGCCTTTACTATTTTTTGGAATGGATTTTTCCATTCTCATATCGGCTGTCTGTCTTTTCAATGTCAGACATGCCGCTTTTATATGTTCAACTTGCTTGCAAAACGTATATGTTGTATAGTGGTGCTGGCATTCCGTATGCATGTGCATTTGTTCATTGCATCTATAGTAAAGCCTTAGATTATTCGATGCTGAGTTCTCTGAGCTGGCTGAGTATTTAACCGTCCCAGTGTTATGCTCAATTTTTTGCATATCATGCTTGGTAATTTTTTTTAATGGGGTAGCTTGACTAACTATTGATACAGCTAGTACTGCTTGAGCTATTGCTGCTTCAAAATCTAAATCCGGAACCATCAACATTTTCAGTCTTAAATTGTGATTGTTTATGCCACAAATAAAATGATCACGAAGTGTTTCATTCATGAAGTCTTTGAAATCACACTTCAATGCTAATGTTTGAAATCTTGTTGCAAATTCTCTAATTGTTTCCCCCTGTTCTTGAATGCTGAGATTGAAGTGACACCTCTGCATTATTATCAAGGGTTTTGAGGAAAAATACCCTGTGAGAATTGTCAATGCTTTGTCGAAATCCAGGTCAGCTGGGGTTTCTGCCATAGATCGAGACTTGATTATGTTGTATGTCTGCAGACCTATTATGGTCATTAGTGTGGCTAACTTTATCTCAGGCTTTTTTTTATCTGGTTAGCCTGTAGGTAAAATATCAAGTGCTCCTTATAATTGGACCAGCCCTCAAGTTGAGCCAGGTCAAAAACTTCTATAAAGCTGATTGCATTAGCAATAATTATTTGTGCAAGATACCACTTGTAATTATTTTTACACTACTGTTTGTAGCTGTTCAAAATTGTTTTTTTATTTATTTTTCCCGAATTACCCCTCTTAATTTTTTAATTTATTGCTACGTTATTGTGTCTAATTCAATGAAGCTTTAAACCACTAGGGTGAGCTTCTGTCACTTTGTTGTGAGTAAAGCTCTCATGATTGGTTGTGGCTTCTAATTAACACGCCTATACGTTTGCGATCAATCTTTTATTCGAAGCAGTTTTAAATGATTTTAATAATCACCGTAATGTAATTATGGTGAACGCAATATGTGCGCTCACATATTTACTTTAAATATTTAACTCTAATTTTTCCAGTCATGAGGAAAAAATTATCCTTATGTCTGACTGTGCCAGATCTGTTGTGCTGATTTACAAGTTTGGTTCCAAACCAACAGAAAAAGTAAGGACAAAGTACTCAACAATTAATATATACAATTTATTAGTTACAAAAATACACGTTAGTTAATCAATAATATAAATATAGTTTATACAATTAATGATAAGTTAGTTGTAATGAGTGACGGAACTCACTTCCAGTTTTATGATTAGCCTGCCTCGCAAGTTCAAGTAAGACTCTCCAGCTGTATTGAACAACTTGCTTCGAGTCAGCTCTAGTTCGGACTCTTCCAGCTGCACTCAAGACAGCTTGCCTTGGGTCGACTGCAGTCGTAGCAGTTTCCAGTACAAGATGGAATTGCCTCACTGTGTAGATGTATCGAGTCAGTGAAGACACCCTTGCTGTAGACAGAGGTTTCACTGGAGAGCACGTTCTTGACAGAAGTTAACGGCTCTCGGTTTTGCCTCCAAAAAGGCTGACTATTTATTGTTAGATCCCTTACCTTACTGGGAACACTTGGAGTCAGAGCGCAAACTCCAAAGAGGGATTTATCCCCATTTGATAGCAACCGGCTGCTAGCCAATTAGGCAAGGAATCTGGATTAGTCCACTTGTGAAGGCAAGGTCAGCAATGACAGAAAGTAACTACTATTTATAGATTACACCTGGGTCTCTTTTTATGCGGTAGATAGGTTCCACAAAAAAACCCACATTAAAAAGATTGCACAAAAATCGACTTAACTTACCTTGAAAAATGTGGGATACGTTCCAAAGTTTTCAAAAATCGCATAAAAGCAAAGCAACAAGGTAAAATTACTTTAAAATTCACATAAAAAAAAAAAGGAAATAAAGTATGACTAATAAAAAATTTCAAATATTGTAAGACAAACTTTTTTTTTAATTATTAACTATTTAATTTTATTCAAAACAATATGTTTTTATGTGTAATTTAATTTACATTTTTTCATACATATTTTAATCATTATCACTATTTGACAATATACAGTTCATTTGTGAACTGGTAAGAGGAAATACAATTAGCACCAACTTCAGTCTCATGCTGTATTAATGGTTTTTTGTCGACAATGTAATCGGTAATTAAACTTTGACACGATTTTACAAAATGTTTATGAAGCTCGTGATATCCAGACTGCTATGTCTAGCTGTTATAGAATGCACTTCCACGAGTGCAACTATATATATATATATATAACGCTTCCATGAGTGTGTTAATAATGACTAACAGTTAAATTTTCTTTTACACACATATATACATGGAGAAACTTTTAGACAGAAAAAAGTTACAAGTAAAAATATTTAAAAACTTTTAAAGATATATTCATTTTTAAAAGTTCTTAAATATTTTTACTTGTAACTTTTTTCTGTCTAAAAGTTTCTCCATATAAATATGTGTATAAAAGAAAATATAAACATACACATACATACAACTATTTATCTCTCATTAGAATTTAATTCATAATTCGTGTCATTAACAAGAAAATGATTTTCCAATTGATTAGAAAGTTGAAGACTTTCTCCAATCATTTTTGCTGTGAAATGAACAGGTTCTACTTCTGTTTCATTATCTTTTTCTAAATCTTCTACGTATCTAAATCTATTGTCAAACCTTTATCCAACAGGCATTTAAAATATGTAAAATTTAATGTGTGTAAATAAAATGGGGAAATCCCGATTTTAAGTGAAATATGAACTTCTTTATCGCATAAAAAGGTATTAAGAAGAAATATGAATCACATAACTTCAAAATCGCATTAAAAAAATCCGCACAAAGAGACCCAGGTGTATTTACTTTAAGTTTGATTTCCAAGTTGAAAAACTACTTGAATAAAATTACTCATTTAATAAAAAAAAAATTATTCTTTTTAAAAATTTATTTATATAATTAATTTTTAACATCATTTATACGTGTTTACTTTGTCTGCAGTTATATAAAGCTTTCTATAATCTATGGCAAATAACATTTGTTGAATAAAATCTATTGATTTGTTAATATCTTGTAAATTAATTATTCATTTCTTAATTTCTTTTAAAAAATAATGATATATTATTTGGTAATATGGAAAATTTGTTTTTAGTTTGCAAAGATATTCCCAAATAGAAAGAAGTATGATATTAAATATAAAAAGTATAAAAAGGAACAGATAAAAGAATTCTCATATATGATATAAAAGAGATATATAAAATGAAATGAACGAATCAATATCAATAGAAAATGGAATGGAAGTATAAAAATAGAATCTAAAATTTGTCTATTAAAAAAAAAAGATGATAAATGCAGAAATAAAAAAAATGAACAAATATTGTGATAAATAATAAATGTCTTGTTAAAATTTATCATTTAGTTCTTAAAAGTCAAATAATAAATTTTAATAAGTCTTTTATTATTTATAACAATATTTGTACAGTCTTTTTATTGTCTACATATCACTATTATTACATGGGTAATGAAAATGATGGAAAGAAAAATAAGTAAAGTCTCGTACCTTTAACTTAAATCATCAAATCCGAATTCTTTTTAAATAATAAATTACTAGCATGATAATCAAATTATAAATCTTTAATATGTATTAAATTCAGATAGATTTGGAAATAATTAATGTTTAATGAAGATACAGTAGCGTGTATGATAGTTAAAAGATTGTAATTTTCTTACAAAATAACAAATCCTAATATAAAATCCTGATGTTTCATTTATTAACTTTTTTTATAAAAATAATTCTTTTATTGATTTACAATTTAAATCTTATCATCATCTCAAATATTACTAAAACATTGTTTGATATAACTTAAAATGCTGGATAGATTAAACTAGGATTGGAAAACAATTTTTCTGCCAAGGGCCATTTGGATATTTATAATCTCATTTGAGAGTCATACAAAATTATTGATTTAAAAATTAGCCTATTACAATTCATCAAAAATTTAATTAATTTACTTTTAATCATTGATGCTCGGCAACCTTTTCAACTGGCAGGCCAATTTCAATTTCCCTTTTTAATGAGGGTCATAATTTTTTTGTGAATTAAAAATAAAGTAACATTATTATTATTAATGAATTCCGTATTTAACTAAATTTTTCAATTAAATTTTTCGTTTGCCTTGAACCTAACTTTGTGCCATATATTCTTAAATTTCTTTTTAAGTTCTGGGGAAATTAATTCTACAGCAGCTAAAATGCAGTCTTCTATAAATTCCCTTCAAAAAATAGTTTTGAATTTTCTACTTTTTTTTTTAAGTAACTTGCTCTCACAGAATTTTCTGACTTCTTTGTATTTTTTATAAAATATAACTATTAAACTATTAAATGTGTGTGGTATATATATATGTAATGTTTTAATATTTTGCGATATTTCCACACTTAATTCTAACGCTTCGACAATTCAATTTATTTCCTTACTGTAGCTAGCGCTTTCAAAGCTGTAGACTGTTCTGATGCTGATTGTTTAATGTA
This sequence comes from Epiperipatus broadwayi, assembly GCA_028023455.1. Lineage (NCBI taxonomy): Eukaryota > Metazoa > Onychophora > Udeonychophora > Euonychophora > Peripatidae > Epiperipatus > Epiperipatus broadwayi. The sequence continues at coordinate 6,235,725 of JAQFVV010000072.1, read as the reverse complement.
AAAGATGCAAAAATTATGCAAATCATGTTTGCATTTCTTTGAGATGGCATAAAACGTATCTCTTTTGTTTATTGAGTTAGTGTCTGAATTAATAAAGTAGCACTCCCTGCACACTACATGAAGGTTATCTGGGATGCAAGGGTGGCCTGTTGTAACTTTGTGCTGCGTGAAAATGGAAGGGTGGGAGGGATCTGCCAGCGCTTTATTGTACACGTACTTGTGTTGCAGCAATCTTGTGTGGACAGAAGCTCCGGTCTCCCGATAATATGAAGTGCAGCAGTTGTTTTCTGGGCAAGCTATTTTATACCCTGCCTGCTGTGTGTATATTGGTGGGAGTTGATATTTAGTGTTGTTGAAGCATCTATTGAAATTAGGAGGGGATTGGTAACATATGCTAAAATTGTTGAGAAAAATTGTTTTGTAGATTTGTATGTTTTTAACATATGGCAGCAAGATTCTGGTTCTGTTCTGCCAGTCAGCATAGCTTGGGAAGGTCTTTAAAATCTCTAATTATGCTGTCTATTAATCTTTTATTATATCTGGCTTTTATTAAGTCGTCCCTAAATCTTTCAATATTCGCCTTTTTTATCAACTTCAAAGCTACACAATCTGGAGTTTCTATTCAGAAATGTTTTCAGGCCTCCTATTTTGTACATGATGGGTATATTTGACAGATGGTAGATGTGGCCTCTTATGTTAATAGGTTTGATGAGCATTTTGTGGTAGAAATGTTGATCTTCAATCCCCACCTGTAAGTCTAAATATTTAACACAGCCACCAATTTTCTTTTGTGCTATGTTTATGGTGAGTCCGGAGGCAGTTTTTAACTTTGTGATTATAAAATATGTTAGCTACTTGATGAAACTTCTTTTCAAGTTTTCTATGTTAATATTTCTTTCTTCCTCAATAATTTTGTTGTAGTCAGAATGTTTGATAAACAGTGTCTCTTAATAATGTGTTTTTTATTAACTGAAATACTTTCCAGATATATCATGCACATTGACTTTAGATTCCTTTCTATAAAAAAAAAATGTATTGATCCATTGTGCAATTTTCTGTGTCAATTTTTCTTATCTTACTCCAATAGTTATTCTAATTAAAAAAAAACAAAAACAAATTAAATTCAAAATAATAATAAAAAAATAAACTAAAATTCTAGTTTTATTTTTGCTAGTTATAAATTCACCTACAAAAATCAGGATATAAAAACAAACAAAATGATCTTGGCATCGTAGATTAATTCTGTAATCAGATAGACCACATAATATAAATAAGTTGTTAGAATATTGCACCTCTGATAGAATGAAATAGAATTATTATAAATGCTGGAGAGAGAAAAAGATGCAGTTTGAAAAAATAAATATTTTATTTTATTTAACATTTAATTTAGAATTTGCAATGTGTGTGTTTAAATAGAAGTTGTATACAGGTCCATTTTATATACATTTGTGAAAATATCTGTAAGCTGGATTGAGAGCTTTCGAAGACTGGACTTCGCCTACAGACTGGAGATTCCCCACATCTGATTTAAACAAAAAAAAAAAACCTCTAGGTTTTTATTCATTTTCAACATCCTCGTTTTCCTTCTTATTTCCATTACAATATATATAAATGTAAAAAGATTACAACTGAGAATAAACTATAAAATTAATTTAAGAAACCAAATATATTTTCAATACCTGGTTTCTTAATTATAGACTTTATTCTCTGCTATAGTGTCTTTATATACCATACAAAATATCATGACTTTCTGCTGACATCTGCCCTCCCAGACTAATTTCTGGCTATATATTCTACACATAAATAATGACTAAATTGAGCTATAAATATATGTACCTATTATTATTAATAATTTGTTTTTCTGAAAATGGGAATCTTCAGCCATTTAACACAGTTTTATAGATAAACAACTTCCATATTTCTCCATTCTTTTTTATTTCATATAAATAAAGATACAATAAAAGACAAATAATCTCCAAGATGCATTTCATGCTGAACCAGCACTCATCAGTTGGGCCAGGTCATCATCTCTCATATATATCTTTATTACATGAAGAGTATTTATGTAGAGCAAATTGTCTCATTTTTATTTTCAAGCATCAATTTACTCCTCTCCCAACTTTTACATTATCAACTTTTTGCTAAACATATAATGATTATTACTAATCATTTATTAAACTAGAGATTTTCTCTAGCACAGATATAAACTTTAATCCAAGTTAAAGATTAATATATCTGATTTTCAGCACACACACATGGCTATTTATGTTTCTCTTTCTCCATGCGTAATATCTTTTTTATAGATAGACAATTTCCATATTTTTCCATTCTTTTTTATTTCATAAATAATTTAATATAAATAAAGATACAATAAAAGACAAATAACCCCCAAGACGCATTTCGTGCTGAACCAGCACTCATTAGTTGGGCTTCTGACCCAACCTTTCTTATTTACGTTTAAACATCTTTCTTTCCCTAACAAAACAAATATTAATAATTTGTTTTTGAGTATTTATTTTAATAATAATATATATAAAGAAAAAAACAAAAACAAAATATGATCATTAATTGAATTGGATCAATTTTTCTACATACACATATGTCTATAAATATATAAATATTGCATGAATATATTTTTATATAATTATTTGGCCAATTTGTTTTAAAAAGTAATATTAAAAAATATAATTAAAATTATAAAAAATTTTTTTTATAATTTCTTAGCTAATTCCACCCACTCTTTTTTAAAAAATTAAGTGGCAATTTTAGGCATATTTACAATATTTTATTTTTTCAATTAAATAATATATTGATAATCTTTACATTATTTATTACAAATATAAGTTTACAAATGAAAGATATTCTAAAAGTTAATACTTGACTTTGCAAAATAACAAAACAAAGCATTAAATTGAATATGTATAAAATTATCAAAAAACAAACAAATTGAATATGTAATGATAACAACGGCTCTTTTCATATTGAATCATAATCTTTGCCTATTTCTAAAAATTACTGAACAAAATAATTTTTGAATTCCATTTTTAAAATGGAAATGAATTTTAGTTGAGACATCATAAATTGCCAAAATTTAAGTTTTAAAATTACACATATTATTATTAAAAATTGACAAAAAATTTCTTCACTGACATTTATAAAAGCATTTTTTCCCCAGTAAATCAATTCTGCTTTATTCTAATTATGGTTTTAATGACTTTTCTTAAAAACAAACATTTTCAAACAAAATGTGATTGTAATCATATACTTTTTTGGTTTAAAATAAACTACTGCATAAATAAATTATTAATAATTACAATTTTTCTTTCTGAAATATCGAAAGAAAAAAAAACACACTCTCAAAAGGCCAAGGACAAAGAATCTACCAATCAGTGGCATTTTCACTTTCTATTGAATTTGGAAATGTTTTTTTTAAATGTATAATTTTAATTCCGATTTCTAAATAAAAAAAAAGTGAATCGGCAAACTAACATTATAGATAATTGCAAAATAATGAAGAAAAGCCGAAAGCAATAGCAACACTATCAGAACACCTTAGAATGCATTCAAGATATGCTAGTGTGTAGAGTTGAGATAATTAAAAGTAGTTTGCAATGAAATAATATTTTTTAACATTAAGTAACAATATAATAATTAAAATTATACATATCTCGGTCCATTGGCTTAATTGAATAATCCTGTATATAAATTTACAATATTTTTTATATATACAATATACTTTAAAACTTTAAATTAAACATACCTCAATGTATATTCATTCAGAAAAACTGTTGAACTCAAAAACTATAAGTCACAGCATCATGTTTGATATCTCATTAAAAACTACCGGAAATTATTTATGAAATTTGTATAGCATATGCATGCATAATGTACAGTTTTTATTTAAACTCCTGCAAAGATGATTAATTGTAACATGGATTAGGCCACATTGATAAAGTGCTACATGCAAACTATTATGAGAGCAATTAACCTATTAGTTCAATATTTAACTAAGATGTAAATTTTGAATTGTAAATTATAAGAATCATGGGACTACCCCTTTCATCAATTGTATCAAATCTCAATATCATTAATTCAAAATCAAAATAGTCTTGAATCTTATTTATATTATTTAGATTTCATTTCAAATTGTAAAAATTGTACATGTTTCAGCATTCACACTATGAAATAAGGCAAATGATACCTGTTTAATATAAATAAGATTTGAGACTACTCTGCACAGCTGATAAAGATTCCATGATTTTTGTAATACTGCAACAGTTCACAATTTGGCTGTAATATAAGCAATATTTTACATTTTAATTAAATAATGAGCTAATAGAGATCGTAAATGATTCCATTCATAATAAACATAATACATTGGTAGAAATTCATAAAAAAATGAATCTAAGCATTTCAGCTCTTTTGCACTTCTATCTTAGAATCATTAATGAAAATCTTCAGTACTCAAGAATCTAAGATTATATTTCAGAATTAGAGAAGTAATAAAAAATTTATACAAAAATTCTTTAAAATCTACATTTTTAAGTATAAAGTTTATGTAAATTTGGTATTAATTCCGACAAGTATGCTCACTCTCTAAACTATAAACATATTATTATAAATTACAAATAATAATAATTGGAAACCAAAGAAATTACCTGCAAAATCTTCAGAATTTGGTAAATGCACACCACAAATGCTATACCGGTTATCCAATAACTAAACAATACAAAAAGATATATTAAGAAATAATTAATTTTGTAAAATCAAATGTAAAAAAAAACAACAAGTAAAGATATTAAAGTTTAGCTTAGACTGGATCCAGTATAGTAAGTATTTAAAAATTGTTGGATCTTATTATTTTTTTAAAGGTATTTGTTGATTAGACACACACACCATGTGATGGCGCGATTTATGTGCTAAAACATATAAAAAGGCTGTTTATGTGGCCGAACATGTTTTCGCGGCCATGTTCACATGTATACAACAGTTCTGTTGTACTACACATTGCAGGACGCGTTGTCGCATCGCAGTAAATTATTTTTGCGAATTCGCACACTTCACACTTTTTTACAGTGTGGTGTGAGGGTGTGTGTCTTACAACTATGTATAATTCGTATTGTAAATAAAGTTTAATTTTTTTTTTATTGAAATCACACGATTTGACAAAGCAATAATTATCGGAGGGTTTACATACTTATGTAGTCAAGTTTTAAGGTGCAAAACCTTGTCAAGGGGTATGTCTAAACAATACTTTGAAGTAGGTAATGCGTCAAATAACGTATTCCCGATAACCTCAAATGAGACAAAGAACACGGCACAGGAAAACCTAGACGTTGTTCGATTCTCGTAATTAACGACCAGTTTGTTCAAGCTATACGTCTGATATATTACTGTTATATATTATTATTTATACCAACAAAAGAAATCATAATAAGTGATAAATTTGTTGATGCATACATTAATAATTAATGCTAGTATTAAGAAATTTAATTAAGATTTGGAATCGATTACGAATGATACGCAGCACATTGATTATAATTTAATATATTTTAATTCTTAAATACAGATTAAATAAACATAAGTGCATTGAATGACACATGCAGGTGGGTTATAAAATAAACATATATAAAACAAATATTAGCAAGTAATAGAATAAGTTATTATTTAACAAGCGTTTAGTTTTAGAATTTAATTTAAGAAATAGGCAAGTTTTTACTTTTAAAATATATTTAAAATTTTAATCCCAAGTTTCATGAATTGCTATCTTAAGAAATTGTTTTCTAATTATTGTTCAAAGGTTACAATATATTAAATAGGGAATACGTAAGCAGGGCCAATGCCTATAAGACCCTAAGGATAGGTTGATCCCCGGTTGTTGCTGATTGCTTACAGATGGTTTTCCGAGAATTTACAACTTTTTTTTTTATAAAAACAGATAACTTTTTTTAAAAAGAGTTTATGTTTGTAAACATTTTATTATATATGTGTGTGAGACTATCCCAGGAATTGAAATTTATATACCAATGCATTTAAATAAAGAGTTTTTAACTGAGAATATTTCAAATTTATATTAATTTAAAAGAGTTGTAATGCTTCTTTAAATCTATTGCATTACGGCTTCTCTCGCATATATATGTAAGTGGTTACACACATATAATAATGTTCACACAACTTAATTTAATTATATCATTTTATTAATTTTACATTTATAACTGCGTATACATTATACGCATACAGACATTAATATATTAAATGTGCGCACATACATGTAAATATACGCTATTATATATCAAAATAAATTATTCTGATTATGTACGTGGACTGTGAGGGAATAAAAAATATTGAAAAAGTACAAATTCTGTGTTTGTTTTTTTATAAAAAAAAAGAAAGAAAATCCAAAAAAAATACAGCCTGGAACAATCATATTTTATAGTTTTTGCGTAGCAACAATGTCATCATGCGGCATGTGTGTCTAATCAACTATTACCTTTTTTTTTAAAAAAAAAAATAGCTTAATTATATAATAAATTAAGTTTAAATACAAAGAGATATAAAATGATCATACTGTTTGCAGTTAAACTTGATACTAGATGGTGTGAAAATATATGCTAGATTAAAAAAACATTAATATTAATTGGTATTTACTTTATATAGGATCTAATCTAGACATCTATCAATAAATTAAACTTTATACAATAAGTTGTTTTTTAACTAAATATGTATCAATAAGCTATCAAAGTTAAATAGGAGCAAAAATTTCTAAACCACAATAAATACAAATAAATGTTTTCAGAAAAGCAACAATTGAAGAAAGTGAGTTAGATCAAAATTTTAAAGACTGATTGGCTAGAAAATTATTGGAATAATGAAGAAATAGAATGAGTGAAATAACTGAGCAATAATAAAAAGCTACAGTTGGATAAATGATGGTATACTGAGAAGACAAAATTAACATATTTGAAATTTTGACTAAGAATAAACATTTTTAAAAATAAATAATAAAGTTCCAATAATTAAATTAAAATTGGATAGTTAATGAGCTGAAATGATATGTAAAAATGTATTTTTATGTACTTTTAATTTTTTAAAATTGTAAACATCTAATTAAGTTTATTCAAAGGTATACTTAAAATTAAGATTAAAATAGATTTTATAAATTTTATTATTTCTAGTTTATTAGCAAAAAAATAAAGAAGACCGCCATTTTCACTTATTACTGAGGAAGATATGACTACAATTTTTGATGAGATCAATTTTTATCCAATTGATAGGGATAAAAATACAAATTTTATTGGATTTATTAATCCCATTTTGCAATTAATAGATCACAATATTATAAAAAGAATTTCAAAAAATAATTATACTCCTACGTTTTATATAAGAATTTTTTTATTTTTTGTTACTAGAATAAATTGATATAATTAATATTGATTTCATTAGATCTAATTCTGATACTAAAGAAACCTAAATAGTTTTACATATAATATTAAAAAAATACATCCGTATCAAAAATATATCAGGAAGTAAGTTCTATATCTCAAAAGCAGTAAGTTTTCAAAAAGCTGTAACAACACTTTACCAAATAGAAGAATGACACCAGAATCCTTCTTAATATATCATTAGAAGTAAAATAACTCTACATTCAGGTTAACTTTTTATCTATAATAACTTAATATATTAGAGGTTATTAAATGTCTGATAGTTTGGATATATAGTTATTATGTGCTAAATATCTTACTAATATATTAGCAATCTATATATGTAATCATGTGGGAAGAAATCAGACATCTTCAGACAAGCGCCATTGGTAATTTACTTGGACTCATACTTAGAGCTCATTCTTATATAAATCAACATGCACTGATCATGCTAAATTCATGACTTGATTCTATTATGGGCCTGATAATTCAAATGATAAATTAATTGTATGACTCAATTCCTGAAGTAATCATAGTCAATGGGTATTGGTAAACCTCACTGATGCGTGAGTGCAAGTAAATTACCAGTAGCACATGCCTGAAATGACTGGTTTCTTCCCACATGATTACATAAATATTTGACTAGCATATTCCTGCATTGTATGCATCATAATAACTGTAATTATTTTACCAAATGAACTATATATAATTTCAAATAATTAATACTTCTTTTAAATTATTCTAATTACATAAAACAATAAATTATATATGTACAAAATATATAAAGAAGAAGGGGTACTGCCAAGAAAAATTATGAGTTGGAGTTGCTACTATTAGAAGAAAAAGATTAAAAAACCTGACTCTAAAGAATAATTTGACAAAAGTGCTGTGTTCAAACAATAGAATCATTTGATCCTGATGCATGTAAAGATGACATATTAATATTTGTTAAGAGATAATGAAAAGCAAAAGCAAACTATTATTCATGGGATGTTTACTATTTGATCACAATGTCGTTTGCCTGTAATGATTTTCAAATTACAAAACCTGTTTTTTCAAATGATTACTAAATATATATGCAATAGTAAAAAAAGATTAGCAATTATATTACTTCACTTCATATAAAATGGTGGGGGGAATTAGCATTGAATTCATACTAGTCAATAATAAATAAGCAAACTTCCAGGATACAAATATATATATATATATATAGATATACCAAGACTTGAAATTAAAACTAAAATGAGATGAAGACTTTAGATGTAATTAAATGTTTTAGGATATCATTAGCATAAATATAATTCAGTAAATAATAATGAAAAAAATTTTGATAAACAATTACATTAGGGAATTAAACCAAATGTTCATTATAAATAGAGTTAGGAAGACAAACACATATCACCGACATCAATGAAAGAATTAAAAGACTGAATTGGAACTGGACTAGACATTTTGCTACAGTCAATAGCTGAGTAAGTGGATACCCAAAAAATCGCAAACCTGAAGAAAAACTGTACACTATAAATAAAGAAAAAAATTGAAATAAGAGATGGATAAGTAATCATCTTTGCTATGATGACATAGTAAATATTAATTATACTTTGACTAAAAGGAATAAATATGTATTTCCAATGCTGTAAGGTTCTTAAAAGGTTCAACACAACAAGGTATGATACAGATTAGTGAAATATAAGAATGTGTTAATGCAGACCAATAACATCTACTAACCTTAACCTTCAAACCCACTCCAAAAAAATTTAAGATAGAATTCAAAAGTCATTTGATATGTTTTAAGATGGCTTAACTTTTAATGAGATTAATTAAAAATCAACAGATGCTTCACTGAAAGTAGCTATATAAATAGCAGGAACCAAAAAAAAAAAAAAAGGCAGCAACGAAAGTGAAATTTTTTTAATGGGTTAAGACTATGCATGCAGACAAGAAAAAAAAAATCAAAAACAATTTAGAAGAATTTAATGCTTGGAATTCTGTAAAATGCTACAGAAAAGAATTAACTATATCATAAAGAACTATAACCGTGAAATGCCCCCCCCCCCCCCAAAAAAAAAAAACCCCTATAAAAGAAAATAAGTCTCAAAAATATAAACGGGCATCTTGCTTTTGGATAACAGGTCTTAGTTTATATATCTTGGCCTATCCATAATATATAGAAAAAATTATCAGATGTCTAAAATTCTCAATTCTTAGGATTTATTTTCACATAGTAAAGTCACAGTCAACCAACTATTCTTAGCCAGAAGGTAAAATAAAGAAGAAAAACCATAAATCAATCATAAATTGATTAGCCTGGTAAATGGCTATTGTTCCTCTATAAAGTGAGGCTGGAAACTTTCCCTCTGACAGAGAACTTTTAAAATATTTTTACCTTATTAGTATTAGAAGATATTTCAGAAATAAGAAAATGGTAATGTTAGAGCTAATAGAAAAGACTTCATAACATGTGTGGTAGAATTGTACAAAGAATTTTATAGCATTAAAAAATATGAAAACAAAATTTCTTGTACAATAAAATTAACTTAAAAGTTAGACATATAGTTACATCTATGAAAAACCGAAAATCATTTATAGATATTATAAATCAGTTAATGGTAAAATTTTATCCACAATGTTTTGTATTTACAAGATGACTGGAAAAATACTGATTTTTAAAAAGAATGGGGGGGGGGGGGGGTATTTTGTAATAAAAATATATTCTAAAAATCATTTTAGATTCAAACCAATAAGTTAGATTTAACAAGGGTCACTACAGTCAATTAAGATCACTTGAGAGGGTCAGAAAATACTAATATGTATGAATTCTGATTTTTCACCAAATTTATAGATTACAAAAGAGTATTTGGCTTGATAAGCCTTTCTGATATCATTAATTTTTTCAGACATCACTACTTAGACCCAAGATATTGTCAAATTCAAAAAAAAAATATTTTATCACAATTCAATACCAGTATAAAAAGATCCTGCAAAAATTAAGTCTGGTAAGGATGTTCAATATTATGATTCTATCTTTTCAAAATCTTTTACAGCAGTTTATGATGAAAAATCCAATGAGGAATAAAAATTAAAAAAAAGAAAAAATAAATAAATGGAGATTATCTTAAATCATCTGAATTTTGATGATGATTTCGCAACATTTCAAAGCTACAGAAAATATTACTAGACATATGAAAAAGTATATGTAAAAATAAATACTTAAAAAAATTAAAATAATGTTTAAGAGCTTTTCTTAAAAAATAAAAACTAATAGAAACAGATAAGAAGATTTAATCATAAATTAAATTAGAATGTCACTTTCATTAAGTAATAATATTGAAAGGGAAATATGGTCTAAGTGCCTGAAAAATGTTATTTTTTTAATAAAGAGATTTTTCCAGTGTTTACTTTTGGATCTAACATTTGGATACTGATAAGCAACACAAATAGCAATTTATACACTAAAGTATAACAAGATGTTAAAATTAATAGGAAGGGGTTGAGAGCAAAGTATATAGAAGAGAAAAAAATAGATATCAAAAATTAAAAGTAGTTAGAAATGTACATATTGCTAGAAGAGATTACAATAGAAGGACAACTAAAATAGTAAATCAGGTCTTAAAAAGATTTTAAGAAACATAAAAAAGAACCACCTGTGAGATGGATGATGAACAGAAATATGTAATGGAATGATGTAAAGAAAAGAAGTTATGAATTGCAAATACTGGAAGAAATCTTGAAATAATTGAAAAAAGCTAAGACATATATACAAATATGTCAAGAGCAAAGATTTCTTCAATTATATAAACAAACTGTTAATTGAACAAAATGAGTTATTTTGTTTGACAATTATGAGTTTTTATTAGATTTCTAACATTTATTTATGTGGCGGTTGAAGAAATCTTAATCCTCGGCACATTAACATATTTCATTCCATTCCATTTTCTAATATTATGTATATATGTATACATATAAAAAGTTATTTTACTTGTAAAAATATATAGTTACATATCAAAGCTTATATCAATACTTTAATATGTAATTTGGAATATTGATTAACAAAATGCCTAATTTTAAAGCATTGAAATAGAATTCATTATATGCTTATAGTTCAATTCATTAAAATTATAGCTAACAATTGGAAAAAAATCATTAAACATTTATATACGATTAACCAGTTTCTTGCCACCCCATATTTGATCGCATGCCATCAAGTACAGAAATCAGGGAACAATTCAAATAATAGTTAATTTGTTTGTAAAGACCTATGTAATCTAATATAAGCAAACAATTGGTAATAGAAGTCAAGAAAAAACTTATTTAAAAATAAATAATATTAATATAATTAATTAATACTATTGTTTATCAGTCATTATTATTATACATGTTAGAAAGTGATTATCAAAGATGTTTGTATTATATAAAGTTCCTGCACCCAAATTTCTATTCAAGTTTCATATTTATGCATCTAAATAACTTCTGATTTTCATAATATGAAAATCACTGTTTATTTAAATAATTAACTTGAATACAATATTTCATTATAAATATTAATGATTTTATTCTAAGAGCAGCTAATGAAATAAAAACAGCATTAATTCTATTGCATAATGAATTTACAGTTGCACAAAAATTGTAAATCTTTATAAATAAAGTCCCTTATTTTATGAGAATATGCTTATGTCAGATAAGGAAAATCCTCTGGATGCACTAAAATAATAATTCCTTCATATTCTATTTAAAAAAAACTTAAGTTAAATTGTCAATAATTGTTAATATTATATTTTATATATATGTATAAATTCTATTAATTTTAATAAACTTGAAAATAAATACCAGCTATTAAATATGTAGCATTAAGAATACATATTTCTGAAGTTATAATTCTTCTTATAAGAATACTATAAAAATCCTTCACAAGTCAAACATTTTATAAGACATTTTAATAAATTTCAAACCAATGTCCTCTCATGCTAAGGTCATTGCTAATGTAACATTTCATCTTTGAAATATCAATGATTAATCAGCAATCCATATAAAATCTTGAGAAGCAAATGAGTACACTTTTCATTTGGTTTGCAAATTAACCACAAGATGGCATTATTCGCAAGTTTATTAAAATGATTTTTAGAAAGTCTGACTTGTAAAGAACTCTAATAGTACTCACATATAAAGACAAATATTTCAGAATTATTATTGTAGTATATGTATATATAAACATCTAGAGAAAACCACAACTATTGTTATTACATAAACATGTTAATTGTCAAAAATGCAATAATCAGGATGCATAATTTATATAAAAAAGTTTTTGTTTCTGAAGTTTTTAAAAATGAAACAGTTTAAGTTTTAAAAGTTCTAATACTTTTTGTATACAAAAAAAAAAAACTCTGATAATTAAAAATGTTTTTTATTATTTTAAAAAATATTTCATGTCTGCTTTAAACTTTTTTTAATTTTTTTATCAAATGTAACAGGAGAATGAAATAAAATCCTTTTGACATATTGTGTAATTCAATGGATAACTTTTTTATTTTTTATAATTTTTATATTTTAATGTTAATTCTGGAAAATATTTGAGAAATATAATAAATAAGATTAGTAATAAATATCACAGTCTGAAGATAATTGCTACTATTTATTACAATATATTAAAAATGCAAAAACAATTGAACACACACACATATTTTCAAATCTTTATAGATAATTTAAAAATAGATTATAACCACAACACTTGTATGTATATAACAGTAAAATTCAAATTTGAATGAAGCTTAGAAAATTTTTTCAGGCTGCAACCAAGAAAGTTACCTAATTATAGGTCAGTAGGTAAATATCTAATTTAATATTAATAGAAGATGACAACAAGAAATAAAAACAACAACAAAAAAACCCCCGATAAAATCTCACCAGCCAGTATTTGATTTATGTGATAATTGTCTTCCCCATCACATTTTCTCTAAAGAGGAATGATTGAGACAAATATGATAATCGGTTTATTTTTTGTTGTTTTAAGTTTTATTTATGCATATGAATATACGAAGATGCTTGGTACCTCTCTAGCTATTGGTTCAAATAACTCAACTGTTTTTAAGTGTAATAATCAGGAATTCCTTGTGCATTTAATTATAATGGTGATATTAAATAAACTTACCTCATGAATAGGATAAATAAAAGATAATTCCGAAATCAGTTGTTTCTTCCTCATCATCAACTGAGCATTGGTTTTTACAAAACTTTCCCTATTATGAAAAAAAAAATGTATTTAACATAATTATGTGATTAATGTTATAAAGCTATATTTTGTAATATTATGAAAAATGCATTTAAATTCCTATTAGTCCACTATTTAACAAACATATAAGATGTTATATATAGTAACAATCAAACTCTGCGTGTGAACTATAATAATATATGATCTTTTATATTAATTAAATAATAAATTATCAGAGGATAATTAATTAAATATATATGTATTTACACACACATATATATTAGATATAATTAAAACTTCTATTCTGGCACACATTCTTCAAACATAAGAATAAAAACATAAATGAGAACTAAAATGCATTTTTGATTAATCCAATACTTTTCAATTGGCCGTGGTCATAATATTTCATTTTTTCAACATCTTTTTTCAGTATTTTAAATATATACATTTCTATATATATCAATAGTAAATCCTCTGTAAATTATTTCCATTTTAAGTACTGACTGAACATAATATATATATAAAAAAAAAACCAAAATCAAGTTTTTAAAAAAATAATTCAATATTTTAAATGAATATACAATGAACTGAATTTTATTCTAGAATTTATTTCATTAAACAGGCTTTAAATTTTTTAAGATGCATTATGTGAATTTTCATGCTTTCTAATTATAGGCAAACAGTAGATTCTTTCATTTTTTTCCTTTCAAAAAATAATTAAAGAAATTTATTTTTGAAACATTGCTGTGACTTCAAAAAAAAAAAAGATCAATGAAATTTCTTGACAATGAAAATTATTATTGATTTAAAATATAATCAACATTTAAAAATAAATTAGGAGTAATTTTTACTTTTAGTTAAAAAGAAAAAATAATTTTCAACATTAATAGGGGGGGGGGAGGATATTATTATTTATGTGTTCATAAACTTCTATGACTTTTCTCAAATTTATCATTTAAAAATATATATATGCATATATATTGAATAACAAGATTTTTTTTCCAAATTTTAAAAAATATTTTATTCCGTAAAAATTTCAGTATATAAATTATATTAATTTTTAACAATAAAATATAATTTTTTAAAAATATATGCTTTATAGTTTTCTCTTTAATAATTAATTAAGTAGTGCAAAGTGTTCAAACTACCAAAAAAAAAAATTGAATAAGCATTCATTAACATCATATTAAGTCATATTCAAATAAATGAATGCAAGAAGTTTATCAAATTGTTTGAAGTACAATTCAGTAAATTTATTTTTGATTATAAGTATTTTCTGGTTTTTAATAAATAAACATTTATTTTTAGCGCTGTTTCTAATTGTAATAAATTTAATCAGCCATTTAAGCTATTGAAGTAGAATAATAATTTTGTATTGAAGATTTCTTTTATAATAGTTGCCGAATGAATATTTCCAATAATGATTAAACAGAATTTTAAACAGGAAGGTAATTAAATTAATGAAGAAAAATATTAGTTTTAAATGTTAATATAGTCATAATTATATACTCTTATGAAATATAATTATTTGAGACCTATTTAATGAGAGTAATAAAACTCTGAATAGCATTCACAATTTTTAGAGAAAAACAAAGTTGCGCAAACTATCTACTTTAAGGTAAAATAATATTTAAATTGGATATTTTTTCAATCGGAAGATTTCTAAAATTTATTTTATATATCACGATAGGATACTACTAGTAGACAAGCTCACATTTACTGTTGGATATTTTAAATATTTATTACCGTAATTATATAAGGATAAGTCAAAAAGCATAATAATTTCATTAATCTGTTATTTAGACTATATAAGTACAAATTAAAAAAGTGAATCACTGTTCCAAAACATATATTGGGGAGCTGGGTACTAAATTCAAATAAACATATAAAAAAAATTATCAGAACATATAAATCTGAAAAAAAAAAACAACAACTTAATTTTGCTAAATATATAATAAAATATTAAGCAGACACTATAAATATAACAATATAATTTTAGTTTGGTTTAAATTACATAAATTTATGTATTTTTATATACAATAAACTCTCAATTCAACATTTAAAAACTAGAGAAAATAGAAACTTCTTAAAAATGATGATAAAAAACAATTCAACGATTATTCACCAAAATAAAATATGCATAAAGTACAATTTAATTATTTGCTTCAAATACAATTCAAACAAAAAGATCCACACTTATTATTTGAAAATTGTGTGTGTATATAAAGTACGATGCAGTGAGTTTTGGTATAATAAAGTCTTATACAGCAAATAACTAATACAATAAAAATACTTTTTCTCACTAAATTAATATTTATATAACAAACGCAAAGATACATATCCAACACTAGAATGGTAATGTTTTTGCCATATAAAAGTTAGCCGTATTTCTAGTGATAAAAATGTGTTACATATTTTTCTTTAAACGCAGTCTCCTAAGAGAAAATACTGCAATAATTCTAGGTATAAACCATAAAAGCAGAATTTGAAAATGATTAATAATGATGTCAAAAAAAAAAAAAACCCATAAAGTACAATGTTAAAAATCTAAACGCTAAACATGGAATTGCTATATTGACAAATCCCATTGGCTGAAATAGCAACCACATGTTCAAGATTTTTCAGATTTTGTAGTTTTCTGAATTTGCATTTAGTTTTCTTCTGCAATTTGTTCAACTTATTTTTTTTTTCCACTTCTTTTGTATATCCACAAATATTAATTTTAATTCTGAGCCAGAAAAATAGCATAAAAATATTGATCAGTATTGAAATAAAAAAAAAAAAAAACTATATTGAGAAGAGAAAGTTATAAAACAGTTGGTAATTTTTAAATTTTGAATATTATTTAAAGAAATTGACAAATTAAAAAGAGGTAGCAAAAAGAATTTCCAACTTGAATAATTTATAATTGTAGCATGTAGAACAAAACATACTTCTTTGGTTAACGTGAATTAATCAAAAGCAAATGACAGAAAAAGTCAAGCACAATTATTATAAAGATTTCTTTGCTGTCCCTTAATATAAGTTATTGTTTTTGAAAAGGATTTTATTGACAGCAAAAAATAGTTCAATAAATTCAAAAAAAAAAACTGGATCGCCTCATGTTGTGAGCATGATGCGACTGCTTGCATAGATAAGACCATTGTTGAGTATAATCTCATAGGAAAGCAGAAGTTATAAAATCAACAATTAGTGATCTTTTATTAGTATGTGCAATTTTTTTATTACATTTTAATGTTAGGCTTTTAAAAGATGAATTTTAGTTTTCATTAACCCAAATTCACAACTCAGCCAGACTAGCCAAATATATATATATATAACAAAATAAACTCTAAAACACAACCAATGGTTTCACTGTTGCTTCTCAAGTGTAGTTCTTTATATGTAGAAGTGAAACCATTGGTCGTGTTTTAGAATTTATTTATTTATTTTTTGAGCTAGTCTGGTTGAGTTGTGAATTTGGGGTAATTTTGATCATTTATTGACTAGTTTAGCTTTAGGCTTTTAATGTTAACATCTAATTATACAGCATTTAGAGCAATTAATTTTATATGTATTTTCATGCTTATATTTTTAAATTTTTCTTAATTAAGTGGTTATTTTGATGGTAATTTTGTTCTAGGTCATGGCTTTGCTACAGACACCCTTAAATACATATATTTCATGACATAACAAATAACATTAATCTAAAACAAATGGATGATATAACACTTGGCATGTATAACAGATTCCGTTATATATGTAATTTTTTATCATAGTAATTACTATGGTTAAAAAATCAGAGTTAATATTATTTATAGTTTAAAATAAGATTACTTTTTAAAATAAATAACAAAGGTAAAACATTCCATACAGTAATGTCACCCAATGAAAACCAGAATAATCAATGGATGCAATAAGGTTTATGCATAAAATCCCTATCTAATGCCTACTCATCCACTATCCCCAGATTGTTTCCAGCTTGTGATTTTCATCAATGAGGAAGGAGCCTTGGATTTAAGAGCACTGCATCTAGACCTTAGTATCTAATGCAACCTTCTAGTAGCACCTTTTACATTTTTTGTTACCTGTAAAGCTACGAGTTCAAAATGTAAGCAAGATCTTTAAAATATAAAGACTTTGAATTAAAAGTAAAACAAAAGTTAAAGAAACCAATTTTCTTTAAATTATGAAAATTATGATTATTCATAAGAGAAAATATACCATAGAGACAGGTTTATCAATGATACAAAAAAAAAATGATAGTTCAAAAAAATGAAGAATCTATGAAAAAAATCTGAGTCCAAAATCAATGAAAGGAAATGGATGCAGAACAACAATAATATGCAATAAAGCAAGAGATCAAGAATTCCTTATACATATATAATTAAATTACTAGCTTTTGAATAATTTTAGGTTAAACTTATTTAAAGCTCATCAGCCAAGAGTTTGATACTATTTTTAATTCTTTACTCTTTCAATAGCAATTAAATTTTTTATTAGTTTTAAGTTTCTGTTTTTTTAATCATATTCAGATATAACCTAAATATAATTAAGTGAAATGTAAATTGGAAGTCAGACTTTACCAAATGAATTAGTTATTGGAGAGAAGATGGCAACTATTTCATAACAAATTTATCAAATACTTTTAGATTTATAGAGATCAGGATCAATGGCTAGTCTGTTGGAATCTCATATGTATTGAGACGGTTATGTGTCTCATGTAATACAATAACAGCAGTGTGTGCACATATATATATATATACAGTTGAAAGGAAAAGTAGAAATAAACACAAACAAATTTTTTTGTAGATATTTATTATATTACATTGGAATAATAGTTAAGAGTTAAATAATAATTTTGAATTTAAAAAATTATTATAAATTAAACATTTAAAAAGGACTATTTAATGTTTTATTCTGATTGTGATAATTAAAAAAGAAATCTAAAATTAAAAAGGAAATTTAAAAAAGATTGTTTTATGTTACTATAGATATACTGATAATTATACAATTTCCCTATCTATTATTAATTAGATTAAGAATGTTTTAAATTAAAGCTTATATAATATATTTTGATAAAATTTAGTATAATATATTCTGATGTTGTTTAAAGGATTAAAAAAATACATTGAGATAAAAAATTTGGTTTTATTACAGTGAATTAAAAAAAGTCATTAGCTTGCTTTTTTTAATCAAGATAAAAAAAAAATACTAATTGTTTTTAAATTCCATGTCACAGTATAAAAGTTGGATTTAAAAGATCATTAAGAGGTGATTACAACATATATAACACTATTATTATAAAGTTATAACTGAAGACAAGTCAGCTGCTGCTAATATCACAATAGTAGTTTAAATTCACTTGTAAACAAGAGCCTGATTTCTTATAGTTCATAGCCCATATGTGTACTAGATGGCCTGCATAAAGTCTATCAAATTTTAGACTAAATGGAAACAGTTACCTGAATTATACCTTTCCCAAAAATGTCAATAGATCAGTCTACTGCTTTAGAATAGACCAAAGTATCGTGCTATAGTTTATATATATATATGCAGTTTTATCAACATGCAAAGGAGCACAAACATATGTCATATAAAAATTTTCCATGCTGATATTTATTTCAAGAAGAAAAATATCAAGGACTGACAGAAGTTAGAAGTGATCTATTTTAAAGGTTGCATTAATCAACTAAAAAAAAAATTACATTTCCATTTCTATTTAATTAAAAAAAATAGACTCAGAAATCTTATTGTAAATGCAAAAACAAAAAGCCAAAGGTTTTTTTTTTTAAAAATAAAAAACGTTTACTTACCTTAGAAATAATGGATTAATTAAAAACTTTGATTTAAAGGGAGATAATAATATACATGTATGTGTACAATTGTTTTATATATATTTTTAACATGGAATTAATTTTCTCGTAAAAATATAACTTTAATAAGTTTTTTTTTTATAAACACTAGTATGTACACACAAATTTGAATGGCTAGCTAAATATATATTACCATTATATATATATGGTAACAGGTGTGTTGGCATTTGGTGATAATTTAAAAGCTAAAAAAATTAAAATTTAAAAAAATTACTCAATAGACGCAATTTAGTTTTTTTAGATACGTACAATGAAAGTTATTTGTTTGATATTATCTATTTTAAAGTAAAGTTAAAATTGGAAATAAAAACACATACAGATTCTAACCCAGATAAACAAAAGAAAGTGTTAAAATCAAAGTAAGCTCTTATAATGACAATTAAATATGGTTCCAAAGGAATTTATGGAAAGATAACTTTGGAGCTAAAAAGTAAAAAAGAATGTACAAGATTATCAACTTGTAAGGAAACAAAAGATGAGAAGATAATATGTGCGGAGATTTCAAACTGGTTGTTGGTATAAAAGAGGCAGACAACTTTAGAGAGTTTTTCTGGCTGTCTCTTGTGTGCTTCCTAGAGCAAAAGGACAAGAGGGGCTAATTACGGTTGTGTTTTTTCCAAAACCATAATAAAATGTGTCCATCCAAAACTACTATGCTGAATCCAATGATCATGTGTGAGCAGAAACTAGAGCATTCGCAGACATCTCTTGCAAAAGTCACCAAAAGCTTAAAGTCTAGCCTTACCTTAGTATGGATCAAAAATGTGAAAATGTTACAAGGTCAAAGTTAATTCCTATGGAACTCTTTGTAAAAAGACCATTAGTACAATAATCAATAATCTATGTAAACCCAAGAAATTTAGCAGTAAGTTATTTGTTTCAAATTGATGATGCAATGTGGCGAGAATAAGGGGTCTACAGATCCTGGTGCCCTCTTAAATAAATAAAAAAATTGATGTGCAAAATCCGAATAAAAAAAAAAGTGTCAGTTAATCTGGAAATGTAGCTACGTTCTGTGAAGATTTCTAATACCTAGAATGAATAAACACAGACATAACTTGATTAACAAATACATTAATAATTTATAATGTATAAAGTCTAAATTGACTGAAAAACAGTACAATATTAAAATCAGTCATCAACCACATATATTAAAATTAATTATTATGTATTATAAAAATGAATTATTCTTATTGGTTTATGACAATTCAAAGATGTTAATTTTAAATTATTATATTGCACATCTGAGTGCTTATATATAGATGTGTTTTAGGTAAACCTATTGAGATATATATAAATTATAATGTAATAGCATTTTTTTTTGTTTGTATTATTTAATCAAAATCAGAATGCCAAATTTATTACAATGTACTTAGCAAATCTTAATTTCATTTTATTATTGTTTCTAATTAATAAATTTATATTTCATTAAATTATTCCAATGAATTTATTTAATCTTAAAATGGGTTTAAAATATTATGTTTTAGTAATCCAGTGTCATTTTTTAAATTGTATTCTTATGAATTAGCATTTAAGTATGTGCATGCAAATTATTGTTTATATAATCAGTTCCAAGCTTGGCAAGGGCTATAATGAACCACTTTCAAATCCAGTCACAAAGTTGACTGTTGATTTTATTTTTTTGATCATTCATGATGATGAATGATTATTCTTCTCTGTAATGCTGGTCAACTTATAGTTAGTCTTTGTTTTTGCTGATCTCTCATGCTCATTCCTTCATTCATTTTTCATTATATTCTTTGCATATTTAATTTCATCCTATTCCTTTTTGTTATTGACTTGGAGATAATGATGATTTCCCATCACCCCAGGTCCATCCCTATATTTGCACCTTTTCAGTATATAAATGCAAAACAAATTATTAAACACATATTAACTGGCATTGTTTATTCAAGATTACAGACTTTTTTTAACGATATTCTCATAATCAATTAAATTCAATATGATCCTCTGAGAGTAATCAAATTTTTTTTTAATTCCTGAGATTCTGAAGTGACTATAATTATCATGTCAAACTTTACAATTTAATAATTATATACATAATATATATTAATACTGTCATGATTAATTAAAAATCAAACATGCTTTCAGGCTTTTTATATATAGGGATAGATAAGAGATACATTCTGAAATAGAATGGTGGACGACCAATCCTGATAAGTATGAAGGTTATGATAATATTTAAAAATGCTTGTTGAAATTTGAAAAATAATCACAACTGCTGATTTCTCTCCAAATAAACGCAAGATAATACACATTTACCATAGCATCCCAAATCACTTGTTTAAGTTTATCAATCTTTTTACTTTATAAACTCATGTTAGCCAGCATAGATTTCAATTGTAATGTTGCCATTTTCCTTCTTTTACTATCTGGTGACTGAAATTAAAACTTTTTTTTTAAATCAAAAAAACAAAAACAAACAAACACTTTACCTATCCCTTTGGGCACCTAAAACAATTTTAAGTTTGCAAATATCAAAATAATGCATCTTAAAAATACAGAATGTCAATATATATATGTAGACACTTTTAAAGACAGAATATTTACCTAGTATCAATATAAAATTTCCTCATTTCAGCAATTCTTTCTTTCTCTTTTTTTAAAGCTTGAAACCTACTCATTAATTCAAGATCTGAAATATAAAACATGTATATATTATATATGTATAAAAGATTAATAAAATAATCTTTAAACATTTTACAACAGAATACAATTAAAAATAAACACATATAAGATATTTACATACTTTCATTGTGGTAGAAAAAGCTTTCTTATTTTTTAGAAGGTTAGTGATCTACCAATTTTAAATTTAGTTTTCAATTCAAATACTGTCCATTATTCAAATAATAACTCCCATTTAAATTGATTACATCATACTGCTTTTTCTAATTATAATTTGTGGTAGTCATCTAACAATGTCAATTAAAAAAAAAAAATTATTGAAGTATTGTTTGCCTCAAGATTTATGATGGAAGCATATGTTGAACTATTTTCATCAGTTAATTGAATTGTTAAAATTTTTAAAAAAATCCAAATTTTATTTATACTTTTTCAAATATATTCAGAAGTTAGGAATAGCATACAGGTTAGTATAGAAAATAACATTGCAAGTAGTATTATTTTCTTTTCTCTTTCAGGTACTTCTGATCAGACCAATGACAATCGAGCATGGAAAATGAATGAATAAATTTTAGATTCACGAATGGTGAATTTTAAGGTGATACTGCAACCATTTGGCTTTTGACAGAATAGCGTAACTGATAAGAATGTTATCTTAAAATTCACTATGCTCGGAACAAAACACATTACTTTAATTAAAGTATAATTTATTAACATAGCTATATTTCATTATTTACTGGTATTTCATTAATTCTATTATTAATTTAATTAATTAAGTTCGTAAAAAAAATTAAAAGATGAGACAAAAACTCAATATTATAATAAAGTTATTACAGATAGATTTTCAATAATTGATGCCCTACAAAATAAGAATTTTATTATCACTATTTTTTTTTTAAAAAACAAAAATAAAGCTATAATTTAACAACAAAAAATTTCACCCTACTTTTGTGCTTATGCACAAAAAAGTTACTTCTTTTTCTTTTAGATGGTAAAACAAATAAAATTAGTTTGTAGTAAAAATTAAATAACTTCCATTAATAAAAAGATCCTCCCTCTCCTTTTCATAATAGTAAAATGAATTATTTAATTTAGAATGTTGAAAATTGTATCAAAATAATACCAAAAAATAAACGAAGTTAATGACAATTATTTAAAATTCTTTAAGACTTTGATTACAAATTATTATATATATATTAATCAAAATATTCTAGAATAAATACTAAAAGATTCCATATGCCTATATAAAATACAAATAAAATCTTTGCTATAACCAGCTTACGGTATTTTCCACCATCTTGACTTAATTACTATTCAAGATGGCGGAAAATGCTGTAAGCTAGTTATAGCAAAGATTTTATTTGTATTTTATATAGGCATATGGAATTTTTTAGTTATTTATTTTAGAATATTTTGATTATAGTCATTTCGTTTGATATTATATATATATGTCAGATGTACATGTACAGTACATAAAACATAATGGGTAATCTAACAATTTATACAAATACTGCAAATAGTGATATGCTGAAAAAAATATTCTTGGTCTCAGACAAGAAATGCATGTTGCTGAAATTAATATACTTACATAATTTAAAAGTAGTATCATTAAACAAACACCATTATTATAAAGTACTACTATACAAGTATATATATATTAATGAATGAAAAATACTAGATGAAACTCAAATATTAGTAAATGAATACAAACCAATGCTAGAATATTTCAACAGTGCTACCTATATTTAGAAACACAAAGTCTGAATCAAACAACATAGGTGATTGTGAAGCAAGGGATATTGGTGTCTGGGAAAATAGAATCCGTAAAATTCCACTGAAAAGATTATTAATTTTTTTTTACGTTGAATGTCTGATTATGTTCTTTGATCCAGACATTGTTTCTAAATATAGATAGCACTGGTGAAGTATTTTAGCATTGGTTTGAATTCTTTTAATATATTTATATTAAGGAGGTAAATTCTTTAACATTGGAAGCAGTAAGAATTTTATAACTTTACTAAAAGTATAAGTAATAATAATAATTACATTTAAGATAAAAGACTATATATTAATTTCTCATCTCTCTGATTCGAAATGTTCAATTAAAGCTGAATTTCAAGTTTTCTACATCTTACTAACAATTATTAGCAAGCTTCTTATCAAATCACAGAATATCTATTAATTAATATTCATATTTATTTTTGATTATCCTATTAGAAATAAAGTTTTAAAAATGATGTGCTTTAATTAAGTTTTGAAAAGAAAGTGTAACGGAACAAATTAATTCTAATTGGAGTAAATTTGATTTTGGAAATTCTGTTGGAGCTTCATTATAATTTTTTTTTTAAGGAGCAAATAATGAAATTTTTCTTGTAAATCTACTATAAAATCACCTTGATTCAAACTATAATGAAATAATTCTAAAAAAATATTTTAAGTGGAAGAAAATATTCAACAATACTCTTTTTTTTAAGAATCTTTTATTAATAACATTTGCCTTAAACATTTATATAATAGACAAACGACATAATTTTTGACTATAGAGGGAACTCTTAAACCTCAACACAAGATAAAGTCTTTATAAAGATAAGAGCAGCCATCTTATCTTTAACTTAAATTCTTATTTATATAGGCCAATCTGAAGCATCTTAATTTGGAGCAAGAAGATATTACTTTCTTCACATTTAATCCACTATTTCCTTTGACAAATTAACTTACGCAAAACCTTGCGATTTAAGCGTTAATAAATAATTAGAATGTTACATTAGTTTCTATATTTCCATTAAAAAAAAATCTCAAATATTAACTCGTAAATTGCAAGATTTCATGTAAATTAATTTGTGAAAGGAAATAATGGATTTAACCATCTTTTTGCTAGTTACGGCTAAAAATGTGACCGCTTCCCGTCCTTCAAATCCCGTCATTTTTAACGTTACAGTAAAGATTTTGCCGTCATTTGAAAGGTTATGTGATGTGATGTAAGATGCTACCCTCTCTTGAATTATATTACAAGTAAAAAATCAATAAAACTGACGTTTCAGGTCTAACAAAAGAATAAGGTGATCTTTTCTTGAATCTGATTGGCTGCTTAAATTTCGACAACAAAGAAAATGGTTGCCAATAATGATTTCTTTTCTTTCATTTCGAAAATGATAAATGAATGTTTTAAACCATTTTAAAAGTATTTTTTGACAAATTATAAATTATTTTGATAAAATATGCTAAAAATAAAATTATTTTAGAAAAATAGTTAAGACTTTAACAAAAATTATTTACTTTCCTGCAACGTAAAATTGGGAAAGAAATCACTGGCGTCAGCAAAACTTCTTGGTTGGTGAGTAACGTTCATTTTAGATTTGCCGCTATCGAATATTTTTATAGTTATAAATAAAAATTTATTTTTGAAAAAACTATCGTTCACTTTCATAACCTGACAAATTATTAATATACTTTTTACAAACCAAACTAAAGTAAATATAATATTAAAAGATGAATATATTTTGACGCTTGAGTTTGTGAATTGACCAATTAAAAGTTTAGACTTTTACCTCACTCGGCCAATAAAATAATCAGCAAAAAAAAGGTTAAATGTGAAGAGAGTTAATATTTTCATGCTCTCAAATCAAGATGCTTCAGATTGGCCTATATAAATAAGAATTAAAGCTAAACATATGATGGCTGCTCTTATCTTTATAAAGTCCATAACTTGTGTTGAGGTTTGAGAGCTCTCTCTATAGTCAAAAACTACATCGTTTGGCTATTATACAAGCATTTAAGGTGCCTATAAAAAAAAATTAAAAGCCTTACTCTTCCTAATTACAGAATTACTGTGCGATTAATAAATAATCAGAACGTTATATAAATAATTATATATGAATAATATTATGAGAGCATTTAAGTGCTCTCTATTAGCTTATTGTTTAACAAAGATGTAGGTCTTTTACAATAGACAAAATCAGCTATATGAAGATAAAAATATATAACGCAAAAAATATAATTGATAAAAAGTTCAAATGTTTTCTTGGAGAGAAAAAATTAATAAAGTAAAATTTCACTACATCATCCCCATTACCTTCATTTTCCAGCATATTTCAATTGCTCTTTTTGATTTTCTCCCAACAGCTTAATTGAAGCTTGAAATATCATTTCATCAAGCTGAAATCATGGTCTAATATAATATTTTCTCAAATATATCAAATTTCAAAAGACAATGCTCTCTATCTTTTTTCTTGTGGAGGCTGGCAACATTGCTATTGTGAGCATGCTTATGATAATACAATAATATGCGTTCAAATCTGGGCTTTAATTCAATGCAAATAGTTGTTTGTATTCTTGTTTATCATTATTTCATTCATTAATCTTGTTTATTATTATACATAATTTCAAAGAACTTTTCATTATAAAATGAAGGTCAAGATTTTTAATATGAACTCCGATGTTTTACATTATATATACACACTGAGACTGCCAGAAAAATTTAAATACTTTGCAAATAATGGGCATGCATTGTTTTGAATTACAAAACCTATATTTTTCAGTAAATAAAAAATATAAAAGTATTTGTATCTACAAGTTTTAATAATTTTATAATACTATGATTGTCCTTTATAAGATTTCCATTCCTCCAAAAAACAATGGCTCAAAGATTTCACTGTAGACTTGGTTTTCTGCTACTCACCTCTTTCATTATTATTTTCCTGTTCTTTTTTCACTAAATCTTTTTTGATTTGCCGATTTGCCGTTTGAATTTGTAACTCTTCATGAAGAAGATTGACTTGCAACAGGAGCAGTTCTTGTTCAGCTAACTGAAATACAACAGACAATATTAGATATGCATTGATGATTGAAAATAGCTTAAAAATATATTCTAAATAAAAGAACTGAATTTCTTAAAAGCACAGCTCAACCTAGCATAATAGAGAATATTCATTTTAAAATTAGCTGTTCATTAACTCATTTAAATAACAAATGCTAAGTTTTGTTTCAATCAAAATCAGATCATATGGATAATGAGTTAAAAAGTAAAAAAATTGTTCAGCCTTGCTAAAATTATTTCTTTCTTTAGTTTTAAAGTGACTACATTAATTCAACAAATTATAGTATTTTAGTTATCATATTCTCTTCAACAGGTGAATAATTCTTTACAAGATGTTCTTTACAAGCATAAAAGTTAAATCCGTCAAGACTCTGAAAATAATATTTTTGATATGGTGAATTTATTTGTGAAGGGTTGTTTTAAATGTGACAGATTCCTTGAAGCCATAAAGTTGATAGAAGATATAGCCTCATGATTTCCTGGGCTAATGATTTTACATAAAGATATTTAACCAAAAATTCATTAGTTTGATGATTGGTAAATAAACATTGATTGAAAAGTATCCTAAAAAATAATTTTGTCACCTACTACATTAAATCGTTTAAATAACAGTAGTAAGAATAGAGCTGATCCTAAGGAACGTCATTGTATTATTTATTCGTGGGAGAAACATAATTACCCTTATGTTTATTATACTGAATCCAGAACAAACATTAATATAAAACTTAAACAGCATGTGTAATGTTACAATAAAGCTAAGTTGAATTCTATGATGTCATGGATGTTTTTGGAGCATTACTATTTATTTGATCACGTTTTCAATCCTAGTGAAATAAAAATGGGTTATAGTAAATGCAATGATAGGAAATGTAAAATTAAAGAAGCTTGATTTATTTCTAGTAACTTTGTAATGAATAGAAAGTCTAATAGGGTTCAGTTGAATACTGCTTGGAATATACACAATTCGACTGATGACTTCATAACTTGTGCTGAGGTTCGATGTGTGTAATGATTTTTTAAATATTATGTCTATTGTCTTTGACAAGGGTAGTCAGCACTGAAGATGCATTTAGGCTATACTGCAATTTATTAACTACTATTTATCTCCATATTTCTGGATTTAATATTCCTGGTGTTTATATTTATTTTTGTGAAGAAGTTTTTTTTGTTTTAAATATAGTTAGGTAAAGTTGGAATAGAAAGTGGTATTTTCTGCATATGTTTCACAATAAACTTAGTAGATTATATAATTCTCCTGACATTTGATACAATGAAATAAACATTAACAAGAAATTCTTTAATGAGTTGTTCAAAAAATAATAAGTAAGTTGAAGGGCAAATTTGATATCAAAGAAAAAGAAGCTGAAGGACTCTGCACACAGGCAGTTTTTTTTTTTTTGAGTAATATGGATTTAAAGATAAATTCTATATCTAGGTGCTTATCCTCCACCATGAAAACAAATGATACATAAAAACTGTTTTAACCATTAACATTTTCTTAGTTTTTTTTTTTTTTGTATTATAAAGTTGAATCTAAAAGTCTTATAAAGTATGAGAATAATTATCATAAATTTATATAAAAGACTGTACTTGTATAAAAATTCTAAATAAGAATTAACGGCAGAAAATTCTAGAATTTTATTATTTCAGACATTGTTAATGTTTTTGGATTAAAACAAAAACAAATGAATACTGATTACATAACGTTAATTATTTTGTGGGTGAAAAAAATGTTAACAAACTTATAAATGAATTAAAATCTTTTGCACATGAATTGAATTTCTAAAATTAATTCTTATGGCCTCTAACATGTTTAAACATTAACTACATGTTTAATATTTAATGTTATAAAAATTAACATTTTATACAGACAGCTCTCAATCCATTGGATATGCATATATTGTTTTAAGATATGCATCAAATCCTTTCATTGGCCCTTAAAAGAGCCGATTTGGCTTCATTTTCAACTTCCTATTAAAAATCTTAGCATCTTCAGAGATAACTGAAATGGTAAAATATGTCAATTTCATTTTTTTACTTTTTGATAATAAATTAATGATAAGATTACTCATTAAAAAATTAGGACCAAGTAATGTATTTATTTTATCTCTGATTTTTTTAAATATATGTAATTAGTGCATATACATATAGTAACTTTATATACAAAATATATTTATATGTACATTTTCAAATAGTAAAATATTTTGAATTATAATATGAGTTGTAGTTAAAACTAGCAGTTAAATTACATTTTACACCCCGTTTTTTTGAGTAAATAATCATTAATTGGTTCTTATCTATAATTTGTAATAAACTTCAAATCTATTTTCAGTGTCCAGCGGCATTCTATTGCTCGCTGGATTGCAACTATCAATAACACAATATAAAATAATTAATGAGGCAGACCGGCAAGTAGGTTTAAATAACGAAGATTTATTTAAAGGTTTATATATATGTTAATCACTATTAATATATACAAAGTACGAATAATATATACACGCTAATATTATTATATATAAATAAGAGGCCCGAAGGCAGAGTAAAATAATAAAGAGATCGGTACGACCTGTTATAGTTTCCTAGGTTTACTTTGGCACGTCCGGAGGTAAACCTCTCCGCAAGGCTAGGTGAAGCAAAGGAGCTGACTGGAGCACCCGAGGAAATGGCACATCTACCTTTCAAGCGCTTCACTTAGCAAGTGTCCTCGCTCAGTTCAATATTAGATCCATTACTTGTCACGCCTTTATTTTGGAGTAGCCTCCCTTCATTGGCCATCCGCTGTCCAAGTGGTGGTCATCTCTTTAGTTCTTATAGGATCCCTGATTAGATAATGTCACGCCTTTAACATTGTCTATTCTAAGCAATGGCTTTGTTTACATTATCCAATCCTTCTTGATAAATTACTTTAAAGTTTAGCGCTAATATATCATTTAATTATTTACAAAACACAATTAGCGATCTGTTAGTTTTACATTTATTTTTATTATTGTTTAAACGTATTTTTTTTCTATACATTCACATACACACACATGTAGCATACCTCCCCCAAATTCAGAGATAGCGTTTTAGTTTGTTGATTTTTTTTTTTTCTGAACTTAGCACATAATCACTGAGGTGGGAGGGAATTTTACTTTCCCTCTTAGAACGTTGGGGGATGTCCAATTCCGCGTCTGGAGCGTCATCTTTTCTCGGAAATGGCTGCGGCATTTGTTGTATACTTTCGTCTTTACGCAATTGATTTATGTGTTCGCGTAACTCTCTTCCGTTCTCCATTCGTACAGCAACCACTTGCTTACTTAAATGTCGCACAATTTCTGCTTTAATCCAGAATCTATCCTGATTACTTCTAACCCATACGCGGTCTTGTGGTGAGAATTTATAATTTCTGCCTGAAGGTACTTCGGTGTCCTTCGTTGGTATAATTTTGTCAAGCTTTGTTCGCAGTCTATGACCTAGATATTTCTCTGCGGGTGATTTACCCGACTTAGCTGTAGGCGTAGAGTGTTGGTAAAGAAGCGCGTTAAAGACGGCTTCGTGCAGACTTTGTTTTCCCATTTTATTGATGGCGGATTTTAAATTCTGTACAGTTTTTTCAGCCAGTCCATTTGATTGGGGGTGGTAAGGTGGAGTAAATATGTGGTTAATTCCCCATTCGTGCATCGAGTAAGCGAACTTTTCTGATGTAAAACCTGTGCCGTTGTCGGATACTAGGGTTTCTGGGAGACCGTGGTGTGCGAACATTTCCAACAGTTTGTCGATGGCTTCATCCGAACCTGTGTTTTTAACTATTTTATATTCGGCCCATCCTGAATAGGCATCCACTGCTACTAGAAATAATTGTCCTTGAATAGGACCGCAGTGATCTATATGAATTCTCTGCCATGGCTTGTCTGCTTCTTGCCAGGACTCGAATTTGGCTGAGGGTGCATTTGCACACGACTGGCAGTTTGTGCAGTTTTTTATGCACTGTTCTATTGTCACTGTTAATTTTCGGCCACCAGACATAACTACGAGCTAACGCTTTCGCCCTTACAATGCCCAGATGATCTTCGTGCAATAAATTAAGTATTTGCGACCTGCCGCTTACGGGGATTAGTACTTGGTCGCCTCTGAGTATACAGTCTTTGCAAATGGACAGTTGTTCTCGAGCTTTCCATAGCTCTATATGCAAGAAAGATGGTCTTTGTTTTGGCCAACCTTTGCTGATTTTTTCCATGATCCATCTGTAGCCAGCGTCTTCTCTGGTCCAAGCGGCTACCTTTGCGCTGTTACGTGTCTGGCTGTTTAGTGTGTCGATATAATTAATTTCTACTTCGTTTACTTCTTTCTCGAGCTGATCTGGCATTCGCGATAACGCGTCGGCATGACCGATTTTCGTGCCTTTTTTGTATTCGAGGTTATAATTGTAACCTGCTAGTATGTTAAGCCATCTCAACATACGAGGGCTTAAATGTTCAGGCATCTGTTTCGTGCCTAGAATTCCCAAGAGTGGCTTATGGTCGGTTATTAATTGGAAAGGACGTCCATATAGATATTGGTGGAATTTACGAATTCCAAACACTATGGTGAGGGCTTCCTTGTCTAGCTGGCTGTAGTTCTTTTCCGCTTGGACAAGGTGCATGACGCGTATGCTATAGGACGTTCTCCAGAGTGGGATGGATGGCATATCACTGCCCCCACGCCATTTTCTGATGCATCAGTTGTCACGGTTACCTCACGCTCGCTGTCATAATGGACCAGTAGTTTATTTGATGTGAGAAGGGCTTTGGTGTGGAGAAATGCTTGCTCTTGTGCTGCTTCCCAATTCCATTTCTGGTTTTTTTTTAATAATTCGTACAGCGGCGTCGCTATGTGTGCTTTGCCATTCAGGAAGTTTTCAAAATAGTTCACCAGGCCCAAAAAGGCCTGTAGTTGTTTTACGTTATTCGGTCTTCTGGCGTCAGATACTGCTTTGACTTTTTCAGGGGAGGGGCTTATTCCTGAGTTTGACACTATGTGACCCAGGAATTTTATTTCAGTAGCCTTCCAAATACATTTTTTCGCATTTAATTTTGCTCCAAATTCCTCCAGTCTTTGGCAAACTTTTGAGATAAGAGTGCTCAATTCATTTTCTGAATTAGCAGTGACCAATATATCGTCAAAGTAGGGGATGACGCCTTCGAGTCCGTTTAGAAGAGTCTCCACTTTTGCTTGGAATATACTTGGTGCTGAAGCTATTCCGAATGGTAGACGTTTGCATCTAAATAAACCTAATGTGTGTAGTAAGTGTTAGAATGTTCGCAGCTTTGTTGGTCACCGGGATTTGGTGGAAGGCCGAGTTGAGGTCTAATTTTGAAAAATATTTAGACTTTTGGAGCGACGCTATGATTTCTCTTGAGTTAGGAACGGGGTATGTGTGTTTGTTTAGTGCTTTATTGACTGATACACGGTAATCGCCGCACAAACGTATTTGTCCATTTGGCTTGGTTATTACAACCAGTGGGGTAGCCCACTCGGCTTCTTCTGTTGCTTCAAGCACGCCATCTTTAACCAATTGCTTTATTTCCTCCGCTATTTTTTCTTTCTGAGCGTATGGAATCTTTCGTGGTCTACAAATTATAGGCACTGCTTCGGGTGATAATTCTAATGAAACTGGTTTTGTTTTTATCCTTCCCGGTTCTCCATCGAAAAGTTTAGGAAAACACTGTCTGATGTTTTTTTCAATGTCAATATTTTTGACCCAAGCAATTTTTATTCCCAGTTGCTGAAACCAATCACGGCCAATTAGAGGATTTATGGGGGCGTGTACTATATATAACGGCAATGTAACTATTTTTTTCGCATTGTTTGAAGTAATTGGAGCCTCAATTACTCCTTTAATTTTTATAGCGTTACCATTGACGTCTCGAGCCTTCAGATTCGTACGCATCAGTCTAGGTGGCTGTCTCATATCTGCCACAATGGCTTTCCAATCTTTAATGGAAAGTAACGACACCCCACTACCGCTGTCAATTTCCATCGATAGGGGTTTTCCGTAAATTTTGACAGTTATTTCGAATTTCTGTGATTGGTCCGAAGACACCTTATTAATTGCCGAAAATTCCTCTTGTTTATATTTTCTCGTAACGCTCTCTTGGCTGTTATTCTTTGCATAATTATCGTATTTTTTATTTCTGCACATTTTTTCCCAGTGGCCGAATTTATTGCAGTGTTCACAGCGTTGGTCTTTATAAAAACAGTCACGTGCCATGTGACCTAGTTTTCCGCAGCAAAAACACTTAATTCGACTTTTCTTAATGTCTGTTGTTCCACTTTGATCAGGCACCCTTCTATCTGGTTTGTCTACTTTGTGGACTTCATAAGGATCGTTGTCCGCTATTTTCATGGCCGCAAATTCCTTTGATTGCTGCAACACGAGTTCGTGAGCTATACCACGTTTGATAGCTACTTTATAGTTAATATCCATATCTGCCAATAACTGCTGTCTCAGACTATCACTGCTCATTCCACATAAAAATTGTTCGAGGAGGGCTTCCTCCAGGTATGAATCGTAGATGCAGTTTTTTGCGAGTTCTCGCAGGGCAGTATCATAATCTTGTGTCCGCTCGTTCTTGCCTTGGCGGCGATTTCTAAAGTGGAGTCTGGCAATGTGTCTAGACTCACGAGGATTAAAATAGTCGGTCAAACGATCTTTGACCTGTTCAAATGTTAATTCTTCCGGGGTTTTAGGTTCACAGAGCCTATTTGCGATCTGGATTACTCCTTTTCCAGCGAAACACAATAAGGTCGCTGTTTTGCTTTTATCGTCTTTTACTCTGTTAATAATTAACAGTTTTTCAATTTGTTGGACGTACAGGGGCCACTCACTTGCCTCTCTGACATCAAATTCGGATATTGCCGGCTGCATTACGGTGCTTAGTCAATTTAACAAAAATATAAAAATTTTACGATAACTTAGTCAATTTAACGAAATATAAAAATATTTTTCTTAGTAGTTTTATCTCCTCACGAAATCAAATAATTAGACGCCAACGTATTCGGCTGTCGATGCGTTGATTGTTATTACTGAGAATTACACCGTTGAGGTTCGTAATCAACTGTAACTGCGCCAATTCAGTGTCCAGCGGCACTCTATTGCTCGCTGGATTGCAACTATCAATAACACAATATAAAATAATTAATGAGGCAGACCGGCAAGTAGGTTTAAATAACGAAGATTTATTTAAAGGTTTATATATATGTTAATCACTATTAATATATACAAAGTACAAATAATATATACACGCTAATATTATTATATATAAATAAGGGGCCCGAAGGCAGAGTAAAATAATAAAGAGATCGGTACGACCTGTTATAGTTCCCTAG
Organism: Epiperipatus broadwayi; assembly: GCA_028023455.1. Classification (NCBI taxonomy): domain Eukaryota; kingdom Metazoa; phylum Onychophora; class Udeonychophora; order Euonychophora; family Peripatidae; genus Epiperipatus; species Epiperipatus broadwayi. The sequence goes on along the minus strand of JAQFVV010000072.1, from coordinate 6,201,438 downwards.
GTTTACTTTGGCACGTCCGGAGGTAAACCTCTCCACAAGGCTAGGTGAAGCAAAGGAGCTGACTGGAGCACCCGAGGAAATGGCACATCTACCTTTCAAGCGCTTCACTTAGCAAGTGTCCTCTCTCAGTTCAATATTAGATCCATTACTTGTCACGCCTTTATTTTGGAGTAGCCTCCCTTCATTGGCCATCCGCTGTCCACGTGGTGGTCATCTCTTTAGTTCTTATAGGATCCCTGATTAGATAATGTCACGCCTTTAACATTGTCTATTCTAAGCAATGGCTTTGTTTACATTATCCAATCCTTCTTGATAAATTACTTTATAGTTTAGCGCTAATATATCATTTAATTATTTACAAAACACAATTAGCAATCCGTTAGTTTTACATTTATTTTTATTATTGGTTAAACGTATTTTTTTCTATACATGCACATACACACACATGTAGCACTATTGTTTATTTTCTTTGGTCTCTTAAAAATAATAAATCGAAAGTATGCTACATACCCTCACACCCTATTTTAATTTGTGAATAACTGATTAATTTTAAAATAATAATTTACAATAAAAATAAATTTTATTTTTATATGTTATCTTTTTTAATCTTTATTTTTAAATGAACTTTTTACTTTTGTAATATGCATTTTTATTTTATTATGTACATTTAAGTAATTTTAGATACTATATATGTATATATAATAAAATAACAAAAAAACAGCAACACAATATTGCATATCTATGTATATTAAAATATAAGATCATAATATTCACTTTTTATTTTATTTTATTATTTTTTAAACTAATATCACTTGAAAAAAAGTTTACTACTTTCAAGTATACATATAATTATTAAAACTTACTTTTTCATTTTCTTTTTTCGCTGATAATAATTTTTTTTCGATACCTTGATGTACTTTATTAACTAATACTTGAGTTTGTTTGATAGCCCTTTGGACAGTATGAATTCTGCTTAAGGAATTAATGCTATATGACTTCCGTACTGTGCAGGAATCGACTGTGATATTATTTAAAGACAGTAGAATATTCCGAGCCTCCTAAAAAACCATCAATTATATATATATACATAGATGAGTTGCTTCTACACAAATACACACGCACACATATTCCAGAGTCACATAAATAAATAATTTAAAAGTAAAGTTCTTCATAAGACTGCCATTTTATAAGATAATAATTTATAAATTTTCTTTTTTCATTAGGAGGCAAAAATATAAAACAAATATAGGTTACATGTAGCTGTATAGTTCCCAGACTTTAATTATCCTCCATGACTACATAAACATGCAAAAGATAAAGCTCAGAATATTATACAATGACAATCAAAAATGAAGAGACTAGCATATAATACAAATTATACTCTAACTTTAAATCGTTCTAAATGAAAGTTAAATAAAATATTTTAATATATATATACAATGGTCAAATATAAATAATTGTAACTATAACTAGTTGTTTGTTTCAATTTTATTTAGATTGATTATTCTATTAAAATATTTTAAATCTGTCAAGGTGTTTTCCATAGAACAAATATTAGATATTGAACACCTAATTTAATTGAATTACATTTATAATATAAATATTGTCAGTTTCTTAATTAAAATAATAATAAAAAATATAAATAGAAATTATTTCACACTCAGCTACTTACTATATATATATATGTGTATAATTTTAATGCACAAATCAGCGCATAACAGCAGAGTTTCTTCAAATTAAATCACAATTTATTATAAAATTAATGTAAATTATAATACATAATAATTAGTGCCCGAGCGCTTTCAAGAGAACTTAGCTCTCATAATCATGGGCAATAAAGAGTAAGCATAACCATGTTGCTGTATGCAAATATATGCAAATACATGTAAATTAATTGAACTATACGTGTAAATCTGATTAATCCATTTCTTAGAAATTTTATAACACGCATTGCAGATATGGTTTTCTTTAAATAAAATAATCAATATAAAATTTTTTTTTAACTATGGAAGTGAATGAAAATTTAAGTTTTATACTGAGATATGCTTTAATAAGAAACTATGCAGAAGATATCCTCATTTCAGAATTAAATCAGGACATTTTATAATCATGTCATAGCTACCAATGTATTTTGCATTGCTAAACAAATATAGTAAAGCTGGCATTACATTGGAAATATTTTAAAAGTGATGTTAATTGAAATACTCAATACTTTTATATTGTATTATTTAATAATTAAAAGACATTTTGTTTTACATATTTTAAAAACATTTTATTATCACTGAGTCTGAAATTATTTACTTGAATTAATGTTTAAATATCTTTTGCTTAATATTTTCAAAAAGTAAGACTATATAACACTTATATTATTAAACTAATAAAACAAGAATTTTATTCGCTACAAAATGTCCCCTAGGTTCAGCATTATTAAAATAATAATATTTTAATACAAATATATTGTCTATACTGAACTTAATGTAATTAGAAAGGATTTGAACTCAGACTTTCAAGCTCTCTACAACTATCTACTTCATCTTATACAACCGATACACACAACCATACAGGTAAAAAAGATAAATGAACTCCAATATACATATTTACGTGCAGAATCAGCACTCAACAGTTGATCCAAATCATCATCTCCCACACACATATATAATCAGTACTCAGTTTATATTAAGACAAAAAATCTTCAAACTTTAATGGACAGACATAAATCTTCTCCACCCTTAACGCTAATCTTATTATCATATTGACTTTAAGTCACTCTGACCCTCACATATAGGACCTTAATATGTTCATTTAAATACACAGAAGAGGATGGGCAGAATACAGGCTGAATATGAAATATTTAAATACAAGTATATTACCTATCCTGAATTTAATGTAATTAGAAGGGATTTGAATTCAGACCTTCAATCTCCCTATAGCTATCCACTCCATCTTATACAATCGATACACACATCCACATACTTGTGATAAAGATAAATGGTCTTCAATATATATATTTCTTGCTGAACCAGCACTTATCAATTGGTCAAGCTCAACATCTCCCAAACATACATATAACCAGTGCTTAATTTATATTAAGACAGCAAATCTTCAAACTTTAATGGACAGGCTTCAGTCTTCTCCACCCTCCAACTCTTCAGCCATTCATATCATTGAAAATCTGATGATGGAATGCCCAATGCCCTTGTTAATGCCAATCTTATTGTCATACCCATGTTGAGTGGCAAAACTAAAGCTTTTATTTACAGGATTTGTTTAATGATCCACTATTTTTGATATATACATGAAGTCAACAACTACCCAGTTAATAAAATGCAGGAATAATAATATTATATGCTTTGAATCAAATGTTCAATATTTTTTAATTTTTTTCAGCATATATATATATATAGACAGATACAAGAATGCGCTATGAATCCTTTAATCTATATGATGAAATAAAATTTCACTGAGAACAGGTGGACTGCTGGCCAAAATACATCATATGAATATCAATCATCATATCCTTTTAAATGATAAAAAAAAAAAAAATAGAATTGTTTACTATAGGAGTTTATAAAAAGTGTTAGAATTGGACATGGCAGAGATGGAGCCTTGATTTATGAACTTTGATTCTAACTTGACATTCTAGCATTGCACTAAACCATGCAGGACCCTTTCAACCAATTAAAATCTTTAAACATCTGAAAAATTTTAATGCAAGTCCATTTTTTACAATAACAAAGCCAACTAGATTTGGTCTTCCGAGACATAACTATAGTCTAATCCATAGACTCAACATAATCCATTCCAACTATCAATTGGGGTAATCTTAGTTTAATTTTTGTTGAACTGAAATTTATATGGATGCCATTTTAACATCAAGTGATTTCATTAAAGTTACATGACATAGTTTATTATGTATGATCTGTTTCCTTAAACATTAGTAACAAAATTATTACAATCTGTTTAAATTTGCTGTGACTTCCAATTTTCTATGACCATATTTGATATTTTAACTACAGTTTACATAGGATAACATGGATCGTAAATAGACTGAATTTGGGCTAATTATATATTTTACATAGATCTGCTAAAGTTTTGTCTAAAAAACAATTATTATTAATTCATTCTTTAATCTGCATACCAAAATCATGAATTCATGAAGATCTGGAATTAAAATCTAAACAATATCACATGACTCTGGCGTATACAATTCTTTTTAGGAGCAAATCCCATGTATTCTATTTAGTTCTGTGGCATAATATAAGTTTAAATAATCAATAGATGTTAAAGAATAATGTTTATTAAATTCTTGTCTAAGGTGCTCTATTGTATCCCCAGATTAGTTTCTGGTTTATAGCCTTCAGTGAAAAATGTGGATCTACTGTACCTACATTATTTTGATCTAATATCCCTTTCATTTAGCAGCCATCTTTTATTCTTTTTTATGCTATCAAATTATCAGCCTGAAATTCAATAACATTTCAATGTTTTCAATCAAAACAACTTGTTTGCATAGTTATTTAGACATGACACCAGTTCAGTATCTAATATATTTTGGTCCTCCCAATTTTTTTAATATTTATATAGATCTCTATTCTTTGACCAAGATCCATCAAAATCCAAACAATATCCCATGACTGCAACTTATATAATACTTTTAATCTCAAAAGAATTTTATTTATTTATGAAAAATAGTGTGTTTACATACTTTTAACATACAGAAAATATTATGTTTTACATATTTCAACAGTCTGGAACCATTTGTATATTGATTATCTTCTGACTGATAATAATGTACTGATGTAGCATTTTTAGTTACCTATTAGGATTGATACATAATGTATCTATTAATCATCTTTTGCCTAGACAAATCTACTAATGATTCGGTGGATCTGATATATTAAGTAAATTTCATGTTTCATTGTATATGAGTTTTGATGCTATGATGAAGTCCCTGTTTTTTACTTTCCTTATAATTTTCATGAATAGATTTACTGGTTTAGGGACAAGTGAACATTACCTTACAGCTGACATTCCATATAGCATGTGTAATAAAGATTGACAGTTTAATAATAGGGAACTGTTTAGTTTGTAAGGCTTCTTTTATAGACCTGATTTTGTAGTATAATCCATCTTTAAGTTTTAGTATATGGCTAAATTTATTTTATTGAGCTCAGGGCACGAGTATATTATACAGTTGAACGACTTCTTGCCTTTTACATATTTGACAAATAGGGTCTATCTTATGGTAAAATCTTTTGAAATGAAGAAATTTATTTGTGGGCACGGCTTCTAAGTTTATTTTAATAATAAGATTAAAGTATTTAGGCTCAAGAGTTAGAAATTTAAAAATTGTTGTTAATTTGTAGTTGGTGAAGCCAAGATTCGGAGTAATTGTGGGATGGTAATTTTTGATTTTTGTAATTTTTGAGCTACAGTTAAATGCTGATTCAGCGTCCAGAATAGTTGACCCAGCCAGCACATTTTACGAGGTGGAGGACACTCTGTGGGATGAATTGATTCATTAAAAGTTATTGATTCATGTTTTTTCATGAGGTTGATAATTAATGTAAAAGATTTTTGAAAAAGAATTGCAGGAATGGAGTGAAGAGACATCCCGTTGTATTTGCATTCTGGACATGCTAACTGATGCGGTGCTGTCCTTCCAGAAAAGTTTGGAGCATAAGTTACTAATCTTTTTGGAAAAAGCTTTTGAAATGGTAATGATACGCAGATAGTATGCAATTCTCGACATTACTTTCATGTTGAGGAGTGCAACCTTTACTTGTAATGATAAATATACTTTAGAGAGAGTTTGAATTAGTTTAGAGGTAGAATCTATTAGAGTATTTTGTATCTATCTTGACAATGATGATTGAGAAAGGTAAATTGGAAAGCCCAGAAATTCTTGTGGCTTGACAAGGAATCTTGAAGTTATTGTTTCTCCTGAAAGAATTTTCCATGAGGAAGATTTCTTAGGATTGATTTCAAGATGAGATGACAATGAGAAATTGTCTATTATTTGGTAGAGCTTTGGTAGGAAATACATGTAAATTACTACAATTCTACCACCTAGTGAAAGATTAAGTAAACAATAAATGCTAGTTTTTCCTAGATTCTTATAACAATGTTGTACCATCTATAGCTGCAAATTAGTTTCTGGCTTAGACCTTTTGTCAAGGATAAATTTGAGAACTAAAGCATCTTACATGTAGCAGCCATATTTGATTTTTTTTTTCTACTACCAAGTTATGAACTTGAAATTTAAATAATCTTAATGTTTAAGTCTAAATCAATTTGCTTGCATAGTTATATAGATATATCACTAGTTCAGCATTTCTACATTTTCGTATCCATTTTTTTTTTTATAGTAATTGTATGCATTTTTATCTTAATCCCAACTTGTATGTATGCTCTTCAACATTAAAACGAAATAAAAATTAATCAATCAAAAAAACCAAAATATTTTAAATTATTCTTTAATTTATTAATCCAAGAATATATTAAATAAATTCAAAAAAATTATATATTTTCAAATAAGAATAATTTAATAAAACAATATCAATTAATTATTTAACAAATAAAGACATTGATCATATGATTTTTTTTTTTGGTAAAAAAATGGGGGTAAAAAATCCAGAGAAGCTTCCATTTTTTCATGTACAAAAAGAAATAAAAATAATAAAAAAAACAGAATAATGTAATACGTAAAATAATAGTATTTATTCAGAAAATGAAATGTGTATTATTTAATATTCTTTCGTACAGATAGAAATTGCAAAAAAAAAAAAAAAACTTCCATTTTTCCACGCAAAATGAAAAACAAAAAAAGAAACTGTAATATGTTTGTAATTAATATAATTTCATAATAAACAGTAATAAAAAAAAACAAAAAACTAGAATGCAAAAACAATTTATTTTGAAAATAAATAATGTTCGTGGAAGCAATTATATATAAAACGTATTGAGAATGCCATTGAGGAATGCAGTAAATTGTTTATTTCTTCTAACTAGTGTAAATAATTTTCCCTGCTTTGTGGATTAAAATGTTTTATGCACTTCTTTGTTTTCAAATTCAATTTGTTCTCATTGAAAAATGACTCCCGGCCTACATACAATTTATTTAAAATAAAATTAATTGTGCCTGCTTTGTGAATTTGCATTTCGTATCATTAATTACTATATGAAGAGAAATAATTTTTGGTTTCTAATTTCTTATGGATTTTTTTTTGCATACAATTACATTAAAATTAATTTACGAACTTTTTTGCACACAATTACACTGAATTGTGTCTGCTATCTAAATAAAATATATTACTGTGATGCTTTCAAAGATATTTATTTTCCAATTATTATCTGAGATGAAAATATAATAATCATATATCTGTTTTCTAAATATTATTTTACATATTACATATTAATTTACACCTATATCCTCTAAATCTGATGAAATTTTGTTGAATAGTATGGAATTTCAGTAAGTGGTGTAGAAAGTGCTAGGAGTATAGATGTAAACTGCATCTTTATCTAGGATTAATATAACTCCAAAGCTCTGTATTAGCTGAAGTCATTTTGGGTTTTTTTTGCAATCCTGGCCAAAGTAAGGAGCTGCAGACAGTTATTAAAGGATATCAAAATACATAAATACTGAACTAGTATGCAAATAAGTTGATGTGGAGTCACAATATTAAGATGTTTTCAAATTTCAGGAAGTAATTTGAAAGTACAAAGAAAAAAAAAAAAGGCAAAAGATAGCAGTTGGATGAAAGATGCATTACCTGCAAAACTTCTCACTGACAAACTCATAATCCAGAAACTAGCTGGGGATATGAGTAGGGATTTAAAAAAGCACTATCACTTATTCATTACTTAAACTCATAATAAGTGCTAGAATTATAGCAGCATATTTGGAATTTGATCTTTAATGACCTGGAATTCTAAGCAATTGTGTCTCGTACACTTATAAACAGCTTAGTCAACTTTATTTGATTGATTCTTGAACTTAGAGAAATTCTTATTATATATTACTTTCAGTTTATATGTGATCATAGAAAATGCCATGAATCATTGCTAATGTTTATAACTTTTATAATACTTAAGTATTTCACTAAATCTACATTAGAAAAATGATTGTAATTGATACGCTTTATATTAAGAATGAAAATTTTTCAATTTCTTCTTAAATTTCGTAACAACAGCTTAGACATTTCCTACATTATCTTTTTTTTTTGTTCATATACAATATTATCAAAAAATCATTGCACAATTCTCCAAACTATCACAACTTTTGTCTTGACTTAACCTATAATGTACTATAAAGATTCTTCAAAATAATGAAAATTCCAAATTTCCTTAGTTTTTCCCTCCCAACAGTGAATGAAAATTAATTTAAAAAAATAGGTGAGTTTTTATTTTATTAATTATGAAATAAAACAACTACAATATCACATGACTACCATTACCTTTGCTTACACAATTTGTTAATACAGAAGTAACTTTCTCGATACAATATTACCACCTAGTGCAAGTCATAGTAATAAATGGATGCTGAAATTTCTAACTAGTCTCTACCTATGCAATATTCCCAAACTAGTTTCTAGCTTATGGCTTTCATTAGTGAGGAATCTTAAATTTGAGAGCACTGTATTTGGCCATAAACTAGAAACTAGTATGGGAATATTAAATGAATAATCATTAGAAAAGGATTTTGTTGCATTAACTTTCTAGCACTCATCGATTACTATGGTTTGAACTAGGTGGCAATATTATAATACCAAAGTTAAGTTGCCTTCAAATATTCTAAAACTCTCACTAATTCTAGACTGAGAGAAATTTAGAATAATGGGATCTTGATTCACTAAAAATTGAAATTTAAGATATTAAATAAAGAATTAATCTTTTTTTTCTTTCCAAGTCAAGAACTTAATAATTAAGCAGAGTGCATGAATAAACTGAAATGCATGAAACTAACATAATATCATTTAATTCTATAGTTTACATTATGTGATATAATAATCTTTCTTTTCAGCCCTCATATGAACACATACAAATTACTTAATACTTCTGCAATTTATAATTATTTCAATATGTTTTTTTATTATTATTATTGTCTATGTAAAAATATTGAGACTTAAATATATTACTGCCATATCTGAACTTGCCTTCAGAAGTAAACTAGTTCAGATTCCTTTCTTATCTGATCAGATTGAGCATGCATTGCTGCTAACCAATGTGTAAACATGTGGATAAAGAATGTAAATATATGGCCAATGTGTAAAGATGTATAAAATCCTACCATTGGTTAGGCTCTCTGAATCCAATTGCTACCAGTAATGGAGGGGATCTGGCAATAAATAGTCACGTCTTTTTGGAGGCAAGCCAGAAAACGTTTGTTTAACCTAAATGACAGTACACATTCTTAAGAGAGAAAATGTTTGTCTACCCGAACGACTGAACGTGCTCCCCATTGACACCACTTTCAACAGCGAAAGGTGTTTCTACTATATTCACTATCGATATGTCTATGCAGTGAGGCAAGTTCATGATAGGACTGGAAGCTACTACGATTATGGCAGACTCGAGGCAAGCTGTCTAGAATGGCCGGAAGAGTCATTTAACAAACGCAGGCAAGCTGTTCAGTACAACCGAAATAGTTAAGACTTGAACTCATGAGGCAAGCTAATATATACAGCTGGAAGTGAGTCCAGTCATTCAGCATGACAGTTCATTAATGATTAAGTTATATGTCAAATTGTATAATATGTATGTATATTTGTTCTAATAAATTATACATATTAAATAGTGAGTGTTTATATTTTTTGATATTACTGTTGGTTTGAGGCTGAACCCTGAACACACAATTATCAAAATATAATTTTAACTACACAAAATCTTAATTAATTTAATTTAAAAATAATATTCTTAATAACAAAAAACAAACAAACAAAAAAATAATACCATCTCCTTATCTGGAGCTCCATAGTATCCATCAATCAAACCAAAAATAAGAGTATTTGGGATATAAGACTTTAAATCTTTATGGATCTAAAAGACAAAAGAAAACATTTATAATTACTAAACAAGTAAAAATGCACACCTCTTAAAAAGTAGAAAAGCATATATAGTCAAGGCTAAAAAAAGTAAATACACCTGGGTCTCTTTTTACGCGGACTTATTTAACACGATTTCGAAGTTACACGATTCGTGTTTCACCGGAAGTCGATCTCCGATATTGCGCTATTACTTTAAATAATAAATTTCGCGCACTTACGTTATATTGAAAGTAATAGCACATTATTGAAATTCGACTTTCAACTTAGTAATTTCAATATTTTCAGTGCTTTATAATAGTAAGATTTTATGCAATAATGAAATTAAAATCATGATTTCCACATTTTATGTATACACACATTAAATTTTACAAGATTATAATGTAAATTTGTTCAAACATTGTGCCTGTTAATTTTGCATTTTAAATCACATTCTGTTTTTGCTTTTTAAAAAAGAACGTAATCAATTATTAATCATTTAGTGTCCGCAAGTTTATTTTTAAAAGGTGAGCACAATTAAAATTGAAAATTAAAGACAAAAATAAGAATTTAATTTTTAGTTGTTAGATTAATTACTAATTACGTTGTCACCAGAAAACCATTAATTAACACAACCTGAGAGTGACGTTGGCGCTAGTTGTATTTCATCTTGTGAAGAATCTGATTTTTTTTATCAGTTTGCAAACGAACCTTTTTACCGGCAAAAAGCAATAATAATTAAAACGTGTATAAAAAAATATAAATTACTGTAAATTATGCATAAAAATATAGTTTTGAATAAAATTAAATATTATAGTTAAAAAAAGTTTGTCTTGTATCAATTTTTTTCAAATTTGAAATTTTTTATTAGTCATATTTTATTTCCTTATTTTTTTTTTGCACGAATTTTAAAGTAAATTTTACGTTGGTGCTTTGCTTTTACACGAGTTTTGAAAAATCACAGTCCGTATCCCCCCCCTTTCAAGGTAAGTTACGTCTATTTTTGCATGATTTCGTTTGTGCGTGTTTTCTGAGGAACCTATCTATCGCGTAAAACGAGACCCAGGTGTATACAAAAATCAAACAAAATAATGGAATAGAGCAAAACTTGCAGACAATAATTTTAAGACTAATGATTGCAATAGCAAATACATTTTCAAAAGTTTGCATTTGTAACAAGCTTAAAAACATATACTAATAATCAAGTAAAAAAAAGAGAAATATAAAGTAATAATCTAGATTTAGTCGCAAAGGCAAATTCCTAATATTCACTTCATATGCTCTTTTTGTTGCAGTTGTTATTATTATGTGATTATTTATCACTGAATTCAGATCAAAGTAACATTATGATCTTTCTTTTTAATTGTCTGATAGTTATTAACCGAAACATCAGTCCAGTTTTTTGAAGATAGGATATATGGCTTTGTAAATCTTTATATATATATATATAATACTTATAAATTATGTCCCTTATTACTAGGAAGCTGTAAAGCAAGGCAGTGATTGATGACCGAAGACAGAAGATGTTAAGAATTCATAATTGCAAACATTGGCTATAATTCAATGATGATTAGGTACAAACTTTTGCACATTACTTTTTATATGAATGTACAAATTGCTTTTAATCAGAACAAACAATATTTTAAAATTATTATTGAAGACATTAATGCCAAAACTGGTAGATAACCAAAGAATGAAAATATTGTGGATAAATTTGGGTAATGATGATAGAAAAAAAGGATTGTGAAGTTTACAAAAAAAAAAACCCTGTATATTATGAATTATTCTTTGACAAAAATTTCTAAACATAAATGGATTATGGAAGCATCCAAATGAAGGTACAACAGAATTGGATTATACTTTTAAGTTTCAAATCAAACTTTATTATTCATAAAAAGTTACACTGTTAAAAACACATGGTTGAAAACTACAGTTCAAATAAATTGTTAGGCAGGTATCTGATAAATATAAACTTGTAAACTGTGTATTTGCTTATGGTTCTATTTTCATTGTCTGGAGGTTTAGTTCATCAGTTTAAAATACTTTTTGAATGAATTCAATATATCCTTTGGACTATTCAATACACAGATTGTTGAAAAAGAGATATATAACAAATAAATAAATAATTGTTATTGTAACAGCAAAAATCATTTGGTTTTTTGAGGTTATAGTCTGTCTCAGATTTTTAATAGCAACCATGTAGCAGAAAATATATCTGGATGTGCAATTTTTCAATCTCTGGCCTTCAGTTGTTTGAACTTATTAGAGAATGTGGCTGGGTGCCTTCTGGTATTGTTTCCTAGGCAGAAAGTACATCTGGTGCATCACAAAGTATATAAACAAAAATTGCTGCACGGGCTACTGGTTTGAGCCTTTACTGAGTGTCTCTATTAGGTTATCAAGTGTGATGTTATTTTGTCTATATGTGTTAATCATAATTTCTCGGCTATTTGTCAGAGCTGTGCAGATCTGGGATAGGTGCTGTTGCATTTCTTCTTCCCCATAGCACAAGGAAAGCATCAATTTTGGTGTAAAATCTGCAGTATTTAAAGAAATAGGAGGTAGGTAGATTGTGAAGATTTAGCCTTAAGAGAAAGTCAAAATTTGGGTTCCAATGACCATTTGGTGAATCACTGCATCAAACGACTGTTGTTCATATTTAGCATTAATGACTGAGGATCAGTAGTCATATGTGGGTACAGCATATTATAAATGCTCCAATACGTGCATCTACCAACACCCACAAAAGAGAGCTGATCATAAATGTTTTGGAGTTGGTTTACAAGCAAAGACAAATATCCCAAGTGGTGAAGGTGATGGTCAGTCTGTGGGTGTTATTTGAAGTATGTATTCGAGAGCTGGAAAACTTCTTATCAGTACACATAAATTCTAAGCTTTTCTTATCACAGCATCCAAACGCTTGAAACTCAAATTATATTTGTCTAAAAAAGTTTCTACTTCAGATAATAAACATAATAATAATAATCATAACTGAATAATTAATTTAAATTATTAAACTAAGTTGAACATATTTAGCCTATCTAACAAAAAATTTTAACTTGATCACTTTTTTAAAACTAGACAAGATAACACTGAATTGTAGTCCATATTTTTACTTTCAATTTTCCATGAACAATTAAAATGCAAACTAGCCAACAAATATTTATATAAAATATTCAATCATGGAATAAAAATAAAAAACTCCTGGGAAAACACCTTGTATTCATCATCTCATAATGGTCTAGATGCATCACCTTTAAAAGAAATGGAAAATTATCAGGAAATGAGGAGTTTTATTCAATTCTGTCAATGTGATTATATGTATAAATAATTATTGATAAATCAATCATGTTGGGTCTTGGATTGCAAAAATCCCATCATTTGCATTTAACTATGAAATATTTCTCAGAAAACTTAAGACATTATAAAAAAACGAGAGTAAGAAAAACCCACTTATGTGTAATAAAGACAACCTTACTTTGTATTGTTTTTTTCTAAAATATTTAAGGGAATTTCTCATTGTCTTTACTATTTTAACAGAATGTAATCTTTATTATAAAATGATTGTTTTTTTTATTTTTAAATAAAGTTAAAAAATTTTATTTCTATTAGTATAAAAAAACAAAAGATTGTTTTATAAATAATCTGTAGAAATAGGTAAAAAGATATAATTTTATTTAGCAGTTTAAATAAAATCTACTTCAAAGTTTTAAGATTTTAAGTCATAAAACAATAATAGTGTGTGTGCATTAAAAAAAAAGAAGAAATCTTATAGTAAAGAAGCATTTAATAATATGTGAGACTATTTCCATCATCTATCATTAAATGTTGAATGTTTAGAAAATTTTTAACTTTTCCAAATACAAATAACTGTTAGTAATAACACACAAAGACAACACAGGTTAGTGTGTAATTACTAACAGTTGTTTGTATTTGCAAAAGTTTAAAATTTTCTAAAACATTCAACCTTTAATAGTCCAACATATTATCACATCTAAAATCCATCAATCCAAATCTTCAGGTCAAGATTAAAAAAGCATTTCTTTGTTTGTGTATATATATTAAGGTTTTTTTAAGATTAGTAAATGCTATAAAAAAAAACTATGTGCATAAATAAATAAGATTTATAAAAAAAAACAAAAAACAGACTATTCGTCAAAAAAATAGTTCTCTCTATGCACATTTCCTAATGTCTGTGCGCTATTTCAATGTTTGAGATGCCTATGAGTATTGTATGTTGTTCTATCTCAATAGAGTTTTGATATTAGATATTCATTCTGGTCATGTTGATTTCATTAAAGATAACAATTTACGAAATCCTATGTATTTATATAGCTGCCAGATAAATATATGCTTATCTCGGCTCTCATGAAGTTGAGAATTCCTTCAACGGTCATTAAATATTCTGCAAAATTAAGTTATTAGTTATATATATATATCAAAGATGCAAAATTATTTCAATGACAAAAGATGTTCCCAGATTTTTATATATATAGAAATCCTCTATTCTTGTGATGAAAAGTATACCCTTCTATAAAATTTTATATATAGCAAAAACGTGAAATTTCCCTACTCTTGTTGCAGCTAATGTCTTCTTAGATTTTATGCTTATAGCAGAGGTACTTATTCCCTCTGCTTGCAATTATGCAGCCATAATTGGTTTTCTTTCCTAGATGAGACATAAAAATTATATAGAATCTTGTCACTTTTATGCATTTATTTATAGCAAATATGGATTTCCTCATATTAAATGTATAAATATAAAATTTAATCAGTTACATTCCTGCTATGAAGTATGATAAATAAATATAATATATAAACAAACTTAAAATCATGGTAACTTGTCTACATATAATTTACTCTGCCATATTTAAAATCAAAGACCTTTACATGTTAGTATGTATGGGACATCTGAATTGCTTCTGTTTTTTTAAAAACTCTTTAAACAATTATTTATTGTAAAATTACCTTTATAAAGATTAGGTACAAGTAATTTTTTTACTTATGGATAAAAGAAACAATAATTTTCTGGTTGTTTTGAATCATATGGATATTTCAATTATTATTCTTTACAATTTTTTAATTTACTTTTTTTAAATTTAATTTTGATGAATTTTGTTATCTAAAATTTAATGACTTAGTGTTTTCTGTAATTACTAAAAAAAGTTTATAATTTAGCTCTTAATTTTTTCACTCTTTTAGATTGGTATGGTGTAGTAGGCATAAGTTTAATTAGAGGGTTGGAAAGAATGAGATGACCATAATCTTGATTTAGTTATTAAGAATCACAGGAATATACATAAAATCATTATACTATAATGCAGAGCGAAATGGATAATACAATAATATAAATAAAACAGGCAAAACTCTCTCCATATAGTGCCACTCAATGCCAACCAGAGTAATCAATGGATGCCAGAAAGCTTGTGCATAAAATCCCCATCTAGTGCCTACTCATCCAATATCCCCAGACTAGTTTCTGGCTTGTGGCCTTCGTCAGTGAGGAGCTTTGGATATGAGAGCATTGCACCTAGATCTTAGGATCTAATGCAACCTCCAGCAGCCATCTTTTATCTCTACTTGACTACAAAACTATGAAAATAAGATTGAAAACACAATTAATATTTTCAATCTAAGCTCAACAGCTTATATAGTCATATAGGCCTGAACCCAATTCAGTACCCATACATTTTGGTGTCTTTGGCTCTTTAACAACCATAGCCACCACTATCCTATTAGGCAGGATTGGTGTTAAACCACTACACATCACAAGATCACCATTTCTTATGCTAGCATAAGTTTTGCCTGTTTTAATAACAGTTATGTGCTAGCATAAGAAATGGTGATCATGTAATAATATAAATATATATCTAATTTATGTTTTTGATATGCTGTTAGCTAGCAGATTAATTAGTTGAAGCTATGAGAGATCTAAAGTTTATTTTATGCATACTGCCGATCCTCAAGAGGATCTTCCAATGAATATTTTACCTCATAAGACCTATAAAGTAAGACTTGTTTCCTATTATTTTATATTTAATTGACATCACTTTTATTAAAATAAATTTATTATTATTATAAAGAAGGTACAACTTTTGAAAACTGTTATCTTTAGTCATATATAGGTATTAATTACACTTAATCTAAGAAGGTAAACTAAGAAGTATAAATCCCCTCATATCCAATTACCAAGAGTTACACCATGAAATAAATAAATCTATAGGAGAGATCAGATTAACATGGATTATCATTCTCATTCTCAGAAATTGATTTG
The DNA here is from genome assembly GCA_028023455.1 of Epiperipatus broadwayi. Taxonomy (NCBI): domain Eukaryota; kingdom Metazoa; phylum Onychophora; class Udeonychophora; order Euonychophora; family Peripatidae; genus Epiperipatus; species Epiperipatus broadwayi. Next base: position 6,185,139 of record JAQFVV010000072.1, on the reverse strand, counting down.
TTTCTTAACTAGCACCTAAAACTTGAATCTCTGAATACACCTATCTCATTTAGCATCCAATACTTCATCCAGTTTTAGTACATAAAGTTGGCTCTGACAATATGCAGTTCAATCCAAACTTATTGCGGGAAACACAAACCATAACTCCTAATTTGAATTAATCCAAGGTATATCCCCTTGTCATTAACTATTACAATATATATTTTGGTAGTCATTTAATAAAAATCATAAAATGATTGCAAATCGAGTAATATATAAACAAGTTTTAAAAGATGGAATATGTGTGTATTTCTAAGACATTTAGATGCCAAGTATTTCATCTGTGCTTTGTAAGAAAAGTAATATATTAAAGGCAATATTTAATACTGTATATTAGAAGAAAATATTAAAAATACTAAATAAAATCTTAATACATTTTTGGTGTTCAGCATCAAAAATATACTGAAGATGTATTTCATATTTTCAATGTTTTCTCTGAACATACAGTATTAATATTGCCTTTAATATATTATATTTCTATAACAGTTATTTACAATTACAAAAACTTTTTTCTATATAGACTTGTGTATAAGCTATAGAAACAAATATATATATATATATCACACTCAAGACATATTCATATAGAAGTGGCATCTGTACCTGTTCACCCAGATAAATTAGTCCACTAAGATGAACCTTCCATTCAATGATAACTGAGTACTGCTTTTCATGCCCTCCCCATACCCTGACAATAATATCTGTTAAAATGTTAAAGAAAATGTTTTCTATTATCAAGATTTCATTAATAACCATTTAAAAAAATTAGACAGTAATTATTACAGGACTTTTCAAGCAGTGGATTCTAATATAGTGTAAATTTATAATTCTAAATAAATATGTATAAAATCTAAGGATACAAGAAGAACAGCCAAACATACTGGAAGTTTCAAATTCTCTCCAGGTTGGATTCTATGAATATTTAAAAACCAAAGAATTATGAATATATATAAAGAATGATTAAATTTACAGATTGAGAGGTAAAAAAAAAAATCTTACCAAAGAATCCTGAATTTTTTCGCTAGTATAAAATGCTAAAAGAGATAAATAAATATACGTAAACATAAATATATGTGAAAATATATGCTAAATAAAATTATGTAAAAATAAATATGATATTACAACAGAATAATAATGTAATTAAAAAAAAACGTTATCAACTGAAACAAATTACATCTGATTCAAAAATGAAATATTAAATGACTGGTCACGTAATTTATCTACACTTCTTTGTTTTAATATTATAACTATACAACACAAATCTAACTTTTTTTTTTTATAGATTTTATACAAATCATTGTGTAAAACAGAAAATCAATCAAGTAACATAATAGATTGGGGGTGGAGGATAGCAATAAATATTTCAAAGTTTTAAATTAATAAAGACTTGTTTTCTTGCAAAAAATCAAAAATTAAGAATCTGGAATCATTTCTTCCATTTAAATCATGTGACAATTTAATGAAATATATCCAGAAAGAGACCACATGTGAGATGGATGGATGAAATAAGAAAGTGTGCAGGGGTGATGTGGAGAAGAGAAGCTAAAGATCGGAGAAGATGGATTGAACTTGGAGAGACCTTCATCCTGCAGTGGATTGATAATGGTTGATGATGATGATCAAGGACAAAATGTACATATTACATCCATATAAGTGAGATCATATTTTAAATATACAATTATATGTATATTATTTACAACAGAAGATTAGCATATACTGTTAGTTTAACAATTACTGCTAAATAAGTTGTATATATAAAATTCCATTTATGAATATGTGAGATAAAGAAAGATCAAGCATGCTTAAAAAAAAATAGATTAGTAAATCATATAAAGATCATGAAAGCAAATTTTTTTTTTACTTAGCAAAAATAACTCAAATTTTTTTTGGTTATTTGAAACTCAACAGGTCAAAATATATTATGTTTTTGCATTGTGAAGTGTTTCTTTGAAAGAAAAAAAAGGCTTATGGCTTTAGTGCTTGGGAGCTATAAGAAGTTCAAACAGCAGACCTGTCTACTAAAATTAAAACGAGCAATATATAATATATCATTTCCTAAATATAGTTATTATTAATTTTAAATGATTTTCTCCAAGATGAATAACTGTGCAATATTTATGGGAATAAAAGCATTATTCATGTTATGAAAAAAATCTACAAACTTAAAATGAGCAACTAAAAGTCAATTTACAAAAAGGTTTTTTAAAGTTATGTATGGTGTGTAGTTTTAAAGAACCTTTGAACAAAACAATAAGATTGGAGATTTTTGATGAATGGATTTAGAAGAGAAGGAATAAGAAAAAATTAAAATAGATAAGGAAAAGGAATTATGAAAATTATGGCAAAAAAGTGTGAAAGTAAAAAAAAAAAAAAAGATATATATAAAGGAGTTAATTGATGATTGTAAAATAAATGTAATCATTTGAAAAAAACAATGAAGAGTAAAATGGTTTGAAGAAGAGGGTTCAATGGAAGTGCAGGACCTAATTTTTTTAATCATTAACACAATTTTTTTTAAAAAAAAACCAAAACAAAAGCATATCATGGAGATAAATAAGAAGAAATTAAACATTACCTACCAATTATCTTTTTATGCAAAGCACTGATTAAAATCATAAAATTCATTAGCAACTTTTTGTATAAAATTAAAATTCAAAGACATTAAATAAAATTGATATTCTGAGAAAAGCTTTTTAATAAAAATAATAGCTTTATGATCCATCATAGTAATTAGTTGTTTTTCATTTATCGATTAATTATGAAGTAATAATAAAAAATTACTAAAAACTAATCTAAAAATTATGCTTAAAGTGAATAATTATTTTATAAATCCATTTACAAAAAGATAAAAATGATTTACTTACCAGGAGAATTTTCCTGAAGATGTAATGTAAAATAGGTTTCTAAAAGAGATTGTGGTTCTTTTGATTTATTGGCAACAGAAATATTACGAGCTGCTATATTTCGGAGATGTCGAAGTCTCCTCTGAAATACACACAAAATAAACATTTTTTTTGGAAAAACATCAGATACAAACATTTAATAAATTACTAATAAAAAACAACTTAAAAAATATATATATAAAACTCAATAAATAATAATTTTAAAACATTTCATTTCCTCCCCTACTTACATAGCAACTCATTGGTCAGATAAACAGCCAATTAAAAAAGATTCAAACTGATTGATTAATAAATCATTAATATCAATGTAAGTCTTTAATAGTTTGAACTGATATTAAAAAAATATATAGCAATAAGTTCAATAAAGGATAATTTATATAAAAACTGCTTTTTGCTACTATGAAAAAATTCTGAGAAATTTATGAATGAGAAGAAATATCAAAATATAAATAAATAAATAGTAATTATTTAAGATATTTTTGATAACAGTTTAGGATCTATAATAAAAAAAAATTAAATATAGACATGTAAAAAAAAAAAAAAAAACTATTGACAAAACTTGTTCTACCAAAAGAGAACATAGTGAAAGAAAGATGTGACTCAAGAAGTTACGAAGAAAAAAAAGTAACAAAAAATTAAATGACTTGAAATGCATTTTTTTTTAAAATGCCTTGTTGCACTTATTTTCCAAATGACTACAAAATCTACATTATACATGCAAAATGAAACAGATATTAAAAATAAAAAAACATAGGATTAAACTACAAAAATAATGAATTAAATATCACAAGGAAAAAAAAATCTAAAAAAAAAAAAAGATCTAATATACAAATGGAAACACAATGAAAGTTTTCTGGATCTTTACACATAAAAAAAAACTTGCAATAAAAATTTGTAGAAAATATCTTCAACAGACTGATCTTATAAAAAATGAACAGCGATATTTATTTAATATTGTAATATATTTCTCAAAATCATCTAATGTATACCTTTATTAATGGTAATCTTAATTTCATTATGTAATCTAACCACTGCAGATACACTTTGATAGATATCTTTCAGAATATGACAATGTTCTGGATCTATATCTTGATGATACAAAGCTTTAATTATTGTAGAAATACAGAATCTAACACCTTTTCATAATCTACAATTCAAAGCATAATAGCAACTTCTATTCACTTGTTGTTTTGATAAATTTAAAATATTTCCTTTATCAGATTTATGTTGTTATTTTTTAAATAAAATCATAGCAAAGAAATTTTTTGTTTAAGTCTTTTATATATATATATGAACTAATAATATTGGTTATATCTTGATTGATAAAAATTCTATAATCAAGGTACTTAACGACAATTAATTTAAGATTATATGGTCTTTTATCAAAAGGTTGTAGAACTGAAATACACTAAGCAAATTCTCATACATAAATGAATTTTTCTTCAAGATAATAGATAAAATTAAAAAAACCTTTTGTGCAGATTCAAAAAAATTCAACAACTCCATGCAATTTTATAAAAATCATTAGAAATTTGTTTATGGTCATTATTTTTGAAGTTTTAAAAGGTCACAAATTTAATGCATTCTCAACGTTCTCATTCTGAACTGGAAGAACTAATTTGTCAATGAATTGCTTTAGAATATCTTACCTATCATGACAAATGTATATTCTTGGGACTATTTAATATGTAAAATACTGTCATTTGTTTTAACTTAACTATCATCTAATTCTATATTTTAAATTGAATTGGACTGAAAGATATGGATTATTATTTTAATTTAAAAAAATTTTGTGTTGATTAATTAATGAATGAAAAGTCTGATAATTAATTGAAAAATAGGTTAGTGTTAAAATAACTTATTCAAGACATTCATCTATTTTATTTAATATATATATATATTTAGATGAATTATTAGATGAATGTTCTGATGATGGAATTAGTAAAGACACTAGAAGAGTTAAGTGTATAAGATATGCTGATAATGTAAAATAAAGAAAATTTTTTTTAGGTAGGATTGTAAATTTGAAATAAAAATAAATGCAAATAAAACTAAAGTAAGAAAAATAGACACAGAGAAAAAAGTATTGGATAAAAAGTTTAAAGCTTTTGAATATTTGGGAAATTGAAAAAAATTATTCTACGGATTAGTGAAATTAGATCTTTAAAAAAACCTCATTACAAGTTTTGTTTAGAATAGTTTATTTCAAGCAGAACACTGAAGAGAAAAAATTAAAAGTCTTAGAGATATGAATTTGAAGAAGATTGAATAAGAAGGTATAAAGATAAAATGGGCTGCAATAAATAACAAAAAAATTTTCCTTGATAATAATTTTTATATATAAATACATATTAAAGATATCTTGGGATAACAGTATAAAAAAACGGAATTGGGGGATGGGGTTAATTAGTAAATTTATAGATTTTTGACCCAGGCAAGAAAAAGGGCTTGTTTAAAATTTGCCCTGGTTTGGGATAAGGATGTGTCTTTTCATAGATAACAAATAAATGATGCACCGAAGTGTAAGCCTGAAAAAAAAAAAAAGAAGATAAAAACACTATTCTTAAGTCAAAAAAAAAAAAAAAGAGTAAAAATATATTTATCTCTAATTACCTTATTCATGATTTGAATTTATTTAAGAATTTTTAAGTTCAAAATTAAAAAGTTGGAATCTACTGTAATAGTATAGTAACATTTAGATAATAAATTAAAGATGTTAATTTGATTATAGAAATTTTTAATCATAAACACAATACAACTGAGTGATTCTTATTTATTGCTTTCTTAATATTAGTTTAAAAATATATTTTTTTTTCGTAAAAATTAAACTTCCTCTGAACCTATTACATTTCCTGCAAATATGAATCACATTCTGAAAAAAATTAGTTAATTATAAAAAGCTTTTTTAGGAGCATAATTGGTACAAGAGAGAAACATCAACAGTCAATGTTACCAATAAATGATTTTTTTTTTATAAAATATTGGATACGAAATGTTATTTTTTTGTTTTGTAATATACTCCAGCTTCATTTAATTTCTCCCAATAAAAAAGTAACATCCTGGAAGACTTATACTGAAAATTCAGCATGGCGGAGAATTGGTTCCAATGCATGTAAGAGATTAAAATATTTATTTATCATTATTGATTTTGATGTAATGCCTTTATGCCTGCAAAAAAGAAATAACAATTCTTACTTAATTTTTGGTAATTTCTATATCTAAATATTTAATTTTATCTTCAAATTCTATTTTTGTAAATTTAATAATATGTATAAAATTAAATTTACAAAAGTAGAATTTGAAGATAAAATTAATTATTTAGATATAGAAATTAATATAGATAAAGATAATAAAATAATTTGAATAATTGTATGAATTTTACAAATTTGGTTAACAATTGGTTAATTAAAAATGAATGAAAAATTATATAAAATGACATATATAATTGTAAAAAAAAAAATGCACGTAATTTATTTATTGTATTGTTATGATATAGTCAATTATTTTGTAATTACTGGATTTATATGAGGGTTTTGATTTATTTTAATGATTTATATTGTTATTGTTTGTTTTAATTCCATTATTGAATACTAGATGGTGTTATGTCACATCACATCACATCATAACGTTAAATAATTATAAACATTTGAAAAGGGCACCAAACCAGGTGCTGAAAAAGACAATATATATAAAAAAATATTATTGATATTTATATAGCTGTTGTAAAGAATTTATTTTCTGATAATTATTTTATGGAAGAACAGCATAAAGATCTTTATTCTTTTTCAATTTTAATGATTAAGACAGTTTTGCAGCAAGATAAACTCATTGATGAACACAATATTGGTTGAAATTAATAAAAATAATAGCTAAGAAAGGTGCAACCAATATTAGCTGTTTATACGATAGTATGTACAACTAGAACAGCTTGGGATCTCTATGCACAAAAATCTGAAAATTTTACAGTTCAATCCAAATTTATCCTGCTAGTATTATCAGATCTTTCTACCCAAAATGAAAAATTAAGATAAACTTTGAAAAAAAAAATCTAATATATTAATTTTCTACTCTGTAATTATGCTTAATGGTGAAAATATAAAAATGATAAATAAAACAGCATGACTTAAAAAAATTCTGATTTCATACTTGAATTTTGCATAAAAGAATATATGTCAAAACCTTTGGACAAAAAATATTAATCAATCAATCAGAAATCATGGAAAAATGAGCCATGTCCAAAACACAATCCATATAAATATTTATAATTTTCTTTTAGATCTCATCTAAAATTTATTCTAATACTTCATCATCACGTTTACTTAAACTTTGAGATATGTCAGATATATGAAAATTAATTTTCATAATTTTTATTTTTGTGTTCATATATTCATCAGTTGAAATAGCATAGAATTTTAACAATAACTCTATTCAATTGTTATAAGTTGTGTACAGCTTTCAACCCTAACCAAACTCATTTGCTTTTCTTAAAGATAAATATTGATCACATAAAAATAAATTTCTTCTTTTCTTCATAAACAACTTTTTGTTTAGATTTATCTATTGCATACCCTATTTTAATTCGTCTGTATTTCCAGTTGGTATAAAAACACTATCCAGCAATAATCTAGGTGTTAGGTGGACAAAATTACAAGACACTAAATTTTCTATGATTAATATATTTTATCATGTATTCCAATTAATTCAAGCAACATTTTTTATAAAAAAATCTTTAATAAAATAATTAATAGATTATTAAAAAAAAAAAATACAATACGTAAATAAATTAATATGGTTCTCTGATTGATGCGCCTATCATATTTTTCATTTATTTTTCATAACTGCTCATTTTAAGTTTTTCATGTTTTCATTATAAAAAAAAAGTAAAAGAAAAAGATTATAATCAGAATATTCACTAACTTTTTGATTAAAATAGGTTCCAATTGATTATGTACTATTTACACAACTCTTATTAAAAGCTAGGACAAACTTTATCACATAGAAGCAAGTTTTAATTCAACTGCCTAATGTCATCTTAATGATTTCAAATTTATTGAGGTTGATCAAACTTTACTGAAAAAAACAAGGCAAGAAACTAATTTGTAAATTTTTATTTTTTTAATTATAATGAGGCATTATTAATAAAAATAACATTTAATATTAGAGGGTGGGAACTTAATTTGTATAATTTATTCAATGTGAATCATGAACACCCAAGTTTAAAAATTAATATATAAAATAAGAGCACACACTTATCAAACTGTAGTAATTTGCTGTCTATATATACTGAACATATGATAAAGATATGTGTAAAAGATTGTGCTCTGTATTAACTTCTGGGTGCTGGTTCAGCATGAAATGTGCATTTTGGGAATCATAGATCTTTTTCACATATCTTTGGTCATATGTTTATGAAAGTGGATAAAAACCAGTCTCTATCTTGCATGAGTGTGGTGCAGATAAAACTACACTATAGAAATATTTTATTTTAAGTAATAAACTTTATTAAAGAAACATTTAAATATGTACAGGAAATATCTACAAATTAGTTTTGATTCACTTTATCTTTTACACCAAATTTACCAATACTGTCCCCAAAGCACCCCACTGAAGAAATATTATTCATTATTCAATAATCTCTAGTCTAAAGAATGATTAATAAACACTATTAATAATACATAAAATAATTAAAAAGCCAGATCTTAATTTTAATGAGAAATACTCTTCTATAAAACGACATAACCGAATTTACTGCATGGAAGTGAGACTGAGATCCAAAACCAATCAATAGAATTTTTCAGCTTGCTAAATATAGTCTGCTATATTTTGATTGGACACATGGAATGAATAAATACTAAAAGACTTCCTAAAAAGTGTTTTGATGAACTTGAATATAGTTTCATGAGAGTCAAGCCTGTTTTTCTATTGTAACTAATTTTAATTGCTTTCATTGGGAAGATATGACTGAAGATAGGATATAATAGAGAGCTACAGTCAGACAAATTAGTTAAGTCTTTCATAAATAAAAATTCACTGCAAAAGTTTAAAGACAGCATCATAAAATTTCAAATAATCAAAATAATGGATCAGCATATTCTATTTTTGATCATATTTGAGGTTCAAAGATTGGTTTGCATGGTCATTGCAAAACTCGTCTTGATGTATTATTTTGTCATTTGTTTTTCTTTTTCACTTCTTAGCAATGGAGTGGCCGTAGTTATTTGTGAGCAGCTGCTTATGATAATGACTAAGCACCGTAACATGTAATTCCTTTTGTAAAATTATTTATGCAGGAATGTCCTTTTAAAATCTGACAATAAATATATTCTCTTTAATCATCAAATGATAAATTGTTTTTGAAAAAAAAAAAACATTTCTAAAACATTCTTCATTTCTATTTTTGTTTTCATTATAATCTCATTTTTACTCTTCATCTTACAAAAACAGATTAAAAAAAAATTTGTGAAAGACATTTTTATATTCTAAATTTAAAAAGCAGTTTATTTTAGAAATTTTTTCCTTTTAATAGTTTATAAATACATGCACACATTTATTATCAGCAGCAATCCTTTACCAATAAATAAGGGTGTTCGTTCCAACACTACAGTTAAGTTTTGCAATTACATTTCAAACAAATCTGTGAACCACAAATACACGCACATATAAAACCTGCAATCCATTATTCTGTTTGATATTTCGCAATGTGTTTTTGTTTAACTTCTGCAACAAAATTTTCTTTGCGAAAGATTTCAACACATTGACTAATTGCAGTTCTCCACTGTGTTCTATCCTCAGCTATATTTTCCTAAAAAAAAACAATCAATAATTGCATAGCTTTAATGTCTTTGAAACAATCTTTATAATATAAATAGAGTGTGCAAGATATATTTTATGACAGTTAGACTATTTCTAAAGCAAGCTCAAAAAACATTAATTGGTCTTAATTATAAATTTTATTAAACGCCCATTATTCTCTCTTTTCTTCATAGCGTAAGCTTGTGTTTTAAGACCTATAGAGGTCCCTACCTTCGTATTTTTCAGACGATTATTTCTAAGGTTACAGCCTTAGTAAATTATTAATTAATTGGTCTTGAAATCTTGGGTGTTTTTAGAATTTTATGGAGCATCATTTAGGAATGAAATTTTTCTAATGTATTTATGTTACATTGAATAGATAAAATAATAGTATTATATACAATTAATTTAGTTGTAGGAATTACATCATGGTTATGATAATCTATCTTTTAACTTAAAATTATTATCAGCACATTTGATTCTATGCTGAATCTCAACACTTAAGACTACTTAAAAGTACAAACAATTAGAATACAAACAATTAATTAATTTGGCTCACATGAAGTTGATAAAAATCTGAGCTGGCTGATAAAAAAAACTTGAGTTTTTTTTAAAATATTAACTATAGCTTTAAAAATGTTCATAAATGCAGTTTGATATATATGTCAATACATTAAAAAAAAAAAAGCAGTTTTATTCGACTAAAACCCAAATAAACATTAACATTATGGCTTTGACTAATTCGAACCTGTTATATGTGAATTCAATTATTAGGCAAATTAAATATAATGAACAGGAGTCCCCTGTATAATATATAGAATACATTACGAATTTATACAAGGTATTACAATTAATAATTATTTTTAAATATTTAAAGTTAATATGTTTACATTTCCAGCAATTTATGGTGCTTTAATAAAACTAATTAATGAATAGTGTGTACAATAAAGCAAATTTATAAGTAATTAACTTATGAGTTAATTATAGGATATCTTTAAATCTAAAAACAAAAAACAAAACATGAATCCAGAAAGTCTTGGAAATTTAACACCTTAGTATTTAACCTGTTTCTGAATTTTGTTCAATTCGTGATAGTTAAAAACATCTGTTAAGCTTTATTCAATTATGAGAATAATTTTATAATCAAAATATGAACAATAAAAAAAAAACAAATTAACAAATTGCAAACAGATATTAGAATAATTTACAATAACTTATTAATTAAGTTTTTGGAAATTATAATTAATTACTTATGTAATAAGAATTACTAACTTAATTCTCAAATTATCATAAAATGTTTGATGTTAATTAGCAAGATTATTAACTCATTATTTTCTAAATACAATATCAATATTTTTCTTCCATGCCTCTTCATATTCATTTTATCATCTAAACAACTTTGATTCACTCCCTTTGCATTTTTTTTTCAATTTCCTTTTACCTTCTATTTCAATGTTTTTCTTGGTTTATTTTCATTTTAACTTCTTCACTTTAATTTTTTTATTTTGCTTTCTATTAATTTAACCAGTCTAATTATTTTTAACAAAATGACTTCTATGTTCTTTTTCCTTTATTGAGAATGGTAATTTAGTTTTTTATCACTTTTTTTTGGCAGCTTTTGCATTCAGGTTTGTAAGTTCTTTTTTTTTTTGTAGATAGTTAACAAATATAAAAAATACTTTAATAAAAATATAAATAAAAACTAATACATCTATTTACATCTGCATTTCATAAAAGTATAAACTCAAAGAGGAAAAAAACCAAAACAATATAGCATTATTTTAAATACTTTTTTTTAAAAAAGTGAAGTTTCATTATTCATTACTAATAAACTAAAGATCAGCTTTTCAAGCTAATGCACATGCGCTTTTTATGAATTTTAATACTAATAAATGAATACTTTCACTTCCAACACAAGATAAAGTCTTTGCGAAAGAATAGAATGAATCCACCTATTCTTTCAACCCTAATGCTTAAGTATGGGCAAATCTTAAGCACTGGAAATGAAAGTGTGAAGATAAACCAATCACTTTCATTTCCAGTGCTTAAGATTGGCCCATATTTAAGCATTTGGGTTGAAAGAATAGGTGGATTCATTCTATTCTTTTGCAAAGACTTTATCTTGTGTTGGAAGGGAAAGTATTCATTTATTAGTATTAATATTCATAAAAAGCGCATGTGCATTAGCTTGAAAAGCTGATCTTTAGTTTATTACAATTCATAAACATAGCGCTATATAAATAAATGTCTCATTATTCATTACTGTTTTTGACCATTATCAATCTATAGTAAAACAAAATCTCTTACTTAATTTTCTTTCATCAGTAGCTTCATCGTGTTCTCCAATAATATTTCAACCAACTATCTCATAAACAGTCTTTTTCTAAGTTTCTTGAAAACTTGGGATGCAGTTATCATTTTTTCTGGCATTATACTCAACAAAATCCATTTTAGTCTTATACTTTTTTCAACAAATATCAGTGATAGTTGCTAGTTTTACTTTTGATTTATTTTTAATCCTTACACACACACACACATATTGTAACCTAAGAAAAAAATGAGAGGGGAGAAACGAAAGAAAATAAAGAATATGAAAGAAGAGAGGAAATAAAGAAAAGAGGGTGGGAAGGGAGAGGAATGTAAAATGAGAGAGTGTGTGAAATGAGAATGGAGAAGAGAAAAGAAGAGTAGACAAAGAGAGAAGAGAAAGGAAGAGGAGGGGACGAGAGAGAGAAATCAGAGAAGAGGAGGAGAGAGGAAGGGGAAAAAAGAGAGACAAAGGAAGGGGAGAAAAGAAAGGTTAAAAATAAATCAAACAAAAATCAGACTCTTTAGCTAGACATAGCGGGATTACAATAAAATTTACAAAGATGATAGCACACAAGGATCTACAACAAGATGGAGGAAAAATCAAACAATGCTGTCAAATAAACAGGGCATAATAATAATTTGAAATAAATTATTAAGATAATTTTCTATTTTTCAAATATTTATAAGACTTAACCTTCCATTAAATCACATTCCCTGAGTACAAGTTTGTGAGAAGAAAAAAAAGTATATCTTCTAAAATTTCTTGTCTCATATTTTGAAATAAACACTATCCTTGTTATTGCTTCAGGATAGCATGATTTGTAATAAATTAAATGAAACAAATACCACAAAATATGTTCTTTTTCTAGCACAGGGGATAAATAAGAAATTCTAATTCTACACTAGCAATACTGAATGTTGTGATATAGAGAAATTATGTAAATCACTGCACAAAACAACAAGAGTAAATGATCTCAGGACCTCTACCATAACTCTTGTGAAAAGCACTAATATGAAGTTGCCTACTAAGCAAATGAATAGGTAAATGAAGAGCTGAATGATATCCTGGCTGACTATAGGAGGCAAACACTTACCTGAAGTGGCCACGTCCTACAACAAGATAACAATATTTATCAAAATTATAGAAAAAGATAATTACTTAAATATTTAATTGCATAATTAAAATATTCAAAATGTAGATTAATTATAGCCTTTTACCCAGGACATCACTTGAGATGGAAGAAAGCCAAGGGTGCTTTTTATGTCATTCCACCTTCCCACAAACAATTTTCACAGGCAACTAAATATAAACTAGACCTTGACATCGAAATAATACAATAGTGTGCAGTCTAAAATAGCATGGATAATCTGAAATATCAAACCATTTTCACTTTATAAAAGACAATCTTCTATCTTATAATACAACATAGTTGAAAATACTTCTTAAACAAATTATTACTTTGGTATCTGGAAATGTGAAATTATGTTACAGTGATTTCATCCATAAACCATTATTAAATGCATGACTTTATCTTATTTCTGCAGATAAAAGTATTCTATATGACATTAATTAAATGAGATATTTAACATTGTGAACCCAAGACAATAACAAATAAAAAAAAAAATAAGCAGAAACTAAATTTATTTTAAAAAAATAATAAGTTTATTTACAATATAATACAATAAAACAAAATTTACACAAACTTCGAAACATTGCCAAGATAGCGCTGTTGACAAATATAGCCATTTGACAAACAGTATTTAAATTTTCTTTTGGGTCTTACAAATAATGCTAAGGCTTCTTAAAAAAAATGATTTTACATAAATCACCCTACATAACAGTTTAGTTAAATGGAGAGTCAACACTAGCTAATTCTTATACATCTCCAATAAAAGCAATCCCTTAAACAATTTTGGGCATTATAAATTTATATGTTTTATATGGGATTACTCATTAGCTCAATAACATAATTTCTCTTGATTTATTTATTCTAAAATAAAACATTATCAAAATAGGTAACTAGGGTTAATGGCTCAATCTGTTAATACATGACATTATCAGCTAAATAAATTTAAGCAGTAGCTGGTATATCTAAAATAAATCTCAAACTACAAATAAATACTCTCTATTGTTTGGGCTTTTGAATTAATAAATACCTAAATAAATGAAATGTACGGCCACTCATCAGAAGTATCTTGCACAAATAAAATAAAATTTACTGTCCACATAATATAAATTAATGAAATGTTAAAAGTAAATAACTTATACATCCATCGGCGAAAGTTTCAGATGAAAACAGCAATTACATAGCATGTGTGCATTGCACTTATCAGCCATATGCTTACAGGTTAAACATTTAAAATTATTAACTGATGATGGTTGGTTTGTGACCGATTACGGTATCACAATAGCACAATACAGACATTGTTACACTTTTAAGCTCTAAAACAACTAAGCGCAACCTGAAGAAATCTAACCCTTCAAATTAACTTATCTTGTCATTACATATCAAAACACACGTGATAGGCCAAACATAGGCTCCACAGAGCAAACTAGCATAAATCAATAAATACATCATAAGAGTGACAGCTTCCAAACACCTACTTCTGAGGCAAAAGAGGATGCCTGGACTAAGCACATCAGGAAAAATGGAAAGACACACCAAGAAATATAGGATCCTCTCCAGAGATCTAGGTACCTTGTAAAGACGTGACAATATTCACTGGAAATAAGCACTATCACCTCATGGAACAGGATATAATAAAGATGGGGAACTCATCCACTCCATCAAGCACAATAATAAATATAAACAATATTATAACTAACAATGACAAGATACAAACATAAACTAACTAAAGACATATTCAAAATTTTAATCATACTAACAATAAGCAATGTCTGAACCATCAAATGAAATTTTTAAGTCAAAGACTATAAAGAAAATTAATAGTATATGAAATTTTTGGCACAAAATTACAATACACACAAGTATGAAAAATCAAATATCAAAATTATTATAACGAATGGCTACAAAATACTGTGAATAAGGTGTGAGGATAATAATTCTCAATGCATAAAAATATTAGCAGTTATAATTACTATTGTATTTATGCAAAAATATAAATGAGAAACTTCTGACGATTAATTACTTGGGCTGTTTAGCATATAACTGAGTAAACTACCATATATTTAAAATAATTATAGTGAGAGATAAAATCTTCACTGACTCAAAATAAATAAAAGTATAATTTAGCTTATCAAGCACATACCAAATATATAATAAGTATTACCTGTTAATGTGTAGAATATCTGCACACTATGATAAACTCATTAAATGTAAAATTACCTGAATTGAATACCTAACAGACATGTGCTAATGAATAATATTACATTAAATATAACAAAATTTCAAAAAAAATATTGCATAAAATATTTTTTTTTTACCAATAAAAAAAAAAACAACCTTAGTTATAAGTGAGCTTTCTTCACACTGAGCTGTCTGTTAAGCGATATAATATTAATTCTTACTGCGAAGCTTCTAGTCAAATTTATTATTTCATATATGACAAAAGAATTTCCAAAACAAAACATATGCAACAGTTCTTATGTAATATAGTTCTAAAACATAAGCACATCTAAATAAAAGCAATAAGACAAATGAAAATAAATAATAATGAGTGAGAAATAACAAAGTTGTAATACAATAATTCTTACAGCTAATAGACAATTTCGGTATCCTGCAGGTTTATTTAATTAATACTGTAGCTTCATTTTAATTCTTTTAAAGAATATGTTTTAAGCATTTTTAAAACTTATTTGTGAAAAATACTGAGATGTTTCCAAATTATTATTTAATACATTAGCATAATATAATTTATAAAGCATTTGTTAATAGAAAATACTCCACCATATCAGAATGTTTTTAGAGATATCTCTACTAACTCCATATTATAGATTTGATAAATTAATATTCTACGTTTCTCTGAATAGCAACAACTTTTTCTTTCTTAAAACTTGGAATTAAAGAGTTTCAGCATAGCAAAACATTTAAAATCATTTTTTTTAAAATTCCTCCAATATGTGTTTTCTTTCATACACAAAGAACTATTTTAAAGCAGATTAATTATTTAAACACTTTTAGGAGTTATTCTTTAAACAATTCCAACATTCAATAACATTAATTATTAAGCAGGCAAATTAATATAATAAAGAAAACTTCACAATATTAGTTAATGAACAGATGAATTAACATAATGAATTTTAGACTTTAAAATATACAGTGTATAGTCTTATGCATTTTAATTTTCTTCTTTTAAAATTCTATTTACGAGATAACTAAGCAAAATAAGAACTGGAAAATTTTTCTGCATAATTTTGGTTATAAAAGTCAGAAATAAATATAACAACTGCTTAGTAATAAAACTTCTTCCATAGTTAATCTTATTGAAATAATTAGTAATAATGATAAAATTCCTTCGAAGCATTCTTATAATAATTAAGAAAAATTAATTGTAATTCAGCAACAAAAGAATGGGGAACTACCTGTAACTTAGCCGACATTCATTATTGACTGGTTATATTATTTTCATATTAATACTTTTAGGAAAAATAATAAAAAATTATAAAACTTTAAAACGTTATCTTGTGCCAGGATTCAAGCCAGACCAGAAGAGAAGAATGAACAAATGAAGAAAGAATGAACAAATTTAAACAACAAAACTTCTCTTTTATAATACTTTTTTTTTTAGCTATCAATTTCTTCTAAATACCCAATAAACAAAGACTATTATTTTACCATTTTCTTTTTTTTTAAAAAAAAACTCAATCCCAAGATGTCAATCAATCAACGACATCATTTTGATCTAGATATTTAAAAAAAAGATACATGATCTAATGAACCTAACTTGGAATAAAGCTAATAAAGTTTTCTTATATAAAAAAAATAATCACAACATTTATTCACCCAATGATTGAATTACCTTTGAGATATCTTTTGACTAAAGTTTAAATTACTAATTATTTATTCACTAAATTACCTTAATTATTTATTACAAATTTATTCATATATATATATATTAACATGAGTTTAAATAACTCAACGAAACTATTTTAGCAATAAAATATAATTTCCCTGCATTCATGCCCACAGATTTAAACATGACAGAAGAAATGACATTCTAATTCTAAGTTAATCTATTAACTACTTTTTAAATAACTAATTATAACTTATAATAATTGTCAAATAAAAATATTTAAAGATATTTAATATTAAAATTACTTTATAGACTTTAAAGTATAATAAGCTAATATCTTAACTTTTATTCTTACTATTTAAAAAATTTACTAATGTTAATTTTATATTAATTTTACATTCTCTACTCTCTTCGGTCTTATAAGTAATTTACACACTATTAAAATTATTAAAAGCAATATAAACTGTTATGCTTATGACAGTTATGAGAAACATGACTATTTTAGATACAAACTGTACTAAAAAGGGTTATATGCAACAGAACTAGTGTTCATTTTATGCTTTACTCTAATTAACTTTTTTTTTAAAAAAAAAATCAAGTAAACACAGAAGTTTGTTATTTTGAGATTAAGCAATGGGAGTGTGAAAACACTTAGTCACAATATATATATATCCAATTTTCATTTTATGATTTGTAATTTCTGAATCATTCTTCTATTAAAGAATCCAAATCTCAGATACACAAATAAAGACTAGTAGAATATATTTATTAAAAATTTTCCTTTCTTATTAATTCATTAGAATATTTCCTTTTAATATTGAGTTATTTCTAACTAAAAATGCTCTGCACAAGTTCAATTTTATAATTACTTTCATCCATTATATTTTCATCTGTATAAATAATTTGACAATAATATTTACAATTATCAATTTCTAATTCATTACTGTTTTTTATTTTCATCTTCTAAAAATGACAATTAAATAATTTGTCTTTTTAATAATTATTTTTCGTCATACTTTCTTTCTTCTGATACCCATTATAACATTTCATGCAGTTATTTTTGAAACCAAACATATTACCTTCAAAATCTAAATGACTAAAGTAATCATTTATTTTTACCCTATTTGTTTCCCATTTTAAAAATAAAACTGCTGTATAGTTTTGGAAAGATAAAATCATTAGGTTTCATATCTTATCAAAGATTATCGTGTAATCTAATCACTGTTATTGCATTTTTATAAATATTCTTGTGACTTTGGCATTATCCAGGATCTATATCACAGTAGAAATACTTAGAGTCCAATGTCTTTCATAAATCCACAAATACAATGCAAAATAAAATTCATACTCATTGGTCCTTTCTATATCTTTTTGTTATGACTTTTACATCCAATTTTGTTTTGGTTGATTAGAATCTATAAGTTCTTTGTAGATGATTTATAATGATCTTAGTAATTAACTACTAAACATCATATGATCACCATAAAAAGTGGCTACTGGAGGATTGCATTAGATCCTAAGGTCTAGGTGCAGTGATCTCAAATCCAAACCTTCTTATTGATGAAAGTCTCAAGCTAGAAACTAGTCCGGGGATATTGGATGAGTAGACACTAGATAGGGACTTTATGCACAAACCTTCTTGCATCCATTAGTTACTCGGGTTTGCACTAAGTGGTACTACTGTATGGAGAGTTTTGCCTGCCTGATCTTAGTAATTACATATTTTTGAATAAAAAACTGGTAGGCCTTGGTCTCTAATTTTCAATATAATCTTTTTCATTTCTATATGTATTGTATCTGTATGGAAAATAAGTTGTTAATACATGGAGATGGGAATCTAAGATTACAATGTCCAACAATTAGATAGCCATTTGTAACACTACACCACCTTAGAGTTGAATTATGAGATGGTAGATCATCACCATCCCCAGATAAACAAATAGCAAATTAAATATAAAAGAAATGAGAAATCAGCATAGAACTGGCTACAAGTTCACCAGCATTACATAAAAGTAATAATCATTCATCATCATGAATGATCAACAATAAAAATAAATCAGCAGTCAATCATGCGACTGGATTTGAAAGTGGTCCACTAGAGTCCAGGCTAATTATTTAGCCATTGCCAAACTTAGAGTAGGAATACAAAACAAAATTATGTATTGAAAAATTACTTTGCCAATTGATCGTAATACTTATTTTTGAAAATTTTTATTAACTTCATCTATATATGTTTAAAGCATATTATAAGTAAAACTAAATTATCTGGATGCACAGACTCAGGTGCTAATCCATAAGAATATAACAATTAAAAAAAATTAATGCTGGATACTAAAACATGCTGATCATTATCAACATTGTGTTCATTTAGTACCATTAATGTACTGGTCAACTATAAAATTAATTTCTAATTTAATAAATAAAATGAAATGTAGTGCATGGACTTTAAAGGATATCCTTTTTGTGCCAACCAGAATCATCTGGATATCCGTAACACTAAACATAAATCCCTATTCCAAATAACTGTTATGCACAAATCTAGCTCAGAAAGCAAGAACTCTATAAACTATTACCGTGAGCATGAGATAAATAAGTAAAGCAGCTTATTATAAATCACTTCAAATAATTCTTAGGTTCACCCTACTATAAATAAATAGTTTTATCAGAATCATTTAAAAAAAATCCTAGAACATTAAACTGTCATGAAATAAAAACACTCACACTGCAATTTATGAAATAGAAATTGGATAGAATAAAGAAATTATGATTAAAAAATATTTTTTAAATAATTATTTAATAACTAATTGATTAACAATAAACAAAAAAATGACGTTAGTATGAAATTTTAAACTTCATCTCATCAAAAAATATGTTTTCGTAAAATTATAATCAATCAATTGATTTCCATTCATAAAGTAATTTTTAATTAATTAAATTATTTCTTTAAAATAACTTGGAAAAACCATTTTCAAAATCAATGATACCAACCTTTTATTTAGCTTTTGCTAAGTTTTAGGAGGGAAAATGAATGAAAAGAGAAAAATGTTTTAAAAAAAAAAAAAAAATTTTAAATTTACAAAAAATTAAATCTTCTAAAAACTATTTCATTAAATTGCAAAATACTTCCTGTATGTGCTGTACGCACACATAATGAAACTAGTATATATAATCGAAAGCAAGTATAAAATACTATTTTAGCTGAGCACTTTCGAGAGACTTCTTGCTCTCGTATTCATAGCTACTATCTTGTTAAAAACTGCGGTTAGAAAGAAAATTTATAATTTGCATTATTTTGTATAAATTTTCCTTCTAACAATGTAGTTTTTAACAAGATAGTAGCTATGAATATGAGAGCAGAAGTTTCTCAAAAGCGTTCAGCTAAAATAGTATTTTATAATTGCTTTCGATTATATATACTAGCTTCATTATCTGTGCATACAGCACATATATAAAATCTATTTCATAATTTTGAAGAAAAAATTGACAAAAATTAAAAAAAAAATGTTTCATAATTTGAAAGTATTAACTTAATAAAAATATTTAAAATTATCAATTACAAAAAAAAATATTACTTATATAAAAATTTTTTTTTTTTCTATTAATAAAAATACAGTGTGCAATACCTTTAATCATGGTTTTAGTTTTTTTTTCTGTTGAGATCTCCTTCTCAGTTATAATTTTCAGTTGAGTTTTCTTCTTGAAAGCTTCTACACAAGAACATCATTAATTTGTCCTTTTCTTGATGCAGTAATTCCATGTTAAAAAAAAAAGCAAATTTCGTCTATTTCTTTCCACTAAAATTTCCAAGAGACCCTAACACATAGAGACTCATGCCTTGGTTGAAGACAAGGTTGCAGTTTACTTTAGGGGATAACCTCTATATTTTTATTCCAGTAAAGGCAGATTATATGGAGGAAGATGATGTCTAGCTTTTAGCTGAATTAGCACATGACTTTCAATGCAGAAAACATTTTATGACTAAACTCATAATATTGTAAATTAAAAACTCAGTGAGTAATAAATGAATATGTTTGTATATTCAAGCTTTCAGGCCAAGATGCTTAAGACTGGCTTATATATATAAAAAGTTAAGTTGAGAAAAGGTTGGTATCATCCTTTTCTTATCAAAATCTCTTGTCGTGTGTCAAAAGCCTGATCGTTCTTAGAAAAGACAGCTGCTTAAAAATCTGATTGGCTGTCTGAGTAACAACTGTGGCGCAAGTGAAAGACTAGCAACCTTTCAATTATTACAAGCTCAATGTATACACGAATAATGAAGCAGTCAATGATACTATTATATTTAGACATTCTTGTTTTTTTTTTTTTTCAATATGTACATAGCAATTTAGACATTCTTGTTTTAGTTTACTTTTGAACTTTTTGCAATTGTGAACAGGGATGACAACCATCATATCAGCTGATTTCTTTGAACACCCATTATATGACTTATTATGCATGGATCCAGTTTTCTTAACTTTGCAATGATTCTGCTAAAATAACTCTATGTTATTGTGATTTTAATGCAGACTGTCAGAATTTGCAGCAATTTCTCTTTAGGCTTCAATTTTCTAATAGAATTATTTGCACTGTTTCATCACTCAAATGTTTTGGACTATCATAGGTTATTAATGACATAAGTTATTTTCTTTTGATAACTTTACATATACCAATAAATCCTAAGCTGCACAGTTCTGCTTCATAATACAGAAAAATACACGGTAACACTGAAATTTTAAGTTTGCGCAAATTATACTATTTTCAAATCTCTTTAGTAAGTTTTCTTAAACAAATATTGAGTATAAATTAAAAACAAGATAAATTTCCGAGTTTATTTCCTTATGAATGGTTTGCCATCACCAAATCTTCATCAAGAAAGATTAAAAAATCAATATACGATAGGAGAAAATTCATTGAATTTTTTGTTCATTGGTCTAATGTTTAAATTTATCAAGTTTCCGCTAATGGAAAATTAATTTATCAAAAACAAATATTTTTTTACTGATATTAACTATATATATATTGTACTACTAAACTGTTTTCACTATTTTACAAATGTAATTTATGAATCATGTTTAATTAACATCATTAAACATTACGTAAACAAATATAATGGAAGTAATTAAAAACTTTTTATAATGAAGATGTCAATTTATATTACACTTAATTGTGGTATACTTAATAATCTACTATCTAAATATCAATAACTTTATGGTTTAGATTGTTTGTTGTAATACTACTAGCTCCAATCTCTTTTCCGCAACTCTATCCTATCAATAATTCAAAATCTTATTTATTTTTATATTAAAATAAGATTAATCATTTTTATATATTTCATAGAAATATTTAAAAAATTATTTCTTCTCGTTTTAAGATGTTTTCGTTTATATTCCTTACATTCATACATTAATTTAGATTTATTAACATAGCTAATTAATTCGGAAACAAACCAAAAAATGCCAGTTTCCGTTTAATTTTTTGGAATTAACAATTTTAAAGTAAATCACAGACTAGTACTATAAAAATATAAGTACAAACCTGTTGTGTAATTAAATTTACATGTCGAGCTCTTCCACCACTTTCCGCAGCTTCCATATTTTTAATTACATAAAAAAAATATAATTCAAAAGGATGCAGAAAATTCCTGCAGTCCGTTGAATTGTCAAAACTACATGGTGCGAAACAACTCCTACCAGATGGTCGCCATTTTAAAGTTCTGGCAGACGAAATCACATGATGACACACTAAACAGAGTTTGCCTAAATGCAAAAAGCAATTTTAAAATTACTTTACAAAAGACAAAATATATATGAATGAATAATTAATTTTAATATGTTGTCTAATTATTTGTTTTATAAGTGACTTTTTTAAAAAAAAACATTTAATAAAGTATTAAATTCGGCTTAGGAATGAGTATGATATATATTTTTTATTACTCACGTGATTAATATTTTGTATTGGCTATAGGTATATGAAATTATACATCGTCGGTTTAGCGTCTTTCATATTTGCGCTTCTATATGCAATATATAAGGCGTTGCAACTCAGGTAAATAATGTTTTGTAAGTCTAAGATTTTCATATATTATTTTCGCCTATAATTTAGAAACATTATATTTGACAAGCTTTATTGTAAACTGAATATTCAAAAATTGTTTTAAATGCCGGCCTTGCCAAAAAATTTGTGCTTTTAATCGTTTTCTTTTATACTTCTAGTTCGCATTCTTTTAAATAAAATTCAGCTATATATTTTTGGATTATTTAAATGCTAGATTGAATTATACACAAGTACCAAAAATTTATAAATCTTTTTATGGAAATATGTTTTTATCATGACATTCAAATTGCGTTCTCTTCCTGAATATAGTTTAACGTTTGGATAAAGGTTTACTTTAGCGGGCCCAATACGTTGGCCCTCTATTATTTAAAATTAAAACTAAATTTTTCGAAAATTTTATGTAAATGCTACTATTTTACAATGTACATTAAAATTTATTCAAATGTAAAAGATAATAAAAAAAAACATGGTAATCCTGACTTTTAGCGTCCCGAACAATTCGCCCTCTATTTTTAAAAAAATTTACCTTTTTAAAGAATTTGAATGTTGAATTAATTACACGCCATTAATTAAAATAATTGGTTTTGATGTATTTGAAACTTAAGAATTTAAACTATCTACAACTTAATTTAAATATCTATATTTATAGCGCATGTTACAAAAAAAAAAAAGATACTCTCTCTGTTCAAAAGTTCGAATTACACATGTACAGTTTTATAGTTGGAAAAAATGGCTACTATATGTTTAGTTCCAGATGATGAAATTTTGAATGTTGGTGCTATTCTGGTAGTAGACTGGAATATGTATCAGTTATGGAATGCCAGCCAAACTCCGGAATTGGCTATCAAATGGCTTGCACGAGACTTCTTCTGAAGAACTCCACCTTATGCCAACAGTGCGGTGTTCGTTGTTCGCTGGTGATGTATTCTACAGGGTTAGATGAGTGTAGATGGCAATGCGGAATATGTCACCATCACAGCTCAATCAGAAAGGGTTTTTTTCCCATAGTCATCTGCCTCTGGGAACAATTGTAAACCTAGTGTATTTTTTGGCGCATAATTTTCCCAAACAATACATTGTGCATGAGACCGGTGTCAGCAAGAAAATCGTAGTTGACTGGGCTAATTTTTGCTGGGAGGAATGTGCCAGAGATATTTTGACACAAATCCGATGGTTCTCGTTGGATTTGATGACAACGGGGAGCCATTAGTCATCGAAATTGATGAGACATTTCCACCGCAAATACCACAGGGGGACTATATGAAGAGGTCATTGGGTCTTGGGTGGTATAGAAAGAGGATCAAGGAAGTGCTTCTTGACAGAAGTTCCAGACAGGACAGCTGATACACTGCAGGGCCTGATACAGCAGTACATTTTACCAGGTATGCACATTATTTCAGATAACTGGGCTGCGTATAATATCAGCAGTCGTGCATTCCGAAGAACAAAGCATACACACCCAGAATATTGAAAATATGTGGGTGAGAGCAAAGCATAAGCTGAAATTCCAGTCTGGTACCAGCAGAGCTTTGTTTTCATCGTACCTGCATGAATTTGCCTTCCGGAGTAGACACAGAAATACCGCTTTTTTCTCCAACTTCCTAGTATGCATAGGACACAATTGTGCTTAAAAAGATAAATGTTTTTTTATTACCTTTTACATTTGAATAAATTTTAATGTAATTGGAATATAGTAACATATATGTAAGATTTTCAAAAAATTTAGTTATAATTTTAAACAAGAGGGCCAATGTATTGGGACTGCTAACCCGAGTGCTTCAAGCATTTCTCTAGATACCAATTCTGATCTCTATAATCGAATATAAGCATTTAGATCCATTGACAGTATTAGTTGTCGATGTATAAAATTTGTGTGTGTGTTAAGCATTTAATTGAATCTTTGGCATGATTAAATACAATTTACACATTTCTTAAAGATTTATTTAATTAAATTTAGTGTATAAAGTTCATTTGATCATAAAACATTTTATTTTTATGCACAAATCTTCCTGCATCCATTAATTACAAAGGCTTGCACTTCATGGCACTACTGTATGGAGCATTCCTAATTGTCAGCTACTTTTATAAACGTTTTTTTATTTCCTTGACTTTATTACCCATTCATTTTTCTTTTTAAAAAATTGTATGTACATTAAAATCCTTATCAAAATATTTTTTTAGTTCAACAATAAAAATATTTGACTGTTATTCTTGTATTACTTCATTAACAACATTTATTTTAATATTCTTATTGCATTTTAGCTAATGCGAATATTAAAAATAACTCACTTTTTTATTGGACAAAGTTTTATATTAGTTTTTTGTATTATGTGGAATTTGATATCTTATATTTAAATGCTTTTTTTTTCCTTTTTAAATTATTTTTGAATGTCAGACTAATTCCAAGGGAACATTTGTTACTCTTATGAAAATAATTTAATGGAAATATAATAAGTTTAGCATTCAAGAGACTCTTAATTATTACAACTATTTGCTAAAATTTTAAATATAAGATAGAGCTACCTATTTATCATCATCACTTTCAATCATTATCGATACATTGCAGGATGAAGCCAAGTTCAATCCAACTTTTCTGATCTCTAGCTTCTCTTCTCCAAATCACTCCAGCACATTTCTTTATTTCATCCATCCATCTCACATGTGGTCTTTTTCTAGTCTTTACAATCTCTTGGAATCTTGTTTAAGATTTCAACTGTCCATTTATTATCATCTCTTCTAGCAATATGATGTTTGGGCTTTTATTAAGAACTGTTAGAAAAGTTTTTTTTGGAAGGTTATAGAAAAGCAGTAACAGTGTTTTGTCACCACTATTCATTATTAAAAGTGTATAATAAAATTTTAATGAATTAAAACAAAAACTGTACATTGAAATTTTTAATGCATTATATTAAACAAACCTTTTACATTTTTATTGTTGTTTGCAGTCTTGGTTGTTTTCTCTTAGCATGTTGAAACCACTTGAGGGTGTAATTTCTATGCAAATGCGCATAAATATGCCATTTAAGTGGCCGCACCGCTATATAATGTTCTATTCCAGTGGTTAAGCATAGAAATAGTCCGTTTACTTGTCTGCGGCACCTATTTCTATGCTACAGCACAAAAATAGGACGTTTATTCTGCCGCAGGAAGACGCTGTTGTTTACGGTGAACTTTGTGTTACAGCGGTATCTATTTGTATGCTACAGCACAGAAATAGGACTATTATTCTGCCGCAGTTTATACGAACAATCCCATTATTAACATTTAACAGTAGATGTATTTACAGCTGAAGTCGGATGTTTATTATCTGCCACAGCGGCCGTTGCCGCTTACGTAAACTTTGTGTTACGCAGTTTATATGAACAATCCCATTTAAAATTTTGCTACGATATTTTGTGAGGGTGTCTGTAATTGAGACTGTCAAAAGTCTTCAAATTCGCATGTCCAAGTCATTATTTTCCAAATCCAATGATGTATGAGGTAATAAAAATTGTGGAAACTTTGCCCTGCTTTTCTAGACAAGGGTGACACTAATCAATCATCAGGGGGGGGGGTATAAGCGTGATTTTTATGAAATCATGCTAAAATTTACATTTTGCTTGAGATAAATCGCAAGACAAATCTAAAATTCCAGTTTTATTTTTGCCCACGATGTTGTTTTGAATAAATTCTTTCTTATTCTTGTTAAAATTACAAATTATATTTGCGTGGCCATGATGTTGTTTTGGGGGAAATTATTTCTTTTTATTCTTGTTAAAATTAACAATTTCATTTGCGTGGCCACGATGTTTTTGTTTTGGAGAAATTATTTCTTTTTCTTCATGTTAAAATTTGATTTGTGTTGCCGCGACAACATTGTTTTGATTTGTTTTTTGTTTTTTTTGTTAAAATTACAAATTTCATTTTAGAACAATAATAATAAAAAAAAAGGTTTATCCAATGTATTTTTTATTTCTTTTAGATAAATTTCATTATTTATGATTTTATTGTAAATCAAAAAAAGCACTTTAAAGTTGAAAAAAAAAAAGAACAATGGCCCGGTAACATTATAATTCTGTGTGTTTACATAAAAATTATGCCCTCGTTCGGTTTCAACATGCTAAGAGAAAACAACCGCAGTCTTCTTTAGAATCTAAAATATTATAACAAATAATTATTAGAACATGAACCAGACAATGATATTTATTCAATATTTACAATTAATATCATTTTCAAATTTATTAATTCCTTGTTAGATAAATTTCTAAAACAGTAACAAACTCCATACAATGGCGCAGCCTAGTGCAAACCTTAGTGGTCGGTGGATTCCGGGTTTGTGCATGGAATCCCTGTCTAGTGCCTCTTCATTTAGTATTCCCAGATTGGTTTCTGGCTTGTGGCTTTCATCAGTGAGGAGCCTTAGAACTGAAATTTAGGTGCAATGTGTTCAGATCACTGATGAATGCCAGAAGCTGGAAACTGGTCTGGAAATGTTGGATGAGTAGCACTGGAGGGAGATTTTGTGCATAAACCTTCTTGCATTTATTGATTCCTCTGGCTTGCACTGGGTGGCGCCTCTGTATGGGTAGGCAAGAATGGATGGTGGCTATAGTTTATATAGCCACTGGAAATAGTCAAATTATATTGGAGTGAAAGTTTTAAAGAAAAGGGGAAGAGAATAATGGTTATAGGGGATATGAATGGACATATTGAAGAAATTGATGGTGTAGATAATAAAAATGGACAGATTTTGAAGAATTTTTGTCAGAAAGGGAATTTGAGCATTGGAAATTTATTAAATATTTATGAGGGACAATACACATGGTCCAGAAATAATATATTTCACACAATAGATTATGTATTGGTAGAGAAAGAGGGAATAAATAAAATACTGAAAATTAAGGTGTTTGATAATGAAGAAAAAGTATGCACTAGTAATCATAACTTCATTGTAATTGAAATGGTTAATAATGTGATGGAGAATAGAAATAAAAGTAGAAGTAATAATGAAAGATTTGGATGGAGAGTGAATAATAAGAATAAGTTGGAAGAGTATAAAATACAAGTTGAAGAAATCATGGAAGAGTGGGTATGGGATGAGTATAAGGACTGGTGTAAAGAAGTAGAAAAAGTGGCAAATAGGGTTTTAGGTGAGAATATTCAGAAGAATAAAAGTAATAAAAAAATGAGAATTAGTAAAAGTGTAAAAGAGAGGAAACAAGCAGGTAGAGAATATAAGTGTGCTATTACGAATAAGGAAAGTGAAAAAGATATTAATGGTAAATGGGAAAAGTACTTAGAAAAGAAGAAGTTGGCTAAAATAGATAAATATAGAGAGAATGAAATTGAATAGTAAATATTTTGCTCCAAATAAACATTAAACAGTAACATAATGTGGAAGAGATGGGAGTAAAAAATTTTGGAATTACATTAAAAGCAGAAATGTAGGGGAGAGAGAGATAGTATTACTAGTTGATGAGGGAACAGTGTAGCTTTAGAGAAGATTTAGAGAGAATCTTAAAATAGTTATGTAATGAATATAGAAAAGATGGTAGATGTGAATGATAGAGTGATAGAAAACAAAAGCATACAGTAATGGGAATATTAGGTTTTCAGAAAATGAACTGAATGAGGTAGAAAAGAAATTGAAAAGTGGAAAGCCAAGAGGTTTAGATGGATGGGCAGCAGAGATGGTAATGAATTTAGGATGTAGGGCAAAAGTAAAGTTATTATCCTGTTTTAATAAAATGGCACAGAGTAGAGTTTTCCCAAGTTGTTGGAGTAATACAAGAGTAAGGTTATTATTTAAAGGAAAGGGTAAGGATCATAGAAAGTTGAATAATT
The DNA here is from genome assembly GCA_028023455.1 of Epiperipatus broadwayi. Lineage (NCBI taxonomy): Eukaryota > Metazoa > Onychophora > Udeonychophora > Euonychophora > Peripatidae > Epiperipatus > Epiperipatus broadwayi. The sequence continues at coordinate 6,156,247 of JAQFVV010000072.1, read as the reverse complement.
ATAAACTGATAGCGGTAACATCAGTTTTATATAAACTTTTCTCGTATATGGTGGCTAGTGGAGTTGTAAAATGGATGGAAGGGAATAATGTAGTGGGGGAAATGCAAGGAGGTTTTAGATTAGATAGGCATAAGAAGATAAGTTTATTTGTAGTTACGCAACTTATGGATATGAGTAGAAATTTAGGTAAACAGTTATATATGAGGTTTATAGATATAAAAAAGGCATATGATAGAGTAAATAGAAATAGATTATGGATAAGTTTAGCAAATTTGGGAATGGATGAAGCTTTAATAGATATTATTAAGAAAATTATATGAAAATAATTATTATATATATCAATTAGGGGAAAAGTTAAAAATGGGGTGGGACTAAGGCAAAGATGCCCTATGTCACCTATTTTGTTTGTGTTGTATTTGAGTGAAATGGAAAGAGTAATAGAAAGATTAGGAAGAGGGATAGAGATACAGTTAATAGATAGTAAGGGAGTATATATTTTGTCAGATCTTTTTTTTGCGGATGGTATATTTTTGTGTGCAGAAAAAGAGAAGATATGGACGATATGGTGAGGACATGTGCAAGGGTGGGTAAAGAGATGAGGATTAAATTTAGTGAAGAAAAATCAAATATAATGATGGTTAATACTGGGGAAAGAGAAGATGTAGAATTTTTATTGGGAGATATTAAGTTAACTGTGGTGAATAGATATAGTTATTTGGGAATTATTTTAAGTAATCAGAAAAATTATTTGGATGAATGGGAGAAAAAATTGATAAATGAAGCATAGAAAAGAAAGGGATTGATAAAGAAATTAACAGTGTTTTCTTATAATAAATATGATGTAGCTAGAATTATATGGAAAGGAGTTGCAGTAGCAGGGTTAACATATGGTAATGATGCATTATATGTTAGTAAAGAGATATTACATTACTTAGAAAAAGTTCAAAAGGAAGTAGGAAGACATGCATTGGATGCAGAAGTATGGACAGCAAGGGAGGCAATTCAAGGAGAAATGGGATGGTCAAGTTTTCATATGAGAGATGCAAAAAGTAAAATGAAAATGTTTGGTAGATTGCAGTTTATGGATAATAAAAGAATAGCCAAAATAGTATTTAATTGGGTTATGAGTAAAGGGCAGGTAACAAGATGGGTGAGAAAGGTAATGCGGTATGCAAAAGATTTGGATAAAGAATTTATATCAGTATATTACATCTTCCAAATTGCCCAGAATTTTAAATGAAGAAGTGAGACATGCAATTAAATGTATGAAGAAAGGAAAGGCTCCAGGTAATGATGGAATTATAATTGATATATTAAAAGAAGCAGGTGAAGAAATAGAAAAATTTTAGCAAAGTTATATACCAAATGTCTAAATGATAAAGATGTACCAGATGATTGGAAGAATGCAGTAATAATATTAATATTTAAAAAAGGTGATAAAGAAGATATTAGAAATTACAGACCTATCAGCCTTTTATCAGTTTTATATAAAATTTTTACCAAGATAATTACTACTCGTCTACAGAGAACATTGGATTTCCACCAACCAAGAGAACAAGCCGGATTTAAAAGTGGTTTTAGTACAGTAGATCATATCCAGGTATTGAGAGAAGTTATAGAAAGGACAAATGAATATGAGTTGCCATTATGCTTAGGATTTGTAGATTATGAAAAGGCATTTGATTCTATAAACATTTCTTCAGTGATTAAAGCATTGGATCATCAAGGTATAGATCCAGGATATTGTCATATTTTAAAGAATATTTATAAAAATGCAACAGCAACAATTAGATTACATAATGACACTGGGAAAGTCAACATTGAGAAAGGTGTAAGACAAGGTGACTCCATATCTCCAAAACTTTTTACAGCAGTGCTGCATGAAGTATTTTGTGGATTAAAATGGGAAACTAAAGGAGTGAAAGTAAATGGTGATTATTTAAGTTATTTAGATTTCGCAGAAGATGTAGTTGTTTTTGCAAATAATGCTTCAGATCTGCAGGAAATGTTGCAGGAATTATCAGATGAAAGTAGGAAAGTAGGACTAAAGATAAATGTTAAAAAAGACTAAAGTAATGTTTAATCGATTTGCTCAAAATATGAAAATAAAGATTGATTATGATGAATTAGAAGTTAACAGTTACAAATACCTTGGTCAGATTATTAATACAGATGGAAACATAATGGAGGAAATTAATCATAGAATTAAATTTGGTTGGAGTGCTTTTGGTAGAAATAACTTGATACTAAAAGGAAATATGCCTATGTGTTTGAAAAGGAAGGTTTTTAACAAATGTGTTTTACCAGTTCTTACTTATGGATCTGAGACTTGGATACTTAATAGAAGAGCAATTCAGAGACTTCAGACCACTCAAAGAAATATGGAGAGATGTATGTTGGGAGTAACAACAAGAGATTGTAAACGCAATGTATGGGTAAGAGAACAAACAGGTGTTACTGACCTCATTGAAAAAAATTAAAAGATTGAAGTGGAGTTGGGCTGGACATATTGTTAGAAGAGATGATAATAGATGGACAATTGAAATTTTAAACTGGATTCCAAGAGATTGTAAAAGACCCAGAAAGAGACCACATGTGAGATGGATGGATGAAATAAGAAAGTGTGCAGGGGTGATGTGGAGATGAGAAGCTAAAAATCGGAGAAGATGGATTAAACTTGGAGAGACCTTCATCCTGCAGTGGATTGATAATGGTTGATAATGATGATGATGATTTGTACAAAAGATGGGATGATTGTGTTAAAAGGATTGTTGAGTGTTGTAGTAGTAAGGAATGGGATAAAAGAATAGATTTATTAATAACGAATAGGGAGTTAAAGAGATGGAGAAATAGTATGGAGAGTAAAAAGAGTTTAAATATATATAGAAACAAACAGAATATTAGGTGTGAGTTAATATATGATAATAGTAAGGAAAGTAGTTTATTGTTTAAGGCTCAGACAGGTTCTTTAGCTACAAGGCAATATACATGTAAATGGAAAAATATGGGTGATTTATTTTATAAATTATGTAAGGAAGGAATAGAAAATATTAGGCATTTGTTAATTGAATGTAAATGCTTGAAAACAGTGAGGGTACATATAATGAAGTTATGGAAGAATAAATATGAAAAACGTGATTATACAGAAAGTGAATTATTGGTTTTTATGTTGGGTTTGGGAAAAGATAAGGGGGATTTAGATATAAAGGTTATGGAGTTAACAAAGATTATGTTGTGGAAATGGGATAGAGCAGATTATGGGAAAATTTAGAGTGGGGAATGGAAAATAAAGTGGCTAACAGGTTTATCTGGGCATAATTGCGGAGATATTCTTGACTTCATTTAAGGAGAAGCCACGATACATCACATATTAGAGAAAGAGGGAATGAATAAAGTACGGAAAATTAAAGTGTTTGATAATGAAGAGAGAGTATGTAATAGTGATCATAACTTCTTTATAATAGAAATGGTTAGTAGGTAATGGAGAATAGAAATAAAAGTAGAAACAATAGTGAAAGATGTGGATGGAGAGTGAAAATAAGTTGGAAGAGTATAAAATACAAGATGATGAAACCATGGAAGAGTTGGTTGGGGATGAGTATAAGGACTGGTATGGTGAAATAGAAAAAATGGCAAATAGGGTTTTAGGTGAGAATATTCAGAAAAATAAAAGTAATAAAATAATGATACTTAGTAAAAGTGTAAAAGTGAGGAAAAAAAAGTATTCAAACAATATAAGTGTGCTATTAAGAACAAAGAAAATGAAAAAGATATTAATGTTAAATGGGAAAAGTCTTAGCAAAGAAGAAGGGGGCTAAAATAGATAATTATAGAAAGAGACTGAAATTGAAAAGTGGAAGAGATAGGACTAAAATTTGGAATTACATTAAATGGAGAAATAGAGGGGAGAGAGATATAATAGTCTTACTAGGTAATGAGGAATAGAGTGTAACTAGAGAAAAATTAGAGAGAATCTTAAATAGGTATGTAATGGATATAGAAAAGATGTAAGATATGAAGAACAGAATGATAGAAAACGTGAAAGTATATAGCAGTGGTCTTCAACCTTTTCACACCTGCGGACCGGTAAAAATAAGGATAATGTTTCGCGGATCTGCAAAAGTCTATAGATAAATTTTCTTAAAGATATAAACTGCATAGCCTTAGATGAGCATAATTGTTATAACTGATCAAAACAACAATGTTAAATATACAAAATGCAGTTATATATATATGGAGTTTGTATAAAAAAACTTTTTTTAATTTTGAATTTTTTTTAGAAAAGTAATGAAAAATTTAATTCTACCCCCCCTCCCCCATAAACATCTCTCATAACTAAAAAAACAAATTAATTTATGTATGATTGATTAGATTTTGTTTTCTTTGTTTCTTTTTTTTTAATTGGGTAAAAATGAGATGAAAAAATAAATAAAAATTGTTTATATTAATTAAAAGTTTAAACCTTTATTATTTTGTTATTATAACCTTTCCTGTCAATCTACCAGGGGACCGGTAAAAAAACTTCTGCAGCCCGGCACCAGTCCGCAGACCAAGGGTTGAAAAACACTGGTATATAGTAATGGGAATATTAGGTTTACAGAAAATGAACTGAATGAAGCAGGGAAGAAATTGAAAAGTGGAAAGGCTAGAGGTTTAGATGGATGGGCAGCAGAGATGGTAATGAATTTAGGGCATAGGGCAAAAGTAAAGCTATTATCATGTTTTAATAAGATGGTACAGAAGAGTTTTTCTGGGTAGTTGGAGTTATACAAGAATAAGACTACTATTTAAAGGAAAGGGCAAAGATAATAGAAAGTTAAACAATTATGGACTGATAGCAATAACATCAGTTTTATATAAAATTTTCTCATATATCGTGGCTGGAAGGGTTGCAAAATGGATGGAAGAAAATAATATAGTGGGGGAAATGCAAAGAGGTTTTTGATCAGATAGGTGTATAGGAGATGGATATGAGTAGGAATGCATGTAGACAGTTGTATATGAGTTTTATAGATATAGAGAAGGCATATGATAAAGTAAATAGAAATATGGGTTAAGTTTAGAAATTTGGGAATGGATGAAGCTTTAATGGATATTATTAAGCAATTATATAAAAAATAATTACTATACATATCAATTAGGGGATATAGAATCAGTTAAAGTTAAAAATGGGGTGGGATTAGGCAAGGATACCCTATGTCACCTATTTTGTTTTTGTTGTATTTGAGTGAAATGGAGAAGGTAATATAAAAATTAGGAAGAGGAATAGAGATAACATTAATAAGTGGCAAGGGAGTATATACTTTGTCGGGTCTTTTATTTGCGGATAATGTCTTTTTGTGTGCAGAAAGAAGAGAAGGTATGAAAGTTATGCTGAGGCATGTGCAAGGGTGGGTAAAGAGATGGGGATTAAATTTAAGAAAGAGAAATCAAAAGTAATGATAGTTAATACTGGGGAAAGAGAAAACGAAGAATTTTTATTGGGGGATATAAAATTAAGTGTGGTGAATAAATGTAATTATTTGGGAAACATCTTAAGTATAATCAGAAAAATTGCTTAGATGAATGGGAGAAAAAATTGATAAATGAAGCAAAGAAAAGAAAGTGATTGATAAAACAGTTAACAGTGTTTTCATATAATAAATATGATGTAGCTAGAATTATATGGAAGGGAGTGGCAGTAGCAGAGTTAACAACGATGCATTATGTGTTAGCAAACTGGTATTAGATTACTTAGAAAAATGTGCAAAGGGAAGCAAGAAGATATCCATTAGATGCAGATGTGTGGACAGCAAAGGGGTCAATTCAAGGAGAAATCGGATGGTCAAGTTTTTATATGAGAGATACAAAAAGCAAAATGAAAATGTTCGGTAGATTGCAGTTTATGGATAATAAAAGAATAGCCAAAATAGTATTTAATTGGGTTATTAGTAAAGGGCTGGCAACAAGATGGGTGAGAAAGGTAATGCGTTATGCAGAAGATTTGGATAAAGAATTTATGTCAGTATACTTGTACAAAAGAAGGGTGATTGTGTTAGGAGGATTGTTGAGTGTTATAGTGGTAAGGAATGGGATTGAAGTATGGATGCATTAATAAAGAATGGGGAGTTGGAGAGATGGAGAACTAGTATGGAGAGTAAAAACAGTTTAAATATATATAAATGTAAATAGAATATTGGGTGCGAGATAATTTATGATAATATCAAGGAAAGTAGTTTACTGTTTAAGGCTCAAACGGGATCTTTAGCAATAAGGGAATATACTCGTAAATGGAATAATGTGGGTGATTTAGTCTGAAAATTGTGTAAGGAAGACAGAAAATATTAGGTATCTGTTAATTAATGTAAATGCTTGAAACCAGAAAGGGTACAAATAATGAAATTATGGAAGAATAAATATAAACAAAATGATTATATAGAAAGTGGGTTATTAGTTTTTATGCTGGGTTTGGTAAAAGATAAAGGGGATTTAGATATGAATGCCATGGAGTTGTCAAAAATTATGTTGTAGAAATGGGATGGAGCAGGATATCGGGAAAACTTAGGGTGGGGAATGTAAAGTGAAGGTAAAGTGGCTAACAGGTTTCTCTGGGCATAGTCGCTGAGAGATTTCTGACTCTGTACAAGGAGAAGTCACAGTGCATCACATCACATACTCTTATTAAATTTTATTTCTATGCGTGAAGCATATTTTCTACTTCCTACTTATAAAACAAAATTTCTCGTGTAATTACATATTCAATATGAACATCTTTTTTTAATGCATTGTTTGTACATAAGGACAGAATTTGCATAAAGATGTATGAAACTCATTAAAGTTTATATTATATCACTAAAATTAAGATGCTATTAAGAGGATGGTAAATTACGAATTGAAGATGATCAAATATAATTGATCCTATTCTCTTAATTAAATTTCCGACATGCCTACGGGAAGCAAACACAGTGTTTAGAAAAAAATTTAAAATAGCATAACTTGTGAAAACATTTTTTTTTGTCGATATGTTTTTTGTAACATCAAGTAATAATAATTTCTCTTATGAATGCAGAAATTTTGCTGATATATTTATAATGTTTAGAAACAATCAAACATTTTTGAGACATTGTAACAATAATCTGAATATTTGTTGAAAGAGGGTATCCTACATTACATATATTTTAAATTTAAATATGTTTAACATATACATTCCTATGATATTAAACCACTAAAACATCACATGATCTCCATTTCTTATGCTTACAGTAGTGTCACAAGTACAAATCAATTTAATCAACTGATGCCAGAAGGTTTGTGCATCAAATCCCTTTCTAGTGCTACTCATCTAATATCTGCAGACTAGTTGCTAGCTTGTGGTTTTCATAAGTGATAAAAGCTATACTCTAGATAGTGGATTTTGATGCACAAATCTTCTATTGTCTATTGATTATTATGGCCTGCGCTGCTATCTGGAGCGAGTTGTTACTGTTTTAGTAGATTGTGAAAGTATATGAAATGGTGGTCTTGCGAAATTTTAATGGTTTAATACCAATCCAGGCCAAAGTATGTTGGTGATTATGTTTATTAAAAAACGGGACATTAAAATGTTTAGTACTGAACTAGGTTCAGATCTGTATGACTATACAACACAGTAAGCTTGAATTACTTATATCTTTATAGTCAACTAAAGAAGTAAAAGACAGCTTCTGGTGGACTGCATTAAATCCAAAGATTTAGTTGTAGTGTTCTCAGGAGTAAGGCTCCCACTGATGAAAGCCACAAGTTAGAAACTAGTTTGGGGACATTTGATGAGTTAGTACTGTATAGGGATTTTGATGAACAAACCCTTAGCATCTATCGATTACTATGGTTTGCACTGGACAGCACTATTGTATGGAGAGAATTACTACAATAAAGTTAATAATTATACATAAAAAATAGAATAAAATATAATTGTACACACAAAAAATAAAATATGCAATTATAAAGACTGTGTAATTGAGAGATAATACATATTTACTGAACTTCACTTAAATATCTGGATAAAAAAACTTGTATCCCCTTTTTTTGTGTGGGGGGGTGTATATATATATATATCTGATTAAAATTGATAATGATCAAGTATTAAAACACAATGCTTACATGTTTAAAATTCATATTTTTATGAATCTATATAACTTATTGCATATTTGCAGTTGATGACTTAGTAACATTGTTTTTAATGACCTCTTTATTAGTCTATATAGACTTGATAGTTTTTGAAACATTATGTTACTGTTTAATGTTTATTTGGAGCAAAATATTATTTCTGCTTAGTTTTTGTATAGACTCTAACCCTAACCTAGGGGTATGTCACATTGCTATCAGTTACACTGGCAGTAAATGAAGCTGTTTATATTGTAATTTTATATGTTTATAGGATTATAATAAATTGGTATTTTTATTAAATTTTTATTTTTAGCTACAATACAAGCCCAAAAAATTTAGGAATTTTTAAATCTTTGGAAAGAAAAATATGAAATTATATGAAAATTTTTATATGATTATGTGCATAACTATAGGAGTCATCATTTACTCAGTTTGCATTATTAATAATAAATTCATCATATCTTTCATCTTGAGTTATCTGTGTGAATAATCAATAAATATTGAATAGTAGTGCCAACTAGATCCCTGGACTAGTTTCTGGCTATTGGCCTTCATCAGTAAGAAGCACTGAATTGCATTAGTCTGGAAATCTGTTTTCCATTAATTCATGCTTATTTCTGCATATGACTCTTAAGAGATATAGGTAGTTTACCACCCTATAGTCATATGATATCTTTTTAGTATCACTAAAATATATAATTATTAATATAGTTTCAGAACTAGTATTGAATTTTTCGGGCTATTAATTTGAATAAAGAAGTAAAGATAGCTATATGACAAATATGCAATCCAATAGTGCTCTTACCTGATGATAACTATAGTCAGAAACTTAGCTAAATGGCTCCAGAGTAAAATGATACAAGTATTCTGTTGTTGGTACATATATTAAATGTAATATAAGAGAGTCATAATGATATGTCGTTAAAAGTTTTTTTAAGATTTTTTGTAAAGGATGAGGATAGAAAGTGTTAGAAATCATACATGAAAAGTGAATGTATATTTTAGTAATGAGATTCAAAGTGAAAATTGAATGTGTTCCAAAAGGTAAATTTTGTATTTATACGCAAATATATAGTTTTAATATTATTTACTCGCATATTATATTCAATTTTTTATATATATGCAAACAGGCAGATGAAGGGTTAAAATAATTGTGAAGGATGGGGGGGGGGGCTCTTTTGTTTTGTTAAAACACATGTATGCATATTGTTGTATGGGTGGATGAATGAACGCAATTAAAAGTATATATTTTATTCCCAAGTTGGAATTTGCTACATTTCATTTTATTCATGATAGAAAGGAGATATTAAATAAAAAGCTTATTGAAATTACATAAATTATTAGCTATGCGAAGGTACTTTAATGAAGGTACTATCCAAAATATTTGAAGAGAAGGAAAAACAAAGAGAAAAATGGGAAAGTAACTTATAGGTGTTCAATGGAATTTTTTTGTGGCCTTGACAAAGAAAAAAAAGGGTGCTAAAAGCTTTTGCTTTTGTTTTCATAGAGAGCTTGGACCTAAAATGTCACGTGATAGAGAAGTCAAAGAGAGGGACGGAAATTCATGAAATTTTAGAACTTTCGAGAATTAATGAAAATCTATAAAAACATTAACTAATTAATTCAAAAACATCAATATAGTTTTCGTTTGATATGGTTGGAAGGGAAGTAAAGAAATCCATCATTTAACTGCATTATTAAATTATTACCCAGAAGGCATCAGGTCGGTGTTATTTTCTGAAACAAGTAGTGTATTTGCCAGCTATGATCATCTCTGGGTAAAAACTGTAGCATGTTGGGTTAAACTGCTACAACCAGAAATATTTGCCTACTCTTGAAGGAAACTGCTCCAAAGCATTTGGACTGAGGTCGACATCAAAATTTAACACAAAATGAGAACCAAGCAGACTGGATACATCTGGAATCATCAATTTCAATGGCCATACTGTCCAGCAAACTTATCATCACCTTTATGGATTCGTAGTTTTCCCTTGGGAAATTCCAGGTAATAGATACATTTTATCATATATTTCTTTTAGTCCAAATATTAGTGCATTTTTGTTTTTGTACTAACGTACAGAAATGTTTATATAGTGACAGTCTGTTCAATTGTATTCATCATTCAAAACAATATTTCATGTCTGAATGGATTAGATATGTGTTTTCTTTTATATATTTTACTGCTTGATTTACTGATCTATGCAGCATGTGTATGCTTGTGTTTTTTTTTTTTAAATATTCGAGCACAAAATAATATTGTTATCCTTCATGGTCTATTAATTTTATTAAAGCTAAGATAAAACATATCTATATCTGTGCTGTTTCTTTATTTCAGGTTTTATAGAGAGTGCAGGGAAATAAATCTGAATAAATGTAATAATTATTTAGTTAGGGTACTTGCATCCCTAATTTTGCAGTCCGCATATTTTGCCATGATTTAAATACCACCTGCCCTGAGTAAGTAAACAGTGGCCAGGTCTTCCAATTATTCCTTATTGTTTTCTTTGTAATCTCTTTCCGCATAATTCTTATGTAAATAAGATTGGTACTTGGAGTCATAAGTGATGACCATAAATATGCTGGGTGAGAAATTGAGTAAATATTTAAGAAATATTTTAAAGAAATATTAAATTTCTTGGAGAAATATGGTAGGGTATAGATTTGCCTCAATAATTGATAATGTGAATGTGCAGATAGCTGTATAAATACAATACGGGAAAAAGCTGATTTCATTAGAATGGTGCCTAACGTGGACAGTAGTGGGTATGGCCTGGAAATGACATTGTCACAAGTGCAAGTGAATGGTCATATAGGGCTCTTGTATTACCTGAATCGATTACTCAAAGGATCTGAACCCCCTACCAAAAAGGAAGCCCTGGCAATCATTTGGGCACTCTTGTTAGGGTCAAAAGTAATCATGGTCACGGACCACAAAAGCTTGGAGTTCATCAATCACAGTTACCTAACCACTCGGAGAATATTGTAGCCGATATTTTTAGCGAGAAGCTTGTGTGTTCAGTCTCAACATTTGCAGGTAGAAAATTTATGCATCGCAAGAGTAGGCTGAAGAATACATGAAGGGGTCGAAAATGATCTTAAACAGTTGGCTTAGCACACCCAATTGAAACAAGTAATTGAGCATTTGGAAGTAGAGGGACCAAGGTTGTCAGATGGTATGAGCATAAAATTGGACATTATAGAATAAACCAATCCATGCTTCAATGTAGAATTTGAGATGATTCGGAAGAACGGAGACCAGTTATACCTTGACAAATGCGAGATACTATGATGGTTCCTGTCCACCAGGTATGTATATGGGCACTATGGGGTGTGGAAAGACCGAACATTGGCTCAAGAAATGGGCCGGGCGTGCATAGTAAGATCATCGCTGTCATAAGCCAATGTGAAATTTGTCAGAAAATCAAATCAGCGAATAGAAGTTACATGGCCCCGATGATTTCCATGATATCAATGAAACCATGCGAGATGACAGTAGTGGATTATTACAGTCCGCTACCGGCATACAATAAGTATTTACTGGTGATATACGATTTGTTTTCCAAATTCGTGTCTGCCTACACAATACCTCAAGTGAATGCGAGAAACATGATACATGTACTTGAAAATACACAATTTCCATCAGTGGAAAAACCTCAGGTTATTTTCTCAGATCACAGAATGCCATTTATATCTGGAGAATGGGGAAGGTGATTCCAGAGATTAAGGATCCAGTATATATTAACATCCACATCCTCAATCAAATCTGTATAAACAGGTGTTGGGCAAGTTGGGGAGACATTAGAACCTACATCCCATACCACCACAGAGTTGGGCTTTAAAAGTTTCAGACATACTCAATTACATTAATTGGTCAGTCAATGAATCAATGGGGTTTTCACCTGTGCGGTTACACTTTGACAAATATGCTCTAAATTAATCCCTGATATCTTACTGGGAATGGAAGAAAAGGCAATATATACCGAAAGTGATCACAAGCAGGCATATCATACTTTTAAAAAGGCACCAAAAGTGGAATAGAAAGTCAATGGGAACCTCCCATAGATTTAAGGTAGGTGTCAGAGTTATGATAAAGACGCCACATGTGAGTGAACAAGGGAAGTTTATATGTAGACAATTCTGTAATTTATATAAGGGTCATTTCAAAATCGTGAAGTGTCAGGAGACAATGCATAGAGACCATGCTCCTAAATTAATCCATGATATCTTACTGGGAATGGAAGAAAAGGCAATATATACCGAAAGTGATCACAAGCAGGCATGTCACACTTCTAAAAAGGCACCAAAAGTGGAATAGAAAGTCAATGGGAACCTCCCATAGATTTAAGGTAGGTGTCAGCGTTATGATAAAGACACCACATGTGAGTGAATCAGGGAAGTTTATATGTAGACAATTCTGTAATTTTTATAAGGATCATTACAAAATCGTGAAGTGTCAGGGAGACAATGCATAGAGACCATGTAGGAGATAAAGGTGTGCTATAATGCTCGGTTATTCACACCTTGCTGTCCTATCAGGACAGTAAGGAGTAGGTTAGTATTTAGTGGTTTGATTTGAGTCATTCAAATACATAAGCTGCATTTGAAGGCTTTCGAATGGGTGGGGGGGGTATTATAACAGGATGGGTTCAAACTGTTCCAAAAGGTAAATTTTGTATCTATATGCAGATATATAGTTTTAATAGCATTTATTCGCATACGATATTCAATTTTTTTTATATATATATTGAAACAGTAAGATTTGAATTCAAATCTTAGTTTCAGCTCAGTTCTATCATCTCTCCACCTCTCACCCATTATTATTATCTTACATAGGTTCTGACCTCGAATATTGGACTTTGTGCGTAATATTAAAATATCGTATATATGTACACACTCCAATATGAAGTCTATTTTAAAAATGTAACGCACTGCAGATGATTTATTAGATTTGTAACACATAATTTTGTGTAAGATTTGATAATTGCATTATTCTTTAGATCAGATTTATGTAATATTTTAAATTATAAAAATCTAAAATATTTCTTTTAACTTTTAAAGGTAAACGTATTTAAAAATAGATATAATTTTTTAAGATTTAATAGTTGCGTTATTATTATTATTTAGGTCAGATTTATAAAATCTAAAATATTTTTTTTAACTTTTAAAATTAAATGTATTTAAAAATAGATATTCCCCTGCTAATTAGAGTTTGCAAGTCATATTGGAAGGGGGGAAAGATAATAGAGCTGAGAAGTATTCCTAAATTCGTCATTTAAAAGTTTGTTAAAAGTATTTGTAATTAGGTCAAAAGTAATGTAAATTAAAAAGGTGGTCAGATTGAAATTGCGATTTCAACATATGCTTCTGATCTACCAAACCGTGCCACTAATGCATCCATTACTGAAGGGATATATACACAGACCAGAGAGATCACTTGGATGGATGACACAATTGTTCGATGGATCCGAAAGATAAAAAGAGAAAGAAATAAAAGCAACAGGCTGGTTATCTTGAAAGGCTTATTGTCATTGGTAATTCGTTGTTGCTGTTAAATTTTAAAAAGTTATGCTGTTGCTGTTACTTTGTTTCAGATCCAGATCATACTTTAACCTAACAATGTGCAAGGGTGCGAGGAGTAGGGTGACTGCTGCGCTTCTCCGGACTGTGGCTATGGAAATATGGAGCTTTTCATAATACAAAGGAAACAAACTTGAAATCAAACTACTGCGTGTATATATCTTCAAAATATAAATGCTGTTAAAGAAGTAACCTTAGACTCTCCCATCAAGTGTGCACACTTCAAATGATCGAAGGTAAAATGATACCCAAAAGGAAAAGACTCTCTTTTGAACTCTTAATATAAATTTCTATTACGTGCTGTGTCTTTAACGTGTTGACTCTTAACTTAAATATATTGTAACGGGCACATACGCCATTGCATTATTTATTTTAAAAATTGAGACATTGAAAAGTTCGAATTTAAAAACTTCTTTTTTTAAGACATAAAAATTGAAGACATAAAAATTGAAAATTAATTCTATTTCAAACTCTAATATATAAAATCGCACAGATAAAAAATTATTAAATGGAAACTTTATTAAGAAGAAAAAAAAAGTATTTTAAAACTAAATTTTCAGTAAAGATTTAAAGATAAAAATATATCTAAGTTTGTACAAAAAAAAATTAATTAATGTTATTGAAAAATGGAAATGATTATTTTAATTAGTCCAAGTGAACTAGCCCTTGAGCATTTCATAATATATAATCAAAGGTCAGATAGGAGAGGAAAAACAATAGGAACTAATGGCCAATGAAAGAAATCCATCTGGGAATCGGACCTCAACGAAAAGACCATCGTCATGATGTAATGTTGAGTTAATCCGCAAAATTAATATAAAAAGAAAAAGTTGGGAAATAAATTTTAGTGAGTGAAGATAGGAATTAAGAGATAGATATGTGTTAAGTCGGAGAGAGTTGGTGGAGAAGGGGTTGAAAAGGCGCACTTTTCAATCCCTTCAGTTTTGCAAAAAGGAAAGAGAAATAGGACCACAGGACATTGGGGAATTAATGCTGGCTCCAAATGGCAAGCAACTGCAAGAAATTAGAAACTACGGACTTGTTAAAATCGTAAGAATTTTATGAAATCTAATGAACATTAATTAATTTGAAAACAATAAGAACTCTAAAATATAAACTTTCCCAGTATTTAAATTATTGAAATAGAAATTCCTATCTGACCAAGCTTAATCAGTTAGTAATAATTGTTTTATTGAATGTATTATTATTTTTTGTAAATCATTTCCATTAATTTATTTTTTCTGCTCTTTTAAGTTTTTCTTATGATTTTTTTTTTTTGTATAAACAACTTTTAATAAATATTAAATTTAAGTCGGGCGTGAATATCTGCATAGATTTGTAAAATTATATATGTGAGTTTAATTGAGGGTAATCTTAGGTTATTTGTTTCGTAATTAAATTGGGTCAATGGATTGGATATATTGGTGTAATTAGTAGATGTAGTATGAGATTCGCTACGGGCAGGATTGATTTATACGCTGCACACCCCCTTTTTGCCTATGGAAGGGATAGTAAGACGGAAAACGCAGTCCCTTCCTATGGAGTTTTTTTTTTATTGTTCTTTTTGCCGACAGATGTAGCATTCCTGTTTGGTTGAGAGTCAATGCCGTCTATTAACCATGCTGTTCAGATATACATTCATGACTATGTTATTTTGTGCTGTCATATTCATGCTACATTGAATACATCGATATATCAGATAGATTGGCATTGGTTTGACTGCGAACTTTTGGCTTAGGGTTAAATAAGGGATAGAACATTTTCTTTTCAAATGAAATCTATGTAGTCTATTCATACTCGACACTTTAATAAAATATTCAACTCATCTTTGCGAACTTATAAAAGTTAAAATGTAAATTAAATTCTAAAATCAAGTTAAATTATAAAGTAAAAGTAATGCTAAAATGATTCAAAATTTATATGTGTGTTAATAAATGTTTGTGTGTATAATTACTGGCAGTGGCTTATTTTATTCTTTTTTTTATTATTAAAAATATTCTTAGATAAGAATTTATAAAATATAAATCTCTGCTGTTCCACTGAGCTAGGGCATTAGGCTAACGGTCGGTCAAAATATATAAAGTAAAAAAAATTTTTTTTTTAACTTACGTATCTGCCTACTATATAAATTTTCTAGGTTCAAATAACCTAGTGGCACCCTTTAGTGCAGATTACGGTAAGGCTTATCTTTAAAGCTAAACTCTCACCTCCATTGTTAAATATTTGTAATAATTCTCAGTTCCTCTTATAAATATATGTTAAAACGTAATGTAATATCTTATAAATCTTATGAAACTTATTCTTATTCCTCTACTTGGGTATCTATAATTTTTGTCATTTGTAATATATATATATATATTTCATGCCTACATGATTTCCGAGCTGATGTTTTCTAACAAATAAAAACTCGTAAAGAGTCACTACTTATTTGCGCGATTTTTTAGATTCGCATAACATCCCCTTTCTCTTTTTATAAATGCTCAGCTTGGGAATTATAAATTTATTCTTATGTGTTATAAATATTATAGAGGCGAGACCTTATAATCTTTGGTATAACGTGTTAGCCACTTTAGCAATCATTTCATTTTTAAATCGTATATTAAATTATATTTCATCAAGTCTTATCAATCTAGAGTATTATAATCATAAGGGGGGGGTAGTAGATATATCTTAATTTGTTTAATCAGTGTGGGGATTAGAAATAAATTCTCTGTTTTAAAAGCATAGTAATAATAATAAAATGATTTGCATTGATTTTGTGAAATGCGTTGGCTTGTGAATGCAGATTAATTTAAACCGCAGAAACGAAATAGTCGGATTCTTCAAATACTCTAGTTCCCATAATAATCGGACATACAGAAATGACCCCAATGGTAACTAACTTCGTCACGCGGTCAGGAATGGAAAGGCTAAGACCTCATACCGATGCCGCGCTCATGACTGCTCCATAATGGCTCTGGCCCGATGATTGGCCGTCTCCCGTCTAATGTTTCTCAGCGGTTGTACTCTAAAAAGCCGAATCTCCTTAAATTCGGCAGCACTTAAGCCTATCGCATGTCACTTTGTTTATGAATATAAATATCTATGCTAGATCTGTTTCCACTCCTTTCACATCATCTATTATAGTAATAATTTCGTTAATATAGACATCTTTTAATAATACACATGTAATGATTGCTGGATTGGCATATACCCTCATACTTGAGATCTCATCTCATAATCTCGCAATATCCACATTTAAACATGAGGCATGAGGTGAAATTGAATAATGATACCCCAGTAGCGTAATTTAACTCTTATTAAATATTTTATATACCTATTCGTGTGTTTGCTTGTCTGTTTTGTTTAATAGTAGTGTTCAATATCTCATTTTAAATTATAAGCGCATTAAAGTAAATAGCAGTAGCCCTTAATCTTAAAATAATTTAGTTAGAGTCTCTTGTATCTACCTGACCACCAGGTCTAGAAAGATATTTACTATTGTTATGGTATATGCATTGTCATGTGGGTTTTTTGTGAAATAAAATGATTGTTCAAACATGGTACTGCTCTTCGAACATGGTGGGGGAATTTTGCAACGTGTTAACGGCATACGAGGTTCTTACCGTTACAATATATATATTCAAATAGATAATGGGTTAAAATAATCATGAGGGATGGGGGGGTGTTTGTGCTCTTTTGTTAAAACACATATATTGTTATTGTTGTATGAGTGGAAGAATGGATACAATTAAAAGGATATATTTTAATTCCAAGATGAAATTTGCTAAATTTCATTTTATTCACGATAATGGAATGGTAAGAAAAGTAAAGCTGCTTCAACCTAACCAAGAGATATAGTCCGAGGGTTTCCAACTTTGTCTATTTCTCCAGATTAATACCAAGCGACCTACTTCCCAAACCTCACTAGAATTAATTCTTTAATGTATGTCCGGTGGTCAGGGAAGAGATGAGACCACAAAAAGGAATTTTGATATATATATATAATGACCAGGTTTACATATAGATATCACAAAAAACAATACTAGAGTTGTGATATATTAGTGAATAAAAGATAAAAAAAAATGTAGTTGTAACTTATGTCTCATGTGGCCACTGGATGACGCTGCAGTACCATCAACAAGCCATATTGAGCCTGGAAGTGACAAAAAGAAAAAAATGCTGAAATCATCGAAGGTACAAAAAATTAAAAAAAAACACTGAAATCATTGATGGAACAAAAAATCAAAAAAAAAATCCCCTGAAATCATCAATGAAACGAATCGAAATCCCCCCCCCCCCGAAGAATTTCTATCCAAAAATAGCTAAAATGGACAAATTACAATGAGTAAATCACACAATTCCTTCTAAAATACAACTTAAAAAAAAAAAAAAACAAGAAAAGGCTATGAAATTCGAATTAACACAGAAACAGTAAAACTATGTCTAAAAAATGAACAATGGCAGATGGGTCTTCATTAAAAAGGCACGTGAGTTATCAAAGCAGAATTTCATCAATATTCAGCTTTCAAAATTTGCAAATATGCATCTGCGAACCCAAAGCATCGATTAAATAAACTAAAAAGAACATTACACAAGAGATTCTATTTATGAAATTAATTATACTTTGTTTTGAAATAAGTTTAACATAAAAACGACCCCCCCATGAAGAATTTCTAACCAAAAGTAGCTGAAATGGACAAATTGAAAAGACTAAATCGCACAATTTCTTCTAAAATACAAATTAAAAAACAAAACAAGAAAACTACGGAATTCAAATTACAACAAAAACAGAAAAACTATAATGTAAATGTCTAAAAAAGTAATGAAGCCTCATTAACTGATAATGGGGATGGCGTAGTTTTCAAAAAATATATACTAAATTTCATCACTGTTTAATTAAAGAAATAAAAGACTTGCAACATTTTCAAATATGCCTTTGCCATCACATTTCAAAAATTTATCAAATTATTTTTTCTCTGCTTTCAAATTATGGAAAAGCATCAAAATCAAGTACTTTTCAAAAAGATTCTAAAGCAATGATTAATATATATTAAAAAGCAATAATAAATGTACATGGGAAATTATATTTATCAAATTTATTATATTCTGCTTTGAAATTATGGAAAAGCATTTAAATATTTTAAAAATAGATTTATAGAGAAAAATTCTTACCCAATTTTTTTTCAAGGCTGTTTTGTAGCAGGTTGGTTATTATTTTCAGCCTTCTTGCAGCACATGTAAGTAAGTAATAATGCTTTTTTTCAAACAGATTTCATTCAGCACTAATAACAACAGATTTAATACTTTTATTTATATCAAACTAACAGTCATCATCAGAGCTACAATATTCAAATATATAATTATACAATTAATATACTTATCCACATTTTCATATACATAATTAAATACACATTATAAACAAAAATAAGTATACATTTTAATCTGACCATTATAAAGAATCATTTTCCATTTTATTACTTTATTCTTTAAATAATTCTATCAAAATTTATGTTATATCACTTTATTTTATTTTTTAAAAATATTATTTATTATAATAATTATAAACTTTAAAATTTATTCTACTATTTAATACATATTGTCATTTTACTTATAAAATCAACTTCTAATCTTTTATTTTTATTAAATATTTTATAATTATCAATTAACTTTTCCCACATTACAAATTTTATAAACAATTATTATTAATAAAGTTAGAATTTGAAAAAAGGTTAAAAGAATAAAGTTAAAGAAAATGACGACAGAGAGAGTGTTAAACAAGTGTACAAATTTTGAAAATTTAGTCAGTTGGGTTTTGAAAATAGGATTGTCAAGAGGTAGGTAATTTTTGTAATATAAAAAATAATAATTTGTAATGCGGGAAAAGTTAATTGATACTTATAAAATATTTAATAAAAATAAGAAAAGATTAGAAGTATAAGTAAAATGACAATAATATGTATTAAATAGTAGAATAAATGTTAAAGTTTATAATTATTATAATAAATAATATTTTTAAAAAATAAAATAAATTGATATAAAATAAATATTGATAGAATTATTTAAAAAGTAAAGTAATAAAATGGAAAATGATTCTTTATAATGGTCAGATTAAAATGTATACTTATTTTTGTTTATATTGTGTATTTAATTGCGTATATGAATATGTGGATAAGTGTATTAATTATATATTTGAATATTGTAGCTCTGATGATGACTGCAGGACAGTCGAAACTGTTAGTTTGACTTAATTAAAAGTATTGATAAACTGTTTAAGAAAGGTGTAAATGGTATGACTTATTAGGGACATGGCAAATTTAGCATTTCAATTAAACTACTCATAAACTTGTGTTTTTACAAGATCAGTTGCTTGCAATCTGTTTCAGGCATTGCAATGTTTTTACCTACTGTTTTCTGTAAACAAAAACAGAATTTCACTTTCTTCAAACTTTTTCAGGCATTATAAAAATCAACCAATATGCAAAACGCACTTTACAAAAAAAAAATTACTATGTGGCACCATGATTTCACACAATGATATCATTTAGCAAATTGATTCAGAAGGGTTCCTACAAAAAAATATGTAACAGCAGAATTATGTACTACAAAGGCTCACAAACCAGAGGACGACTTTGGTTATTTTTGCCCCCCCCCCCGTTTATGAATGAAAGCATTTCTTTAATTATTATTTTTTAGTTTTAGAAGGTTTATATAAAATTTCATACTGCTAGGTAACAGGATTGTGAAGACTACTAAGTCCAATTGAATGTAGGGAAAAAACAAAAGTAATAATGATATATGTTGGGGTAAGAGAAGAGAAAGAATTTTTATTGGGATCTAAAGATAAATATGATAAATAGATAAAACTATTTGGGGATCTTCTTAAGTAAGCAGAGAAATTGCTTGGATGAATGGGAGAAAAAATTGATAAATGAAGCAAAGAAAATGAAGGAACTGATAAACAAATTAACAGTGTTTTCATGTAATAAATATGATATAGGAAGAAATGTATGGGAGTGACAATAGCAGGGTTAACTTATGGTTACAATGCTTTGTATGCTATTAAAGTAGTGTTTAGATTACTTAAAGTTCAAAGAGAAGTAGGGAGGCATGCATTAGATGCAGATGTATGGTCGGCAAAGAAGGCGATTCAATGAGAAATGGGATGGTCAAGTTTTTATATGAGAGATACAAAAAAAGTAAAATGAAAATGTTTGGTAGATTGCAGTTTATGGATAATAAAAGAAAAGCCAGAATAGTATTTAATTGGGTTATGAATAAAGGACAGGCAGCAAGATGGGTGAGAAAATATGTACAAAAGATGAAATGATTGTGTTAGAATTGTTGAGTGTTATGGTGGCAAAGAATAGAAGAATAGATGCGTTAATAAAAAATAGAGTTGGAGAACTAGATAGAAAGTAAAAATAGATCAATTATATATAGAAGTAAATAATATTGGGTGTGAGTTAATTTATGATACTAGCCAGGAAAGTAGTTTATTGTTTAAGGCTCAAACAAGATCGTTAGCAACAAGGGAATATATACATAAATCGAGTATTGTGGGTGATTTAGTCTGCAAGTTTTGTAAGAAAGGCATGGAAAATATTAGGCATCTGTTAATTGAATGTAAGTGCTTACAAGCAGAAAGGATACAAATAATGAAGTTGTAGGAGAATAAATATAAACAAAGTAATTATACAGAAAGTGAGTTCTTGGGTTTTTATGCCATAGAGTAGATAAAGATGATGTTGTGGAAATGGGCATAGAGAAAAAATATAGGAAAAACTTAGGGTGGGGAATGGAAAGGGAAGATAAGGTGGTTAACAAATTTCTCTGGGTATAGTGGCTGAGAGATTCCTGACCACTATCTTTTTGCTAAAATTGGTTGCAAACTAGAAATATGTATTGTTGAGAATAAATAAATATGCAAAGTTTCAATTAGATTGAAAATTTGGGAAGTGGGTGAAAATTGAATTACAAGTTAGACAATGGACAATCAGAGTAATATAAATAATGGTATATAAAAATATTAATTATTTTAAATGACACAAATAGAAATTAGTGATGCTAATTGTAATAAAAAAGTGATTTTTTTATTATTATAAACTAATATCTAAAAGTCTATCTTATCTTTAGATTAACATTAAATAAACTTTGAAACTATATAAAAATTCTGATTACTATATCTAAAATTGTTAAGTAAAACAATTGTATGGTAAGTACAGTAATTGGCTAAAACATATAAATGAGCCACAAATAAATAGTTATTATTTAATAGTTTACTTTGAATGAACAAATAAAAAGTATGTTTGATTAGATCTCTCTTATTTCAAATATATTTATAATTTAATTAACTTCTAATTTGTAATCTATTATTCTTTTTTTTTTTTTTTGAAAATCCACTGAATATTATTTTAATGGGTGTGTGTATATGTATATAATAGTTGTGATGAAAATAGTTTTGAAGTGTAATTGGGTTTAGTGTGATTTTATCCTTTTTATTATTATTATTTGGAGTAGTTTAGTAGTAAATTAATCTTATTAAGTGTTTATTATATAAATATATAACAAATAATTTTAATCAGTAACAATTATAAACAGCTAATCTGCACTCTAATTGTTATAATTTAAGTCAGTTTGCCTTAAATATCTTGGTTAATGTAATATTTGCTTTTCTGGTTATGTTCCAGTAATAAGCAGCTACTTTAATAATGCTTGGGTGGTTTCGATTATTACACATAATTGACATTGTAAATAACTGTTTGGTATATATTTGATGTTTGTTCATTTATTTGCAGTTTTAAATTGAGCTCTATTAATTTAAATACCTTGCATTTAACATTCACTTTTCTAACTGCTGTGGTATTAAGTTAATTTTTCACATAAAGTCCTTGGATACCCAGTAAGAAGCAGCAATTTTCTTACTAAAAAATGTGATTGAATTGTGGTTACCTGTTTATATTGCGGTATTTCAGATGCATCAATTCAGATGCTATATATATATATCATTAAAAACTAGTCAACTCTTAGACAATAACAATCAACAACTTCACACTATAATCATGCACATAATTAATCATGGAATTAAACTTTGTTGGAATGCTTTTGATAGATATAACTTAATATTAAAAGGAAATATATTTATGTGTTTAAAAAGGAAGGTTTTTAATAAATATGTGTACCAGTTCTTATTTATAGATCTGAGTCTTGTTGGCCATTTGACAGAAGAGCAATACAGAGACTGCAGATCACTCAACAAAGTATGGAGAGATGTATGATAGGAGCAACAAGAAGAGATCGAAAATAAAATATATGCATGAGAGAACAAACAGATGTTACTGATATCATTGAAAGAATTAAAAGTATTGAAATGGAGTTGGGCTGGATATAGTTGGGCAGTTGAATTCTTAAACTGGATTCCAAGAGATTGTGAAAGACCTAAAAGAGGTAACATATGAGATGGATGGATGAAATAAGACAGTGTATTGGAGTAATGTTGAGAAGAGCGAATAGAGATTGGAGAAGATAGATTGAACTTGGAGGGACTTTTATCCTATACCGGATCTATAGTGGTTGAAAAGGATGATGATGATATACACACATATACATAATATAATCCTACAATTCTATCACATAAATAAACATTTTGTTATATAAAATCCACGCCAAATTTTTTTGATGAAAATTATAAGACTAAATGATTATTTTATCCTAATGAATAATAAATATGATATAATTAAAACTAAATTTTGGAATGAATCAGACAAATATATTTTGTTTTAAATTTATACTAAGACTATTTAGCAGGAAAAGCAGTAATTATAATTTCATTTTTAATTAGCTTGTCTGTAATTATGTTCATAAAATTATGATCATTTAACCTTGATTGCAGTTTTCGACCAGTTTTCATTATGTAAGGATAGATAATATCAAAATGCTAATATATAATATAGATTATACATGATTGTATTTTTTGTTATATGTGCTTAATATGCTTTTTTCTTTTTTTTCCCCCTTTTTTATATTTATTTATACCATACCAAAATATACACTTTATTGATATAAAAGTTTAATAAATTTTCATTTAGACAATCGATGATACCTCAAGGTTTAGAAAAAATTTCCGACCAGCTTGGTTATTTAATACTCAAGGAAGATGGCGCAGTTATCTCAGTAAGGTTTTTTCTAGTTGTGTTTGCTTATATATTATTTTTATAAAATTTAATCTGATTTCATTTTTATTTTTTAGTCATCAGGAGATTTAGAAAATAATGAGCGGATAGCCACCGTATTTGTAAATATGCTTAATCTTGCTGGTAGAATTTGTTTATCACATGATTCAGTTGAACATTATAATAGATTAACAGGTTAGTGATGTGTGTGGCTGTGTAATGTTTACATTTATGCACTGTGTGACTAAATCCGAATAAATTATTGTAATAATTCAGAAGTCGGATTCCTAATATATCATTTTTAAATAACTTGCAAAGAACACCCATTTTTTTTAAAAAATGATTCTTTGAGAATGTGATTTAAAAATTATAGTAACATATGATGGTTAGTTGTTACACGAATAAATATATTTTCACATTGTATATTTAATAACTATAATTTATTTACACACTTATTAAAATTAATAAAATATATGTCTTAAATGTTGTGTAATAAATATTTGTAACCAATCAAATTTTTCAGATTTGCAATGCATTCCCCCAACCTTGTTATAAATATTGAATTATTGGGCAATGTAAAATGTCTTTTACTTTACATGCATTTTTATCAGAAACCATAGTTTTTTTGTTGAAATGCCTAATTATCTCTTAGAAACAACACACTTTTCTGTTGTATGTTTTAATTACATTTACTACCAATTTAATTTTGACGGGTGAATGTTTTAGCAGTCAGTTATTTACAAATATAAATATAATTTGTCTACCTTACTTCCAAACACTTTTTAGCAAAAATTTTTTTATCGTGTCTATACACACAATCTGATGTTTTGACTATCCTGCAGCCTTCCTCATAGCCACTCCTATAAGGAAGTGCTAGATTTAGTTACATTTGTTTACAAATATAGTATTTAGCTTATCTGTTCTTCAGGATTCTTATTTTATAACAGCTGGGAATAATTAATATATGCATTACAACATGCTCAGTAGAAGAAAAAGATTTGATTTACAAATATTTATCAGGTGCATTTATCAACGTGTGTATATATATATTTTAATGTCATATTTCTGTTCCGTTTAAGTGTTATATAATATGGATATTAGTTTTCCCTATGTATTTCAAAATATGAATATTGAAAAATTGCTTAGTTTAATACCATATATGTGATATAACTGATTACTTAAATATTCAATCTCCAAAATTAAACTGGTTGTATTTAAATATAAAAAAGTCTATTGTTCCTGCAGGGATGCAGGGTTTATGATGAAATGCATATATCAAGATTTGTAATAAGCTTCCGGAGTATGTCACAGATATGGAAGATTTGATTGGTTATACATGTATGAATGTGTAATTTATCCAGAATATTTTATAAAGTTAATTTGTATTCTTCAACGAATACTTCGATCATTAGTAATCATTTTGTTCATTAAACAAAATGGTAGTGTTTTCACCCACTGGACAAGCTGCCAGGTGACGCTGCAGAAACCTGTAAGTGATAAATTTCTAAAAACAAAAATTGCTGAAATTGAAATTTGGACCTCCTCCCCCCCCCACGCACGAAAACAAAAACGGCTCAAAATCGCTGATATTGAAATTTAAAACAAAAATTGATTAGAACATCGGAGGCAAGAAATGGTTAGAACCCCCCTCCCCCCGTGCACGAAGATTTCAATGAAAAATAAGAAGGGTGCAAATTATGAATGCTATTTTCAAAATCCTATGAAATAAATGAAAAAAAATTATAATAAAAGCCTACAAAATTAAACAAAAACATACTAAATCTCAAAAAAAAAAAATTAACAATGACAAATTAATACAGTACATTTGAAAAAAAAATTACTCTGACTTTCAATACTATAATGATGGGGAGTGTAATAATTGACATTAAATGTAGATAACAATGAGTGAATTAAAAAATAAAAGTAGTTATAAAATGCAAAAACAACAGCATGAAAAATGGCAGAAAATTTGTTAAAAAAGAATCATTCTCAGTTATCTAACTAACAGATATAATAATAATTCAAACCTTAATAACAGACTAATACATATTAAATAATCAATGTTCGTATTAACCTATAATTATTACAGCCTTCGCTCTGAATTTTATTACAGACTATAATCAATAGTGTCATTAGAGTTTAAATTCAGTTAATATGTTACTCTATTACATCGCACATATATAAAATCAACAAAATATAAATAAAATAATCAGAATAGAAAATAGAATTTCAAAATAATTAAAATAGATTACCAATTTCCCTCGAGAGTGAGTTGATCATTCAGGAGGTCATTGAATTTTTTCATCCTTGCAAAATGAAACTTGGGCATTCTAGATCTCTCCATTAGTGACAAAATATGGGATTTATATATTAAATTTTTTCTGTCTATTGATCGCGTTTTCTTTCACTTAAAGTTTGTTATTTTTAAAATAACTTACGCACAATTTTGAAATGTAGATAGAAACTGAAAAAATAGCATAAATATTTTTGGTACTATTTCTACTATAAAGAAATTTCCAGAACTCAGGTCATGTGACATAGTGGTGTTATGAGTTTTGACACTGAGAAATCAACAAGTGTATTTTTTTAGAAAGTGAAAGTATTTTTTTAAAAAAATGAAAATAATATATTCATTTTCTTTAAGTCAATAATATTAACAAATTAAAAATCCTTCTCCTTTTCAAAAACTTTATTTTCTTATATCAATACTGAACATATATTTATGTAATACAAAACTCCAACGTTCCAACTGCTATCTTCTTACAGTCATTTTTGGAGTTTTGTATTATATAAATATGTTCAGTATTGATATAAGAAAATATTTGGAGAACATATATATTTTGAAAGAAAAAGTGGTTGTACATTTGCTGTGTTATAATATATGATAATAAATCAAATAATTTATATCTATATATGCATTTTCTCAAAATATTAATCCATTAAGCTTTCTGGGTGTTTTTGGAAGGGGCTTCCTCCGTTATTACTTTTTATTTGGCTTTGGGATGAAAGGAAGTAAAACGAAAACATTACTGTTTGTACTTTAATTGAAGACAAAACCTAACTCTAAGATGTAATATTTTTATTTATTGTTTGAAATGCGGCATTTCAAAAAGTTCGAATAAAAACTGCTGTACATATTACATTCCATAAGTTTTAAAGTTTATACAGCTTTTTATGGACACACATGCACAGCCCGCCAATGCCTCCCCGATTACATGGCCGAATTTATGTGGCGGCGCCTCTACAAAGGGGAGGACTTGTTCAGAGCCATACTTGCCGAGATGGCCGTTCCAAGATCTTCGATAGTTTAACTTTAATTTGTTTTTTTTTATTTGTTTATTTATTATTGATTATAAATAAACACATAACCTAAAGAAATTACTAGTCTTTTGCCTTCATTTTTTTGCATGTCACTTTTTGATTAAATGTCTGTTTATTAGTTGTTTTGTTTTAATTCTTATTTGTTGTGTGCGTGTGTCCATAAAAAGCTGTATAAACTCTAAAACTGATGTGTCAAATGTACTGCCTCATGGCTTAGACACAAATCACTTAATGAAAGTATATTAATAATTTTTATTAGTCATAGTAGTGCAATTTTCATTATTGGATAATCTCTAGTCTAATGAATGACTAATAAAAATTATTAATATACTTTTTTTTATCTGATTTGTGTCAAAGTTGTGAGGGCTGCACATTTGATAGTTATCAATTAAACAGTAGTAATTGCGCTCTTTATATATAATGAGCAATGACTGCAATAATTGTAAGGAAATCAAGTCATACATCACATGACTTAACATAGCATAATGAACAATGATAAACATATATGTAAGAGATTGTGGTCTGGGCCAAGTGGTGAGTGTTGGTTGAGCACAAAATGTGCATCTTGGGAATCGCAGATCTTTTTCATGTCTTCAGTCATATGTTTATGATTACATCCCTCCACAACATATTAAAAGCGGATAAAAATCAGTCCTTACCTTGCATGAGAGTGGTATGAAAATTATAATATAGAAATATTCATTATTGGATAATCTGTAATCCAATGAATGACTAATAAAAAATATTTCTATCAATAGATTTTAATTTTAGTTATACCATGAGCTTATATTTACATTATGAGAATATCCCTCTCTAATTGGGGGTGGGGGGGTGGGTGGGGGGAGAGAGTTATATGGGATTCTTGGTTTTATTTGATACTTGAATGTCAATTGGCACTTTACCTTCCAAGCAATTGACTATTTAGTAAATAAGTTTAGAAATTTTTTTTTTTTTTTTAATATGAAACTTTAATATGTGTACATAACTTATAATTTTTAAATGCTCTATTTTTTAAATATCTCTTTTAATATGTAAAGTTTCTAATTGTTTTCATTTTTACTATTTCAGTTACTTTTGAGGACCACGTTTATATAGTATGTTTATCAAATCACAAGATTTATATTACTAAAAGGAAATATTCATCCACGGATCTTATTAATATATAATTCAATGTACGTTTTGTGAATAGGATTTATATACTAAATAAAATATAATGGATTAAAGTATAATGGTTTTTGTAAATATTCAAATATAATTTTTTTTTTTTTTTCAATAAAACAAGTTGATTGCCTTTATGTGTGTGTGTGTGTGTGTGTGTAAAAGTAAAACTACTTATAGTTCTTCCATAAACTTTCAGATGTGTAACATAGACCTATGTTCATCATTTTCACCCATTATCAATCCATTGCAGAATGAACATCTTTGTTTATTTAATACAGTTTCTTCCATCCATCTTACATATGATCACTTTTTAGGTATTTTACATTCTCTTGGAATTCATTTAAGGACTTCTACTGTTCATCTCTTATCATTTTCTAAAAATATGTTCAATCCAGTTCCATTAATGATGTCAGTATTACCTATTTGTTCTTTAATTCAAGCATTTTATTTTTTCTTTCTTGTTACTCCCAACATTCATTTTCTTCAAATTATATTGAGTGATCTGAAGTCTCTGCATCGTCTTCTGTTAAATGTCTAAATCTCAGATCCATAAGAATTTGTAATACACATCTATTAAAAATCTTTTCCAAACATTTAAGTATATTTTCTTTTAATTCTAATTTTTTTTCTACCAAAAACAATCCATCTAATTTTAATTTTGTGATTAATTTCATCCATTATATATCTGTTTATATTAATAATCTGATCAAGTTATTTATAATTGTTAATTTTGTCTATTTCACGATTATTAATCTTTATTTTTTTCTAAGATAATGCATTGAATGTTATTCCCTTTTTTTAGCATTTACATGTACACCTACTTTCTCTGATAATATTTACAACCTTTCCTAAAGATCAAGCCTATTGCAAAAACAATTACATTATTTTCTAGACTATTTAAATAAAATCCATGTATTTTCTTTTCTTAACTTTACTATTTAATCACCAAAGTATTTATTGAAAATCTGCTATAAAAAGTTTTGGAAATGTGGAATCACTGATGTAATCAGTATTAAAGCTGTTAATGCTGTCATGAGTTGTCCAAAAGAACAAAAATACCAACTAACACACACTTCTTTTTAGCTTACGATTTCTGGAATTGAAAAGAAAATATCACAAAAGAAATAATATGAAATATAGTGAAATGTGTCAATTATTTTAGAAATAGACTTCAAATTTAACAGATTATTTATGATAGCCTTTGCAATAAATGTATTTTTGATGCTGCTTAAAATAGCATTTCTAAAATCAATATTAATTTCGGTGAAACTTAGCGCTAATATTCAAACCAACAATTTTATGGTTTATGCTACGTCCAGCTAATCTAAGGGTGCTCTTCCCATGAGTACAAATCAATACTAATAGTTACTATTTAGGTAATTTACTGTACTATCCCTAATAGCATTTTAACTATTTACATATATACAGTCATTAAACATAAGAAGGCCCGAAGGCAAACACATAATTTAAATCAATACGAGCTGTAAGAGTTAGCTGATTGTTCTCACGTTCGGAGGTCAGCTCTCCGCACTTGAAGCCACTGTGCCATGGGAGATGATCTGCTCCAATATATATGTCCGTGTGCACAGATGAAGCTTCAAGGATCCAATGTGCTCTGTTCATCCCATTAGTACTGAGGCATTCATTGTTTTAAATCCCTGCAATTGATTGGCTAATATTCTGTCCACCTGCTCAGTTGAGTCTTCATTTTAATCTCCATACAAGAATTTACATCCTTTAATTAATGAGTTATTTTCATAGCTTGTCGTTTATCTTATAAAGGAAATCTAATTCAAATTTCTTTGTTTTATTTCATTAAGGAGGTCTGCTCTCATTAATTAGATTATTATTTGTATTAATCTTTTTCTAATCTTAAAGTTATAAATCTTTTACTTACTAATTTTAAAAGAATCAGTCTTTTAAAATTTTTTAATTTATTTAACTTATAACTTTTTTTCTCTATAAGTTTATACATATATATGTATGTGCATTTAAGCATACACATATCAGTTTATTACAATCCATGTAATGTAAACATCTGCAATTACTGGAATCTAAGAAATTTAAAAATCAATTAACTACTGGAAAATTGACTTTGGGTAATGACCTAAGGTATTACAAATAGCTCAGTATGATTTTAAATACATCCCTCTGGTTTATGTCATCAAAATAATGTCTTTATTGTCATAATATATTGCTATTATTTTAGTACAGGTTTTAGTGATCAGAAATGTTTAGGAAATGGATAATTTAGTGAATTGCTTTTTTTAAAAAAAGTAACAGACAATATAGTATTACTATATATCTTATCTTTTATTGTAAGTAGTGCAATTCTTAATCTATGTAAGTGAGAAGTAGGGTTGCTATTTGTAGCTATGTGAAATAACGGTTAATTTGGCCACTCTTGGTTCTCTGGTTTTCCCAGATTAGCACTGATTGTTGGATTATCTAAATATTCAACAAACCCTTCTTATACTCAACAACACACAAGTCTACTTTTAAGAATATTTGGCAAAAATCATATTAGTATAAATCGTACAAAACATTCAAAATACATTTCTTCGAAGAAGAATAATTCCCTTAATGGTAAGAAAATAGGGAAATATTATTTATTTATTAGCAAGAAATTAAGTTTGATAGGTACATAAAGATATATGCTAATTAATACCTATACAGCTAATTACAAAATTGTTAATTTTTTAGCATCTATTTTAAATCATATTTTATGAACTTTTTTATTACAGTGGGCCACTCTTTAAATGTGCTCATTAAAAGAAGACACATTATTTCATCACAGCAATAACCAAGTGTTAAGCAAAATAAGTTGTGGAATGAACCATTGAGGCAAGCCGATTTATCTATCCATTATCCAAAAGAAAGAAATATGAATCAAAAAAATTATTTTTTGAAAAAAATAATATTAAAAAAAAAATTTAATTCAAATTGCAACTATTAAATTTGGTGCAATCAGTTACATTTTATTTTCAGAATATAAAATGTTAAAAAAGGATTGGAAGAAGTTATATGGAAAATGGGAGAAATTTGAAGTTAAGGAGAGTGAAAGAGATAGTTCATGATTTTTTGTTTAGATCTATAACAAAATTGGGGAATGTGTAGAAAAGATTAGTAGAATTAACAAAATAGCTTTTAATAATATAGGAGAAAAAAAGAATTATGACTAAAAACATTTGGGTAATAAGAAGTAAATCTGTTAACTGGTATAGACATTTCACATAAGAATTTTGAAGGAAATCTATGTTGGCTAACAGGGTTTTTGGACATGGCCATATCTCTATGATTTTATTTAAGGAGAAGCTATTTATAAAATAAACTTAAGTAATATTTACTAAGGCAATAAACCTTTGAGCATGTGCGATGTAATGTATTATGGCTTCTCCTTAAACGAAGTCAAGAATATCTCAGCAATTATGCCCAGATAAACCTGTTAGCCACTTTATTTTACATTCCCCACTCTAAATTTACCCATAATCTGCTCTATCTCATTTCCACAACATAATCTTTGTCAACTCTATAACCTTTATATCTAAATCCCCCTTATCTTTTCCCAAACCCAGCATAAAAACCAATAATTCACTTTCTGTATAATCACTTTTTTCATATTTATTTTCCTACAACTTCATTATATGTACCCTTTCTGTTTTCAAACATTTACATTCAATTAACAAATGCCTAATATTTTCTATTCCTTACATAATTTACAAAATAAATCACCCATATTTTTCCATTTACATGTATATTCTTTTGTAGCTAAAGATCCCGTTTGAGCCTTAAACAATAAACTACTTTCCTTACTATTATCATATATTAACTCACACCTAATATTCTGTTTATTTCTATATATATTTAAACTTTTTTTACTCTCCATACTATTTCTCCATCTCTTTAACTCCCTAGTCTTTATTAATAAATTTATACTTTTATCCCATTCCTTACTACTATAATACTCAATAATCCTCTAAACACAATCATCCCATCTTTTATACAAATATACTGATATAAATTCTTTATCCAAATCTTGTTACCTGCCCTTTACTCATAACCCAATTAAATACTATTTTAGCTATTCTTTTATTATGCATAAACTGCAATCTACCAAACATTTTCATCTTACTTTTTGCATCTCTTATATGAAAACTTGACCATCCCATTTCTCCTCGAATTGCCTCCCTTGCTGTCCATACTTCTACATCTAATGCATGTCTTCCTACTTCCCTTTGAGCTTTTTCTAAGTAATCTAATATCTTTTTACTAACATATAATGCATCATTACCATATGTTAACCCTGCTACTGCAACCCTTTTCATATAATTCTAGCTACATCATATCTCTTATATGAAAACACTGTTAATTTCTTTATCAATCCCTTTCTTTTCTTTGCTTCATTTATCAATTTTTTCTCCCATTCATCCAAATAATTTTTCTGATTACACCTGGGTCTCTTTTTACGGAGACTTATTTAACACGATTTTGAAGTTGCGCGATTCGTGTTTCACCGGAAGTCGATCTCCGATATTGCACTATTACTTTAAATAATAAATTTCGCGCACTTACGTTATATTGAAAGTAATAGCACATTATTGGAATTCGACTTTCAACTTAGTAATTTCAATATTTTCAGTGCTTTATAATAGTAAGATTTTATGCAATAATGAAATTAAAATCATGATTTCCACATTTTATGTATACACACATTAAATTTTACAAGATTATAATGTAAATTTGTTCAAACATTGTGCGTATTAATTTTGCATATTAAATCACATACTGTTTTTGCTTTTTAAAAAAGAACGTAATCAATTATTAATCATTTAGTGTCCACAAGTTTATTTTTAAAAGGTCAGTAATAGCAGTGGGCACAATTAAATTTGACAATTAAAAATTAAAATCTGATTTTTAATTGTAATTAACAATTTAAAAATTACTTACACGACTTGAAATAATGTGATGTGAAATTTGATTTTTAAACGGAATTGAAAATAAAAGACAAAAATAAGAATTTAATTTTTAGTTGTTAGTTTTAATTTAATTTTTCCCAGCAGTTGTGAATAAATGTCTTTTTATTATCATAAGTCTAAGTTCATAAACAATTAATAAAATCATCGTCTCAAAGAGTAATTACGTTGTCAACAGAAAAACATTAACGCAACATGAGAGTGCAAACGAACATGTGTTTTGGAAAATAGCAATAATAATTAAAATGTGTATAAAAAAATGTAAATTACCGTACTGTAAATTATGCATAAAAATATATTATTTTGAATAAAATTAAATATAGTTAAAAAAAGTTTGTCTTGTATCAATTTTTTTCAAATTTGAAATTTTTTATTAGTCATATTTTATTTCCTTATTTTTTTTTTGCGCGAATTTTAAAGTAATTTTACGTTGGTGCTTTGCTTTTACGCAAATTTTGAAAAATCACAGACCGCATCCCCCCTTTTTCAATGTAAATTACGTCTATTTTTGCGCGATTTCGTTTGCGCGTTTTCTGAGGAACCTATCTATCGCGTAAAACGAGACCCAGGTGTACTTAAAATAATTCCCAAATAAGTATATCTATTCACCACACTTAATATCTCCCAATAAAAATTCTACATCTTCTCTCCCCAGTATTAACCATCATTATATTTGATTTTTTTTCACTAAATTTAATCCCCATCTCTTTACCCACCCTTGCACATGTCCTCAACATAACTTCCATATCTTCTCTTTTTTCTGCACACACAAAAAAATATCCACAAAAAAAAGACCTGACAAAATATATACTCCCTTACTACCTATTAACGGTTTCTCTATCCCTCTTCCTAATCTTTCTATTGCTTTTTCCATTTCACTCAAATACAACACAAACAAAATAGGTGACATAGTGCATCCTTGCCTTAGTCCCACACCATTTTTAACTTTAATTGATTTTATATTCTCTAATTGATATATATATATATATATAATAATTATTTTCATATAATTTCTTAATAATATCTATTAAAGCTTCATCCATTCCCAAATTTGCTAAACTTATCTATAATCTATTTCTATTTACTCATCATATGCCTTACTGTTTACCTGCATTCCTACTCGTATCCATAAGTTGTGTAACTACAAATAAACTATCTCCTATACGCCTATCTAATCTAAAACCTACTTGCATTTCCCCCACTACATTATTCCCTTCCATCCATTTTACAATTTTACTAGCCATCATATACGAGAAAACTTTATATAAAACTGATGTTACCGCTATTGGTCTATAATTATTCAACTTCCTATGATCCTTACCCTTTCCTTTAAATAATAACCTTATTTTTATATTACTCCAACTACTTGGGAAAACTCTATTCTGTGCCATTTTATTAAAACAAGATAATGACTTTACTTTTGCCCTATATCCTAAATTCATTACCATCTCTGCTGCCCATCCATCTAAACCACTTGCCTTCCCACTTTTCAATTTCTTCTCTACCTCATTTAGTTCACTTTCTGAAAAACAAATATTCCCATTACTATATTCTTTCATATTTTCTAACACTATCATTCACATCTAACATCTTTTCTATATTCATTACATTAACTATTTAAGATTCTCTCTAAATCTCTAGAACTACACTCTGTTCCCTCATCATCTAGTAATACTAACTCTCCCCTACATTTCTCCTTTTAATATAATTTCAACATTTTTTACTCCCATCTCTTCCACTTTTATTAATATCTTCCAACAATTTACTATTCAATTTCATTATCTCTCTATAAATATCTATTTTAGCCAACTTCTTCTTTTCTAAATACTTTTCCCATTTAGCATTAATATCTTTTTCACTTTCCTTATTCTTAATAGCACACATATATTCTCTACATGCTTCTTTCCTTTCTTTTACACTTTTACTAATTCTCATTTTTATTCTTTTGAATATTCTCACCTAAAACCCTATTTGCCACTTTTTCTACTTCTTTACACCAGTCCTTATACTCATCCCCAACCCACTCTTCCATTATTTCTTCAACTTGTATTTTATACTCTTCCAACTTATTCTTATCATTCACTCTCCATCTACATCTTTCACTATTATTTCTACTTTTAGTTCTATTCTCCATCACATTACTAACCATTTCAATTACAATGAAATTATGATCACTAGTGCATACTTTTTTTTCATTATCAAACACCTTAATTTTCCGTATTTTATTTATTCCCTCTTTCTCTACCAATACATAATCTATTGTGTGAAATATATTACTTCTGGACCATGTGTATTGTCCCTCATAAATATTTAATAAATTTCCAATACTCAAATTCACTTTCTGACAAAAATTCTTAAAAAACAGTCCATTTTTATTATCTACATCATCAATTTCTTCAATATGTCCATTCATATCCCCTATAACCATTATTTTCTTCCCCTTTTCTTTAAAACTTGAAAATGCGAAGGTAGGGACCTCTACAGGTCTTAACCACAAGCTTACACTTTGTAAGAAAAGAGGGGAACTTAATTAAAATAGATTTATCAAGATCAATTTTTACTGTAAATACATATAAAGAAGTAAGCAACTTTTTTGCTACAATTTTTAAAAATATTGCAA
This sequence comes from Epiperipatus broadwayi, assembly GCA_028023455.1. Classification (NCBI taxonomy): domain Eukaryota; kingdom Metazoa; phylum Onychophora; class Udeonychophora; order Euonychophora; family Peripatidae; genus Epiperipatus; species Epiperipatus broadwayi. Next base: position 6,120,320 of record JAQFVV010000072.1, on the reverse strand, counting down.
ACAATATATTTAAAAACAATAGTGAATCTTGTAGATATTCTTAAAATTTGCTTTCATTTTTTTTAAAATAATTTTTTTAGCTCATATAACACCATATTGGCGTATTAATATTACAGTTTATAAAAACAGCGCTATATAAAATAAATGTCTTTTTACATATTTGGTATTATTTTTGGTCTTAATTTGTATTGTAACTATTTGCATCATTAGTAAATAAACATCTATATATTAAAGCAAACTAATTAACTAAAGTGTAATAATAATTTTTATTTTATTAGTCATTTATTAGATTAGAGATTATTCTCTTAATGAATAAAATCACTCAGACGTTTAGAAATCAGTTCCTGCCTTACTAAGGAAGTGGTGTGGTGAAATTTACACTACAGAAAAGTGAATAATTTCTAGTCTAATGAATGACTAATAAAAATTATTAATATACTTCATTAAGTGGTTTGTATCAAAATTTTGAGGGCAGTAAGTTTGACACATCAATTAAACTATAGTAATTGGCTATCTATGCATATATGAATGTTAAAAATATATGTAAGAGATTGTGATCTGGGCCAATTGATGAATGCTGGTTAAGCACAAAATGTGAATCTTGAAGGTCATACATCTTTGGTCATATGTTTATAATTATACCTCTTCTCAGGATGTTAAAAGTGGATAGAAACTACATGAGAGTATTGTAATGAAAATAGTGGGATTTTTTTCAATGTAAATTAGCTGTAAACGTGTGTAAGCAGTGATGTTGCTAGGTAACCAATCACCACTGATAGTCCCTCAGGCTAAACCATTGTTTAATTCTATTCTTTACTGGATAGCTTTTTTTTATCTTAGGTGTAAATTAGAAATAAAAGTACATATCTTATTTCTAACTCATGTTGTTGTATGGATATAAATACAGAAAGTACTTTTAAGAGCATCAAAATTTAAAAAAAATCTATTAAGTGAACAATAGAGTAAAAAGGTGATATAGCCTCAGAAACTATCAATAGTGATTGGTAATTTCCCTAGCAACACTGTGGCTAAAATAGATTTGAATCTAAGGTAATAGAAAAAATCCCAAACAATTTGTTTACATTTAAAGTTGTAATTATAAATTTTATTACACGCACATTATTATATTAAGTAATATTTACTAAGGCTGTAACCTTAGGAATAAGCGTCTGAAAAATTCAAAGGTAAGGACCTCTACAGATCTTAAACACAAGCTTACGCTATGAAGAAAAGAGGGAGCGTAAGCTTGTGTTTAAGATCTGTAGAGGTCCTTACCTTCGAATTTTTCAGACGCTTATTCCTAAGGTTACAGCCTTAATAAATATTTGTTTACATTGTAAATCCACAATAACTCTAATATATATATATACCACTCATTTTTGTTATATTAATATCTAAATATAATTTTAAAATTTATAATTGTATTCATATACTATTATTATGTTTTGTTACTAATTTCAACAGCATGTAACTTACTACTGCTTGTATGTTAATTTGTAGGATTATAATGCTATTGCAGAATATTATCATTCTAATGTTTCTCAGAATTATTTTGTAGGCAGACTTGTAACTAATCATTTCTAACAAACTTGCAAATACAATTTTGCTTTCCATTCAGCAATGCCCATTCATTCAATCTGATATAAGAATTCCTCTTTCATCTGACCTTCAACTGTGTGGATATCAGTTGATTTATTTACAATATATACTATTGGAAGTCAGATAAAAGAGAAATTCTCTTTTTATCAGACTGCATGAATGGACATTGATAAATGAAAAATAAAACTGTACACCAGGGTCTCGTTTTATGCGGATTATTTTAATGCGATTTTGAAGTTATGCGATTCATATTTCTTCTTAATATCTTTCATATTTCACTATATTTATTAGATATCAAGAAATTTAAATTATTAATAACTTATTTTCACTTGAAATACTTTTTTTTTTCCCAAAAATATAACGTTATATTGGCAGCTAACGTGAATATGGCCTGAAGCTGTGTTTAGAATTTTAGCTTCTATGTAAATAATCTATTTATACTAATCAGTAAATAATAATAATAGATTTATACTTACATATAAAAATATCGCAATAAATATTCAAAAAAATTAAACTTTTAAAACGTATATTTTGTTATATATAACAGAAATAAATAATCTTTTAGATTTTTAAAATAAAAAACGAAGATTTTATAAACGGAAAATAATCTTTCTAATGATAATGTATAATTTTTTTGTTTTGATTATGATCTCATTTTTTTAATATAGAAACAGAAAACCATTAACACAGCACAAGACTGAAAATGGCGCTAGTTGTACATCACATCATGAATAAAAATAAAGTGGCTAACAGGTCTCTCTGGGCATAATTGCTGAGAGATTCTTGACTTCGTTTAAGGAGAAGCTACAATACATCACATAGAGTCTGATTTCTTTCCAGTTTACAAACGAACGCTAGCGGTAATGATTAAAATATGTATGAAAAGTGTAAAATTAAATACTAGTTAATAAAAAAAGTTTGTCTTGTATTAATATTTTTCAAATATTTGAAATTTTTTATTAGTCATACTTTATTTGCTTATTTTTTTGATGCAAATTTTAAAGTAATTTTTCTTTGTTGCTTTGCTTTTATGTAAATTCTGAAAATTACAGACCCTAACCCCCATTTTTCAAGATAAATTAAGTCTATTTTTGTGCGATTTTTTAAAAAGGGTTTTCTGTGGAACCTATCTACCACATAAAACGAGACCCAGGTGTATTTTCAAGTTTATTAAATTGATTCATTATGAGTCTGTGCACAAAATAATTCTGAATAATATATTAGAATGAAAATGTTCTGTGATATGGTAACTATTATTCCTATACAAATAGTGTTCATTATTACCAGTTAAGGATCTCAAAAGCAAATAATTTGGATACAGCAACTCTACAATATATATATATTAACCATTATTGATCCACTGCTGAATGGTCTCCAAGTTTTATCCAGTTTCTCCAATCTAGCCTCTTCTCCTCATCACACCAGTAAAAATTTATTTCATCCATTCGATACTGCATGGGGTCTCATTCTAGGTCTTTTATGTTATCTTGTATCAATTTAAGATTTCAATGGTACATCTGTTATTATCTCTTCTAGCAATATGCCCAACCCAGCTTCATTTCGGTCTCTAATTTTTTTAGTGGTGTCTGATACCTGTTTGTTCTCTCAACTATGTAGTTCATTTTCAATCATTATTATTTCTAATATATATCCATATTTCATTGAATGGTCTGAATACTATATTGCTCTTCTGTCAAATGTAAATCCATAAGTAAGAAGCGGTAAAACATCTATTAAAAAGTCTTTCTTTTCAAACATGAGCATATTGTCAAAATAATAATCACAGATCACATGATTCAATTCTCTTAGGCTTGTAAGATGTAAACAATGGGGAATGCTCATACCCATTGTTTATATCTTACAAGCTTAAGAGAATTGGGTTATGTGATCTGTGACTTATTTTGCCTATAGTCTCTGCTTTAAGTCTTATGCAATGTTGTATTGCTAATATATGGTATGGCTGAAGATCTCTCACCCCCATATAGCTATTTGAGTTGGATAGCTGGGTTTGAAGATGTAGGTGTCTGAAAATTTAAGATTTTCCACTCAATACATAACTTTTAGATAAATGCTGGCTTTGGGTTGGTATTTTTAGATCTAGTGTCTAAACCTACCCTAGCACCTCTCTGAGGAGTGCCAAAGCATGAAACCATGGTCAGAGGTTTGGGGGGGGGGATTCATGACAGATATTGTAAGTGCTTTCTCTGGCTAAGCATTTTTCACAAAGCTTGTTGAGCAATTAGCAATGCTCATTGTTTATATGAGCATATTTTCTTTTAATATTAAGTTATTTCTACCAAAAGCACTTCAGGTTAATTTCACTTATATTAGTAATCTGCCCAAGGTTTTTGTAATTGCTAATTTTTAATTCATGCTTATCAATCTTAATTTCTTTTGAGAAAAACTATCGAACATTACTTTAGTCTTTTTGGTACTAGTATCATCGATGGTACAGGTTGCTGGATGGTGCTGTTGCTATTCAAAAACATTGAAATATAACATTACCTGGCTGCGACATATTATCAAATAACTGACCTTTTTTTAATAACTAAATAGTAGACATCTTTCTTCTTACATTTTTTTTTTTACCTATTATTAAAGAATGTCTTTTTTATTACATTTTTCTTTAATAACTCAATGACATTTTTTAATAAATTATTTATTTACACAAAAAGAAATAATCACCATGTTTTTTTGCTTAATGCAATTACTTTTTGGGGGGTTTGTTCACTGTACTTCTAATGCAAAATCCTTTTTTTTTTTTTTGGACATTTTTAAATAAGTAATTTTTTTTTTTTAAACTTAACATAAACAAGCAAACAACTATACAAATTCATTTGAATATTTTTTTTTATTGACACAAGTAACAAACACCCCATCTACTTGGTGGCTTTTTTTCTTAATCTAATTTTTTTCCAACAAAAAAAAAAACGAATAAAAAAATCACTTTCAAAAGAATAAATTGATGTACAAATAGAAAAAACAATGTCTTGAATGTTCTTTTCTGTATATGCAAGTTGGAACTGTAATAAAACAACTTTTTGAATAACAAAAACAATGACTTTAGCAAGAATCTTTGTCTAACGTAAAGTCATCTCTTTCAAAATTGAGTTGAAGAGATCTTGTCCATGGTGTCGATGACATAAATTTGGCCAGGTAATTATTGACTAATGACCTGACAGTGCCTCTGTGTTGCTTATTCTGCCATTTTAACATACATCCCCAACCTTTCGATATTTTGTTTGTGGGCATCTATGGAGGGGTCGACAAAATTATACTGGTGTTTTACTTTGAGGTAATGAAATCCGGAAGCCTCGAGGTCAGCCATCCTGCAACCCTTCCAGCAATCGGAATAAATAGTTGAGTCTGGTTTGCCACGCTTGTTTACAAGTTAAGATATTTTTCATCTTTAATTTCCATCTGTGCTACCAGTTTTCAAACTAAATCATTGTCAGTAATTGATAAAAATAGCATTAGTCTACTAACTTTCAATTTGTTATAATTCAAATTTAATATCTTTTTAAGTTTATTATTGTTTTTACAAATTTTAAAATCCAGGTGTGGTCAGATAATTTCCAGGAAATAAACTACTCCAGAAAACAGATTTTAACTTTGTAAACATTCTAACATATGTGTGAGTCTGTCATCCAGAAATTACAACTTTTACACAAGGTAAGCTAATTAGTATAAGATTTATCATAGCTGAGAAATAAATAGTAATTTAAAAGAAATGACGAGGTTTGAAAACTATAACCTTGCTGCTCCCTTCACATATATGTATGCAAGTATAGAGGATTTGAACTCAGATTTTCAAGCACCCTTCAACTATCCACACTATCTCATACGACTGATACACATGACATGATAGTCTGGACCAACTGATGAGTGCTGGTTTAGCATGAAATACATATATTGGTGATTATTAATCTTTTCTACATGTGTGTGGTCATGTGTATCAGTTGTATGAGATAGTGTGAATAGTTGAAGGGTGTTTGAAAATCTGAGTTCAAATCCATCATTTTACAATTAAGCTCCCAGGTTTGTGAAGAGTGCCTGGTTTTTAAATATTTATATATGTATGTGTGGAAATTCACATACCAGGTAATGTTTAACATTTAAATTTATTACTTTAAATCTATAATTATTTATATGTGCTTTATTTATATAGATCAGTTAACATTATTTGAAGTATGCATTTATAAAATATATGCACATACATTCCTTTACCTTTTATTAAGTTATTTTTAGTTAATCTTTGAAGTACGCTTTTATAAAATATATGCACATATTCGCATATACATATACTTTTTATTTTTGATTAATACAAGCTAACTGGAAAACTCGAACAATATCATTAGTAAGACTGTTTGTTCACTATACTTCTATCGCAAACTCATATTTTAAAATAGCTATTTTGTTAGTCTCATGACAGCTCCCGAATATCGTGATTATGCAATAATTCATGCTTACAACAAAACTCTCTAATTTTATATCCTTCAAACTCAGTTCAGAACCACGGCAATGGTTTTAAAATTATTTGCAGCAAATACTCCAGCATTAAAATGTAATATAATAATTTTTTCAATAACATTTCAAATATTACATTGACTTAAAATCTACACATCCTCAAATTATACGATAGTGCAGGCTCAATACCGATGATTTGTAGAGTAAGTACAGGTCGCATTAACCAAGTGTGAATTGCAAAAAATTAGCATAACACACTACAGGTCATTGCAGCCTGCTTCAGAAATGGTATATTTAACTTTTTGAGTAGCAACAGTGCCATCCAGTGACCTGTACCATCGATGATACTAGTACCATCTTTTTAATATTATTTATGCTTAGTCCTGATAATTCTTGCAACATTTCCTGAAGCAACTACATCATCTTCAAAATTTACTTGACTTAATTTATTTCCCATTTAATTCACAAAGTACTTGTAAACTGCTGTAAAATAATTAGAGATATGGAATCGCCCTGTCATATACCCTTCTCAATCTTAATATTTTAGTATCACCATATAATCTAATCATTGTTGTTGCATCTTGATAAATATTTTAGTATATAACATCCTTGATCTGTTACCTTAGAAGAACAGAATCAAATACTTTATATAATCTACAACTATGAAGCATAATCACAACTCATTTATTAATCCTTTTTGTAACTTCTCAGTATTTGAATATGATCTGTGCTAAAATCACTTTTAGTTGTTCTTTTGATTGGTTGGTTAAATCCCAAAGTTCACTGTAGATGAATTAGTATTCTTGGTAAATATTTTATGTTGAACTGATAGGTCTGTAATTTCTGATATCTTCTTTATTACCTTTCTTAAATAACAATATTACTATTGCATTATTCCAATAGTTTGATATATCTATCATTTAAACATTTGATATATAACTGCCAACACTTTTTTTATTTCAAAGATATCAATTAAAATACCATTTCCTTCATAGATTTAATTGCATGTTTCACTCTTTATTTAAAATACTGGTAAATTCTGATGTAATAATTGTAGGGGATGCTTGATTTTTTTTTGATCTTTATTATTTAATTTTTTTTTTTTATAGAACTCTTCCATACACTTCGGTTTATCATCTCTTTTTAGTCATAGTTTCATCTTTTCTTATTGCAGAAATACACTTATTTTTATTCTCTTCCATAGATTTCTTTGCCAATGCATTTTTTAATATTATTATTAACTCTTTAATATCATTTTATAAAATTTTAGATGTTCAATTCCTAAACATCACATGATCACCATTACTTATGTTTGCTCATAACTGTTATTAAAACAGGCAAAACTCTCCATACAGTAGTATCTTTCAGTGCAAGCCAGAGTAATCAATGGATGCCAAAAGGCTTTTGCATAAAATCCCTATCTAGTGCCTATTCCTCCAATATCCTTAGATTAATTTCTAGCTTGTGGATTTCATCAGTGAGGAGCCTTGGATCTGAGAGCACTGCACCTAGATATCAGGTGTTTTTATATTCAATTCCTAATGGATAATTTTGGTAAAAAATTTATTTGAAAATTGCTGATTTTTTAAACTAGCTATCTTTAATCAATTATCTTCTTATGATTTTAGCCATGTCTGAACCATCTTCAAAATCTGTTAATATTTAAAAATTATTTGCAATCTAATTTAAATTCATGGTAATGTTTCTGAAGATTAGAAATGCCAACTACTACTAATGTTTTAATAGTTTACCTCTCTTTAGTTTTGCATTAATATATACCTAATCGATATCATTTCCTGTGTTGAATTCATTAAGAACATTACAATTTTAAAATCACACAATCGTTTCTTATGCTTGCTCATAATTTATTAAAATAGGCAAAACTCTAGATGTATTGCCACTCAGTGCAAGCCAGAGTAATCAATGGATGCCAGAAGACTTCTGCATAAAATCCCCATCTAGTGCCTACTCATCCAATATCACCAGACCAGTTTCTGGCTTGTGGCCTTCATCAGTGAGGAGCCTTGGATTGAGAGCATTGCACCTAGATCTGAGTGGCAATACATATAGAGAGGGTTGCCTGTTTTAATATCAAATTTAAAATCCTTATTTGGATGCTTTAATTTCACTTACCATTTTTCTCAACAAAAAAATCCTTAATCTATAGTTTTTCTGTGAATCCCCTCTTTTTTTTTTTTTTTGAGACCCTAAAGGATCTGAGCAGGACAAATTTCTAATGTCCAATTCATACATTCTTGCTGCAGCTGTTATTGCTATATGATTATTCATATAGTAAACAAACCTGGAGTGTGGTAATTTTGTAAGCTTTTATTTCTTGATAGTTCTTAATTGGAATATTAGTTAATATTTTTTGAAGAGAGGATGTGTATGTGTGAATGATTTTTTAAAAAAGATATTGACAATAATTTCAAACAAAATTACATTACGATTCTCATTTCCAGGAGGCTGTAAAGTTACAGCCACCAGTTTGTGGATGAAGGTGGAGGGTGCTAAGAATCCCCTGATCATGAACCCTTAACTACCATTTTATAACAATCTTTTATTTAGGTATTTAATAACTGTGGATCATTTTCAAATGAATGAAGAGTGCATTAATTGGAAGAACCGTTGAATATTAAATAGGACATTGCTGGTCTTTGTAAAGTTAGAAGGGAAAGACAACTGATTTTGAAAGTGGACATGTACTTTACTATAAAGATACAAATATTGGAAACATAAATGAAATAGGATTCATTATAAATAGTGGAAGAACTACATTTTGTATACTGATGATATATCAAACAGAGTAGCAAATTTAATTATCCAAATTAATTGGAACATATTAAAAGAATTATTTTAGTTTATACCTCACATTCTCAGTATGATGAAATGTAAGATTTTTATATGAATATACAAAATAGTTATGATCAAACCTAACATTTTAAAGTTATCATGGAAGACATTAATGAAATTATTGGTAAATGATTAAAAGATGGAAGTAATGTGGGTAAATTTGGTTAAGGTAATCAAAATATGAGAGAATATAAAGTTGTGTGCAGAAAAAGAAAAACTAATATGATTATATCTATAAATGTTCTGCATAAACCACATTATTTTTGAAATATTTAGAAGTATAAATGAAAATTTGTATTATTTTGCTTTCTACAGCTAAAACAAAAAATTTAAAAATTAAAAAAAAAAAAAAATGCTTGGGTCAATTAGAATAGTATATATGTTTGTTAAATGATTTTACAAAAATGTTAAAATAATTTCTTGCTTCATTAATTTTAAAATTCGTGTGTTTTCTGTATTCCAGTACTTTTTTGTTATTCATTTAATGTTAATTTGCATTGAATGAAAACTTTGGTTAGAAAATAAAACATTATTTTAATGCCAATTAAGGTAAGACTTCTAATTGCAGATATTTACTGAACTGAAAATTTCTAATTTTATTTTTAAACGTGTGCTTATATATCAGCTCAATTACTGTGCTGCATTTATTATTTTATTCAGTAAATGTTACTCAAATTTTAACTCAAAAAAACTATCTGGCAGTCATGAAATTTAAAGGATCCTTTTATAATTTACTCCAGACAACAGAAGTTGCATCATTTTTGAGCCAAATTCAACAATATAAAATGCTAAAAACACAATGTCACCCACAACTATACAAAATTAAAAAAATACTTTGTGGATTATGAATCCAATACAACTTATTGATAAATGTCAAAAATATATTTATAGAAACATTTGAAATAACAGTAAGGAAAAATTTAATCGTTTTTCCTGAAAATTGCTTGTCAAGTAAAAAATGTCTTCAAGAACCTCATGCCGTGAAAGTTCACAATGATCTTTGAAAATAGGATGAAAATGAAGTTTAATTTAATAAAGACATTTGTGATCTTTTCAAATCAAAAAGAAAGTATTAAGCAAAATTCAATGACCATCAACATCACATGATCATCCTTCTTTATGCTTGCATAAGCTGTTTTCACAGAGGCAAAATTACATATAGTAGCACCACTCAGTGCAAGCTAGAGTAATCAATGGATGTAGGAAAGTTTCTGCATAAAATCCTTATATATTGGATTTCCTGGATTAGTTTCTAGCTTGTGGCTTTCATCAGTGAAGAGCCTTGGATCTGAGAACACAACATCTAGATCTTGGGATCTAATGCAATCCTCCAACAGCCATCCTTACTTTTTTTTAGCGAACTTTGTCCAAAATTAAAACAATGTTTTCAAGCTAAGCTCATTAGCTTATATAGTATAGATTTGAACTCAGTTCAGCATCCATATTTTTTGGTGTGCTAAAATGAATTCAGATCTGTATGACTGTACAAGCTAATGAGCTTAGCTTGAAAACATTATTGTGTTTTCATTTTGGTCTCAAAGCTTTACAGTTAGTTAAAAAGGTAAAAAGGTGGCTGCTGGAGGGTTGCATTAGATCCTAACATCTAGGTGTAGTGCTCTCTGATCTAAGGCTCCTCACTGATGATAGCCACAAGTTAGAAACTAGCCTGGGAACATTGGATAACTAGGCATTAGATAGGGATTTTATGTACAAACCTTCCTGCATCCATTGATTATTCTGGCTTGCACTGAGTGGCACTATTGTATGGAGAGTTTTGCCTTTATAATTCAATGAAGTATTGGCAAAAAGAACAAGTCACAAAACATTTCAATGTAAAAATATATATAATCTGAGCAATTGTTTTTTTTTTTTACCTTTCCTGATTAGTATGAATGCATTAAGATGACATTTCACAATTTAGTAAGCTTCAGCAGGTTGATATTACAATTGCGCTCAAAAGTGATTGTAAAAGAAAGGAAGATAATGGTTTTTTAAAATCTTCCAGGTAGAACTTAATGGAATTGATATCTGTGACAATTCAATAATGACATCTTTGCAATATGACTATTATCCTGAAATAATTATGGGAGGAAATTTAAACATGTATCAATCTCTTTTATCACAAAAGCAGTTGATATGAGAAGCAAAAGTGTTATCAATTACATCTTAACTGGTGAAAAATTTAAATCATGAATAGGGATATATATTATGGAAATGTCTTCATAATGTCATTCATCAAAAATTGAAAGTCCAAGTAATGAAATTATTAAACTTAAATTTTAAAATCAAATTATGCAGGGCAAGTAGAAAATATTGAAGAATATGGAAATATAAATATAGTATGTTAAGGATAGTAGAAGTAGAGGGTATGCAAGTGAAAAAAATGAATTGAAATAATGAGAGCAAAAATCTTGTGATTAGATGTTGTCAAGGTATCAATGATAATTAGGGAATGTATGAATGATAATCATACATTTTAAACTCAGAATAGTGTTTCACCAGTTATTGTATATAAATCTGTAACTTGGATACAGAGCAATACAAGATTTCAGACCATACAATGAAGTATGAACATATATATTTGGAGTTACAGGGAAGGATCAAAAAATTGAATATATACTGAGAGAGCAAACAGATATTTGTGTCAATGAAAGAATTAAGAAGTAAAATGGAAATGAATGGGTATGTTTTTAGAAAAGATGATGGTAGATGGTCTCTTGAAATCAAACTGTATTCCAAAAAATTAAAAAGTTCTAGAAAGAGACTACAAGAGAGATGGATAAGGTACTTTGCTGGGGTAAAGTAAAATAAAGATCATGGGCACTAGATTAAACTTGGAGATCTTCAGCAGTGAATTTATAATGTTTGAAAATAATGATATTGAAATAATATATGGTTGCTTTCTCCTGTGCAGTTTGAAATATTATTTCTATCTAAATTTGTCACCATCATCCTACATTGCCACTGTTCATTATACATATAATAAAATTAAGAAAATATAAGTAAAACAAGAAAAAAAACTACAGGTAAAACACCACAAATGTCACTTTAAGATGAGGTATAATCAAATTATAAAGATTATATTTACTATTGCAACTCTGTTTTTCTAAACTCAGGATTACTAGTTATCTAATCAAATTCAAAAAAGAAATATATTATGAATGACTAGAAAATAGAAAATAAAAACTAAGTAGTGGCTCTGTGAGAAATCAATATTATGAAACTAGGTGACAGAATCAAAAATATAAGACTAATAGCACAAAGCCGATGGATATAAAACTATAAAAATACATTAAGTAGTAAAATTTGAATAAAACATACAGTGGGAGAGGGGGATAATTTTACAATTTTGTTAACAAAGAAACGATCTCTATAGAATTGAAACATTGAAAATACCAAAGAGTAGAAAATTGGAGAATGAACAATCATAGAACAGTGTAAGTGCAAATTACAATCTTTTAAGATTAGTTTTGTTAAGATTATTGTGATTAATAATAGAAAAAATACACATGGAATAAAAAGCTGCATACTATTTCCAAAATAAACAAAAAGCATTGCTATAATTGTAAAAGAATGTCTGTTAAATGCTGGATCCAAAATATATTTTAAAAAAAAACAGGATTATAACATTTAATACAAAAAGTAGAGACACAAATATGCAAATTAATAAAATCATAAGATCTATACCAAAAGTCTTAAACAGGATGAAGTTTGTAATAAATTTATAACATGAACTTTTTGGACTAGAAATTTGATGAGATTTAATCTTCCAAAAAAATAATCTTAGATTAAACATGAATTAACTTGATAAAGTTTCGATAAAGAAAAAAGTGTGATTATATATTTTATTTGGTTGTCTATTTCAATTTTATTTTAAATTTTATTCTATTTAAATAGTTTCCTTTATACAATTTATGGACTCGCAAATACAAGGAAGAGTACATATTAATTTCTATTTAAGGTAATACATCATCTATTGATCCACATTGCCCGATGGTGCTGTTTCTACGCTGAAGCACATAAATATGCTGTTTACAAGGCCGCTCATAGATCTTGTGGCCTGTAAACTGTTCAAACACTAAGATGTTGAAGTGCACCTTTACCCCAACATTTCTAGCATGTTGAACATTATTAGCAATGAGTATACAACACTCTCTATAGACATTACTCTTGACTATTAGACAGGGTATGATATGAAGGTTTCTGTAGTTGTTATGACGAAAAGTCTGTTAGAAGGGATTTTTTTTTTTTGGCTTAGTAAAAATTGTAACGAATTCTCAAACACCCCTACTTTCGTTGTCAGGGGTCAGAATTCACTAAATGAGGAGTGTAAATCACGATTCGGCAAAGTTCACGGTCAAGTCGCACACTTCCCGAAACTTTTTCGAGATCAAAACAGTTCAATGGCAGATGACCGTTGTATTTTTGAGTTTGACCTGCTACAGAAGCAGATGTGGTGGCCTTCCTTCAACCCAAAAAAAAGAAAATATTTTACCCACCCAGAAAAAAAACTGTTTTTGTGGTGATTTAATGAAATTAAGGCATTGTCAAACATCTGAAATGGAATGTCAATCACATCAATGGCAATGAAGGTGTTCCATTCGCTCATGGGACAGGCTTTGAGGGCTGCCGGTGAATCGCTTTTTCGCAAGCGGTACGGCTAATTGATTCTTGAAGCTGGGATCAGTTTATAGTGAAGCGTATTAGAGATGAATTGGAAAGGTATCAAAACGCCATAAGGAATATGACGACAGGTCTTAGAGAGGTCTGTTGAGAAAGCCTTATTTCTCGATAAACAAACAAACAAAAGTTTCTTCAAAAACAATCAAAAAGACTTAGTTATAAAAAATAAAAAAAAGTTTTTGTTTTAAAAAAAAAAAGACCGGATAAAAAGAAAAAAAAAAACAGAATCTTTTAAAAAGCCAAAAAAAAAACCATTTTTATTTTTAAGAAATATAAATCAAATCGGTTACAAAAACAAACAACAACAAAAAATAAATATCAAAGAAATTCAAAAATTAAAAACATAAATCAACAAAATTGTTGTAGTTTTTTGTAAGAGTCGGCCAGAGTTGATTGATTTTCCAGAGTTATGCAGATAACTACTATGTTATATCTATTTGTTTTTCACTAGCAACAGCGCCATAGAGTAGTATGGGAAATTAGATGATGTATTACCCTATTTAAATGCATCGATGTCATATAATAAAGGCTGTATCAATATACACTATTTCATTTATAAAATATCCCAAAAAAATTATAAATAAAAGTATTAAAATTGGTAAATTTAATGAATTTTTGTGATATAGTATATTTTCATTTCGGAGTGTCATATGCAATCACATTTTATTAATATTCATTCAAATACATTGCACATATTTTACGATTCACTTTTTTTATTATTTCCAAATTTCAATGTGTTCCAATATATGGTTACATCTAAAACTCCAAGTATATAAATATATTTGTATTCAATCAAATATTAAAAATATAATTATAAATTATTAAAGTGTATCTTCAAGGGATAAAAAGAAAATTAGCAGTTTGTGGCAAAAAAGGGAATTGTAAAACCTTCTTGAATTTCGGCAAAAAGCTGAACGGTTAAGATTTAAAAATTTAATATGGCAATAGCAAATAAGAGTAACTGGACTGATTTCAAAGGTTATATGAACTTTAAAAATCTAGAAAGGCTATAGGCTGATATAATAAGACTGCTATTATGTTTATATAGGAGAAAAGAGTTGTTGAAGAAAAAAGATATTATCCAGAGATATGATAATTCGCCATTTATTTTAATTTTTAAAAAAATATGGTATAGTAAGAATTTAAACTTTATTTAAACTTTTTTAAATTCAAGCAACTGTTAGTAATAACGCATGTTAGTAGATAATACAGATTTTTGAATATCGAATTTTAAGGCAACACTTTAACTAAGTAAATTGTTTATTGCTTTTATTCTTAAAATGAATGTGAATTACTGCTCTCAAATAATAAATATATATAGTAAATGTGCTCCCTTAATTTCTAATTAATAACTACATTTAAAAAAAAAATTGTTCATACTATAATCTTAACCTATATGCATTTAATGTGCACATAAAAAGGTATATGTGTTATAAATATGTGAATGTTGAAAAATACTGCACTCTAGCAGTTCAGTAAAGTAATGTATTTTATTGAAATCAAAGTAATGTGAGTCATTATATGAGATATATGCAAGGGAAGCTTGGAACAAAACATAGCAGATATTGAACCTTCACTGTATAAACAACAAACATATTACCTTGTATTATCTTATAATCCTGTTTCTAATAACACTGCATATTTTTCAAGAATGCATGTTTACATTAGGCAAGAATGTGTAAATAATTTTTACATATTATGATTATTTAATAATATATATATATATAATTTGTTTGTAGATTACATTCGATATGTAAAAAAAACTACAAAAAACTAAATTAACATTATCATTTTATTTTATACTTTTTTATACCCAACTTTTTATAATAAACTTGAAACAATTCAGGTAAATAATTTTTACATATTATGATTATTTAATAATATATATATATAATTTGTTTGCAGATTACATTCGATATATAATAAAAACTACAAAAAACTAAATTAACATTATAATCATTTATTTTATACTTTTTTATACCCAACTTTTTATAATAAACTTGAAACAATTCAGGTTACAGAGCAGTATTTTATTTTTTTATAAGTTGAGCCAATCTGTACGATTTTCTGTTAGAATCCAAAATATGTCATAGTATTAATATCTATATACATTATTATTCAAGAAATATACATATTGTCCAATGCAAAGCTTCAGACAAAAGATTTAATACTTAAAATGATGAAATTTGGCAGTAAAATCAGGCACATCTTTTTTAAAAAGTATTATTTTGCTAAAATATGAATAATTTCAGAGAATATTGTCCGAGTTAAGAAGTCAGCCATTAAGATTTTTATATATATCAGTATTATTTATTATAAATATGTGGATTTTGAAACTAGAAAAGAGTTCCTTTTTAAAAAATCAATAAAAGAGTTAAAATACACAGACCAAGCTTATTTGCCATCAGTAGGTTGTTGGATATAAGTGAATTCCCTGACCCTTTTAATATTTTACTATTGCAATGTGCAGTGGTACAACATGTGGCACATTCCGTCTAAAAATATAAAAATTAAAATATTAAATTTATATTTATAATATACACCAAGAATTATATGTGCACATAAATAATATCTTGCACTGGAAAAAAGTACATAATCAATTAAATTTCAGATTGCCCCAAATGGGTTTACTTCAGTGGTTGAGTAGATTGTGGCTCTACTCACAGCCCATTGAGTGTGGCTCCACTTGTGTCATTTATGTTGCTCAAATCTTATGAATACTAGAGCAATAAATTATTTATTTTCAGATTTAAAGCATAATTTATTTTGAAATCTATTGTATTATAAATTTTAAAATCTGAAATTTGATTGCTTACATGTAGTTGAATAAGATCACATGTATTTCTTGCAGTATGATAATGAGTGTTATGTCTATCTAAATAATTATCTTTAGTGATGTGTGCTTGATGTCACATTAATAGATTAAATACCAATATATAAGAATAATCACAAAAGTATTCAAACTTTAAAATAAAAAAATTATAATTATGATATTCATAAATATAAAATCAGAGGTTTTTCTTCATGTTCGAATCATGTGACAATATATATATATATATATATATATATATGAAAGCAGATGATCTGAAATTTTTATATTGGGATATATCTATAATTATCGATACTGTCTACTCTTTATGAGTAACAGATGGTGCACTAATATTAATGTGCATTATCAAAATTATCCATTATGTGTGGTACATTATATTTTCATTATTACAATGCATTGCACTGAAATTAATTTGATATAAATTAGCTAAAATAAATACCTACAGCAGGAAATAATTATTGACTTTATTAATACACATTAAATCCAGTGCACCATATATGTAAATTGTAACAGGTGTGTTACATGGCACACAATAAGTGTGTCTGCACAAATATATGTAAAGTTGAAAGGAAAAGTAGAAATAAACTCAAAATTCTGTAGATATTTTCTACATTTCCCTGAAATAAAATCACGGTAAGGGGTTAAACAATTTTGGATTCAAAATAAAATTTTGTTATAAATTAATCAGTTAAAAACATCTAATTAATATATTTTGATTTTCAAATTAAAAACAAGCATGTTTTATGTTAAAATAGAACTGATAGTTATAAACATTTCTATTATATATTTTTAAAAATCTTTGTACATTATACTATGATAAAATTCCAAAAGTAGTTTTTAATTAAAAGGAAGTGAACTCATTAACTTTTTCCAATCAAGAGAGATTAAGAAAATCAGTTATTAATTAATGTACTTTTGTCACCCAGTATACTATAAAATAAGAGTGGATATAAAAGCAGTAGTAGTTAGTTTGTTGTTTTCAGATGAGTGGCCAGAATACTTTGTTGTAGTTTTTTGTAAGAGTCGGCAGGAGTTGATTGTTTTTCCAGAGTTATGCAGATAACTACTATGAATAAGATGTAGCTGAACTTGAGACAGTAGATCCAGAAGCAGTCTACTAGTTCATTTATTATGCTGGAGTTTAGGTGCACCTAGAAAGTGACTCAACTTTGTTTTTTTATAGCCAGATTGGCTGAAGTTTAAGTGGAACTAATTAAATGTCAACAGTTATCTGATTATGCCTTTCCTGATGATGACAATTCTGGACTTAAACAGTCTCACCAAGACCAGCTCACCAAAAGAATCTCTCAGCTTGCTGAAGAATTAATTTATACATATGCTGATTTATCTGAATGCAGAAAAGCACAAACAAATGTATGTGGTGAGTAGCATTATATATAATTAAAGAGACACATTGTTTTACATATATACTTTGAAGTTCACCTCCAGTTAAATACTGTTGAGAATAAAATGAAAAGCTGTCATAGTCATCAATGAATAAAATGTCAAAAGAAGAAATCCATAAGTGACAGTGATTTCGAATTATATTTCACATTATAAAACCCAAAATGTTACAAAAAACCTAATAGCTCTTGTATCATTTCAATTTGCATCACATCAATTAATGCACTGATTCACAAGAATCTCACATCACCTGAGTTATTTCCAGAATAAATCGATATGAGTAAGTAAGATTGTAATGAGATGGAACTCTAGTGACAGTGTTTGGTTTAACCAAACACATTTTTCTAGTTTTTAATCTGGTGCTACAGTCTCTGATGAGCAGGAAATATTGTAGGCAGGTGATGTTAGCATTGAGGAATGCCAATTGGTTCCTTCCTGAAATATGCTCATCAGGAAATAAAATTATCCAGAACAGGGGTAATAGGCCTATCAGGTTAAATTTGGCACCCAACATGGGGGCCCAATCTAGCCAGTCTGCCTATAGACAAAAGAAAACAGCAGAACAAGAAGTGTTCAAGGCAGATATAATTGTGATTTTGTGGATGTGAACAGTGCACATGGTGTGGGGATATGAAATGAAAAAAGAGGTGAAATTAAGAGAGCTACGTAAAATAAATGATAAATAATAAAACAGGCATGGGAAAGAAGATGAAGCTAAACCATGGTGTGAAAAGAGAAAAGCTTACTAAATGATAAAGGAAGTCAATAATAGTTATCAAAGAGCAAATATACCAAAGAACAAATATAACAAAGAACAAATTGTAACCTGAATATAGATAACCATGGCAAAAAGGAAATTGGTAATGAGCACAGAAACTAAAAAGAATCTTCCTGAGGGAAGAACAAAAGCAAGATAATGATCACAAAGCAGATGATCAACAACAATCACAGAAAATGGAGGAGGCTTCCATGTTAGTCCAGTTAATGGAAATGATGAAAAAACCAAAAAGAGGTGAACAAAGAGAAGACGATAAAAAGCAAATTGAAGAATAAAAAACAAATCACAAGCAATGAAACACTTGAGCAAATAAACAGATGATGACCAAATATTGAAAATTAAAAAAGAGGTCATGAGTGAAGATAAAGGGTCCTTAATTGAACAACAGATCAAGATGACTCAAATTTGCAAAGCCATAGATATGAAAATAGAAAGAATCCAGGAATCCATGCAGGAGCAGGACAACTTAAACACCCAAATGAGAACTGAAAATAAAAAGCAGCTGTACATTGCCAGTAAAGGAGGGAACGGAAACAGTCCCAAAGGAGTGTTTTTCTGAAGGTTTGTGATGATTGTGTTCTAGTTGTATTTTTCTATCGGACTATTCCCATCATCTAATATGTGTGTTGAATGTCTTTAGAACAATTTAATATTCCAAATATATTCAACTGTTAGTAATATTACAGCAAACAAGTTAGTATATGCACCAACTGTTAGTAATATCACAGCAAACAGATTAATATATGCACTAACTATTAGTAATATCACAGCATATATTAACCATTTGCTGTGAGTCCACATACTAACTTGTTTGCTATGATATTATTAACAGTGCATATATTAATCTGTTTGCCATGATATTACTAACAGTTGATGCACATACTAACTTGTTTGCTGTGATATTACTAACAGTGCATATATTAATCTGTTTGCCATGATATTACTAACAGTTGGTGCACATACTAACTTGTTTGCTGTGATATTTCTAACAGTTAGTATATATACTAACTTGTTTGCTGTGATATTACTAATAGTTCGTGCATATACTAACCAGTTTCCTGTGATATTACTAACAGTTGAATGTATTTGGAATATTTAAAGAAAACTAAATTGTTCTAGACATTCAACAAACATATTAGATGATGGAAATAGTCCAATATAAAAATATAACTAGTCCCAAAGGAAACTCAAGAAGAAAATTTTAAAAAATTAACTAAGAAGTGCCAGTAGATATGTATATGCCAGAAATTGTAAACCAATTCATCAA
This sequence comes from Epiperipatus broadwayi, assembly GCA_028023455.1. Lineage (NCBI taxonomy): Eukaryota > Metazoa > Onychophora > Udeonychophora > Euonychophora > Peripatidae > Epiperipatus > Epiperipatus broadwayi. The sequence goes on along the minus strand of JAQFVV010000072.1, from coordinate 6,100,439 downwards.
GATAAGAGCATTTTCAGGAGGCTCTAATGAAGCACCTATTGAGTACATAAAAAGTTTAGACTAGTAATTCAATATCAATACAATGTAAGAGGAGGCAAAATTGGAGATAGCTTGCAGCCATTTTCAGGGTGTGGCACAAGCATGGTGGGATTTCATTATTTAGCCAACCCACCAATTTTGATTTTAAAATGGCACTTGCAAGCTGTTACTTGAGTGATGACTGTCAAGAGGGTATCAAGCATAAGATATCACAGGGTGAATGTCCACCTGGTGAACCTTACACCATTTTTTAGAAAGCAGGTTAGGGCCCTGACTACTGACCCACTGTCAGAACTCCAAATCATCAGGATGATTTCTTAGTTACATTGAGAGGATGCTGATTGGGATGGATCACTGATTCATTGAGTAAGTGGCTGAGTTGTTAACAGCATATGACAACTTGCAGTTTCTTGGTGACAGATGGATCCAAGCAGCTAAATAAAGCCCCAACAAGAGGGTGGATGGCCTGAGAATATGTGGTATCCATTATAAGAGGAAATTGCCTCCATGATACTACAGCAACAATAATGTGCCTACAGGGCATAGGAGAAGAAATGAAGTGCTAATAAGGAAGAGAAAAAGAAATTCCAAAGGCAAAATTCATAGCATGTATCAGACCCAAATCATAAAATGATCGAATAGTGATGATGAGCTATGAAGAAGTGTGGGTAGAAAAACAAGCCACCAGGATGATGTCTGGCCTGAGAATCACCCAAAAAATGGAACAAACTAGAACACGAGTATTAACAGAGAACTGATCATGATCCTCACTCTCTCAAGCCAGGATGCAGCTACAATCATGACCAATAAAACTAAGGTAGGTGATGGAATCAGTTCATAAGAAGGTGGAAGTGATACATGAATTTGTATTTTTCATGTTGTGGTAGGTGGATGGTTGAGTGGGACAGCTTGGATGCATTGTACTCATGACACTCCAAAGTATAGGCTTAGCACTAACATGACCTGGGAATAGGACACATGGATAAGACTCACAGATGAGCAGGGCTGGCTCAGTGATCTCTCCAGGTAATGGAGAGATAGTGCTTAAATTTTAGATATTTTCTCGCAATGTCATGATGCAGGGTGTACTGGTGGTCCATGCTTAGACATCTACTTATCATGGCATTTGGAGCTGCAGTTCATGTATTCTCTTTCCCCATTTCACCTTACTTACCTCATCAACCTTATCTAAAACCAAGTAAAGATCCAACAAGAATATGAAAATACCTAGTGTGAGGAATGGGTGTCATGGCAATTTCATTCCAAAATTTAGCAGGGTATAATGAAACTGACACATTTCATATTGTAACGATATATATATATGTCGTTACATTAATTTAAAATAAAAACTTAAAAGTTCGCAAATAAAAGGAAAAAACTAAACGCTAAAATTAAAATGTTTGTTAAAAATATATATATATATATTCGCACAGATGCTAAACTTTAAAAATATTTTTTTCATAAACAAAAAAAAAAAGTATTTGAACGTATTTTTTTTAATAAAAAAATACAAGATTGAAATATAAAAATATTTTAATAAAAAAATAACGTAAGTTAAAATAAAAACAGGTATTAATTAATTCCTGTAATTTATAAATGGAAATGATTGTTTATTAATTATCTAAAAGCTGTTTAATTAAAAAGTCAGATGAAAAGTTAGATAAGAGAAGAAAGAGATTTTAGCTTGACCAATGGAAGCAAATAAAGGCCCGGACCATAACGAAAAAACAGAACAGTGACGTTTTTGTTCATGGAATCCATAGGAGGACTATAAAAAGAAAAAATATTGAGTTCCAGTCAGTTTTCCAACTTGATTTTGGTGAGTCGAGCGACAAGACGCACTTGCCGTCCTCACTCATTTATTTTAAAAATGCAAAGACTGTGATACCAGAACAGAACCAGCTAATGCTACCTCCAAAATATCAGACCGGTCTTCCAGGAAAGTCTCCGTGGGAATTGCCAATGGGAACATGGACTCTTCTACCATAAGCTATATGAAATGAACAATTATTGAAATCAATTAAGAATTTTCGTCAAGTTGTACAAATTAATAAACAAGCCAACTTAAATGTTAAAACGGACTCTTATCTGACTTTTTTAAGTTTTTAAATCAAATTAATAATGTTTAATTTTATATGTTTTCCGATTGATAAAAATCATTTCCATTTTTTTTCTTTCTTATTATATAAATTGTTTATTGTTTAAATTTTAAATGATGAAATGTAGGTTGGGTATAGATGTTGCATAGATTCGTTAGCGGTTGATAATGTTGTGGTTTTCACATTCGATTAGAATATATGTCAACGATATCACTGCAAGCATCTTACGATGAATGCTAATGGGATTTGTATATTCCCTATGCAAGTGACGTTTATCGATGACTTTGTATTTTGATCGGTTGTGTTTAATTTGGAATCTGTGCAGCTAATCTGTACTTAACATTTTAAAACAAATTTTATAAAATGCATTTGTGCGAACGTATTTAAATGTTAAATTTAAGTCGGGCGTGAATGGCTATATAGTTTTGTAAAGTTATATTAAGGGAGGGTAATCTTAGGTTATTCATTTCGTAGTTGAATTGGTTCAATGGATTGGATATATTTGTGTAATTAGTAGATATAGTATGAGGTCCACTACGGGCAGGATTATAGATATACGCCACACACCCTCTGTTTGCCTATGGATGGGTTTGTAAGTCGGCAGAAGACCGCAGTCCATTCCTATGGAGTTTTTTGTTTATTGTTCTACTTGCCAACAGATGTCACATTCCTGTTGGTGGAGAGTCAATGTCTTCTCTATTTCTACTTATTGTTCAGATGTACATTCCTGACAATATAGTATTTTGTGTTGTCGTATCATGCTACATTGAATACATGAATGTATCAGATGGATTGGCGCCAGTTTGGTTGCGAAATTTGTTGCCTAAGGTTAAATCAGGGAAGAATATTTTCTTTTCAAATGCAGATCTATATAGTCTATTCATACTTGACTATCTAAATAAAATTTTAAACTCATTGAAACTTAGTTAAATGTAAAATTAAAAGTTAATATAAAAATCTAAAATGTTAAACTTATTCCTCAAAATTTAAATGTTATTTTATATGTGCGTAAAGAAATATTTTTATGTGTTAATTTCTGGCAGTGGCTTTTATTCTTTTATATTTAAGATATAAAATTAAGATATAGGTTTTTATCTCTGCGTCTCCACTGAGCTAGTGACTTGGGCTAACGATCGGAATATTTAAATAAAGTGGAATCTTAACAGCGCGTATCTGCCTACTCTATAAATTTTTCTAGGTTTAAATGCCTAGATGGCGCCCTGGTAGTTGCAGATATAGTTTGCGGTTAGATTCGATCTTCACTTTCATTTCGATCGTTATATGTATAGATTGAAGTTCTCCCCCCTCCCCACTCAGGTAAATACTGTTCAGATTAAAATGAAAAGCTGTCGCAGTCTTCAATGAATAAATGTCAAAAGAAGAAATGAATAGGTAACAGCAATTTAGAATTAAATTTCATATACTTTATGAAACCCAAATTAAGAAGAAAAAAGAAGTCAATTTCAAATATTACTCATAATAATTTGTAGAGGCATATTTCATAAATAATGACAACCAATCAAATAATATTTAATTAAAATACTGAAACATCTAACTAATTAACATAAATTTGAATACACCCCCTCATCTCTATCAACCGCATGCAGCTATGAGTATGAAGCCATGGAGCTTTGAAAGCGCTAAGCTTTAAATAAATTATTAATAAATATAACTTCTTTAAAGAGCATTAAAAGTGCATAATTATTGATATTAATTAACATTCAATTAAAAAAGATTGCCATAGGCAGGAAAGCTAACAGATATTTTTTGAAAATATCAGATAAGAGTTATCAGGATTTGTTCCCACTAGAAGTGGACAGCCAATAAGGAGTTGAATGAAGACATTAGCCTCAGAGAAAGGCCATCATCACCAATAGAATTAGTGGTACATCAATCCAAAGAATCATAAGAAAAGCATAAGACTATAATAGGAGAATAGAAATTGATGGATGAAATAATCAAATACTACTCTCTAGATTAATTGCTTATAATTGAAAAATATTTAGTAATATGTGTTTATTGAAATGAGATAGGAAATAATGAAATGCTACTCTCTAGATTGATTGCTTATAAAATACTATGAAATGGAAATATATTTATTCTAAATGGTTATTATAAATGGAAAGCACTGGAGTAATAGGAGAATATATGTGGTATTAAAAAAAATGAAACAGACACCAAATTAATTTTGTTGATTTGAAATCAAGTCTATAATAAACTTCATACTAGTATGTGTCTACATAAAATTATTGATTATAAAGTGAGTTATTATTTTACAAAGTGCTATGATAGAGTGAACTAAATATCAACACATACAGAGAGATTAAAGAAATGTTTGTAGCATGAATTAAAAAATTATAGAATGAAGTTGATATGTTATATACAAATATGCACTTATATACATGAATATGTAACAGATGTTAATCAAGAAGCTATAAAGGAAATACTTTCCAATAAGTGGTTCAAATCTATATAATATGTGAATTGAAATGGAAATGCTCCAAATAAATGACTCAAAACCACACCTACATAATCCCCGAATAAGTCAATTATTTTATATAGTGTGATGTTTTTTTTTTATAAACTATAATATTTAAACAGCATTAAACTGTTGCACATGCACTTTGGATTTTAAATATAAAATGAATGGTTCAAAAAGATAGATGGCCATTCTATCTTTTCCAACGACTTTATCATGTGGTTGAAGTGTTAGTCGTCATTCATTTTATATTTAAAATCCAAAGTGCATGTGTAACAGTTTAATGCTGTTTAAATATTATAATCTTTGAAGTAAAATTAAAGCTGCTTCTTCAAAATATATTTCCACATGCCTGCAGTAAATGTGAGTTAATGTTTATATGATTTCAAATCAAATGCTTCTATACACTGGATCAAAATGAAATGCTTCTATAAACTTGAATTAAAATCAAATGCTTCTACAAACTTGAATTAAAATCAAATATTTTTATACATGTGCACTGAAATCAAATGCTTCTATACTCATGGACCAAAATCAAATGCTTCTATACCTATGCATATGTGTTTATGCACATGATGGAACTTAAGAAGGAAAAATCCCAACCATAGAGGATCAAGGAGAAGAACTGTGATGGACATATGGATACGATGGCAGCCAGAGGAGAGACTGTCAATTAACTTTTTCTTCTTCATTTTAAGAACTTAATACCCAAATATTATCAGTGTTAAATAAATTGTTGTTACAAAAAAAACTAATACCTCTTGTTCATTTCAATTTGCAGCACTCATCAATTAATGCACCAATTCACAAGAATCTCATGTCACCTGAGCTATGTCTAGAATAACTCAACATGGGTAAGTAAGGATGTGGTGAGATGGAACTTTAATGGTTGCATTTGGGAAACCAAACATAAATTTCTAGATGTTTCCAATCTCTATGGTGCTATATTCTCTGATGAGCAGTAAATATTGTAGGAGGGTGATATTAGCTTAGGGGCATGCCAATTGGTCATTCCTTTGTGCAATATGCTCATCAGGAAATAAAATTATCCAAAAGAGGGATAATAGGGCTGTCAGGTTACAATAATGAGAATGAAATTTTAAATAATTTTTTTAGTTAAAACGACATTTTAAAAGTGATAGATGTATACAGAATATTTTTTAAATTGCTTATTGAAGAAAGAAAACATTAATTTTACATTTCATTTTACATTTCAAGACCTTATAATTAAGAGTATCCTGTTAAAAAAGAAACTTTAATCATTAAAGAGAACAGTTGAAATTTAAATACTTTCAACATAGGTTAACTAATCAAGAACAATATTTTAAATAATTTTATAAGGAAAATATTTAAAATCCATATGTTTTTAAAAAAAGTGAAACAAGTAAATAATTTTGCTTGGACTAAAAAATCTAAGAATAATATTGGCCATACTATTTTTTTTTAAAAAAAGAAGAAATAAAAAAAAAAATCTTTTTAAAGTAATCTGTCAAAAAAAGAAAAGAAAACTTTTTATGAAAGAATTTAATAACGGATTCATGCTACTTTTTTTTTATATATATAAATACACATCTAGGTGAATTTTATGTATATTCAAAATGGAATTAATTATGAAAGAAAATATTTTTAATAATTTTATTTTGATAAATTAAAATATCATGGTATAAATGACAGTGTGCACATACATTTCTTTGCACATACATAGATGTTAATGTGAAAACTTCAAACTTAATCACTTATTGTATTTTATATGACAATTGAAATATATTCATAAATGGTACTAAACATCTATGTGCAAATGCCAATGCATGTTAGACACTTATATGTAAATTTTAATCAGTTATTGTATTATTTTCTGACAATTCAAATATGTTCATTTTATATGATACCACAATCTGTGCAGATGTATATAAACCTAGTATAGGGAAATTTTAATCATGTATTTTTATTTTATGGCAAGTCAAAAAAGTCCAGAAATTGTATCACATGTCTGTGTGTGGATATAAATAGATGCAAACTATAATGCAATAACTTGAATTTTGTATATTAATTAAAATCAGAAGACTATATGTATAGAACCATATTCTAAAGACCTTAATATCATTTTTATTGTTATTAATGAAGTTATATAGCATTGTTAAAATTAGTCCAATGAAATTAATTCTAAATGGTTTTAGATTATGTTTCATCATCTCTTAATCACACTAACAGTTATAGAGCTTATGTTCTCTGAGCTGGATTCATGCATAATAGTCAGATATATATACAAGATGATATATATTAGTGTAGGGGCATCCAGTGATGATGATCATCATTCTGGTTGGCACAAAGAGAATATTTTTAAAGCCCATGCACTCCATTTTATTTTAGTTTAATCTCTAATAGAATTTGTTTATAGTTGGCCTGTACATTAATGGTACTAAGTGGCCAGAACATTGATGATGATCAGTGTGTTTTAATATCCCAGCATTATTGCTTTTATGAATATGTATTCTGATGGATTAACAATTTAAGTTGATGCATCCAAGTTAATGGCTAAATAATTGCTCCAAGCTGGCAAAGGCTAAACAGTTAATTTGGTTAACAGTAGACCCATTTCAAATCCAATAACAAAATTGACTATTGATTTATTTTTTATTGATGATCATTTATGATGATGAATGAATATTACTTTTACTTATTTATAATGCTAGTGAATTTATTTAATTATACTTATAGTTATTCTAGTGAGTTAGTTAACTGGGCTGATTTCTCAGAGAGATATCAATATCTCACATGCTCTTGTAATATATAACATAAATATATTTTGATAAACCCATCCATAATTTTTTTGGGAGTATGTTTGTGCTTTTAGCAATTCACCTCCTAGTGAATTTTTCCATAAGTATTATATGTCAAGGCGCATTTGTCTGTATATTTTATTATATAAAAATTTCATTCAAAAAATTATGCTAGATGGCAGGAAATTCAAAAAAGGCCAGTTGACAATAGACATAAGCCTTGCCCTGACATGTTTATCCATTGTGTGAAGGCAAGGCCATAAACTTTTGGCATTTTATGAGATTGTTTAAAGACAATAGTTCCAAATACCAAAAATGTGTATTTGTTTACTTATGAATTTATTACGGTTATAGATATTTTTTTACAATAATTTATACTATATTAAATTACTAATAACTTATTTTGACTGGAATTACTTTATTTTTCAAAAATATGTTATTTTAGCAGCTAACGTGAATATGGCCTGAAGCAATTTACAACCTTAGCTTCTATGTAAGCAATCTACTTATACTTACGAGTATGAACATATCGCAATTTTACAATAAATATTCAAAAATTTTAAACTTTTAAAGCATAATTTATTAGATATAAGACAAATAAATAAATATGCAGTTACATTTTTAAAAATAATAAGAAATAAGGAAGATTTCGTTGATTTTGGAAAATTGAAAATAATCTTTCTGAAATGATGATCTGTAATCTTTTTGTTTTGATTACGATCTCATTTTTTTTAATATTTATAGAAACAAAATGTGAACATTTAAAATTTATTTCAGTAGTAAAGAAAAATATCTATCAAAGTCAAATTTATTATTTTCTGATAGGTAATAATCATTTAATCATATATTTTGCATTGATGTGCGAGACAAAAAAAAACATCAGAAAATGTTAAAAATTTTAAAGGATTAATTAATATCTTACTTTATTATTTTAATCTTATTTATTAAAATGTTAAATATTGATCATTATTTGAAATATTTATCTTTTGACTTTTAGGGGGAGATGATTCCATCACCCCATCTTAACTCCCTCTATTTCCCCAAGCCATTATATATATTAAAAAACAAGACACAAATTGTGTAACTTGCTTTTAAGCTTGTACTAAAATGTTCACTACCTGGAGCTTATCACTAGCTCCAAACTATTACAAAAATCACATCTTTATTGGATTGTATATGTTAAATGAGCAATACAAGATGTCCTAAAAAAGAATTTTGTGGGGACTTGAATCTGTTTTTTTTGGGAGATGCAGATCCCATTTACACTATAGAGATTACCTCAAAGAGCCACTAAATAAATGTAATGTAAATTGCTTTCATTCAAAAATATTGCAGAGGATAGAATAGATTGGTCAGCAGTAATTACAGAAAGGGTTGAAGTCTTCAAAAAAAAGTTTTCTGCAGGAGTTAAAAAATAATTGGACAAAATGTAAAATAAACAGAATAATACACACCATATTCTACTTGTGGATATATTTAGAGTTTGCAGATTGTTATTTTAGTCAATTTTTTTAAAGAGGTAGAATGACCACACTTGTTTATAGAAGTCTTCTGCTGCTGATATAATCATATATACCTCATTTTCATCCATATTTTGTGATGATAGGATTTTCATTTTCAGTTATATGTTACCTTGTTTCCATCATGTAGTTGAAATTATTCAACATTTTTTAGAAAAATTCAAACTTGATTTGTACTTTTCTAAATATGTTTATTTAATAATAACACAAGATAATATAGAACATTTTGAACAGTATTTTTATTTTCTCTTCTGTTGTTAGACCACTAAACATTATATGATCACCATTCTTTATGCTTATACAAGCTGTTTAAATGGAGACAAAACTCTCCATACAGTAGAACCACTCAATGCAAGCCAGAGTAATCAATGGATGTGGGAAAGGTTTGTGCATAAAATTCCTATCTAGTGCCTACTCATCCAACATCTATCAGACTAATAATGTAAAAGATGGCTGCTGGAGGATTGCATTAGATCCTAAGATCTAGGTGCAGTGCTATTAGATCCGAAACTTCTCACTGATGAAAGCCACAAGATAAAAACTAATCTGTGTATGGTGGGTGAGTGGCTTGCACTGAGTGGCGCTACTGTATGGAGAGTTTGATTCCGTGTTTTTCAAGTGTTGCAAGTCTGACCAATTACAGTAGTAACAGAGATTAAACTAATAAAATTTGTTAATACTGAATTTAAAATATCCTGGCAAAGTTAAGGCGGAATAGCTTAGTTGATTGGAGCATCAATCTTTCATGAATCTTAAGATTATCAGTTTAATCTATATACTAGTAGCATTGTCATTGATCAAGTCACAACATTAGAGAAGAAAAATATCCTCAAAATATGTTCCATATTAACCTGCATGTTATTACTAACAGTTGAATGTATTTAGAAAAGTATAAGTAAATAAAGTTTGGCATTTCTCAGTAGATGATGGGAATTGGTGCATTAGATCCAAAAGTCTGGGTGCACTGCTTCTTCTTATTGATGAAAATCCTAAGTTAGAAACTACTTTTGGTATAAGTGGATGGGAAAGATCTGGATGAGAGTGTGACGCTCAACTTTCTAGCATCTATTGATTATCAGAACTTACACTAGGTGGCACTATTGTGTGAAAAAAGTCTACTGGTCTAACAGAAGTGTAAAGAAAAGATAATCACATGATGTTTTAATGATTTAAATTACCTTGGACCTTTGTGGTATTTTATTTGTTAGTTGGTATCGATCTAATACAGATAAATAGTGTTCAACACTATATAATTTTATCACAGGCAGTTTTTGATAATAAATTAAAAAAGGAGTATATGTGTTCCTATTATTTGTCCATCTCTTTTAAGTATTTGTATGATAAAATTTAAGTTTTAAAAGTATATATAATGAATATAAAACTTATAATAACTATAGTTATTAAAGCAGACTTCTATACGACCATTATTCTATAGTTACTATATCTATTTACAGTTTTATGGATTATAATGTATTTTTAACATCATAGCTATATTGTTTCAGTCACACTTCCTCTTTAAATAAAAAAAATAACCTGAATTTTTGCTGCAAATATTCAGGCTATTCTTTATTTAAAGGAGGAATATGTCTAAAACAGTATAGCTTTGAGGTGTTTCAAATATTTTGTATAGATTTCAGCTGCATTGTTTCTATTTATTATGGATTATAATGTATATGATTAAAAAAAATCAGGCAAACAGACTAAAAAATTATGCTTATAAACAGTTAAAATGAAAAACTGCTACAAAATTTAACCAATTTGGAATTGCACTCAGATTATAAAACAGTAAGCCACAATTTTTATCCATATTAAGTGTTAATATAAGGTCATTATATCCAGTATATGAAACAATAGAGATATTACAAATATCTTCAGTTCATACAGTTTTACTTTTTGGTAATTTTTGAATGACATAGAGTGAGATGTCATCTCTCCCCTTTTCACATCATCCATAGACAAAATAGGAATACACCAAACCACTAGAGATTAAAAAAAATTATCTGCTTGATAGTATTTTCTTGAGATTCTTGAGCCAGAAAACCAATTCCCAATAATAAGAATCACATTCTGGTAAGTCTATTTCCTGGACATAACGTTTTGCCTTATCATGAAACATATCATAAATTAATAAAGGCTGTGTTGAGTAAATAATATTACTTGTAATGATTATTTTCATTTCCTCTCATGTTATCGATAATTTCATCTATTACAGTCTATTTTCTAGACCAATTATAAAAGTCTACATCTTGCAGTAATTACTATTATTAATTATAATATTACTACATATATCTTAATAGCTTACCTTTGAGCATACTTCATTTGCATGATTTTTGCACACAGCTTTAGCTGGACCACTACATCCACGCTTATACTTTTTGTCATTTAATGTCATTATGGTCTAAAAATGTATACATATAGATTATTGAAATACATGAAAACAGTCAGTACTTAAACAATCTCAATCTATTAACAATCTCAATCTGTTGTCAAGGCAACCTGCTTTAAACAATAAAAGTGGAATTTCACCTTTATGTATGTTTTTATGCTAAAGATTGCAACTTGACTACAAAAAATAAAATTAATTGAAACAAGTTTAATAAATCTCATTGAACAGGTAAATATAACTTGTTCTGAAAGCAGACTAACAAGTAATCAATTATTACTTTCAAACTGTATCCAACTATGTATTACTTGTATAAAAAAGCTAATAGTGCCCAAGGTTTTATAGGTAAATACTGTAAATACATGAAAGCAATCAACACTTAATATCAACAACAATCTCAGTCTGTTGCCAAGGCAACTTTTAAACAATATAGGTGGAAATTTATCTATCTATATATTGTAATGGGCACATACACCATTACATTATTTTTTTTAAAATTAGACATGAAAAATAAAAGTTCGCAAATAAAAACTTCTTTTTTAAGAATTAAAAATTGAAAATTAAAAATCATCTAAACTCTAATATATAAAATCGCACAGATGAAAAATTATTAAAATAAAACTTTATTTTAAAAAAATGTATTTTAAAAACAAAAACTTAAAAAGATTTAGAGATAAAAATATATCTTTAAGTTTGTACAATAAATTAATTAATGCTATTGTAAAATGGAAATGATTATTTTAATTAGTTAAAAGTAAGCTAGCTCTTGGGCATTTCAAAATGTATAGGTAAAGGTCATATAGGAGAGAAAAAACAATAGAAACTAATAGCCAATAAAAGAAATCGCTCAGGAAACAGACTTCAATGAAAAGATCATCATTGTTGTGACATAATGTCCACTGGATCCAAAAGTTTACAATAAAAAGAAAATTTTGGAAATAAAAGAATTAATTAGAGAAGTTAAAGATGTGACAGCAGAGGTGATATGTGTTAAGTATGGGGAGAGTTGATGGAGAAGGGATTGGAAAGACACACTCTTCAATCCCTTCAGTTTTGCTTGAAAAAAAAGGAAGAGTAATGACCAATCGTTTTCCTATGTTACGGACCACAGGACATCGGGGGAATTAACGCTGGATCCCAAACTGCAAGCAACTGATAAAGTTGAACTTTCTTTTAAACCGTAAGAACTTTATGAACTCTAATGTACATTAATTAATTTGAAAAGAATATGAACTTTAATTCTAAAACTTGTTCTCTATTTAATAGAAATAGAATTCTATCTGACCAATGTAAATTATTTATTAATTATTTTATTGAATGTATTATTATTTTTTGTAAAATCATTTCCATTTAATTTTTTTTTTTGTTCTTTTAAGTTTTATTATGATTTTTTTTTTCCGTTAAACTAACTTAATAAATGCTAAATTTAAGTTGGGCGTGAATGACTGCGTAAATTTGTAAAGTTATATTAGTTTAATTAAGGGAAGGTAAATCTTAGGTTATTTGTTTTGTAGTTAAATTGGGTCAATGAATTGGATATATTGGTGTAATTAGTAAATGTAGTATGAGGTCCGCAATGTGCAGGATCACATTATATGCTGCCCACCCCTTTTTTGTCTAGGGAATGGGATAGTAAGACAGAAAACGCAGTCCCTTAACTATGGAGTTTTTTTTTATTGCTCTTCTTGTCAGACAGATGTAGTATTCCTGTCTGAACAAGAGTCAATGTCTTCTATAACCATGCGATTCAGATGTACATTCCTGACAGTATGTCATTTTGGTGCTGTCGTATTCATGCTGCATTGAATACATCGATATATCAGATAGATTGGCATTGATTTGACTGCGAACTTTTAGCCTAAGGTTAAATAAGGGATAGAACATTTTCTTTTCAAATGCAATCTATGTGGTCTATTCATACTCGACACTTTAATAAAATATTAAATTCATCTGTGCGAACTTTCAAAATAAAATAAAAACAGTTAAAATGTGAATTAAAATCTAAGGTAAAGTTTTAATGTTTTATAATAAAAAAATTTAAAGTAAAAGTGATACTAAAATGATTCAAAATCTTATATATGTTTAATGGCAGTGGCTTCTTTTTATATTTTTATATTGAAAAATATTTTAATAAGAATCTGTATTTTTTATTTATCTCTGCTGCTTCGTGAGCTAGTGACTTGGGCTGATGGTCGGAATAAAATATATATTAAAAAATTTTTTTTTCTTGTGAATCTGCCTACTATATAAATTTTCCAGGTTCAAATGCCTGGTGGCACCCTGTACGGCAGATACGGTAAGACTATTGGATATCTGACCATTATAATATATAGACTAATATTTTTATATAGACACTAAAGATTGCAAACAAATATAAAGATGGATTTCCATCTTCATTGTTTAATGGAGGTTGCATTGACAAGATTGTTGATTGTTATTAAAACAGGCAAAACTCTCTATACGTATATGCCACTCAGTGCAAGCCAGTGTAATCAAAAGATGCCAGCAGGCTTGTGCATAAAATCCCCATATAGTGCATACTCATCCAATATCCCCAGACTAGTTTCTGGCTTGTGGCCTTCATCAGGGAGGAACCTTGGACCTGAGAGCACTATACCTAGATCTTAGGATCTAATGCAACCCTCCAAATAACAGTTATGAGCAAGCATAAGAAATGGTGATCATGTGATGTTTATTGTTGATTGTTATATATTTACATTATTTATTCACCAAGCCCTGGGCATTATTAGCTTTATTATATCGATTACTGCATAAGTTAGCACTGGAGTAATAAACTTTCTAAGCACTCTTGATATCAATGCACAGTCCTGTTTATCCTATTGCTATACAAACACAAAATGAATAAGTTTACATTTACTTTCCCAGTTTTTATGGTGGTGGCATTTCTGATAAATGATATTGTTCAAGGAAAACTTTAAATTGAAACCAGATGCACACAACTTTGTTCGATATGACTGTTCAATGAACTTTACAATAAGTTAATTTCTACATATATAAAACTAATAAATTAATAATAAAATATTGACTGTGCAATTACTAATAAATATAATGCTTCAAGATATAGATGAACAGTGAAATGCAAACTTTCCATAATTTATACTTCAGTATAGTAATTATATATTTGGTATTCAGTTATTATTTTTACAAGAGTTATAAAATTTTAAAAATTAGATCTACTTTGTGAAGTTTATTGATAACTAAGTAATAATCGAATAAATATTGCTCTGGAGTTTGAACTCAATCCATTATTTTCCCACTGCATCAAACTATGCAGGGTCTGGCATTGAAGAAGCTGTGTTTATATACAAAGTTTGTTCTGAATAATATAAATTTTCAATTTGCCATTTTTATAAGAATTAAAAAAGCACCTATGTACTTTAATAAAAAATAGTTAATAATAATAAAAAAATTAAAAATAATAAATATTGGAAAGTTAAACTTTATAAATTTTAGGCGCGCATCTCAAATATATACATAAGGTATATATATATGACTAAAGGAGTGGGATGGGATATAGGGTTTGAATACAGGTTTAGAGCATCAAAAATGAACTCATTCACAAACAGAAACTGATTCGCTCTTGGAGAATTAAAAACAATTATGCTTAAGAATTGGTTGCAATAATTTGACCATTGTTTGCAAAAAATATAGCAGCATAATGCAAGAAGCCAATAAACTTCACATGATCATTATTTCTTATGCTTGCGTATAACTGTTATTAAAACAGGCAAAACACTCAATACATATTGCCATTCAATGCAAGCCAGAGTAATCAATGGATGCCAGAAGGCTTGTGCATAAAATCTCCATCTAGTATGGGTACTGAACTGAGTTCAGATCTATATGACTATATAAGCTAATGAGCTTGGATTGAAAATAGTATAATGTTTTCAATTTAAGACTCATAGATTGTACTTAAGTAGAGATAAAAGATGGATGCTGGAGGTTTGCATTAGATTCCAAGATCTAGGTGCAGTGCTCTCAGATCCATGCCTCCTCACTGATGAAGGCCACAAGCCAGAAACTAGTCTGGGGATATTGGATAAGTAGGCACTAGATGGGGATTTTATGCACAAGCCTTGTTGCATCCATTGATTACTCTGGGTTGCATTGAGTGGCAATACGTATAGGGAGTTTTGCCTGTTGTCATAATGCAAGAACCTAAGTTTAGTAATCCAAAGTAGAAACTGATTGCAGAAAAGAGAAAAAACAAAGACTGTCACAAAGTTGTAGAAATAACCATAATAATATGAAGCCCTGTTGGAAAAATATGAGTATTAAAAGACATTGTATATATGTAAATAATAATAGTAAGGAGTAAAGAAATATATGACTCCTTTTTTAAAATCTGCATATAACTTTATCATTATAATTCTTAAAACCTCTAAACCATCTCATGATCAACATTTCCTATACCAAGAATCCATTTTCTGTATAATCATTTTATTTATATTTATTCTTCCACAACTTCATTATTTGTACCCTTTCTACTTGCAAGCATTTGCATTCAATTAACAGGTGCTTAATATTTTATACGCCTTCCTTACACAAACTTGCAGACTAAATCATCCACATTTTTCCATTTATGTGTATATTCCTTTGTTCCTAAAGATCCTAGTTGAGCCTTAAACAATAAACTACTTTTCTTGCTATTATCATAAATTAATGCACACCCAATATTCTGTTTACTTATATATATATTTAAACTCTTGTTACTCTCCATACTAGTTCTTCATCTATCTAACTCCCTATTTTTTCTTAATGCATCTATTCTTCTATTCCATTCCTTGCCACTATAACATCCAACAATTCTCTTAACCCTTAAACCGCTAATTATATTATTGGTTGTATGAGGTAAAAATCAAATCTTTTAATTGGCCAACTCACAAACTGAAGACAAACCTATTGTTAAAACATATTCGCCTATAATATTAAATTCAACTCAGATACGTTTATAAAAAGTATATTACTAATTTTTCATGTTATGAAGAGAACGAAAGTTCTTTCAAAAATAAATTGCTATTTATTTATTCTAAAATATTCAATTTTGGCAACAAAAAGGTCGACTTTTATGTTATAGAAAAGTAAATATTTCTTTTTACTAAATCTTAAATATTTTTACTAAAATCTTCAATATTTTTCGAAAATAATTTTGTTTTTTTAGTATTCTCTCTGAAAATAATTTTAATTTCTCAAAATATTCTTTTATAATAATTTAAATCATATTCGAAATGAAAATCTCAGCGTTTTTCTTTATTTTCTTTGATCAGGCGGTTTCTTTATTCTTTCCAGCCAATCAGAATGTCTTTTTTGGCTGAGAGCATGCTAAGAACCAATCACAAGTAATGTTCTTTCTTTGTTTAGGTTTAAATGCGTTTTTTTTTTATTTTTTACTTGTAAAATAATTCAGAAGAGGGCACCATCTTACAGAACTTTTAAAAACCTATTCAATACCTGTCTAACGAATATTTTAGCATAAGAACTGGCAGAGTTAGAGTGACATCAGATGTCGACGAGGAGCTTCGTAAGAGGCGGGAAAAGGGTTAATACAATCATCCCATCTTTTGTTTAAGTATTGTGCCGGTCAAAACATGCCTATCCATCTAACACGAGCTGGAACTCACAAAATGTACTTCAAACCCAGTCGAGCCTGAGGATTTTGGTCAGGGACCAGCCTGGATTCGAACCCACTCTCCAAGCCCCAGGTCAAACACCTAATGGAAAACGTAGCAATGATGGCACATGAGAATTAATTCTTAATCTGGCCCGCTAGCAAATCAGAGAAAACAATAAGACTCATGGACTTAAACATATGTATAAACAACTTAAATACTAAAGACTTTTCCAAAGTTAAAATCGAATATATTTAGTTAATAGGGGTTTTACTAATGAATAACTATGGGCAATTAGTGAATTGAATTGATCTAATAATGAGACAGAAACTAATATATGATGAATTAAAATATATTTATTGACAATTGTTGTTGGCAAATGCATGCAGGCATTTTATTTATAAAGTAACATTACTCTAGGCCATTTAAACAATAATTGATATGTTGGCTATTATTTAATTGCGCCAATATTATTTAATGGAAACGAATACCCTACTATAAAACCAATCACTATATTAACTTTTATCAGTTATGCCCTTTCATCATCAGTTCAAGTGGCTATTGTTCGTCAAATCAAACCAAGTCTGGAGTGAAACTTAATACATCTGACTATAATAATTTTATATATTAACTATGGGCTTATAAAGTATCCCATATAGCTTTAGATCGAATGGGTTTTCAAGAATGCTTCGGTTCAATGCTGAAGATTGCATATTAGGGAGGGAGAGTTGGCTATAACGATTTTACTAATATGCTAGGCACAAGTAAAATATAACAATAAAGTTGCTCTGCGGATGGAAGACTAGTTTTAGGGTTTTCATGATAAACAATGGTTTACCCAAGAACCGGTCGTCATGCTGCTAAACGGGAACCTTTATTTGGTTCATAAGAAGCGGGGGACTTACGTGCTAATCTGGCCCATAGCTCAGACTTCGCTACTGCACTACCATACGAGAAGAAGATGGGCTGGACTTACCATGGCTCCATCTTGTATATATATAAAAAAACAGCACAATGAGAAAATATTAATACATTTCCCATCCGCCAAGCCGAAGTATATTATAACTTAAATATTATATATTAAAGAAACACTAGTTTATCAGATCAAAAGAGCCAACTCTGTAGCATGAGAAATACGATATGCTACTGATGGGAATATATATATATATATACAAACTTTACTTTGCCCGTTCAATCTCTTTAGTTATCTATAACTACTAAACTTTTAAAAAGGGGGAAAAGTATATTTAATAAGGGACTTATGAATACTTAACTAAAAAAATATACTTATGATTACACTCCAGGCTAGTTTAATCTTTAGTAACATAATAATTAAAGGTTGAAAAGCCACATTTTATATTTATATTAATTAATTTACTAAATGACAAAATATGAATTTGGGTTTTGAAACAGCACACGAAATGACGCTATATAAATAATAATATGGAGATTTTAAATTTAAATCTTTAAGAACATATTCTATAATTAAATGCATGCCATTTCGAAACATAGGCATAATTAATAATAATTAAAAATAAGCAAAAGAAAAGCAAAATATAACTGCAGTGATTAAATTATATAGCAAAACATTAATTAACACAGAAATTTAGCAAAAGTATTTCATTTATAAAAAGAGTTTACAATATTGGATTAATAAAGAAATTTACAAAAGTATTTCATTTTATAGAATGTAAAGATTATTTGGAAAACAATTTAGAAAGAAGTTTCAATAAATGGTTAGCTAACCTGTTTTGAAGAAATAATGATTGTTTTGAATTTCACACAGAGCTCTGCTATTTTAGTAATATTACGACAGTTCTCCTATAGATGGACTGGAGATATTCGAATTGGAATGAAGGTGAGTTCTTTGGCGGCTTATGGCATGTTCTTATTCAGTTGCGAGACGATTTAAAATGGTGTTGGAACGACGGCAAGTCCCTTTTAGCGGTTTATGACATCTTTTATTTGGTGTAAGCTTGTTGGTTGCTGCTTCAGCATTTGATGGATTGAACTTCGGCATTCCATCACGGGAAGACAGCAAAATTTTGCCTGACTTTAGCCGGACATGGTAAAATTAAACAATTTACAACTTGGATAGTAATAGTTCTTCAAAAGCAAGATGGAGTATATCTTCCCGCTTAAAATAAGGCCTATTTATACATTTTCACAAAACCCTAACACCTTTTTGGAATTTCGTTTGCCTTGGGACCAATTGACTTTTAATTAAACAAAAATAATATAATCTAGTTTTTACTACTGATAAAATCTCCAAGGTGTTATATTTAATTTACTTAAAATTATTAAAATATATAAATCATATAATTCGATTCAGATTTCACTAATTAAATTTCTTTCTAGGTGTTATAGAATGTTAAAGCTCAGCAGAAGTAATGGTATTCTGATTTAATGATAAAGTCTTTTGTTGCAAACAAAATCAATCAGTAAACAGATTTTACATTTACCCGGGTGCGGTCATTAATTGATTTTTTGTTTACACAAAATTCTCATTTTTAATTATAAACGGATTTTTATTTTACTGAAATAAATAACTTTTAACATATTTGTTTTTACAAAATTATTTGTTTAAAAAAAAGGCAAATTTAAAGAAAATACTTTAGTTTCAATTATATATGTAAAACATTAAATCAGAAAACCGTTAAATATAATTTAAAGAAAATGTTTTACATTATTTTTATTTAAACTTAAATATATATATCATTCCAATGTTTAACTTATCCATCCACATACGAATATAATAGCGAATATAATTAAGAATTGACTGAAAATTAATAAAACATTTTATAATAATTTATGAGCATTTCTACACTATAATTTTATCAAACCTGTCTAATTATAGCGTGTTTCGTATGTAAATGGATGATGCCATTCAAGCGGCCATTATAGCAAAGTTTTCCCGCTCGACTTATATATAACATTTTTACATTTAACATTTTTACATTTAAGATAGGTTCGAAACTAGTTCAGATGAGTATGTCATTAGGTTAATGGTGAAGCAGAAAGAGATTGGAAGGTTTACGTTTCAGTATATACTGACATAAATTCTTTATCCAAATATTCTGCATATCATATTACCTTTCTCATCCATCTTGTTGCCTGCCCTTTACTCATAACCCAATTAAATACTATTTTGGCTATTTTCTTATTATCCATAAACTGCAATCTACTGAACATTTCCAGTTTGCTGTTTGGATCTCTCATATAAAAACTTGACTATCCCATTGCTCCTTGAATTTCCTTCTTTGCTGTCCACATATCTATATCTAATTCATGTCTTCCTACTTCTAACACCTTTTTATTAACATATAACACACCATTACCATATGTTAACCTTGCTACTATCTCGCCTTTCCATACACTTCTAGCTGCATCATATTTATTACATGAAATTACTATTAATTTTATTGTGAGTCCCTTTATTTTCTTTGCTTCATTTATCAATTTTTTCTCCCATTCATCCAAGAAATTTCTCTGATTACTTAAGAGGATTCCCAAATAGTTATACCTATTCACCTCACTTAACTTTATATCCCCAAATAGAAATTTTTTGTCTTCTCTTTCCCCAGTATTAATCATTTTTCTTCACTAAATTTAATCCCCATATCTTTACTCACCCTTGTGCATTTTTATGTGAACAAGAAGACATCATCTGCAAATAAAAGAACTGATAATGTATATACTCCCTTGCCACCTATTATTAATGGTATCTCCACCCCTCTTCCTAGTCTTTCTAGTGATCTCTCCACTTTTCTCAAATACAACAAAAACAAAATAGGTGACACAGGGCATCCTTGCTTTAGTCCCACCCCATTTTCAACTTTAACTGATTCTACATTATACCTAACTGATACATATGGTAATTCTTTTCATACAATCTCTTAATAAGATCAAGTAAAGCTTCATCCATTCCCAAATTTACTAAATTTACCCATAATCTATTTTTATTTACTCTATCATATGCCTCCTCTATATCTATAAAAACTATATATATAACTGTCTACCTATATTTCTACTAATATATATAATTTGTCTAACTACAAATAAACTATCTCCTATATGCCTATCCAATTGAAAACCTCCTTGCATTTGGCCCACTATAGTATTTTCTTCCATCCATTTTGCAATCCTTCCAGCAACCATATATGTGAAAGCTTTATATATAACACTGACGTTACCACTATCAGTCTATAATTACTTAACTTTCTATGATCCCTACCCTTTCCTTTAAATAATAGCCTTACCCATATTACTCCAACTATCCAGAAAATCTCTTAGATGCTATCTTATTAAAACATGGCAATAGGTCTAATTTTGCCCTATGTCCTAAATTCATTCATCTAAACCTCTTGCCTTTCCACTTTTCAATTTCTTCCCTGCCTCATTCAGTTAATTTTCTGTAAACCTAATATTTCCATTACTATATGCTTTTATGTTTGTTATCACTCTGTCCTTCACATCTAACTTCTTTTCTATATGCATTACATACTTATTTAAGATTGTCTCTAATTCTTCTCTAGAGTTACATTCTATTCCCTATCATCTTATATTTCTCTCTTCCCCATATTTCTTCTTTTAATGCATTTACAAAATTTTTTACTTTCATCTCTTCCACTTTTATTAATATCCTCCAACAATTTATTATTTAATTTCATTCTCTCTATATAAGTGTCTATTTTAGTCAGTTTTTTTAAAAAATACTTTTCCCATTTAACATTAGCACATTTTCCACTTTGTTCTTAATAGCACACTTATATTCTCTGCATGCTTTTTCTCACCTTAACTCCACTTTTCTATTACTTTTATTCATTTGAATATTCTCACCTAAAACCCTATTGCCACTTTTTCTACACTACCACACCAGTTCTTATATTTATCCACAATCAACTCTCCCATACTTTCTTCAACTTTTATATTCTTCTAACTTATTCTTATTATTTATTCTCCATTCACAGCTTTCATTATCCTTTCTAACTTTCTTACTATTTTCCATCACATTACTAACCATTTCTATTATAAAGAAATTATTATCATTATTACATACTCTCTCTTCATTATCGAACACTTTGATTTTCTGTATTTTATTCATTCCCTCTTTCTATACTATTATTTCTAGACTGTGTGTATTGTTCATCATAAATATTAGATAAATTTCCAGTGCTCAAATTCACTCTGACAAAAATCCTTTAAAAACTGCCCATTCTTGTTATCTACATCATCAATTTCTTCAATATGCACATTTATATCCCCTATAACCATTATTCTCTTCCTCCTTTTTTTGAAACTCTGTATATTATTAAATAGGCATTCATATATGTTCCTGTTTCACACCATTATAGTTTGCCTATCTTATCTATATACACTATAGTCACTATCTATTCTCGTCTTCCTAATTTTATCTCAATCCACAAATATTCTCGACATTTAACAGTATTTAAATATTTTTTTGAGATAATTTCTATACCACCACCCTTTTTTCTTTTCCTTTTCTATTTATACCCTGCCATAACAAATCTTTCAGTATATGTTCTTCTTCTCTTAGGTGTGTTTCCACTACTATTAGTACATCAAGCTCTTCATTTTTAACTGCCTTGTTTAATTCAAGTCACTTTTCTGGTCTCCTACTGTGATGTATTAATTAAAACCTGACATGATACTACCCAGAACAATGGTTACATCGCTGAGAAATAATTATTTGCTTAGAACAACAACAATAATAATCGTTGTTGCTAACAACATACTTCGTGCTCGTTTGAGATATAAAATTGGTATACGGAATTATTAACTTGCAGCTTACGCAAAGAACTATCTGCTAGTAGTATTAATTAATTATAAAGTAGAGTGAACACTAATTTGTTAAGGTGCCAGTTGGACATTTAAAGGTTGGAGATAATTTATTGTTTAACCTCGACGGTTAAATAAACCAATTTGGCGCAGTCAAGGATAGAACCTGTAAAAGAAAACATTAAACGTAATCAGCAATGGCCACCATGTTCCAAATGTCAATAGCAGAATTTGATATTGAGAACCCTACCAACTAGTCACTATATGTTAAACACGGAAAATTTTTCCTTGTTAACAATATCAAGGAAAACCACATAAAGGTGACCATATTATTTGGATTTTCCGGAATGAAAGTGCTCGAGATCGCAAACCATCTATGTGAACCGGCAGAGCCTGAAACGTTTCAATACGATGAAATTGTTCAAAAATTAACAGAACACTTCTGCCCTCTTCCGTCAAAACACATCGCTAGACTGCATTTTAGAAATCGACGGCAAATGAAAGCAGAAACTTTTAAAGAATTTGACACAGCACTAAGGGAACTAGCAAAAAATTGTGTCTATGGTCAATTTTTAGAAGAGGCCCTGTTGGAGCAGTTATTATGGGGCATATACAACACTAAATTCCGTGAACACCTACTAGCCAATTCAGAGTTAAATTACAAGGATGCCATTAAAAGAGGAATTGCACATGAGTTTGTGATGAACCAAGCTAAAGAATATCTGGATGTCACGCCATCGGTAAATTTTTACCAATCAATTAATAAAATCATGGAACGTGGAAATGAAATGTCAAAACAGGAAAGAGTAAATAATATAAAAACAAACAGTTACTGCTGTGGCAAATCGGGACATATCACTCGAAATTGTAAGAAAAATCGAGAGTATTGTACAAATTGCGGAATGAAAGGTCATCTAGCAAAAGTCTGTCGTAAACAAAAGCCAGAAAATACAGACAAAAGAAACCTTAATACAAGCATTAAAAATTTAAAATGTAATGAAGCAGAATTCAAACTGCCAATACTCATCGAAGGGAAATACGTTAAAATGGAAATTGACCGGCTCCAGAGTTACATTAATGTCCGTTAGCGATTGGGAAGTTCTCACTGTGCAAAGAAACGTTATACGTAAAATGGAAAAAACCAATGTAAGCGCCAAAGATGTAAACGGCAATACAGTGGAAATAGTTAGAATGGTAAAAGTAAAAGTTAAATTAAACTCAAAAATAAGAAAATTACCTCTATACATAGTCTATAAACAAGTAAAGCCATTAATAGGCCGGAATTGGTTTAGACCACTCGGAATTACCATAAACGAGATTAAAAAAGTCAATGTGGAAATCAACTATATAGACAACTGGAATTCATGGATAAATAGTAAAAAAGTAGCAGAGTGGACAGATAATGATCCAGGATATCAATTGCTTATAAAATGGATTAGTAAAGGGTGGCCCAGCAAATGACCAAAGAACTTACCACTGGCTTTCTGGAATGCTCGTTCAAGCTTATCAGTCTGCAAATGGTGCATACTAAATGGAGACAGAGTTATAATACCCTCACAGGGCCGGAATCAGGTGCTCAAAATGCTGCACAATGGTCACCCAGGAGTTGTTCAGGCAAAAGCACTCACCAGAAGCTATGTTTGGTGGCCTAAGATAAATGAGAACATTGAGTCCTTCACAAAAACATGCACAGCATGTCAATCAAATGCCCACAAAGAATATAGTTCATGGTTACCAGCTAAAAATGTGCTGTCCAAAACAGAAAATAAAACATTAATAGCTGGAGAAAAAATATGGTTTAGAGATAGTCTACACAAGCGACACATAAACCACATACGCCATCGCAGTTCTCCAAGCTGGGAGAACAATAAACCCGGTGGAAATAAAATCATCGAACCAGCAGAGATGAAATCAGAGATAGATAAACCAAGATCACCAAGACCTCAGAGAAAAAAACAGTCTCCCATATTCTTAAAGGACTATGTCCACTAGAAAAGAGAAAATGCTATGTTGGACTATAGAGAAAACAAAATGTATTCCATGTTACTCCTAGTTCTGTGTAGTGGGAGGAGAAGTGTGATGTATTAATTAAAACCTGACATGATACTATCCAGAACAATGGATACATCGCTGAGAAATAATTATTTGCTTAGAACAATAACAATAATAATCGTTGTTGCTAACAACATACTTCGTGCTCGCGTGAGATATAAAATTGGTATATGGAATTATTAACTTGCAGCTTACGCAAAGAACTATCTGCTAGTAGTATTAATTAATTATAAAGTAGAGCGAACACTAATTTGTTAAGGTGCCAGTTGGACGTTTAAAGGTTGGAGATAATTTATTGTTTAACCTTGATGGTTAAATAAACCACCTACCACCTTGCATATTCAAATATTCAATTTTAACAATTTCTTCTTCCCTAAATACTCTTTTATAAATTCGTTTGACTCCTTTTTCTCCATTACATTTATAAATAACTAGCTTACCATTAATTTTACAAACCCATTCTCTCTCTACATCACAAATTATATCTAAATCAGCTTTGTTTATTTCTTATATCCCATCCATTCTTCTTCCTTCTGCTAATATTGCAATTTAACCCCCCCCCCTTTACAAGTTTCCCAAACTATATTTTTTATAAATCAAACACCCTAAACCTCCATTTCCTTGCTTTGCTAAGTGTAATCCATCTTTACTATCTAACTCCTCTTACTAATAAAGAAATCACACATCCACAAACATAACATCATTTCTCTCACACAGTTTTTTTAATGTCTTATTTATAGAACATGCCCTATCTAACACATACCTATTGTCAAATCTTGGTAATAATCTGACTATTCCTATTCTTCCTTTAATCTTACTCAAATTACTAATCAATTCTATGTGCTCATCCATTACTCTCTCCAATGGCTTTAATCATTTGTTTCTACTATCACATAAGCCAACCTAATGTGGCTATACATAATGTATGGAAATCACTTATCAACTTTGCTCTTAGGGAAAAGTGGAAAAATCAGGAGGAACCGTATAGATAAATATATGAAATTTCTAAAGACTGTTGCCTTTGGCAGGATGGCTCAGTTGGTTATATATGTGGCAAACTCTCCATACAGTAGTTATTACTCAGTGCAGTAATCATTGAATGCAGAAAGATTTGTGCATAAAATATCCCTCTAATTCCTACTGATCCAATATCTCCAGGCCAGTTTTTATTGTGGCCTTCATCAGTGAAGAACTTAATTAATAAAATATATAGATATTGAAGTGAGTTTAGATTTATATAACTATACAACTGAATAAGCTTGGATTGAAAACATTGTTTTCATCTTGGGCTTTTTTATAATTAACCAGATAGGTAAAAGATGGCTGCTGGATGGTTGCATTACATACAAGATCTAGGTGCATTGTTCCCAGATCCAAGACTTCTCACTATGAAAGTCACAACTAGAAAGCAGTCTGGGGATATTAGATTAATGGGCACTAGATAGGATTTTATGCACAAATCTTATTGAATAATTCTTACAAAGACAAGTCAACTCTCTTTAAAGGTATCTGCTATCATTAGTTTTATTTGCTTCTCATAGGTGAACTTTTTAAATTAGAAATATGTTTTTAAACTAACTTACCCAACATTCTTTTTTGGTACATTTTTCAACACAAGACTGATCTGCCTGAACTTTGCCACAATCTGCTGTTTTGTCGCAGGAAAAACATCCATCTGGTATATCAGACTGTAATTAAAAATAAAAATAATATTTAGTTAGAATTATTATATATTTAATCTTTAATATACAGAATCTGGAACTTTATCTTTCTTACTGCATTGTCAAATTCATATAATATTAATGTCATTTACATTGTTTATTACCTTTAACAATGTTTTTTTACAACACACTATCAACAGTTTTGATTGCCCCAGAAATCTTCTTTAGATCTTCTACCTATATTTTCAAATCTTAACTGCTCCCAGTATTCTTTATCTTCTTTGTGAAGGGCTTTGAAAATATAAGTAGAAGTTCTGAAAAAGATTGCTGGGACAATCAAAACCATCAACAGTGGGTTGTAAAAAGCATTGTAAAAGTAATAAAGAATGTAAATGATAATATTACACAGAATCTGGAAGTTATAATTGACTATTTATTAATCTGCTTTCAGAACAGATTTTGAGGTTTGTTTAAACCTTTTTGCATTATTAATATCATACTCCTTGGTCAAGTTGCAATCTTTAGGGTCTATATAAATATATCAGACCATATATAAAAGTGGTACTACCTTTATTGTTAAAGAAGGTTGCCATGACTACAGATTGAGATTGTTGATAGCTTAAGGGTTGATTATTATCATATACATATATAGCATATATGTTTATGAAAGGTACATAATATGTTTTTGCCATTCAGAGGGAAATTTACACATGCAAGGAAGTATTTTCAGCTAGGATCTATTCACTGCAGGATGAAGATCTTTCCAATATAATCTAGTTTTAAAAAACAGCCTAATAACCTACACCTATACTCCACACCCTCCAAAAAAATATTTCTTGGTATTTTATAATTATTTGCAATTCAGTTTAAGATTTCAACTCATTATATGTTGTTATCTTTTCTAATAATATGTCCATTCTAACTTCATTTCAACTTAATAATAACAAACAAATCATCAAATTAGCAAATTATTCACATTCTCATTTCAATTTCTTAAATCTTTCTGTTATATCATTGATTCCTGTTTGTTCTTTCATTCATATATTTCACTTTAGCCCTTCTTCGTTACTCTCAACTTATATCTTTCCATACTCCATCATGTGGTCTAAAACCTCTGTATTGCTTTTCTGATAAATATCCAAATCTATCCATATGTAAGAATAGAGAAACATGTTTGAACATACAGGTTTTTTAAAAAAAAAAATTAATTATGAATAATTTCAGCCACCATTTACAATAGGTAATTGTATCAAGTAAAAATGCCAATATCATTCTGCCAAAAACCTGTTTATAAAAAAGATATGATAGTGTTGCATTCAATTATGTTAGTTTACCAACCTTAACATTATTCACAGTGATAACAATGAAGTCACAGTTATCTAATGCAAATTATCTCGAGATGGTAAGAGAGCTATATGATGCTTAAATGAGATATTTATTATCACACACCCTTTAAAAAAGCCAAATATATGTAATCACGTATTTATCTTGCTATGACGTCGTTACCCTAAAGGCGTACTGCTCTAATCTTCCGATCTTTATATAAGATAATGTCACCTAGTAATTTGCGGCCAAAGTTAATCGCTAAAATTTGTCTGCATATCACGTGGAGACGTTACATCAAAGATTGCAAGATTTTGGGTTCACTTTTTTTTTTAAAAAAAAACATCAATAAATTTAAAATTTATTACGGTTTTTTTTTTTTTTTGCTTCCACTTGAAACAGTATTATTTAGCCATCACCCGTTTCATCTACTATGTTCCATCATAGTTAGTATCTTTTCCACCAGTTCAAACCCACACAGTCCACGTATATAATCAGAAAAATTTATTTTGATATGTCATCATCATCATCATCAACCATTATCAATTCACTGCAGGATGAAGGTCTCTCCAAGTTTAATCCATCTCCGATCTTTAGCTTCTCTTCTCCACAACACCCCTG
Organism: Epiperipatus broadwayi; assembly: GCA_028023455.1. Lineage (NCBI taxonomy): Eukaryota > Metazoa > Onychophora > Udeonychophora > Euonychophora > Peripatidae > Epiperipatus > Epiperipatus broadwayi. The sequence continues at coordinate 6,072,050 of JAQFVV010000072.1, read as the reverse complement.
CACATTTTCTTATTTCATCCATCCATCTCACATGTGGTCTCTTTCTGGGTCTTTTACAATCTCTTGGAATCCAGTTTAAAATTTCAATTGTCCATCTATTATCATCTCTTCTAGCAATATGTCCAGCCCAACTCCATTTCAATCTTTTAATTTTTTCAATAAGGTCAGTAACACCTGTTTGTTGTCTTACCCATACATTGTGTTTTCGATCTCTTCTTGTTACTCACAACATACATCTCTCCATATTCCTTTGAGTGGTCTGAAGTCTCTGTATTGCTCTTCTATTAAGTGTCCAAGTCTCAGATCCATAAGTAAGAACTGGTAAAACACATTTGTTAAAAACCATCCTTTTCAAACACATAGGCATATTTTCTTTTAGTATCAAGTTATTTCTACCAAAAGCACTCCAACCAAGTTTAATTCTATGATTAATTTCCTCCATTATGTTTCCATCTGTATTAATAATCTGACCAAGGTATTTGTAACTGTTAACTTCTTCTAATTCTTCATAATCAATCTTTATTTTCATATTTTGAGCAAATTGATTAAACATTACTTTAGTCTTTTTAACATTTATCTTTAGTCCTACTTTTCTACTTTCATCTGCTAACTCTTGCAACATTTCCTGCAGCTCTGAAGCATTATTTGCAAAAACAACTACATCATCTGCGAAATCTAAATGACTTAAATACTCTCCATTTACTTTCACTCCTTTAGTTTCCCACTGCTGTAAAATGTTTTGGAGATATGGAGTCACCTTGTCTTACACCTTTCTCAATGTTGATTTTTCCAGTATCATTATGTAATCTAATTGTTGCTGTTGCATTTTTATAAATATTCTTTAAAATATGACAATATCCTGGATCTATACCTTGATGATCCAATGCTTTAATCACTGAAGAAATGTGTATAGAATCGAATGCCTTTTCATAATCTACAAATCCAAAACATAATGACAACTCATATTCATTTGTCCTTTCTATGACTTCTCTCAATACCTGGATATGATCTATTGTACTAAAACCACTTTTAAATCCAGCTTGTTCTCTTGGTTGGTGGAAATCCAAAGTTCTCTGTAGACGAGTTGTAATTATCTTGGTAAAATTTTTATATAAAACTGATAAAAGGCTGATAGGTCTGTAATTTCTAATATCTTCTTTATCACCTTTTTTAAATATTAATATTATTACTGCATTCTTCCAATCTTCCGGTACATCTTTATCATTTAGACATTTGGTATATAACTTTTCTAAAATTGTTTCTATTTCTTCACCTGCTTCTTTTAATATATCAATTATAATTCCATCATTTCCTGGAGCCTTTCCTTTCTTCAAACACTTAATTGCATGTCTCACTTCTTCATTTAAAAGTCTGGGCAATTCGGAAGATGTAATAGATATAGGAGGTACTTGTTCTTTATTATTATATAATTCTTGATAAAAATCTTCTACCAATTTCAAGATGTCATCTCTGTTTTTAGTAATAATTTCATCTTTTTTTCTTATTGCAGATATAAATTTCCTACCAATACCAAAATGTTGTTTAACATTTTTGAGACTTTTATTTTCTTCTACAGCTTTCCTTGCTATTTCACAGTTATACTTTCTTATATCATTTTCAACTCTTTTCCGTACCATTTTACAAAATTTGAGATATTCAATTCTTTTTAATACATCATTTTTGTATATCTTCATATTCCTTCTTTTCTTCATAAATTTTCTAGTCTCAGTAGAAATTTTATTAGTCAATTGCTGCTTTTTTCTACCAGCTATGTTTGTTGCAGTTTTTAAAAGTGTATCAGTTATTTTCATATTAATTTCATTCAAATCTGAATCATGTTCAAAATCTCCTAACACTTGAAACCTATTTGTAAGTTCTAATTTAAATTCATTAGAATGTTTCTGAAGATTAGGAATATCAACTGCAAATATTGTTTTTCTTAATAATTTTTGTCTCTCTAGTTTTACATTAACACGTAACTTACACCTTACTAATCGATGATCACTTCCTGTGTTAAATTTATTAAGAACATTACAATCTTGAAATATGTATTTTCTGTTAGTCAAAATATAATCCAATTCTGCTGTACCTTCATTTGGGTGCTTCCATGTCCATTTCCTTTTAACATTTTTCTCAAAAAATGAATTCATAATATAAAGTTTTTCTTTTTCTGCAAACTCCACAAGTCTATGTCCTCTCTCATTTCTATTACCATAACCAAAATTACCTACAGCAATTTCATCTTTCATTTGTCTACCAATTCTAGCATTAAAGTCTCCCATAACAATTTTAAAATGTTGTTTACTCTGATCAAAAGCCTTTTGTACATCCATATAAAAATCTTCTACTACTTCATCACTATGAGAATTTGTTGGGGCATAAACCTGAATTATCTGCATTTGGTATCTGCTATTAAGTTGTATAACTAATCTTGCCACTCTGTCTGATACACCATCAATCTCCACAATATTGTTCTTCCACTTTTTATTTATAATAAATCCTACTCCACTTGTATTTCCAATATGTGTGCCTTTATAATAGAGTATATGTCCACTTTTTAAATCAATTGTTTCTTCTCCTTTTCTTCTAACTTCACAAAGTCCAATAATGTCCCATTTATTTTGATATGTAATAGTGTATATTTACGTGTATGTGTGCACCTTTAATATATTAAGGTCTGTATGCGTATAATGTATACGTAGTTATAAATTTAAAATTAATAAAATGATATAATTAAATTAAGTTGTGTGAACATTATTATATGTGTGTATCCACTTACATATATATGCGAGAGAAGACGTAATGCAATAGATTTAAAGAAGCATTACAACTCTTTTAAATTAATAATATTAATTTGAAATATTCTCAGTTAAAACCTTTTTATTTAAATACATTGGTATAAAAATTTCAACCCCTGGGATAGTCTCACACACATATCCTGTACAATAAAATGTTTACAAACTTAAACTTTTTTTAAAAAATGTTATCTGTTTTTAGATAATAAAAAATCAAATCTCGCGGGTCAAAAAATCAAATCTCTCAGATTAGTCATGTCAGTGTCTTCGTTGCCATGACAACGGTCATGTAATCTTTCTACCACGCTTACCGGCAGAAATAATGTCGAGCGTAATGCGTCCTAGTAATAATTTTTGGCATTATACCGTAACTAAAAAGCAGAGCATGCAACTTTCTTGAATTCAAAACTTTAAAATTAGAACTTTCAAACTATTATTTTGAAAAGTCGAAAAAAAAAAAAAGAAGTCATTTAATCATTTAACGTTTCTTTGAAATATCTTAATAGCGTTTATGGTGCATCTCCTATTTAGAATTATTGTTGTTGACTTTAATGAACCCTACTGTTTTTTAATTTGCTTTTACAAATATAGGATGTAAAACAATGCCATTCAAATAATACAATTCAAAACAAGAAATACGTATATACATTTTAATGTTAAAAATAGTAATAAAATGTAAACACTTACATACATACAAGTAAAATCAAAAAAATTAGCTTAAATGCATAATAATTAAAGTCTAAAACTCTATACACACTTGGAATTTACACATTCTGTATCAATTAAATTGTTAGTACTTTAATTAAATTACATACTAAGAAAATACAATTTTAAAAACATTCTAAAGCATTTTTTCCATTTATTATCAGATCAGGGTTAAATCAACTTTTCCCGCAATAAACTCTAATGCATACTAATATAGAGTTATGAAATGAGAATATTAATACAAAAAATAGTTTGCTGCTAAATGAGTGAAAATTATATGGTATGAAAGAATACCGGTAGGGAGAGCTTATATCATTTGATGCAAGAGCAGCAGCTTTCGATTCTAGAGAAAGGAAAAATGAAATAAGGATTTTTATTGTAGAAGTAGTTTGTATGGAAATAAGGAGAGAAAATAATGAGCATATTTTTAGAATGTAGTTGAACGAACATCAGGATAAATTGTTGGGAGTGTAAAAGAAGTTTAAAGGTAAAGTGAATGAAAGATGTGGAGATCTTATGAATTTTTTTGTTTAGATGAAATTGGGGAATATAGAACAGCAAACCTAATGAAATAGCTTTAAGATTGACAAGGAAGAAAAGTGAATGAGAGCTGGAAAAAAATAAGTATATGAGTTTATTATAGTTTACAAGATAATGGTTTGACAAAAAGAGGATGTTTAACTTGACTAATAAGATTTCTGGGCTATGCTCTAAGCACAGGAATTTGATTTTTTACACATAAGAGAAATATCCTAGTGCCTCACTGAGGATTGGGGTTGGGAATAATTTCTAGATAGAGATTTTGAAAGCTTTCTTTTGCAATGTTTATCAGTAAAGCTTGTTTGAGCAATTAACACCACTCATTATTTTTTATTTACAAGCTTATAAAAATTAAGTCACATGGTGTATGACTGTATTTTATTTACTATTTATAGTTTTGCTTTTAAGTCTTAGGTGGTGTTATATTGCTAAGTCTATTAATATATGTTATGGTTGAAAAATTCTCAGCCCCAGATAACTATTTTAAGTTGGATAGTTAGGTTTGAAGACATATAGGTATCTGAAATTTCAGATTGTCTACATAATAGTTAACTTTTAGATAAATGATGTTTTTGAGTCGACATTTTTAGATCTAGTGTCTGAAATATTTTAACACCTCACTGAGGAGTGCCAAAGCATGAAACTTATCTGAGGATTGGAGATAATTTCTAGAAAGAGATTTTAAATGCTTTCTCTTGCAGCATTTATCAATAAAGCTTGGTTGAGCTATTGATACCACTCATTATTTTTTATTTAAAAGCTTCCCTTAGTTTGCTTTACCTCACTATCATCTAAAAGGCTAATAATGGAAACACTCTAATCAAAACATTAGGAAAGTTAGAAACTACAAGGCAATTTGATAAAAATACAATTATAAAACTTTGAAGTTGCAGTTAGCAAAATATAATGTATTTATGATTGTCTAAAAGTATATTGTGGTTTTATTTTACTTTCAGATATGTGTAGAATTAATTTTATCATTGTGCTGCAGAACTGTTCAAACATTGTCTGAGGACTTAAGATTCAGAATCTGGATTTCTATTTGAAATGTTAAATATCTTTTTAAAAAAAATTTCAAACTTTATAATTTTCCAGATACATTTAACTGTAAATAATGAACTCCCAGGTTAATATAAAACTCAACATTTAGAGCATATTGCTAGCCTGACTAATACCGATGCTAGTATGAGGATTTAATATCGGCAATTTTTAGATATGTGAATACTGAATTTAAACTGATACTCTAGTCAATTAGCCTTTTGGTATAGCATCATCTTAAATTTAATCATCTCGAATCTAAAAGTCACTAGACCAATTCTCATGCAAGTTATCATTGATCAAACCAGCAATGTCTGAAGAGGAGAATACCATTTAAAACATCATGGTCTATACTAACCTGTGTGTCATTACTAGTTCAGTGTACTTGGAAAAGTATAAAGCTTGAATTAAAAAATACAGTTAGCAATTTAACACGATTGCAGAAGTAATTCAACATATCCACATAAATTGAAGAGAAAAATAAGAAATAGTTGAGCTAAAGATCCATAGTTGGTACTGTCACCTCAGTGCTTGAAATGTCATGTGATCTTTTGAACAATAAATCATCTGATTACTTTTTTGTCATAATAGCTTTGATATTAAAAACAATCTCGATCCATGAACACATAATGACACTCGATGAACTTTCTCGGCCATTTAATCTCAATGAAATTCTATTTTTCACCTGTTGAGATAATTATTATAATGTAAATTAATTCTGCTTCTTCTTTCCACAAAATCAATGCCATAAAATATTTTATAGAGAATTTTATTTTTTTAATCCTTTTATAGATTCAATCTGGTGAAGAAGTGCTACCAATCATGGACTCGATATCATTTCCGACAAAAACGGTCATATTGAATGACCTTACTAAATTTGGCAAGCACTATATGCAACTAATATAGGAATTCTGTTTTAGAAATTATTACTTCATTATTATATGAAATTAGCTTACTTTTTAGCATTTAATGTAAAAGCACTGCCTTGGAGTTTGTAATGAATGTAACGTCCAAATCTATTTTTCCATCTAAAATCTACCTAAATATTTAAACTGATTTCTATTCTGAGGATTTTTTTTCACTTCCTGGCTAAGCTTTATAAAACATCTAGAGTATTATGGTCCATAAAAACAATGAAAGCTTTCCTTTCCTTAATAATTATATCTTTTTTTTTTACGTATAATGCCTTCATATTTATAATACTTTATAAGTTTTTTAATAATTTTTAGTATTAAAAATGATAAAATCAAACATTTATACATTTTTCTCCATAAAAATTGCAAAATTCTTTTTTTTCTTTATTCTAACTTGATGTTCAATGAAATATACTGCTTGCTTCCACAATGCTCTTCTCTGATAATATTTTCTCACATTATTGCATCTTAGTCTCATATGACCACAAATGGAAACACTTTTTGAATTAAAACTGATACAGATTAAAAAGTTATTCCACTTTTTGTCACCGTGGAATCTCAGCAGTTTCAAAACCTTTGTCACATGGCTGCAATTTAAATTTAAGTCCAGCGCTAAGCCAAATATTATTATTTACTAGTTTAATAACTTCACCAATTTGCGTTAAAACACAATTTAATTATTAAAAACAATATAGTAGAAAGTTATGGTGATCATATTTTGTGCCATGTTTTGAATAATTTGTATCATCATCATCAATAGTATTTTGTCCCATGGACAGGTCCAGAAAGTAGCCATATCACCTAATCATCCATTTTGCCACTCCATTCTTTTCATTGTCTCGATCTTCAATTCCATGTAACTATTGCCATCTTGTTCCACTCACCAGTCCCTCCAAACATCTTTCATTAAACTATACTTTCTTCTTAATATAGATCCAATCCAGATTATCTTTCTATTTCTAATTTCCTCAATCAATCTTCTTTTTTCATTTATTCTTTTCAAAACTTCTTTATTTGTTATTTTATTTATCCAATTGATTTTTTCCATTCTTATCCAAAATCTGTTCCTAATTTTATCACTCAATGTTCACATTTCACAACCATACAATTCTCCCTTCAAAGGCCCACAAAAAATTTTCTTTCTCTTAGTAAATGCCTTCTTTGCTAATGCTATTTTTCTTTTAACTTTGTCATTTCTTCCAACCTCATTCAACTCCTACCTGCTGAATTGTCATCATGGATTTTAATCATTTGTATAGGGCAATAAATTTGCTAATGTCATTCAAGTATAATTAACAATATGTTTATTAAAATTATTATATATTAATAAGATAAGAATAATATTTCTCTTAGTTTCGTATATTTATAATATATATTTTAGACCAGTGGTCTTCAACGACGGGGCCACAGAAGTTTTTTGCTGGTCCATGCTAGACTGGCAAAAAAGTTTGTAATAACAAAATAATAAGATTTTAAACTTTTAATTAATATAAACAATTTTTATTTATTTTTTCATCGCAGTTTTACCTGATTAAAAAAAAAGAAACAGAACAAAAACAAAATCTAATTAATCATACATAAATTAATTTGTTTTTCTAGTTATCACGATGTTTATGGAGGGGTGGGGGGTAGAATTAAATTTTTTATTACTTCTAAAAAAGTTCTAAGTTAAAAAAAAAAGTTTTTTATTATACAAACTCCATATACATATAACTTCATCTAAGGCTAAGCTGTTTACATCTTTAAGAAAATTTATCTATAGACTTCTGCCAGTCCGCAAAACCTTATCCTTATTTTTAGCGGTCCACAGGTGTGAAAAGGTTGAAGACCACTGTTTTAGACCCATGGTAAAATCAAAATAAACAAATCTACTGAGAATCATTACACAATGAATCCTTGACAAAGTCATTTAGATATGAAAGTGCTATGTCTAGCTAATCTAAGAGTGCATTTCCATGAGTACCAATCACTACTAACAGTTAATATTTAGATAATTTAACATACGCACCCCAATAACATTTTAATTATTTACATGTATACAATCATTTAATATAATAAGGCCTGAAGGTATTCATAAATAATAATTTAGATCAGTATGACCTGTAAGGGTCCTGGCTGCTGTCCCCATATTCAGAGGCCAGTTCTCTGCACTTGAAGTCACTGTGCCATGGGAGATGATCTGCTCCAATTTATATGTTCATGTGCACAGGTGAAGCTCTTGTTCATCCAATTAGTACTGAGGCATTCATTGTTCAATCTTTGGCTAGTACTCCTGTCCATCTATTCAGGTGATTCTTCATTTTAATCTCCATACACGAATTTACATCGTTATCTTTCTGACATTAATTAATGAGTTATTTTTACAGTTTGTCATTTATCGTATAAAGGAATATTTGAAATACAGGCACTCTTCATATATATGGAGCCTAATTGTAAATATAGGGGATTTGAACTCAGACATTCAAGCACCTTTCAACTGTCCACACTATCTCATATCACTGATTCACATGATCACACACATGTAGAAAAGATCAATAATCTCCAATATACATATATTGTGCAGAACCAGCACTCATCAGTTAGTCCAGATTATCATCTCTTACTGGTTATATATATATATATATATATATATATATATGTGTGTGTGTGTGTGTGTGTGTGTGTGTGTGAGAGAGAGATGATAATCTGGACCAACTGATGAGGGCTGGTTCAGCATAAAATATATTTAGTGGTGATTATTGATCTTTTCTACATGAGTGTGATCATGCATATCAGTGATATGAGATAGTGTGGATAGGTGAAATGTGCTTGAAAATCTGAGTTCAAATTCCCTATACTTATAAAGGAATCTAACTTGAATTATTTCATTAATGACATATTTTACTCTCATTAATTAAACTGGTAATCATTTTAGAAAATAATCGTATTTTTTTTCCTTTAAAATTCTTTTATTTATTAAGCTTATTACTTTTTTTTCTTTATAAATTTATACCTATATGTGTACGTACATTTAAGTATACACATAAATATCAGTAAGTTTTATGGATGAGCATGAATAAAGACATGAATATAAACAATGACAAATTTCTCTTTCAAAATTTTTTTATTTGGCCTATAGACGAATACAAAGAAACAACAAAGATTAGCTAGGTGAGGTTATAGGATGATGTATACAGAGAAGGATTGATCCAATAGTCAGTAGAATACAAATGAGTGTTAGTGAAGAACTTGGATACAAGGTGAATATATCATTGAGCCGTGTTTTGGTGAGCTATGGTTGGAGGATTTTATTAAATCTTAATAGTTATTTTCAAGTAAATCATTTAGGGGGTGGTTGATCAGTTACTGTTTAGGCCAGTTCTAAATTCCCAGGTTAATATGGCCAGGCATGGATCTGCCTCTCTCTTATCTGTTTCTTGAATATTTTTTAATTATGTTGAGGAAGTACTTATTAATTTCATCAGACAGGAATATTTGAAAAATCACTTTGCATCTGGTCAGCCAGATGGCAAAGTTTATGTATGTGGCAAGCCTGATTCCAGCGAAAATGCCTCTATTTATAAGCCCTTGAAGTGATGTTAGATCCGAACCATTATTTTTAATGTATCTCTGGAAGTTTTGTCTTAGTCCTTGCCAGACTGGGCAAAGGCATAGGATATGGTCAATATCTTCCAGGCTGGAAAGACAGAGACAGCAGATGTGATCTATGTTGAAGCCTCTTTTATTAAGAAATATAGTGGTGGAGAGGCTATCTAGGTTAATTTTGAGAAGGAAGTCTGTGTGTTTAGGTGCCAATTTTAATGTACAGGCCAATGGAGAGGTAAGTGCGTGCCTTCTGAGTATTTGGGTTGGATAGGTTGAAGGCTTCCCAATAGGTTATTTTTGTACTGAATATATTCTTAGAAGGTATTTAAGTATGAAAATAAAATCTTTTAGCATTTCAGTACTGATTATTATGACACAACACCTCAGTTAATTGAATATAAAGAAATTTTGTTGCTGTGCCTTTTTTTTTCCTGTGTCAAAGCATTGACCGGGAAGCGAACCACAAACCTGGGACAACTGCTTGTAAGGCAGCTACGCTGACCACTCGACCACCAACGCTTGACATGCTGCGCCTTTTTTTTAATAAAAAAAAAAGGATGATATTCAACTGATTTTAACGATTTAAATAACTTGTTTAAAAATCAAATAAGACAAACCTGCATTAAATCATCTACAAGTAATGTTTTCATTTAAAATGTTTAATTCAATTTGTATTTTGATGTCACAACTAAATTCTCCCTTGTCTTACTGTGAATACTGAAATCACCTGAGTTTTCAAACTTTAACGACTAAAGCAATGTCATTATAATTTGCCCTATAACATTTTGTTGTTGGCAAGAATGTCAAATCACTGGCTTACATTGAATAATAACGATTTTTTATTTTTTGCTTTTAATTAGCTCTAAATAAAAATCTCCATCTTAAAAGTACATCATATTTAGATGCCTGAATCATAAAGACATCTATACATTGATTTATATTTTGTCATAGTAATCAAAAATAAAGGTGGAGCGTGGACATGTACCTGCTCAATATCGATTTTCATTTAAGATACCTATGATTTAGCACCACCTGCAATGATTATTTTCTTTTATCCCAATACCCTGATATTTATCAACATCACCATAAATCTTCTCAATTAAGTGAATCAAATGTTTTAAACTGTTCAAATCATTATATAAATCCCACTTCGCTCACATTTTTATTGCACTTTATAGTTATAAAAATCATGTCTAAATAGCCAAGTTTATGCTAAACACTCAAATTTGACTCGGTGTAAAAGATTTTAAAGTACTTTTTTAGTAGTGGATAACAATTTTTTTTTATAACAACTATTCTTAAAATCTATTATGTGATTTCCTGAGGCAATATTTTTTTTAAAAAATTCTCAAGCGCTTTGAAAGTTAAAATATCATAACTAAGTTTGAAAACTTTTTTTTTCTTTTCTCAGTGATATGTTTATTCATCAAGAAACAAACAGATACAGTGAAACAAATGAAATTTCAGGAACAAAATGGTAAGAGGGGAGGATACATGTAAAAGGGAATGGGAAGTGGAGAGGGGAATTGGTGTGTAGCTCAGGCTGGCTAGAAGAGCATGTCTTTGTGATTGAGTCTTATGGCAGAGGCTGAGAGGATGGGAGTTGGAGGATTGCCCAAGTGTCTGTGAGGAGTGGAGATGGAGCTAGTTTGGTATCTCGGGTTTTGAGAGTGTGAATTAAGTCCAAGAGCTTTTGATTTACTGAAAGTACTCTCTGGTCAAGGATGATGGCACATCGGAGCAACCAGAGAGCATAGATGAGAAAAATTGACAGTCTAATGATTGCAAAGACCCCTGTTTCTATGGATTCTTGGAGGTTGAAGATGGTATTCCTGTGCGAGGAAAGGTAGGAGTTGATGACATTTCTCATGCCAAGCAGAAAAGGACATTTAGGAAGTGCTGGATGGTTTCATTGTCAGTTTTACAGATCTGGCATATGGGAAAGTTTGACTTGTCCAGGAATCCCAAACAAAGAGATTTCTTTTAATTTCATTACGTTGCAAATCAACATCTGAATTGCAATAATATCTTCATTAAATTTTTCCAATGCAGATGACCATTTTGACGGAAATCTTCAAAGCTTTTCTCTGCCCCATTTGCAAATGCTAAAAATATCTAACAGTTTTCACTCTACAAGAGTTCTTCAATGGAGATAAAATAATGGTAAAAAAGGAGGAATATTTCTTAAGGTGGATTTGTCATTTAAAAAATCATCTAATTTCCTATACCATTACTCAAAAGATGATGAAAATATATATCGTCTATTTGTTCAAAATATTATATCATTTTTCCAAGTCCATATATATTACTTTCATGATATCAAGATAAGCACCTATAAGATCATGATTTTATTATCTCTTTTCAACATTAAACTACCAATGATGGAATTCTGGCTTTAAGTCTTTATTTTGATTATAAAGCATTATATTCATTTAATTAATCTGTTATGTGAGGATCACCCTAACTTACCTAATCAGAAAATGAACTCTCCTGTCATATCTAAAATAAACTCATCGTATTGCAAATCATTGATAACAATCCATTACTTTACCATGCCAATCTTAATAGGATGGTCAATTAAAATGCTCTCAATAGTTGATTAGTTGATCATTACATTATATAAGATCTGGATTTGCACAAGTTGTATATTTTGTTCAAGATCAGCAGTGAGAGACAAATAATAAGCAACCACTTTAACTGGGATTATCACACAAGACGACTATTATATGTTGTAAATTAGATCATTTAAAAGAATAATTGTGTTAATGAGAAACCACTAATAGACTGGCATGAAATGTCACATCAGGGACTATTTTACATGGTAAAGAAATCGAGGTACAATAGTTTTCATATATCAGTGGACACTTATGCCTACACAGGAAGAGTTTCTCACCAGTGTGATGTTAAAATCTGTATTCAAACACACACGTGTTATAAAATTTTCCATTTCTTTCATCCTTCTGTATATATATATATTAACCCAATAAAACGTTCTAAATTGAAAATTTTTTTTTTCCTCTTTGTAAACACGATACAGTCAGTGAAATTATACGTTATGTTTTAATCAAGTCACTAATAAAACAAAAACATAATTTTGCTTTTTAAACCTTAGAATAAATTTATCCATATCTTCAGCACCCCCCCCCCTTACAGACGCTTTCAAAAAGCCACTGCGCTGGTAACATGGCATGTTTGGAAAATGAAAATTGGCAATTTTTAGTGCTTTAAGATGGTCTACCAACAGATTTGGGTTGTCATCTGATCCTTCGTGTCAGCCGCCAGAGGCGTGATTTCTAACTGAAAAACACAATATATAGTTCCCAGGATAGCGATTCTTTATTAATATTGACTTTTTTTTTGGTTTGTTTACAAAGTTTACTTTTTTCGTTTCTGAATTATTTTTCCCAAATAATATTTTTGACGATGGGATAATAATAGTTTTTTTTTTTTTACCAAAGGGTCTTTTTTGGTGTGTGTTCAAATAGTAATTTGTGTTTTTTTTTTTTTTTTAAAAATAATATTACTGTTTTTGTAAAATTGGATTGACAAAATTCAAGAGAGAACGGGGTTTTATGATGGATCTTTAAATAATAATTTACGTTACTTTGATAGGTTTACATTTGATTGCTGAAAACAATTATTGGGAGAAGTATTGTTTTTTTTTTTTTCGCGCGCATGTGTTTATGTTTAAATAAAATTTAAAACCTTTACTTTTATCAGTTTACATTTGATGGACGACCGATTGGACTTCCTTTCATTTATAAATTATGGTTTTGGTTCTACAAATAAATATTTTTGACAATCGGACGATAATAGTTGTTGTTTGTTTAATTTTTATTGACAAGAGCGGGTGTTTTTTTGGTGTAGATTCAAATAGTAATTTGGGTTACATTTAAATAATAAGTTGCGGTCTTACTTTGATCGGTTTACATTTGATTCCCGACACTAATTACTGGGAAGGGTGTTTTTTTGTGTGTACGATTGTAGACAACAATTATTGGGAGAAGGGGTGTAACCGTTTAAAGAATAGTAGTTTATGTTACTTTTAGTAGTGGTGTACATTTGATTGTGTTACTTTTAGTAGTGGTGTACATTTGATTGTTGACAATAATTAGTGAGAGGGGTGGGTGTTTTTTGGTGATTGGCAACAACAATTATTGGGAGAAAGAGTTTTGCATTTTGTTTTTGTTCGTGTGTATGTTTAAATCAAAATTTAAGTTACTTTTATCGGTTACCATTTGATTGAAAACTGATTTGACTTTCTTTTTTTTTTTTTTTGGTTTATAAATTATTTGGGTTTTCCCAAATAATATTCGATTTGACAATGGGACAATAATAGTCTAGGTTTCTTTAATTTTGATTGACAAGAGCGAGTCTTTTTCAGTGTACGTTCGAATAGTAATTTGGGTTATGTTAAACTAATAATTTACTGTCTTACTTCGATTGGTTTACATTTGATTGGCCAGGACAATTAGTGGGAGGTTTTTTTTTGTTTTTTTCTATACGATTAAAGAATAATTGACGTTCCTTTTATTTGACCATTTTGATTGCCGACGACAACAATTATTGGGAGAAGAGGGGTTTTTGGGGCTATGTTTAAATAACATTTTTAGTTACTTCTTTTATTTTACATTTGATTGCCGACACCAACAATTATTGGGAGAAAAAGGGATGTACATTTAAATAAAAATTGAAGTTACTTCTTTTATTTTTGACATTTGACGAAGGTCATTTAGAATCCCTCAAACAAGCTTGTCTTTACGAAGTGAACCTTTCCATCGGCAGATGTTTTCGGACCTCAAATCTGCATATATTTGCCACACAATCCAATCTTTTCTTTCAGCAGCAGGATGTTTTTTTCTGCTGTAGAAATATTCCAGCGCTGGCCCGTGTCTGGCAGTTCCCATCTTTTCCAAGTTTTCTGTTGTGGGAATTAGCCGTACTTTTTGTCTCGGAAAATTTCTCGCTAAAACGTGACTCAAAGCGTGATTTTTAAATTTTTACACTATTCCACCCTAATAGAAAATTTAGGAGGAATACAAATTTATGAGGAACAACCATGATACTGTTAAAATTGATAAAATGTAACAGTACATTGATTGGTCTTAAAAAAAAACAAGGCACCGATGAAAATTTAAATAATTTTGACACGATCAAAATAAACACCCTAGTACGATATTGTTACATCAAATACATAACGCAGCATTACGATATAGTGTGTGTCACAAACAACTACGGCATTTTCCTCTGCTTTTGGCATCGGAAAAAGCCACACCGTTAGCCGCTAAGCTGAGTTAACACTCTTTCTAGATTTTATCGTAGAAAGGAGACTTAACTTCTGAGTTAATACTCTACCTTTTAGCGTAGAAAGTAGACTTAACTCCGAGTTAACAATCTTTCTAGGATTTTTTTTAGGGTGTGGCCACGGAAACGGCATATTTCTAGAAATTTAGCTAGAAATCGCGCCTCTGGCGGCTGACACGAACAATCAGATGACAACCCAGATTTGAAATATATTTTTAAAGAAAATTTTCATTTTAAAGTTAAAGCTCACTAATTGATTGTTTTTTTTTTTTAAAAAAAAACAAAAAACAATCTACAGCTAAATTCTTGAAAATATAAATTTTTGTATTTTAAGTTTTACTGTGAACCATAGAACATCATTGTTTTGAGCATATATAGCATTCACGTTTTTTTATTGTTTCAAAACCAAAAAAACATTAATTACATGATCCAACTTACAATGCTTTTCAATAGCAAATGCTATAAAACTTCGGTTTTGTCACCTAATATAAATTTGAGAAATCAATAGCTATTAAGTGGTAGGGCTTATTAAATCTCTATCCAGTGCTAACTTTTCCATATCCCCACATGTCAGTTGGCATCTTGACAAAAAATGCATTAAATCTAAAAAATCTATATACACTATCTCCAAATTCAATATTCTTCAATGATAAAGGTTGTAAGCCAGAGAGTAATGTGGTAATATGAATAGGAAAACACTACTTAGAAATTTAGTATGCATTACTAGCTATGAATACTTAGGTTTACAATAGTTGGGTGAACTGTAGTAATATGGTTTTGAATTCTTTTATGTTTGTGCTAATAAATCCAAAAGTAAAAATTCAATAAAACAGATCATTCGACTTTCAATGCCATTATTTACTATAACTTTCAGACATACTTTTACTGTTTGTACAACTATGGAAATAGTCTTAGAAAAAGTCTTATATTTAACTTGCTAAGTCTTACATGAGTATATACAAAAATATTTATAGTCTTACTCTAATACATATAGCAATTCCAAGAATAGAAAATACTAAATTAGACTACATTTTAAAACAAACTATGCAAATATTTTTTTTAGCCAATAAACATCATATGATCACCATTTCTTATGCTTTCTTACAACTGTTATTAAAACAGGCAAAACTCTCCATACATATTGCTACTCAGTGCAAGCCATAGTTATTAATGGATCCCAGAAGACTTGTGCATAATAGCATAATATCCCCATCTAGTGCATACTCATCCAATATCACCAGACTAGTTTCTGGCTTGTGGTCTTCATCAGTGAGAAGCCTTGGATCTAAGAGCATTGCACCTATATCTTAGGATCTAATGCAACCTTCCAGCAGCCACCTTTTATCTCTACTTAACTACAAAACCATGAGTCTTAAATTGAAAACACTTTAATATTTTCAATCCAAGCAGTACATATAGAGAGTTATGCCTGTTTTAATAATCTTTTTTTTTTATTTGATGATTTATATGTCTAAAAATTTATAACTTTAACTATCTGTATTGTGTATTTGGAACAATCTAGGTGTCAAGAAAATTATAATTTATTTAATATTATATTAATAATAGCCTGTTTTAATAATCAATTTTTTTTTATTCGATGATTTATATGTCTAAAAATTTATAACTTTAACTATCTGTATTGTGTATTTGGAACAATCATAGGTGTCAAGAAAATTATAATTTATTTAATATTATATTAATAATATCTTTGGTTAGTCTCAATTAGTGAGAATAATATACATAACTTTTTCTTAACATTATATGACATAAAAACATCTTAACATTCAAGATTTTAATTATTCAAAGATAAATCTGGGAGGAAGATTATTATTAAGGCACATATCATACTCTTGGAGGCCATTAAGTTCACTAAATATTCACAGAAAGGGTCTCCATCTTTCAGGTGATAATGTTAAAGTTCAGCAATTGTTTAACCAGGGATCTGTTGACAGATCACAGACCAATCAGTTCTCAAACCCACCATATTGAATTAATAATCTTTACTTTGGTTTTTTTTTATTCTGCCATTGACCATTTA
The DNA here is from genome assembly GCA_028023455.1 of Epiperipatus broadwayi. Lineage (NCBI taxonomy): Eukaryota > Metazoa > Onychophora > Udeonychophora > Euonychophora > Peripatidae > Epiperipatus > Epiperipatus broadwayi. Next base: position 6,055,131 of record JAQFVV010000072.1, on the reverse strand, counting down.
TGTTATAGGCTGGATATTCAAGTCAAAGTTTTTCCACCAACTGTATTTTTTCTTAAAGGTGAGTTTTATTAGAAACAACTTCACAGAACTTAAACTCTGACAGATCCTTAGTTACAAATACAACCATATAAAAAATGTGAAAGGCTTTATGATTCAGGAGTTCATAAAAATGTTTGAATGCCAGAATCAATTCTGGGACCTCCTGATTCCAAATCAGAAGCTCTACCAAGTGCACCAAACTGCATGGGGCATGTTATCATATGTTCAAGGCTGAAGAGTATACGTTAAAGAGTGTATATACATGCCACCATACACTTATATTTAGAAAAAAAAGATTTTCATTAAATTTTCATTATTTACCTTCTAATTGTCTATTACTCCCATTCTTATAACCCTTTTTATTAGTGAAGTAAAAGTCTTCTAGACGTGGTAACTTGGTCAGATTTTTAAACTGAGGTAATTTCAAGTTCACCAAGAAAAACAGGAAATTCTGAAAGAGGTCTCCCCAAGTTGTTTTTAATGGTTTTTGCAAGATTACAGCTAAAAACTCTTAATCCACTAAAGCAATTTGTCTACATTTCTCAAAGCTAAAAGACTTAATATAATCGCATAGCAAGATAATAAAAGATTGCAGTTATAATTACTATGCATGTCATTAGAAGACAAATATTCATGCACAAATACAAAAATCACATTATTGCAATTTAAGTAATCAAAGTCTCATTCAATCATAAGATACTTGAGCACTAAAAGTATCAGAAGTGATCTCTACTACTTCATTAAATTAACTAGGGGTAGTCACATGGTTTGTTGCTTGGGTTGTTATAGATGCTTGAGCATTAGAAATGACAGAGGTGAACTGTGATTCATGAATCTTTAGCACTTAAGTCTACTATTTTACCTAAAGCTAGGAAGGGAATGTCCTAATTAGTATTCAATGGTATGATCTGAGATTCATGAGACCAAACCCAAGACCAGTCTAAGTGACAAAGGATATTATAGCAATAATAGAAAAGAGATACATCAAATAGAAAAGTCTAAGAACTATTGACTTGAAGATGATGCATAGCCTTTGATGAGCCTATATAATGTCCAGCAGGATATGAAAATGTTTTTGAACATGGCACTGCTTAATGGTTATTTATTGCGTGTAAATGGGAAAAAAGAGTGAAAAAGTGTTTCTAAGTGTAGATAATTTAAAGAGAAATTCAGGAGTAATGGAGCAAAATGTAGTCAAGAAATATAGGATAGAGTATATTTTTAGTGGAGTGACAAGAGATATGGATGGAAAAATAAGTATGCAATGGAGATGGTTAGCCAACAAATAAGATAGAAGAGATAAATGATGTAGAGCAAAATTAAAATCATCAGAGATAAATTGTGAGCAGTTTAAAAAATTATTGAATAGGGATGATAAGAAAGAATTAAATAAAGAAGTCCAGAAGGTGGAAGATAATGTTACAGATGAAGTAGGGAGAGTAAACTATGAGACAGTATTGATAGGAGATTAGCTAATTAGAGAATATGGAGATATACTTGCAAGGAAAAATAGAAATGTATGTAAGAATATATCTGCTGGAGCTAGAGTTAGGGATGTTACAGATAAGGTAAAGAAATAAGGGAGTAGAGATGTGTATATTATGGTAGCAACAAATAATTTGTCAGAGCGTTCAGAGACACTAATGGATGAGTATATAGAATTGATTAGTAATTTGAGTAAGATTAAAGAAAGAGTAGGAATAGTTGAAATATTACTAAGATTTGACAATATATATATATATTAGCTGAAATACACAGGCTTATATATACCTGCGTCTATATATGTAATAGACAGGGTATGAGCACAGACTTTCACATGACCCACCACTCTCCACACTATCTCATAACACTGATACACCTGAACACACATATGTTGAAAAGATAAATAAACACCAATATACGTATTTCATGCTAAACCAGCAATCATCAGTTGGTCCAGATTACCATCTCTACACATATATGCTACAAGTGCTCAGATATATATTAAGATAGCAAATTCTCCTACTTTAATGGACAGGCTTCAATCTACTCCACACTCCAACTCTTCAACCGTCCATCCAATTGAAAATCTGATGATGGAACGCTCAAAGGCCACCCTGAGGCCGAGATTATTGTCACACCCATGTTGACCTAAAGTCAATCTGACCCCTCATGTACAGGACATAATCCAATAAATACATATACAAGGGATAGGCAGACATCTCTAATATGTAATAGCTGAAATACACAGGCTTATATATACCTGCGTCTATATATGTAATAGACAGGGTATGAGCACAGACTTTCACATGACCCACCACTCTCCACACTATCTCATAACCTGTCTATTACATATATAGACGCAGGTATATATAAGCCTGTGTATTTCAGCTATTACATATTAGAGATGTCTGCCTATCCCTTGTATATGTATTTAATGGATTATGTACTGTACATGAGGGGTCAGATTGACTTTAGGTCAACATGGGTGTGACAATAATCTCGGCCTCAGGGTGGCCTTTGAGCGTTCCATCATCAGATTTTCAATTGGATGGACGGTTGAAGAGTTGGAGTGTGGAGTAGATTGAAGCCTGTCCATTAAAGTAGGAGAATTTGCTATCTTAATATATATCTGAGCACTTGTAGCATATATGTGTAGAGATGGTAATCTGGACCAACTGATGATTCCTGGTTTAGCATGAAATACGTATATTGGTGATTATTTATCTTTTCAACATATGTGTGTTCAGGTGTATCAGTGTTATGAGATAGTGTGGAGAGTGGTGGGTCATGTGAAAGTCTGTGCTCATACCCTGTCTATTATATATATATATATATATATTAGATAGGGTGTGTTCTATAAATGAGAGATTGAAAAAATTGTGTGAGAGAAATGATATGTTTGTGGATATGGGGGATTCTTTTATTAGTAAGAGGGAGTTATGTAGATGGATGGTACTTAGCAAAGCAAGGAAATGAAGTTTTAAGGAGTTTGATTTATTAAGAATATAGTTTGGGAAAGCAAAACAAGGAAATGAAGTTTTAATGAGTTTGATTTATAAAGAATATAGTTTGGGAAACTTATAAAGAGGGTAGGGTTTTAAGTTGCATTGTTATCAGAAAAAAAATGGACATGATGTAAGAAATAAACAAAGGATAGCTGATTTGGATATAAATGTTAATGTGGACAGGGAATGGGTCTGTAAAATTAATGGTAAGCAAGTTATTTATAAATGTAAGAAATGTGGTTTTAATTTCTCCTTATTTGTAATAATAAAAATACTTAATTGTAAATTATTAGAGAAAAATATATAGTTAATAATAAATTTGGCTGAACGTTTTCGAGGAACTGTGCCTCATACTCATAGCCTTCGTGAAAATGTACTTAATGTATGTAAATGAGAATATTCAAATGAGTTACTGTTACGTAGCCCATTTTTTCGAGATGTCGAAGCACGTGTCTCTTCTGTTGATTGCATGGATGTCTCTGTTAATGTAGAATGCCTCTTTTATTTTTCTCCTGTAGTCGTTTGGTTCTGAGCAAAGAGAAAAGAGTCAAAAGAATTTATAAAAGAGTAGTTAGGATATAAATGTTAATGTGGACAGGGAATGGGTCTGTAAAATTAATGGTAAGCAAGTTATTTATAAATGTAAGGGAAAAGAGTCAAAAGAATTTATGAAAGAGTAGTTAGGAAAGAAGAAATTGTTAAAATTGGATATTTGAATATGACCAGAAAAATGGCTGGAATTAAACAAAGCATTAAGAGCTTGAGGTATTAGCAGTAGTGGAGCACATCTAAGAGAAAAAGATCGCAAGGTATAAATAGAAAAGAAAAAGAAAAAAGGGATAGTAGTATAGTAAGATGTGATATTATACTGGAACACTTTGTATCACAAGGTATAAATAGAAAAGGAAAAAGGGATAGTAGTATAGTAAGATGTGATATGTTGAACTATTTCCATTATTTATGAGTGAATGTTGAATGTATAGAAAATTTTAAACTTTATTTAAACATTCCAAATACAAACAACTTGTTAGTAATAAAGGGATAGTAGTATAGTAAGATGTGATATGTTGAACTATTTCCATTATTTATGAGTGAATGTTGAATGTATAGAAAATTTTAAACTTTATTTAAACATTCCAAATACAAACAACTTGTTAGTAATAACACACAAATAGTCAATACAGGTTAGCAGTTACACAATGTTTCGAGTAGTATTATTCTCCACTCTTCAGGTGATGCTGGCCTATATGCACAGTGACAATATTCTCTTAGAAGTTGAACTCACACCTTTAGATTCTTGAATATTGAATTTAAAGCGAACACTCTACCAACTGAGCTATAGGACAGAACAGCTCAGCTGGTAGAGCATTTGCCTTAAATTCAATATTCTAAAGGTGTGAGTTCAATTTCTAAGCAAATATTGTCACTGTGCATATAGGCCAGCAACACCTGAAGAAGAGTGGAGAATACTACTACTCAAAACATTGTGTAATTACTAACCTGTATTGACTATTTGTGTGTTATTACTAACAAGTTGTTTGTATTTGGAAAGTTTAAATAAAGTTTAAAATTTTCTATACATTCAACATTCACTCATAAATGATGAAAATAGTCCAATATATCATGGCTCATAATATACTATCATTACAAACCTTTAGACAAAGTAGTTTAGTAGTTATGTACTGTTAAATGTTAAAAACATTTGTGGTTAGAGATAAGGTTAGGAAGACAAGAATGGATGGTTGTTATATGAATGCCTAATTAAGGATATACATAGTTTCAAAAAAAAGGAGGAGAGAATAATGGTGATGAGGGATATAAATGAGCATAGTGAAGAAATTGATGATGCAGATAACAGTAATGGATAGCTTTTGAAGAATTTTTGTCAGAGAGTGAATTTGAGCATTGGAAATTTATCAAATATTTATGAGGGATAATACACAAGATAGTTAAGCCAAGTATGGAACTCACTTCTAGCTAAATGATTAGCCTGCCTCATGAGCTCTGGTAAGACTCTTCCAGCTATGTATTTAACTTGCCTCAAGTCAACTCTAAGTCAGATGTAGCAGTTTCCAGTCCATAGGTGGACTTGCCTCACTGCGTGGATCTCGCGAAAATGAATTGAGAGACTACCCTTGCTGATGGCAGATTCAGGTTGACAAAAGTAATTGCTTTCTGCCTTCCCTCCAAAAGGCTGACTATTTAATGGCAGATCCCCTACCTTACTGGAAACATGCAAATTAGTGAAGGATTTAATCCCTTTGGATAGCAACTGGGTGCTAGCTAATCAAGTAAGAAATCTGAAATAGTCCACCTAAAGGCAAGGTCAGCAAGGTCAGATATGACATCCCTCCCCCTGGCTAAAATTAGCCCTGGAGGACAGTCATCGAGATGTTCTGGACACCATATTGTCCACTTGGTTGGTTTCTTCGGTTGATTGCTGTTCCTGTCTTCATCTTTTCAGGTTGACCACTGCTCTTGTTAGCTTCTGATGTGTGTTTGAATCTTAGCTGGTTGTGATGGCAAAGATGATGACCATCTTCTGTTTGCATAATGACAGTGTAGAGACCCTTTACTTGAGTCACCACTGCTGATATCTATTGTGTGGATCCATAGTACATACAACATAGTACTTGTATCCCTATTTGAAGTATTATTTTTTTATCTTCTTGTTCAAGTTTTGCATCAGGTTTCAGGGTTGATAGCATAGTTCTTAAGGGTCTGTTAAATAACAGTTTTGCAAGAGTCTTCCCTGTTACTATGCTCAGAGTGGAGTGCTGTGCTAGCTGAGTCCTGCCAATTCTGGTATTCCAACTTCCTGTATCCATTTTTGTTATCAGCTTTTTAGTTTCTTGTACCAATCTCTCTGCCTGACCATTACTTTTAGGATGGAATGGAGAGCTGTTCACGAGTTTGATGTTATTAGTGCAGAAAGTTTTGAATTCACCAGATGAAAAAGCTGTGTTATTGTCAGTCACTAGTGTTTTAGGAAGACTATGTGTGCAAAAAACCTTCTCGGAGCTTCTATCATGGCCGGTACCTCCACATTCTACAGCCATTTGGAAAATAAGTCCACCACTATTAACAGCAGTTTACCTTTCTGTGGACCAGCATGGTCCAGAAGTCTAGACTATGACCCTTCAGGTTTGGGCCACTGGACTATTTTGTCTTTTTCTAGCATATTCCGATATTTTTTGCTTGCCAGAAATGATGGATTTTGGCTTCAATGTCAGCATTTAAGATAGGCCACCGCACATATGATATTATCAGCATCTTCATCCGGACTATCCCTGGGTGCTGTAGTGCAGCAAACTGAGTACCTGGGAACATCCAGCTGGGGGAATTACAACTCAGGTTTCCCAGATAAGACAGCCATGTTCTGTTGAGAGATCCAACCTATGCATCCAGTAGGCTGAGTGTGACTCAACTGGTTTTTTATTGGGCAAACACTGTTGAAACCATTTTTATAGCTTTTGGAATCTTGGATCATTGTTAGTCCAGCTTGCCACTGATTTGCTGTTCAGTGCCAATGTTGGGTCTAGATAAATCATGTTAGTTGATTGACATGATAATGTTGGACTGTCTGCCACTTCTGCAGGATTTGGCTTAATGCATCTACATGAGAATATAATGCATCTACATGAGAATATGCTTTTCCTCAACCTATTGAAGAGTAAAGCCATAGCCTGATAGAAAATTGAACCACTGCAGCATTCATGGTGATGCATGCCCTGGGATTCCCTTATCAGATGCAAAAATCCCCACAAGGGGTCTGTGATCTGTTTGGAGAATAAATGGTCTAGCATATAGGTAGTTGTGGAACTTTTTGATACCACTGATCAAAGGCAGGGCCTCTATCTATTTGAGCATAGTTTTTCTCAGCCCTAGAGGGCTGTGTCTTCCATAATTATTCCTATGGAACAACACTACCCTTGTTCCCACAGGTGATGCATCACGAGTCAGCACTAGCACTCTTTCCAGGTTGAAGTGTGTCAATACTGCAGTATCTGATATTAGATTCTTTAGCATTTTAAATGCTTTGTCATGCTTACTGTCCCACTTCCATGCTGCTTTTTTGTCTAGTAGTCTGAAAGGATGGTTCAGCAGCTTCTGTTTTATGGTATAAGAAGCCTTTATAATAGTTTAGTAGTCCTAAAAAAACTAAAGTTTCTTCTTGTATTCTGCAATCTATAATATTAATAAGCCAATAAGCTGATATACACATGCGCTTTGCAGATGTCACTATATAAATGAATACTCCCACTTTTTCAAACCCAAGATAAAGTCTTTAAGAAAATATAGAATGAAACAACCTATATTTTTGTAGAATGAATCCACCTATATTTTCGACCCAACCGTATATGTATGGGCAAATCTGAAGTGTTTGAAATGAAGAGCGTGAAGTTATTAATTGATCACTTTAAATTACTTTTCTACATCGTAAATGAATGACGCCAATGAAATTTCTAGAATTTACGATACGCCATTCTTATAATTAAACATATGTAAACAAGACTTTTTTTTTATTTTTTATATAGCGCGATGTTTTTGTTTTATAATCTATAATATTAATAAGCCAATAAGCTGATATACACATGCACTTTGCAGATGTCATTATATAAATGAATACTCCCACTTTTTCAAACCCAAGATAAAATCTTTAAGAAAATATAGAATTCTAGAAATTTCATTGGCATCATTCATTTACGATGTAGAAAAGTAATTTAAAGTGATCAATTAATAACTTCACGCTCTTCATTTCAAACACTTCAGATTTGCCCATACATATATGGTTGGGTCAAAAATATAGGTGGATTCATTCTATATTTTCTTCTTGGGTTTGAAAAAGTGGGAGTATTCATTTATATAGTGACATCTGCAAAGCGCATGTGTATATCAGCTTATTGGCTTATTAATATTATAGATTATAGAACAAAAACATCGATGCTATATAAAAAATGTCTTGTTTACATATGTTTAATTATAAGAATGATGTATTGTAAATTCTAGAAATTTCATTGGCGTCATTCATTTACGATGTAGAAAAGTTATTTAAAGTGATCAGTTAATAACTTCATGCTCTTCATTTCAAACACTTCAGATTTGCCCATACATATATGGTTGGGTCGAAAATATAGGCGGATTCATTCTATATTTTCTTAAAGACTTTATCTTGGGTTTGAAAAAGTGGGAGTATTCATTTATATAGTGACATCTGCAAAGCACATGTGTATATCAGCTTATTGGCTTATTAATATTATAGATTATAGAACAAAAACATCACGCTATATAAAAAAAATGTCTTGTTTTTATTTTCTAGTATTTTGGCTTTCTTTATTGCCATCACCTTCTTTTGAGTTGGGTAAATGCCACTAGCATTTATTTTATATTCAAGAAATTCAAGCTCTCTGGCTTCAAATACGCACTTGTCTGAGTTTATTTTAATGCCAGAGGTTTTGAATTTATCTAGGAGTTCTTTGGTGGCACTCCAGAGTTGTTCAGGAGTTTGGGCCACTAGTAAGACATCATCAAAGTATGGTAGCACACCCGGTATTCCTGCAATCAGTTGATATATAAGGTAGTTGGTTCATTTTGAATAATCCCTTATGGGTTATTATTGATAATGCTCTTGCAGCCTGGTCATCCCCGGATAGTTGCAAGTATTCATGTTTTTGGTCAATTTTGGAAAAAATCATACCACTTGACAAGCAGGCTAGGCTTTGCTTAACTGATGGATCAAGTGCTTTGTTGATTGTACAATGATAATCTTCACATATCCATATATTACCATTCTCTTTGATAATTAGTACTATAGGGGTAGCCCATTTAGAATATGAAATGGGCTCAATTATACCAGTTGCCTGCCACTTCTCAAGCTCTGTCTCTACTTTGGTATGCAAAGCTAGTGAAAGTGATTGACGCCTACAACTGATAGATTTTACCTGTCCATTTAGTGGTAAAGTCAGTTTTTATTTTTGATAATGTTATCTAGTTCACTTTTGTCACTTTGAATTTTAAGTGACTGAACCAGTCATGGCCTTTTAAATCACTATGGTTATCTAATGCCACTACCAGTGGTAGACATATAATTTTGTTAGTCATAGTAATTTTTCCTGCTGTTTGATCCAACAGTTTGATTTTATTCCCTTGATCATCTGTTATTGACCTACTGCAAAGGTGCAGTTTATATTCTTTTTATTAATGATTGTCCAGGTCTTTCTTGAAACTATAGACATTGCTGACCCTGTGTCAAGTTCCATCTTGACTGGTGTATCATTAATTATAACAGCGTGCATAAACTCAGACTTGTCATATCTGGTATGGTTTATACAGGCTACTTGCTCATGTTTTTTATAAGTGTCTTTACTGTTTTTAAGAATAGGTGTTTCTATTTTAGATTTGGCTGTTTGTCTTTTTAATTTCAGACATGCTGCCTTTATATGTCCAATTCATTTGCAAAATGTACATGTTGCCTTGCAGTATGGGCATTTTGTATGCATGTGCTCCTTGCATCTATAACAAAGCCATGGGCTATTTGATACTGAGTTTCTCTGAGCTACCCAATGTTATGCTCAATTTTTTGCACTTCACAGCTTGTAAATCTTTTTAATGAAGTACCTTGTGACTAGCTATTCTCTCTGCTAGTCCTGCCTGAGCTACCACTGTCTCAAAATCTAGGTCCAGAATTATTAATATTTTCAGCCTCAAGTTGTGGTTGTTTATGCCACAAATAAAATGATTGTGAAGTGCTTCATTCATGAAATCTTTCAAATCACACTTCAAGGCTAATATATGGATTTGTTGCAAATTCTCTAGCTGTTTCATCCTGTTGTTGTATGCTGAGATTAAAATGATATCTCTGCATTGTTGTCATTGGTTTAGGGGAAAAATACTCTGTAAGAATTGTCAACACACTATCAAAATACATCTCAGCTGGGGTTACATCTGTAGATTGAGACTTGAGTATATTGTTACATTTGTAGACCTATTATGGTCATTGGTGTGGCTAACTTTACCTCAGGTTTTTAAATCTGGTTATCCTGTAGGTAAAAAATCAAGCACTCTTTATAATTTGGCCAGGTCTCAGGTTGAGCCGGATAAAAGATTCCATAGCGCCGATTGCTTTAGCCATCTTTATTATTTATGCGAGTCACTGCTCATAATTATTTTGTACTACTGTTGTAGTAGTTTAAAATCGATTTTTGTATTTATTTTCTGAGAAACCATTCGTAATTAATTTTGTACTACTCGAAATTAATTTTGTACTACTGTGTGTAGTTGTTTAAAATCGATTTTTATCTTTAAATTTTTCAGAGAAACCTCTTGTAATTATTTTGGTTTTACAGTTATGTTCTTCTAAGTAACTCAATGAAGCTTTTAAACCACTAGGGTGAGTTTTTGTCACTGTCTTGTGAGTAAAGCTCTCATGATTGGTTGAAGCTTCAAATTGACATGCCTTTATATTTGCGATCAAAAAGTTTTACACATTTTTTTTTTTTTTAAAAAAAATTCTCCGTAACATAATTTTTTTTCCAAAAAGAAAAATAATAAAACAAATACACAAGATAACACTTGCGTATTTATTTCATACGTTAGATCGGTTGAAACTGGCATATTTTATAATATAATTTTTCCAGCCATAAGGGAAATATTGTTTGTGTGACTAAATCAGATCTGTTGAAACTGGCGCAGTTTATTCTATAATTTTTTCAGCCATGGGGAAAAAATTTATTTGTGATTGCACCCAATCTGTTGAGTTTGGTTAGGCTTACAGGATCATTTCCAAACTAACACACACAAAAACAATAACTGCTCAGCAATTAATATGTACAATTTATTAGTCTAAAAAATATGCACACATTAGTTAAACAAATGAATAAATACAGTTGCTATAATTAAATGCCAAGATAGTCGAGCCAAGTACGGAACTCACTTCTAGCTAAATGATTAACCTGCCTTATGAGCTCTGGGTTCCAGCTATGTATTTAGCTTGCCTCGAGTAGGCTCTAATTCAGACATAGCAGTTTCCAGTCCATAGGAGGAATTTGCCTCACTGTGTGGATGTTGCAAAAATGAATAGAGAGAATACACTTGTTGATGGCAGAAGGTTTAATGGAGAGCATATTCAGCCATTCAGGTTGACAGGAGTAATTGCTCTCTACCTTGCTCCAAAAGGCTGACTACTTAATGGCAGATCCCCTACCTTACTGAAAACTTGTGGATTTGGTGCACAACCCCAGTGAAGGATTTAATCCATTTGGATAGCAACTGGATGCTAGCCAATCAGATAAGGAATCTGAAATAGTCTACTTCTAAAGTCAATGTCACACTACATTACCTTTGTCCACTCCATGGCTTTATATCTAGATCCTTTTATATTTTTCCAAAACCTCCCACAACTTTATTATTTGTACCCTTTTTGCTTGTAAGCATTTACATTCAGTTATCAGATGCGGAATATTTTCCATAGCTTCCTTACATAACCTTTCAAACTAAACCATCTCCATTTCTCTATTTGTGCATATATATATCCCTTGTTGCTAACAATCCTGTTTGAGCCTTAAACAGTAAACTATTTTCCTTGCTATTATCATAAATTATCTCACATCCAATATTCTGTTTTCTTCTATATATATTTAAACTCTTTTTACTCTCCATACTAGTTCTCCATCTCTCCAAACTCCTTACTTTTCATTAATGCATCTATCCTTCTATCCCACTCTTTGGCACTATGACATTCAACAATCCTCCTAACACAATCATCTCACTTTTTCTACAAGTATACTGACATAAAGTTTTTATCCAAATCTTCTGCAAACTGTATTACCTTTCTCACTTGTCTTGTTTTTATCCTTTACTTGTAACCCAATTAAATATTATTTTGGATATTCTGTTACTGTCATAAATTGCAATCTACTGAACATATTCATTTTGCTTTCTGCATCTCTCATATAAAAACTTGACAATTCCATTTCTTCTTGAATTGCCTCCTTTGATGTCTACACATCTGCATCTAATGCATGTCTTCCTTCTCTTCATACCTTTTTAAAAGTAATCTAACACCCCTTTACTAATACATAATACATCATTACCATATGTTAACCCTGCTACTGCATCTCCCTTCCATATTGCTACATCATATTTATTATATATAATAACACTGTTAATTTTTTTATCAGTTTCTTTTCTTTGCTTCATATCCCCCAAGAAAAATTATTTCTCTTTCCCCAGCATTCATCATCATTACTTTTGATTCTTCTTCATTAAATTTGATCCCCATTTCTTTACCAACTTCCATATTTTCCCTATTTTTTGTGCTCAAACAAATATCATCAGCAAATAAAAGACCTGATAATATATACATTCTCTTGCCATCTATACCCCTCTTCCTGGACTTTCTATTGCCTTTTTCATTTTTCTCAAATATAACAAAAATAAAATAGGTGATGTAGGTCATCCTTGCTCTAGTCTCACCCCATTTTTAATGCTAACAGATTCTATATTTCCTAATTGATATGTATAATAAATCTCTTAATAAGATTCTCCAGAGCTCCATTCATTCCCAAATTTACTAAACTTACCCATAGTCTATTTCTATTTACTATATCATATACTTTATATCTATAAAGATCATATATATAAGTGCCTATCTGTATTTCTACTCATATCTATAAGTTGTTTGACTACACATAAACTGTCTCCTATATCTATTCTAAAATCTCTTGCATTTCTCCCACTATATTATTTTCTTCCAGCCATTTTGCAATCTTTTCAGTCACTATATATATAAAAACTTTATATAACAATGATGTACTAATCTATAATTTTTTATCTTTCTATGGTCTTTACCCTTTTCTTTAAATAATAATCTCGCTCTTGTATTATTCCAGCTATCTGGCAATTGTCTTCTGTGCTATCTTATTAAAACATGATAGATTGAATTTTACCATATTTCCCAAATTTGTTGCCAATCCATCTAAACCTCTTGCCTTTCCACTTTTCAACTTCTTTCCTGCCAACTTCAATTCATTTTCTGTAAAACTAATATTTATTTCTATTACTATGTGCTTTTATGGGTTATCACTCTGTTGTTCACATATAATATCTTATCTATATCCATTATATATTTATTTAAGATTGTCTCTAATTCTTTTCTAGAACTACCCTCTTTCTCCTCATCGTTTACTAATACTATTTCTTTCTCCCCTACATTCCTTCTTTTAATATATTTCTATTTTTTTTATACCCATCTCTTCCACTTTTATTAATTTCCTCCAAAAATTTACTACTCTAAAATTATCTATTTAAACCAACTTTTTTTTATTTAAATAGTTTTTTCATTAAATATTAACATCTTTTTCACTTTCTTTATTTTTAATAACTCATTTTATTCTCTGCATGCTTTCTTCCTCTCTTTTACACTTTTACTAATTCTCACCTTTCTATTAATTTTATTCTTTTGAATATTCTCACCTAAAATTCTATATACTTGACCAAACCAGTATTTATATTCATCCCCAATAAACTCTTCCATAATTTATTTTATATTTTATATTCTTTTAACTTAATCTTATTCACTCTCCATCCACATCTTTCACCACCCTTTCTATTTTTATTATTATTTTCCACCATATTACTAACCATCTCTATTACAAAGGAATTATGATCACTATTACATATTCTCTCTTCATTATCAAATATTATAATTAGCCATATTTTATTCATTCCCTCTTTATCTACTAATACCTAATCTATTGTGTGAAATGTATTATTTCAGACCAAGCGTATTGCCTCTCATAAATATTTGATAAAATTTCCAATGCTCAAATTCACTCTTTGACAAAAAAATTTCAAAAGCCATTCTATCTTGTTATCCAAGTCATCAATTTCTTCAATATAACCATTCACATCCCCTATAAACATTATTTTCTTTCCCCTTTTTTGGAATTCTGCATATCTTTAAATAGGCATTCATATATGCTACTATTCCACTTTATTATAGTTCGATTATCTCCAATTGCCAGATATACTATAGCCACCATCCATTCTTGTCTTCCTAACCTTATCTCAAATCACAAATATTCTTGACACTTTACAGTATTTAAATATTATTTTTATAAAACTACACCACCACCTCTTTTTGATTTTTTTTATTTATATCCTGACAAATCAAATTTTTCAGTGTATTTTTTTTCTCTTAGATGTGTTTCCATTACTGCTAATATTTCAAGTTTGTTTTTAATGGCTTTGTTTAATTCCAACTGCTTTTCTGGTCTTGTACCACCTTGCATATTCAAATATCCAATTTAACAATTTCTTCCTTTCTTATTACCCTTTTATAAATTGTTTTGATTATTTCTTCTCTATTATATTTGTAATTAGTTATTTATCATTAGTTTTACAGACCCATTCCCTTTCCACATCTTCATTTATATCTGGATCAGCTTCCTTTGTTTACTTCTTACATCATATCCATTCTTAGCCTTTTTTTGATAATACTATAATTTAAAAACCTACTCTCTATAAGTTTCCAAAATTATATTTTTTATAAATCAAACCCCCTAATGCTACATTTCCTTGTTTTGCTAAATGCAATCCATCTTTACTGTGTAATTCTCTCTTACTAATAAAAAAAAATCCCACACATCCATGCACATAACATTATTTCTATCACTTAATTTTTTCATTCTCTCATTTGCAAAACATGCCATATCTAATATATTTATTGTCAAATCTTGGTAATAATCTCATTATTTCTACTCTTCCTTTAATCTTATTCAAATTCCTAATCAATTTGATGTACTTATCCATTACTCTTTCTGAAGGATCTGACAAAATTATTTGTCCCTACCATAACATACACATCTCTACTCCCTTGTTTCTTTATCTTATATGTAACCTTCCTAATTCTAGCTCCAGGCAGACATATTCTTACATACCTGTTTCTATTTTCCCTTGCAATTACATCTCCACACCCTCTAATTAGTGTGTTCTCTGTCAAAACTGTTTCATAGTTTACTTTTCCTAATTCATCTGTATCATTCTCTTTAATATTCTGAACTTCCTTATATATTTATACCTTATCATTTCTATTCATTCATTCCTTGATCTGCTAACACTTCATATCTAACACTTAATTTTACTTCTACCTTCTTTACCTCTTCCTTTATCTTATTTATTCTTTGCCTAGAAATCCCCCTTGCACGACTTATTTTGTCATTTATCTCTTTTGTCACTCTACTAAATATATACTCTACTCTATCATCTTTGTCTACATTTACCTTCATTTCTCTTGACTTTCTCTTTGAATTATCTACACTTAAAAACCATTTTTTCAACTTTTTTATATTGATATGCAGATGGTAGCTCCACCTATGGAAAAACCATTCACTCTGTCAGTAACCAAAATTCTTTATAAAATACAATGTTACTTGAAGATATTTTCTTATAAAACAAAATGTCTTGCTAATGCAAAACGAGCTTGTTTTTGAAATATTCTGAAATGACTTTACTGGAAAACTATTCTGAAAGAGTTAATCACAGCCAATATTTACTATTCCTTACCCTAGGGAAGTGGTAGATCAGTATACTTAAGAGCTAAAGATCTTTGGATTGCAGCATCTTATATTTCCAGAATGATTAGCCATTTGATTATTAAGTAAAAAACTATATGGAATCATTATTTTAAAAAGTTGAAATTGCCCTCAGAATGGCATTCATTATTTTAAAAAGTGAAAAAAATACTACAAAGTCGATCTGAACTTATAAAAATGACTAGACATTTTAAAAATAGTTGTTAGTTTTATAATTGCAATGTCAAATAGAGGAACATTCATCTTGACTTTATACAACCCTCACAAGTCAACAGCCCTATTAACTTTTTAATTGATCAAAACATGCATTAAAAACTTAGTGGCTGCATGTGTCTTTTGATACCTGGTTGCATATTAAAAATTCTTTGTTTTGTTTGTTGTTAAGTCCCACTTTTCATCCATTGAATTGTCAGAATTACTGCATAATACTCTGCTTTATTTCCTCGATATGACAGTTATAATCAGTCAGGACAAAATTGATTTTGGTGACTGCATGTTTGGAAATCTGATGGTTTGGGTAATGATAGTGAAATGTATTTTTTACTTTAAAGTTTTTTTTTTTTTTACAAATTATTAAATATGTATTTCTATTTATTTGTTGAAAATATGCAATATTTATACATAATTCTTTTATAAGTGTACTATTATTTTTCTAAGTTTTGCAAACTTAACATGCTATAGTACCATATTTACATTTAGTTTTGGTTAGTGTATAATTGAAGTCTAAACGACGGCCTTTTAGGCCAAGGCCAGTGTACATTTCTCACATTTATTTATGTTATAATAAAGGCTTTTATTTAATTTACATTAAATCTTAAATAAAATTTGTTAAATCAGCCAATTAAAAAAACACAGTCTATTTATCCTGGGTATATCTGGTACATGTATAAGTATCAAACTGAGTATGGAGGTTTAGATATTCGTGCTTTTAAATCATCTGAGAAATTGTTCATAAAATAGAGCATGAGCAAAAACCATCTGGAACCTATAAATAGGTGAACAGTTGCAATTTAAATAATTAGGAGATAAGAGAGATAAATTTGGGGAAATACTTGGATTTATTTTATAGTAGCCTGTTAACTATTGAAATATATATTTCAGTGTAGTGCAGGAATTAGTGTTGTCCAAGGGGTTATATGATTTACAGGTATTTTTTGCTCTCCATTTAATTCTTTCATTCTATAGTGCTGTCACTGATTACATATACAATTTAGCATTAAAAGTATATATTTAATAGAAATAGAAACAGACAAGTTTTTCATTATTTGTCTATACTCATTTCCTTTTTGCCTGAAAACCTAAAGAATACAACTGTCATTTATTCTTACGACTCCAATTCTTAATAGGACTTGAACATTCTGAGAAATATTGAATTTAAGGGTCAAGTTCAAACTCCAACACATGACATTATTAATTTGAGTTCACCATCAATATAGCATTGTTAAGAGCCATCACATTTCATTTTAACTACATTATGGTAAATGAATTGAGTTCAAATTAATAACACCGTATTTTCATCTTTTTTTTTTTAATTTGAGCTTCACATTTAATTCCAACATGCCAGAAAATTGAGTCTTATTCTTACAGACTTTCTGACAAAAAAGAAAGTGAGTATTTGCATTTATGATGACAATTCATGGAAAATTTCTCTGTTTTTATAAATGCTTGTTTAATTATGACATAATAGTTTGTTTTCTTAAACTACAAGAAATAAGAATGAATCAGTTTTTTTTAATATTCTTAATGTCATTTTAAAATTTCATCCTTACATTCATATAACTGAAAAAAAATAGATTTGTGATAGAAATATCAAAATATTAAAATCAAAATGTTACAATGTTTATGGCCCTGAATTGTTTTATACTAGTGATAGAGTCACAGATTCAAGTGTTAAAAGTCTGTGAATTCAAACTCAGTCCGTCGTTAAAGTTGCTTGAGCAATATATAATCTTCCAAGCAATTAACTATTATTTTGTGCAGCATTTGTGCATGATAATTAATGTGTTGTTGTTAAAACTATTTGTTATTCCCATTAACTGGACTATGTTATAATTTTTTTCCACATATCAAATACTATTAGGATTTTTCTTACTGGAATCCAACTTTGGACAAAGAGTTCGGCATTCAATGATTAAGCATTTAACATATCTATTTATGTGCAGCTTGAAACTAAAACAAAGTCAAAAATCTAAAATCATTATCTCCCCCCCCCCCCCTCTTTTTTTTTTTTTTTTTTTTTTTTTTTTTTTATTTTTTTTTTTTTTTTTATAATTAATAATATTTTTTTCCCATTTTAAAATTAGTTTTTGCCCCCCCCCCCCACCCCCCCCCCCCCCCCCCCCCCCCCCCCCCCCCCCCTTTTTTTTTTTTTTTTTTTTTTTTTTTTTTTTTTTTTTTTTTTTTTTTTTTTTTTTTTTTTTTTTTTTTTTTTTTTTTTTTTTTTTTTTTTTCTTTTTTTTTTATTTTATTTTTTTTTTTTTTTATTATTTCATTTTTTTTTTTTTTTTTCCCCTTTCCCCTTTCTCTTTTTTTTTTTATGATTTTTTTTTTTTTTTTTTTTTTTCCCCCCCCCCCCCCCCAACCAAGCCCCCCCCCCCCCCCAGCAGGGGAAAAAATTTTATCCCCCCCCCCCCCTAAATAAATCCCTGAAAAAAGGTCCAAAAAAAAAAAAAAAAAAATATTTTAAAAAAATTTATTTTAAAATTTAAAAAAAAAAAAAAAAAAGCTTCTTTTTAAGAAAAACAAAGGAAAAAGAGGGATAACCTAACCCCCCCCCCAAAAAAAAAAAGAGGAGAGACAAAAAAAAAAAAAAAAAAAGGAGGAAAAAAAAAATATTTTCTACATAAAAAAAAAAAAAAAAAAAAAAAAAATTATTTTTAAGAGGAGGGAGAGAGATACCCCCCCCCAAAATTGAAAGGCCACGGCGCTTTTAATATAAAAAAAAAAAAAAAATAAAAAAAAAACGTCCAATTTAAATAAAAAAAAAAAACAATAAATTAATAAATTTCTCTCATCTCGATCTTATTTATTTCAAACCAAAAAAAAAACTCTATATAATATATATGTTATTTCAGATAAATAAATTTTTTAAAAATATATAGAGAAAATAACCCATTTTTTTTTTTTTAATGTCCCTTTTTCCCCCCGAGCCATGTGGGGGGGGGGGAAAAAGGGGGGACCCTGTAAATTAAGGGGGGATTTGGAGGGGGGTGGGGTGGGAACTGGCGTACGGAGGAGAAGGGGGGGGGGAAAGGGGAGGTTACAGTCCGGGCCGGGTCGGGCCGGCCTCTTTTTGGTGGGTGGAGAATTCTGTTACGCGAATGTACAAACTTGACTGTTACATTATGATCTACTATTTGTTGATTTTTTTTTCCATATGTCATAGCATCGGCCGGGATGTGAACCCACAACCGTCTGCAAACAACTACTTGCTTGCAAGGCTGCTGCGATGACCTCTCGGCTAACAACGCTGATTTGATGCCTTTATTGTCTTTTGCCTTACATGATTTGAAGCAGAGATAGGGTAGCAGAATCTGGACATTAAGTCTACAGATTGGGCCTAGTTTTGTCCCTTCCTATGCTCAAATTTTTCATGAATTTCTAGCAATGAAACCAATTATTTTTTTATTTATTGTTCCTACCAAAAGAGAACATGGGGAAAAAATTATTCAGCAATGCTTCATTTAATGCCCTTACATCTTTTTACATATTGTACTATTAAACTTAGCATATTTTAAATACCTTACCAATAACAGAATCAAGATCTGAAAAAAGTCTGCTTGATTTTTTAATCAATTATTTTTAAATAATTATATAGCAATTTGGCAAATATTTTGATACTTGTCAGTTTTCAAGTAAACCAAAATGGCAGCCCATATTTTTGATAAATGTACAGTTTCAGCCTTGTCCCCAAAAAATTTTTATAAAAAATGCCTACTAGCAAATGTATTTAAAAATTATATTTTATTTTTTATTGCTGTTATTTTTTAAAAAAGAAATAATTGTAATTACAATATTTATAGTCTTTTTTTTTTTTGATTAACTTATTAACAGAAAAATGAAAAAAAAAATATAAATACACTATTTATGGTTTATTCAGGCGATCGTATTATGACCATTAGCACACTTTTTGGGAAATCAAGATCTTATACCTTTGGAAATAGTCCATTACATCACATTCTGGGACAGAAATGTCCCAAATTTTTATCATTGTGAGAATTTACTAAACAACTGCTGACAAAAAGAAACACACTTAATTAAATCCAAATAAGAGCATCTTGTCCCTTCCCATATTATAAGTAAAAAAAACAAAACAACCGAAATAAAGCTTCTTAATGAAATTTATCAGAATTTATTCTTTTTTTTTTTAAATTTAATAATCGATTTATTAATTTTGTTTTAATTTAACAACTTACATGTCTTCAGTAGATTATAAGCCCTCAAAACTGTACATGTATCAAAAATATACAGGGTGCCATCTTGGTTTATATTAAAAACATAAGTTTAAAATGAAACAATCTAACAACTTTGCAAATAAAAAAAGAATCGTCATCATCATCATCATCAACCATTATCACTCCACTGCAGGATGAAGGTCTCTCCAAGTTCAATCCATCCTTTCTGGTCTTTAGCTTCTCTTCTCCACATTACCCCTGCACACTTTATTTCATTCATCCATCTCACAGGTGGTCTCTTTCTGGATCTTTTACAATCTCTTGCAATCCAGTTTAAGATTTCAATTGTCCCTCTATTATCATCTATTCTAGCAATATGTCCAGTCCAACTCCACATCAGTCTTTTCTTGTTACTCCTAACATGCATCTCTCCATACTTCTTTGAGTGATCTGAAGTCTCTGTATTGCTCTTCTATTAAGTGTCCAAGTCTCAGATCCATAAGTAAAAACTGGTAAAACACATTTATTAAAAACCTTCCTTTTCAAATACATAAGCATATTTCCTTTTAGTATCAAGTTATTTCTACCAAAAGCACTCCAACCAAGTTTAATTCTATGATTAATTTCATCCATTATGTTTCCATCTGTATTAATAATCTGACCAAGGTATTTGTAGCTGTTAAAAAAATAACTAATCAAACAAATAACATTTTTAAGATTTTAAGCTAAAAAAGCATCTTTTATCAAAAAGCACTTATTCTATACTAAATTTTTATCAGTAAAACAAATTTTGACAAACAATACATTTAAACAAAATTATTTCTAAAATATTAAGATTCTACTAATAATTATCAAAAACAAAACATAATAGTGATATTTTTAGAAATGGGCCATTTTCTTAGTTAACAGTTTATTATTTAAAAATAGTAATTTTTCAGTTATTAATTTTTGGTTAAAGAATAAATTTATTCAAACAGCTGACTATATATATTACGTATTTTCTGAAAAACAAATAATTTTGCCAAAATGAAAATATTATAACAAAGACCCACTATTTATAATAAATTATTATATCATTTATATTAAATTATCATTTTTAAATTTGATAATAAATATTTTCTGCAATTAGTGGGTTTCGTTATTTCAAGCAGAAGAGCTAAATATGGAGAATATTTTTTTCTATCATCCATCAGACCAAGGAGCTACAAATATAAAACCAACCGTCACATTTTCAGACAATTGAACTCCCCCTTAGTTCTTCTAGGTATATTTTTATTTGAATGGGGTAATTCCTGGGTGCCATCTAGCCAAGTCGGATTAAAATATTCTCAAAAGAAGAGTTAAAAATGCTTCCAGTGCTTGATTCTATCAGGCTATCACAAAGATTACGAAACTGGTTTCAATCAGACTATCAGAGCAAGTATATTTATAATGTATGTATATAATTAACTTTAAACTGACTTAATATTATTATATGTTAATTAAAATATTATATGGTGAGATATGGAAAGAGAAAAATAAGTCAAATTGACAAATTAAAATATCATGTTTATTAACACACACCCACAACAAAAATAAACACCATAATAATCAAATAAAAATGGAATAAATAAATGATAGCCTTCTTCAATAAGGATTTGTCTATTTCTAGAATAAAGGTAAACAACCCAATTGAGCTTAATTACAAAACTCCAAAGAATATCATTTATCTAGGTTCTTATTGTTGTAGCTTTATTTCGGAGTGATCTTCTACTCAAAAGTAATGGACTTCACTAGCAGTGCTCCTATCTTCTTTTGGAATATGCTTGCTCCTCTTGGCACATATCTGGCTGTTGTTTGAAAATACATTTATATTAACAGATATAGATTGCAGCAATGATAGATAAAAGTTTTTACTACATATCAGACATCAGAATGTTGAAGAAACCATGCAGTGAAACCCAAATGAGCACCCCTTGTTGGATTAGCAGTGCATTGAAATTTTTAAATGTCCAAGAATATTGCTGTACATTGGATTGATGACTGTGAACTTAGTGTAGCAAACTGGCAATAGAATGAATAATTGATGGTGTACTACTGACTTAACTAAGAGTAAATCTCAGCAAATTTTGTATACTTCTCACAGTAAAACTTGTTACAAAGAATAAGAATCAGAATGTAAATGAGAATGAGCACAAAACAATAGGAAATTTGTAGCTTATATCCCTTTGTCATCCATTGTCTGCCTAACTACATTATTAATTAATTTTCCAATTTTTTTAATTAATTATTTTAGTTACAATTTTGATCAATTTATTATCTAATCACTTGGAAATACCAAATTTTAATAAATTCCATCTGATCAGATAATTTACATTAATTAGATTTCTAATTACTTTATTGTTCATACACAAAATTCGGTACTTTTTTGTTGAACTGGACAAGCTGCTAGGTGATGCTACAGAACCTCTGCAGTGTCACCTAGCGGCTTGTCCAGTGTGATGAAAAAGTACCCACTTTTAAAAGTAACTTTATAGGTATTTTTACAATTACATTTATAATATATTCTTTTTTTATTATAATACATTGGAATTTTCTTTTTAGTTAAAAGAGAACAGATAAAGGTTCTTTTATATATTAAATTTAAAATAAACACCTTCATTTTAAAAGATTTAAGTCCAATATTTGATTCTATAAAAGTAAAAGTACATATCCATTTTTTACCTAATAAATTAATTCTTTTTACTATTTAAAATATATTTGTTTTTTTTTCTTTCTAACTTGATTCTATGTTCACATATATACGTATATGTCACAATATATTATGTGTAATGTTGTATTTTTCTATATCTAAAAAGCTGAATTGTATGATTAATACCTTCTTATAAAGCCGGACCATTTGATCTCCTTGATTAAATCTCTACTGAAAAATGTGGCCATTTAAAACATTATCAAATAAAATAAATGCAAAAACATTTGTAAATAGCCAAAATTTTAAACAGTTTGAGTCTACTGGAAGTACCCATTCTTTTACCAGGGTATATTCTATACAAAGAATTAAACGAGTGACCAATAGCTATATTTTCTTAAGCAAACAGTAAACGTCAAGTGACAAGTATAAAAATGGTCACATAAATATTATTATATCCATTCCTATAAACATTAAAAGCATAAAGCTAAACTAGTCAATAAATAATCAAAATTACCCCAAATTCTTACCTCAACCAGATTTACACTTGCTTGTAGCAGTGCTTTAGAGTTTATTTTTTGACTAGTCTGGCTGAGTTGTGAATTTGGGTTAATTTTGACCAGTATCTCATTATAAGCATTACATTCACATAAGATTTATATCTTTTTATTCTTAACCTAGTTATGATGTATTATTTTATAATAGACTCATTTTACATGGAAAAAAAAAACATTTCATTTTAAAAATGTTTAAAATCACCATAATTTCCAGCCTTTATTGAAACTACTGAAAGAGGATATTATCCAAACTTATTCCAGTTTCGCTGATTTATAGTCTGCATTTTCCATATATTTCCAGATTACTTCATCTTCTCATTTATCCATCTCACATGCAGGTTATTTCTAGCTCTGTTATAATCTTTTGGGATCTAGTTTAAAATTTCAAATGTTCATAAATTTTCTTTTTATATAGCAATATGATTTTTCCGGATCCATTTCATTTTTAATTTGCTTCAATGATACCGTTGATATGTGGTTGTTTCCCCATTCAAGTATTTCTCACTCTATTACTTCCAATGCGTGTCTTTCCATATTCCATTGTGTGATCTGAAGTTTCTTTATTGCTCTTTTGCTAAGAGTAGATGTTTTACACCTCTATGCTAAAACTGGTATAATACAATTAAAACAATTCTTTTCATGCATACAGACAGATTTCTTTTTAACATTGTGTTGTTAACTTCCAATCCATATTACATTTAAACTTATATAAATTTATAAAATAATATACAAATGAATATAACATGTGAGATTTTTATATATTACATAAAAATAAAATTTTAAATAAAATGTTAGGGCAGAATATTATTAATTCTTAATTTCTGATTCCAGACTTTTACAGAATTGTGAATTTTTGGATTTCAAGAATAGATCTTTTACGCATCTCATTGTAACCCAAATTCTGGCAAGATAGAAGAAACAGAAATCAGATTGCAATTAGGTTTATTAATTAAATATAATTGAATAAGTTTATTACACAGGTGCTGGAAAAATATCATTAACCTTAAATCCTTTTATTCTTCTCTTTTACTTTCTTTGCATGTCTTCATATATTCATATTGTAATGGATTTGGTTATTTTATGATATTTTGTTACAATTCAAACAGAGAGCAAATACAATAAAAATTTAACTTTATATCTGTACCTTTGATTGAACCCCGAAGCAATATGAACGTATTACCTCGATGTTATCTTTCCCGATCAAGAACTCTTGACTGCTGAACAAAAAAACTATTCCTAGGAATAAGTTAACAAATGTCCAGCACTTGATATATATTTTTAAATTACCACAATACAAGAAGCACAACAAATATGTATGTCCCCTTTATTTATTCATTCATTTCAAATCAATTATTAACCTTTAATCCCCAAATTTAGCAGATTCCCCTGTAGCTTGGTGACAGGAGAATAAAGCAAATCTAGACAACCTTTAAGAATAATAATAATATTTAATAACACACACTGATATTATGTTATATAACAATAAAAAAAAACACTAACAAATACATTGAATATTAAAGTGATATCCACAGTTCTATCTGGGAGATTATTCTTTTCAAAATAGTTCTTACTTTTCTTTTTTTCATATATTTAGTGACATTTAAGTAACAGAAAATGCATGCATATGTATTTGTTTGCTATAGGTAATCGTTTACCTAGAATTTGCAGATATTCTCATTTGCAGTTCTTCTGGGCGCTCTATACTGTCTTGTGGGATTTCACCCACTTCTTTTGCAGAGACAGTAGATCCTCCACAGACTCTTTGGCTGGATGGGTCCCTTTCTCTGTTTTTATTAATTTATGTTGCTAGTTCTATTCTCAGTTACCCATTGATTCTTCTTAGTGTTTTAGTTTCTTTCATATCTCTCAGCATACAGAAGCTATGGTCTATCTTCTAGCAGGCGAGGCACCGATGTTATTTTGTGAGTCAGTGGTCAGGCAGGTCGAGCATGAACCCACATTTCTGTAAAGCCACTAGCCACGCATTTCTTTTATTTATTTCTTTGCTGCTGATCTCTCTAATTCCAAAGTAATAATGGTAATCGTAATCTCCTTTCTTTCCTTTCTTCTTTATCTATTGTTTATTGGAATTTCATTAATTAAAATATTCTACAATTTCCAATGAATTACTATCAGTGGAAAGAATGTACAATTATAAAGGGGACTTTTTTCTTCTTTAGATCCGTTCCTCTATTGTTTGTGGAATGTAATTAGTTAAACATATTTTAACACCTTCATTTTGTACAAATATATTATTTTACATTATTTTTTTTTTCAAGTTTAAAATTCATTTTAACCTTTTCCCTCTCATGATAATACATTCAAATGTTCTTTCTTTACTTTTTTTTTCTGAATCGTTATTTCAATCGTATTAATTATTATAATACTTAGTTTAAAGATAGAAAGAGACGCATTTCTTTATGCACCCACCTCCCCTTCTCTTACAATAAAATCAGAAGTAATTTTCAAAAATTTAACTAAATCTCAACTCTTTTCTGGTAACTAAATAATTTACCCTTGTTGACAGGTATATACATGTGACTACGACTTTACGTGGTCGTCACATTACACTCTGCCCAGTTTTTGAGAATTGAAATTGGGTCAAATCTTATTCTGGGAAGAGAGCCTATTTTAATTCTTCGCTCTTAGCCCTTACTTCTGGTTATAACAAGAATACTCTTAACACTCTATTTATATTACACTCTATCATGTTGAGTGATGATGATGAGAACCCATACAGAAAGACAACTAGGCAAAACTACCCAATTCATTCCAATCAATTTTGCTGATTAAACCAATTTAATCTCCATGCTGATGAGTCCATGGCCTAACTTAACCTTCTTTCACACGGCACAAAAGGGGTTCAAAACCTGTAAACAGCAGGATACTTCTACTGACTATTCCACTTACACAAACAAATTCTTACTTCTTTATATTTTTACTTTTAACTTCTAGATAATAATTCTTACTATAATTCTTATGTGGCTGGGAAATTTCATCCAGCAAGGATAATGAGTCCAGGATTCTTACTGTGCTTCATTATAAAAGTTTTACTGCAGGAAGTCACCTGTATATCTACAATTAATGAAGAGATGGCTGAATCAAGCTCAAAATATGATCCAAACACAATGCACACACACACATATATATGTCTTAATCTGCAACCTCATCCACCCATCAGTAATACCTATCATTTAATTATTATTAGGACTACTTATTTTATTTTACTAATTATTGACTGGCTCTTTAATAAGCCTGAATAGTTATTATTTCTTCCCTTGTTTTTATTTATTTACTAATTGTAGCCACACTTATGACTTCTAAATTGTTACACCGATAAATTATTTACAGATTTCCTCCCTATCTTCTTTTTTTATTTTTTTCAATGTTCTGTCCCGATGTGCTTGACTGCACCTATTTCTTTCTACCTACTATTATGTTTAACTTTAATTATTTCTTGTGGTCTCCCCCCTCACTATCTTCTTTTTTTTCCTTATCTTTTTTTTTAAAATTAACTTTATAAATCATCTTTCTTACTCGAAATTCTAGGACGTTAACCTTTGATCAAACCGACTTATGTGTCCACTTATATTTTCTTTACGTTAGTTTTTATCCAGCAGTTCCTTATCCCTATTTCTTCTAGACATATAACTACTTGTGCTAGGAGCTTGAGACCTACATTTATATTCAGTAACATCTTGATCCTCGTTTAGATGATTTAAATCCGACTCACGCTCCACCTAAACACTTTAGTTCCTTCTGATCTACCAGAAAATGTCTTAGTTTTTTTCCCAGTAATTACAATAGTTGGCTCTTTGAGCTGGTGTTTGAATCCCCAATTCTCAGCCTTATAATTAGGCCTAGTGCTGTCAAACTTATTAAGCAACTCAGCAACCCGTTTGACAGTTTTCCTCCCCATGCCTATGAGCATTTGTTCTACATTATGTGAAAAATTATGCCTTACTATTGAAGCAATGGATCCGAAAGTGTGATCCATGCTTCACAGTCTGCTATAAACTCACCGACATTGTAAATCTGAGTTAAGTTTATATTCAAGTGTCAACAGAGTTTTGCATTAAATGGAAAATTAAAGTGTTTCATTTTGTATATTCAATATCATTAAATTAGCTATTTAGTTTAAAATATTTATTTAAAATAAATTTTGATCAAAATTAAATCGTTTATAAAAATTTCTATTTCAAAATTTATTAATGAAACATATATGTATGGCAAGCGTATATATATGATTAAATGCAAAATTCTGTTGAAACTAAAACTTCATTTTATTAAAAGAAATAATAAAATATTTTTCTTTTAATTTGTTTAAAAATATATTTTGTATGATTTTATTTTAAGATAAACCTGCCAACATCCCTAAAGTAATTGTATTTTCAATTAGTGTTTCATTCATGGCAAATTAAAGATTGCCTTTTTAATAAATCAAATTCGAAATTAAAGCAAAATTTGATAATAAGAACTTAAAGTTTATTTTTAGCCAAAAAGTTATTTTGAAAGAAAAGAGTGTGGGGGGCTTATCAAGATCTAGAATCATACGAAAAACAATAGAAAAGTATGGTTGGAAAGGTATAAAAGGTGGGGAGAAGGTCTTTTATTCAGAAAATCTTCTGAGATTTTTTTTATTCAGAAATTCTGATATCTTTAGTCAGAAATTCATCTGGCTCTTTTTATTTAGAAATTCTTCTGAGAGCTTTTATTCTGAAATTCGTCTAGAGCTTTTATTCTGAAATTATTTATTCAGAGATTGACTCTGAAATTATTTCTGAAATTGTTACAGAAGTGATTTTGAAATTATTATTAGCTGCTGCTCATTGGCTCTTTTGATAGAGTTCTACTACTTAGCTCTGCTACGACGACCAAGTCTAATGACTCTCAGAGGTTGCGCTGAAAGTAATTGCTGAAACCCATTGTGTCCTAGTTCTTGCAGAGAGTTCTTTTTTAGATTTAAAAATGCGATACTTCAAAAATTATATTAAACAGGTGGATGTGACCACGTACGGCAGCTAAGCCCATCACCTTTGCCTGCCATCGGGGTCCTAATCCATCAAAATGCTGGAAGAGTGCCAAGTATATAGTGAAACTGAACTGTGTCATCATCTCGTCATGAACTTTTACTTTCCTTGTTTTAACTTTTACCTTTCTTCAAGTGTTCTCATTTAATTTATTACCTTTCATTATGTATGTCTTTTAATCTTAATGTTATATTTATATTTATTTCAAATTGATCATCTCTTTATAATTAAATTTCCTCCTTCGCTACTCCTCATTCTATAAAGTCAAATCAGTACGACATACATATTTTAGTTTCCTTATGTGGTGTAATTTATTTATTATTTGAAAATGTTTCCAATTTAAAATGACTATTTATAATTTAATACCAGTTAAGTTTTCTTTTGTCTTTACCAATTCGATTTCCTCGATAACACGTATATTTGTTCGCAGTTATTCGTAAAGTTAAACATTAGCTATTTATAGAAATCTTTAAATATTTTAAATTATTCACAGGGCACAAATCAATGATAATGCTTTGTGAAATATTTATTTCAATTTTGCTTTATCGAGGGTATACGAGTTGTTAAACCAAATTAAATTGGAAAAGCAATACCCATACTGCCGGATCATATGTAATTTAAACCACCTCATTTTAAAAATTATTCAGTAGGTGTTACTTGTGGAATAGGGAGATATTTAAAACCTTAATAATATTTTATTACTGCAATTAAGTATATCATTTAAAGTAAAAGCTTTAGTCTTATAATTTTTCTTTCAACCTTTCATTTTCTTAATCTGTTAGGTTAATTGTCCGATGATCCAAGCATGCACAAGAATTTCACCCATATTATATATATTATTGGCACATTACACTTGTTTTAGTTACTTAAGTAGTTCTAGTTGATTGTCTCTACCCTGATGCTAAGCTTGGGCCGCATTAGAAAATAATTTATGCGTGTCTCAGATATGTTGTTGATTCGTGGTTAGACTCGAAAATAGATGAATAGGGTAGAGGCCATAGTATTCTTGATTTTTATATCTCACATATGAGTGGCCTTGAGGTACTTTTGCCTAGTCTTCAAACTGGGTTAAACCAGCGTACACATTCAAATGGCACACTATTCTAATGATTTGTTTCTCAGACAAAGGATGGGCTGTCAGCGGAGTAACTTCACCACTTGGCATTGAAAAAATGGAGTGAATGGCTCCCCAGGCCTCCATCTGTCCTGTGTTGTCTGATGTAGAATATTCTCTTGATGTTCCTCATTCCAGTAACTGGTGAGCAAAGCCTCCATATATTCCATAAACGTATTTGGTTTGTTAAATAAAGAATCCCACCATGATTGCGAAGCACCTTGTAAATGATTACATGCAATAGCGATCATGGCCTCATCACTCAGCTTGTTTAACATGAAATATATCTCCAGACTACCAAGATGCTCTATCGAGCTTTCCCCGATGTGACTGGAAAAGATACGAACCTTTAAAATTGATTCACCGCAACAGAGATCATTGGACTATTTCCATTGTTCACATACATGCATTCACTCATGCCTCTCTGTTCTTTATTATTAGTCTTAGCTATTTCTACCTTGTTCTCATTTTCTTCTCCCTTTAATTCTATTTTCTCAATTGTTCTCACTAACTGATTGATGTCTAGCTCTTTCTACAATATTCTCATTTTCACCTGCAATTGTCTCTAATTTCTCATCTTGCTCTGTTTTCAACTTCTCTACTTTTTGATACACCATATCTATTTTATCTTCTACATACTCCACCTTGTCATTTACCTTTGACATGATGCCCTGTTTTAATTTATCCCACTTTTCCAGGAGGCGCTGCTCTATTTTTCTGAGTACTTCAGACTGGTGATCCAATCTTTCATTTGTAACTGCAATCTGATACAAGATTTGTTCAAATCTCTTATTCACTTCTACAATTCTTTGATTAAAATTTTTATTTAGCTGTTCATGCAACTCTTCTATCATTCTTTTATTCCTTTCCTCTCTTTCACTCAGTTGACTTTCCATCATTTTCTTTAACGTATCCATTAAAACATAGTTTTCTACAATAACTTTCTCTTCCTGTTTATCTTTATCCACCACCTCTATTTCCTCACTAACTCCTATCTAATTCACTGTCTATTTCCCCGGGTGGTTCTGTTTATCCTGCACTAGAAGTTTTTTCTACTTTGCTACCTTGGGCATCCATTTTTGTTTTCGATCTAGTGTGCATTAAATCTATCTAATTAATACAATATTGCTTATAGTTTATTTTATTATGACTGTTCTACTAATATAACCATCAATTTACAGGATTATCTTATTCTCTTTAACTTATATTTATTGATATTAGGTACATTTGTTCATCTCTCCCACACCTCACTCACTAATTCTCACTCGCCTACACCTGGCTTTAAGTCCCCCACAATTATCTCCGTATTATGTTCTAGCTTCCGAACTTATACCACATTCTCTTTTTTTTCTTTTTTTTTGCTTTCGTCTCCCACCAAGTTTCCCCCCCCTCCCTTTTTAAACTTTATTTACTGCCTACATCTATTTCATTAAGCTATATTCTAATTCGAATGGGCTGTACTTGTAAATTTGATAAATCCTGGACTGTCCACCCAATTGTAATGGATATGGTTATGCCTTAAATTATTTTGTTACAATTCAAGCAGAGAGCAAATACAATACAAATTTAACTTTATATCTGTACCTTTGATCAAACCCCGAAGCAATATGAACGTATTATCTCGACGTTATCTTTCCGATCAAGAACTCTCAACTGCTGAACAAAAAAAGCTATTCCTAAGAATAAGTTAACAAATGTCACAGTGCTTGATATATATTTTTAAATTTTTAGATTACCACAATACAAGAAGCATAACGAATATGTATGTCCCCTTTATTTATTCATTCATTTCAAATAAATCATTAACCTTTAACTTCCAAATTTAGCAGATTCCCCCCCCCCCCTATAGTTGGTGTCAAGAGAATAAAGCAAATCTAAACAATCTTTAAGAATAATAATAATATTTAATAACACACACTGATATTATATTATATAACAATAAAAAAAACACTAACAAATACATTGAATATTAAAGTGATATCCACAGTTCTATCTGGGAGATTATTCTTTTCAAAATAGTTCTTACTTTTCTTTTTTTCATATATTTAGTGACATTTAAGTAACAGAAAATGCATGCATATGTATTTGTTTGCTATAGGTAATCGTTTACCTAGAATTTGCAGATATTCTCATTTGCAGTTCTTTTGGGCGCTCTATACTGTCTTGTGGGATTTCACCCACTTCTTTTGCAGAGACAGTAGATCCTCCACAGACTCTTTGTCTGGATGAGTCCCTTTCTCTGTTTTTTATTAATTTATGTTGCTAGTTCTATTATCAGTTCCACATTTTCTTCTTGGTCTTTTGGTTCCTTTCATATCTCCCAGCATACAGAAGCTACGGTCTATCTAGCAGATGAGGCACCGATGTTATTTCATTGTGAGTCAGTGATCAGGCAGGTTGAGAATGAACCCATGTCCCTTTATAGCCAATAGCCACACATTTGTTTTATTTATTTCTTTGCTGCTGATCTCTCTAATTCCAAAGTAATAATGGTAATCGTAATCTCCTTTCTTTCCTTTCTTCTTTATCTATTGTTTATTGGAATTTCATTAATTAAAACATTCTACAATTTCCAACGAATTATTATCAGTGGAAAGAATATACAATTATAAATGGGACTTTTTTCTCTTTAGATCTGTTCTTTTAATGTTCATGGAATGTAATTAGTTAAACATATTTTGACACCTTCATTTTGTACAAATATATTATTTTACTTTTTTTTTTTTTTAAGTTTAAAATTCATTTTTTCCTTTTCCCTCTCATGATAATACATTCAAATGTTCTTTCTTTTTTTTTACTTTACTTTTTTTTTTCTGAATCGTTATTTCAATCGTATTAATTATTATAATACTTAGTTTAAAGATAGAAAGAGACGCATTTCTTTATGCACCCACCTCCCCTTCTCTTACAATAAAATCAGAAGTAATTTTCAAACATTTAACTAAATCTCAACTCTTTTCTCTTTTTTTTTTCAAATTTCTGGTAATTAAATAATTTACTTTTGTTAACAGGTATATACATGTGACTATGACTTTACATGGTTGTCACAATATATATATATATATATATATTGCTTATAATACTTTTTTCATATACACTTCAATGCAAACAAATTTTCTTAAAAAAACTTTATTTTCTTTACAGTTTCGACTGTCCAGCAGTTTTCATCAGAGTATAACAAACCTCCTCTGCTTTCATCAGAGCAAGCAGAGGAGGTTTGTTATGCTCTGATGAAGACTGCTAGACAGCCGAAACTGTAAAGAAAAATAAGTTTTTTAAGAAAATTTATTTGTATTAGAGTGAATATGAAAGTAGTGTAGTATTATAAGCAATATAGATAATCCTAAATCCCTGATTTCAGAATTTTTCAGAATTGTAATTTTTTGGATTTCAAGGATGGGTCTTTTCCTTCTCTCATTGTTAACCCAAATTATGTCAAGATAGAAGAAACAGGAAACTGATTGGAATTAGGTTCATTAATTAAACATAATTGAATAAGTTTATTACTCTAAGAGTTTTAGAAAAATTGAATACTGAAGTGTCAGACTTAGTCCATAATTCATCGAATTTGAAGTTCAGAATCTACCATTCTACTACTGCCCCAAACTACGCAAGGGAAAAATGTAAACAAGTAGTTTATTACTCCACTCATATCAAAGTTGAGCACTAGAAATCATGGAGATTGGCTGTGATCCAAAGTCTTTGAACACAAGCCTGCCATTTCACAATAAGAATGATAGAGTTGGGATGTGATCCATGGACTTTGAAATCCAGTATGCAACTCTTACTCTTTTATTAAACTACTCAGGGTAACTTTCCAATTAATAACTACTTATTGAGTCTTTTAAAATTTTGTTAATAAATTTAAGAACAAAACTAATTTATTTATTATAAATAGTTAAAAGATCATCTTTGAAGTTCTGTTTGGATGTTTAAAAATTTTTGATTATTAGATATTTTGAAAAAAATGTTGTTGTATTTGTATAACTAATTACTTTTAGTATAATACCTTTTTTGCACATGCAGAAGGAGCTTCTGTTTTTGGTGGACCTGGTGGGCCTGGTGGTGCAGGCGGTACTGGTGGTTGTGGTTCTGGTCTTACTGTTTCTGGACGAGGTGGCTCAGGTGCTAATGTTATCTGTTCTTCATGCGGTTCAGTTTCATTGAGCCATATACCAGTAAATTCAGAAGTTGTGACATTTACATCTAAAACTGTCAACAAAGATTCATTTACTCCTAATGTTTCTACTTCTCCTGTTTCTAAACCCGGTAGTGGTGAAATTGGTGATACTCCTGGTTCTGGGGTTTCTCCTGGTTCTGGTGTTTCTCCTGGTATAAATGTCTCGAGTCTATCTACTGGTTGAGGTGTCTTGGGTGTTTTTTCTGGTTTAGTTGGCGTGAGTGTTTCTCCTGTTTTAGGTGTTTTCCCTGTCATTTCTGTTTCTGTTTCATTCTGTCCATTAACTGTAATATAAAATTTGCATTAAAAATATCTTAATTACTAACATAATATATATAATATTAGTAATGGTATTCACATGATCACCATTTCTTATGCTTATTCTTAACTGTTATTAAACAAGCAAAAACTCTCTATACATATTGCCACTCAGTGCAAGCCAGAATAATCAATGGATGCCAGAAGGCTTGTGCATAAAATCCCCATGTAGTGCCTACTCATCCAATATCCCTAGACTAGTTTCTGGATTGTGGCCTTTGTCAGTGAGGAGCCTTGGATCTGAGAGCACTGCACCTAGATCTTAGGATCTAATGCAACCCTCCAGCAGCCTCCTTTATCTCTATCTAATTATGAAACTATGAGACTTAAATTGAAAACACTAATATTTTCAACACAAACTCATCAGCTTATATAGTCATATAGATCTGAACTCAGTTCAGTACCTATATATTTTGGTGTCTTTGGTTCTTTAATAACCATAGCCACCACTATCCTATTAGGCAGGATTGGTTTTGAGCCAGTAAACATCACATGATTGCCATTTCTTATGCTTGCTCTTAACTGTTATTAAACAGGCAAAAACTCTCTATACATATTGCCACTCAGTGCGAACCAGATTAATCAATGGATGACAGAATGCTTGTGCACTGACAAAGGCCACAAACCAGAAACTAGTCTGGGGATAGTGGATGAGTAGGCATTAGATGGGAATTTTATGCACAAGCCTTCTGTTATCCACTGATTACTCTGGCCTGCACTGAGTGGCAATACATATAGAGAGTTTTTGCCTGTTTAATAATGACATTTATTTAGTATGTAATAATTTTACAAATGAAAATCATATAACACCTTCTCACAAATTTTGGTACTTTCTTGTTATTTGGAGTCATTTGATTTTTATTGATTTATTTTTTTAAATATACAAGCAGAATATATATTACAATTTAGATGTCAGAGCTGAGAAAATTGTAATTGCATCCAAAAGTATGTTGAATACATTGTCATCTTGACTTCTAGTCTCCGAGTGAAATATGAGGTCAAACGCCACTGCATTGTTCCTCCAATGTCATTTATTTTGCTACTTATCATATCCCCACATTTTCTCACTACTCTGAATGTAAACATCAGCATAAAACTCAAGAAAATTAATGATGATTGTCTTACAAATATTGAAATCCAGCCCTTTTTTTTTAAGGTCTTCCATCTTGTAGGTGCACCAACTATCCGAGTAAATTATAAAACCCGTTTCAATGTTATCTAAAATTACAGTCATATATGTATAGAAACAATCTTTCAGATTTGTTTTGCCTTTCATTATCCCTTTTATTATCTACTTTAATGATCAGAAAGGGATGCCTAAT
Organism: Epiperipatus broadwayi; assembly: GCA_028023455.1. Taxonomy (NCBI): domain Eukaryota; kingdom Metazoa; phylum Onychophora; class Udeonychophora; order Euonychophora; family Peripatidae; genus Epiperipatus; species Epiperipatus broadwayi. The sequence continues at coordinate 6,019,929 of JAQFVV010000072.1, read as the reverse complement.
AAATATTATTTTCATTTTATATTTTATTTAATACTGATTTAATATGAATATAATTTAATTTTATCTTTCTTATTGTATTGCCAAATCCATATAATATCAATATCATTTGTTTTTCATTATTTTTTACAATGCTTTAATTTGACAGTTTTGATTGCCCCAGGAATCTTCTTCAGAACTTCTAGATTTGGAAATATAAGTTTTGCCTGTTTAATAACAGTTATGTGCTAGTGTAAGAGATGGTGATCATGTGATGTTTAGTGGTTTAACACCAATCCTGCCTATAGGATAATAGTAGCTATGGTTGTTAAAGAGCCAAAGACACCAAAATGTATGGATCATATGACTGTTTAAGCTATTGAGCTTAGATTGAAAATATTATTGTGTTTTCAATTTCATTCTCATAGTTTTGTAGTTAATTAGAGATAAAAGGTGACTGCTGGAGAGTTGCATTAGATCCTAAGATCTAGGTGCAGTGCTCTCAGATCCAAGGCTCCTCACTGATGAAGGCCACAAGCCAGAAACTAGTCTGGGGATATTGGATGAGTAGGCAGTAGATGGGGATTTTATGCACAAGCTTTCTGGAATTTCATTGATTAATCTGTTTGGCACAGGGTGGCACTACTTTATGGATAGTTTTGCCTGTTTAATAACAGTTATGTGTTAGCATAAGAGATGGTGATCATGTGATGTTTAGTGGTATAACATTAATTTATAAAATTGTTATAATAGCTTGCTTTGGCTTTAAATTGAACAATGATCATCATGCAATATAATTAATTAAAAGCAATAAAATCACTGCTATAAGATTTTCACCAGCTTCTTAATTATTACATACTGAAATCCCACCATTTAATAACACTATTAATATCATCTATGTTCTTTATTACTTTTTTACAATGCTTTTTTTTTATAACCCACGATTGTTAGTTTTAATTGCCCCAGCAACCTTCTTCAGAAATTCTAGATTTGGAAATATAAGTAGAAGTTTTGAAAAAGATTGTTGGGGTAATCGAAACTGTCAATAATGAGTTTTAAAAAAGCATTGTAAAAAATAATAAAGGACATAGATCATATTAATATTATATGGATTTGCCAATGAAATAAGAAAGATAAAGTTATAATACTTCATAGTAACACTATTATATTTATAATTTTTACATGAAAGTTTGTGATTATTTATAACTTTTCCAAACACATTCAACTGCTGATAATAACATGCAAGTCAGAATAATACCCAATAGTTTCTAATGGCATTATTTTTTGCTTTTCTTCAAGGGTTGTTATCTTAACCAATGACAATCTATCGCATATATTGGATCAATGACTTTTAGATACATGATGCTCTCTATTCATTTAAGCTGTCTTGTTTGCCAAAGATGATAATCTCTTAAATTCTATTATACTGATTTTGAAATATCAGCTTAAATTCAATATTCACAAATCCAAAAATTTACTTGTAAAATAATATAGGCGCTATTACACCTGAACGCAAAGCTATTTTATGCTTAAAACAAAATAAAATTATACTATTTTGCGAGCGCTTTCAAGAGACGTGCTCTCATCTTCATAGCTCTAAGTGAATTAATGATATGCAAATTATGCAAAGTTTAAGATTAATTGCTCCATTTTCTTGATATCATGAAGCATGGGTCCTTGCGGTCGATGGCATTGCAATCCATCGCTATGAAGCAGGCCTCCTTCACTTTTCTTTTTAAATCGTGCGCTAGGCTGATATCTTGAGGTTCACACTGGTGTCCTGTTATTTTTTGATGCATTGCAAAAATTTGCATAATTTGCATATCATTAATTCACTTAGAGCTATGAAGATGGGAGCACGTCTCTTGAAAGCACTCGCAGAATAATATAAATTTTATTTTGTTTTAAGCATAAAGTAGCTTTGCGTTCAGGTGCAATAGCGCCTATATTATTTTACAAGTATATTTTTTCACGCAAAGTTTTTGAATTATATTTGAATTACAAATCTAAAAATCAGTGATTTTGCTACCTGTGGCTATCATTGGTGAGGCCAATAACACCTGAAAAGAGTGAAAAAGAATAACCTAGGTGTTATAACTAACAATGAATGTATTTGGACAAGTTTGAAATTGTAATAACAAAAAAAAAATTAATATTTCAACTAGATTAGTGCTTCCCAAAGTGGGAGATACCACCCTTGGGGGATGCTGGAATGATTCAGATAAGAGCAATGACTTGGAAATAATGCATTCAATAATAAGAGAGCAGTGGAATCGTAAAAGGAAAATTGTGAAAAAAACATTTATATGTTTCATCTGTTGTGAACATTTAATTAAAGTTGTAATGATCATTTTATTTTCCAAATAAACCCAAACGTAAAGTTGTAACTGATCATAAATTAAAGCTGCTGAATGTGTCACATATTGATAGGCTATCCAGTAAGCACCATTAGCAATATAAACAAGTAATGATTTATTTACAGTCCCATATTATAACATATACAAAACCTAATTTAAATTGTTTCTGAATTGTATGGCGATTAGTTAACAACAGTAAAAAACATCAAGCATTGGTGGCTGAGTCGTCGGCATAGCTGCTTTAAAAGCAGGTGTCCCAGGTTCACTTCCCAGATGATGCTTTGACACACGAAAAAAAAACCAGTATAATGTGAAGTAAGCATTTAAAAATTTTAATATTCAATATCTTTAATCGTTTTGGATTATATTTCTTTGTCTTCTAGCAGGATGGTGGTATCAGTATAATACTATTTTATAGTCAATAGAAATTGAACCTACAAAAACCACTGACATCCAGCAACATTTATTTATAACTATCAAATCATTTATGTTAATTGATAAATAATACATGTGTCAATAAGAGAAAATTATTTAATTAAATAAGAGCAAACCCTATGCATTTTGACCCAATTGTAATCTGATGGGTGTGAATCCAATGGATTCGTTTACATTCCAGTTTATGAAATTAATTACATACTGGGCATGCTTCACCCAACCTTTATGCTTATCCTCTAGATAGGTTCTGAACAAACATCCCAATTCTCACATTGTGTTCACATGGGTTTGATTGTGGATTTCTAATGGAGGTTAGCACATGTTTATTTGATAATTTTTAATCAATTTGATCATTCTTTGTAGGAAGAGGTATCATGGCTGTTTATGATCATCCTTGTTTTTTTTTTTTTTTAAGATGGACTGTATTTAATACTTTCATATGTTTCATGTTAGCCTGAGGTATTGGGTAATCTGACACAAATTTTTGAGAAGAGATCATAGGCTACTAGCAAGTATTTTTTCTTGTTGAATGGGGGTAATGGATTATAAAAGTCCACAGCTAAGACCTTGTTTGGGCTTTCTGGAATAATTGGATTTTACTGAACTTATGTCATTTTTATTTACTGGCTTGGCCCTTAGATATATGTGACAACTTTGGATTTTATTCCATTCTAAGCGAGTAAAACCAATTTTTTAATATTTGTCCAGTTTTATGTGTTTCATAGTATCCCTATAAACAATGACAAAGATGAATTATTTTTTAATAAATTTAGTGTGATATATGACAATTTAATAATGCCAGTCAAAAAATAAAACCTAGGGATTTGGCCACCTTATCCCCAAAATACTATCTATTTGATCCTGTGAATGCTGATCTAATACTGCAAAAAAATGTTGGTTCTGGTCAAAGAAATGGCACTTTTCAGTTTATGTAAATTGTTATATCTCTTGATAATTTTATATGTTATGATAAATAAATACATTTTATTCTCTTTTTTTATATAGATAATATCATGGCTGAACTTAAGAAAAAATGTAGACAATATAATTTTGAATATTTGAACTATGTATTTATTCAGTCATATATTAATCATACATTACCGATGTGCCTCATGGGTCCAAAAGATTATCAAGCGAAACTATGAAGCATTCAAAACTACAAAGACATATGGAAATATTTGTGCTGATAAGAAAGACAAGGATTTACCTTAGTTAAGCAGTCAAAAATTCTTAAGATAACCGACATCAGCAAAACACTATTCGACATCGTATGAAACAAGATGACAATAGGCCGCATAATTCTTATTTTCGTTACTGATTACTAAATCGAGAAAACCACATGCTGCTGGTGAAAAACTAATTCCACCAGTTATTAAGTGATGTAATAGGTACTACGATATACATATAACAGTTATTGAAATGTGATGTGATGTATTATAGCTTCTCCTTAAACGAAGTCAAGAATATATCAGCAATTACGTCCAGACAAACCTGTTAGCCACTTTATTTTACATTCCCCATTCTAAATTTACCCATAATCTGCTCTATCCCATTTCCACAACATGATCTTTGTCAACTCTATAACCTTTACATCTAAATCCCCCTTATCTTTTCCCAAACCCAGCATAGAAACCAATAATTCACTTTCTGTATAATCACTCTTTTCATATTTATTTTTCCACAACTTCATTATATGTACCCTTTCTGTTTTCAAACATTTACTTTCAATTAACAAATGCCTAATATTTTCTATTTCTTCCTTACATAATTTACAAAATAAATCACCCATATTTTTCCCATTTACATGTATATTCTTTTGTAGCTAAAGATCCCGTTCGAGCCTTAAACAATAAACTACTTTCCTTACTATTATCATATATTAACTCACACCTAATATTCTGTTTATTTCTATATATATATTTAAACTCTTTTTACTCTCCATACTATTTCTCCAGCTCTCTAACTCCCTAGTCTTTTAATAAATTTATTCTTTTATCCCATTCCTTACTACTATAACATTCAATAATCCTCTTAACACAATCATACCATCTTTTGTACAAATATACAGATATAAATTCTTTATCCAAATCTTTTGCATACTGCATTACCTTTCTCACCCATCTTGTTACCTGCCCTTTACTCATAACCCCAATTAAATACTATTTTAGCTATTCTTTTATTATCCATAAACTGCAATCTACCAAAAATTTTCATTTTACTTTTTGCATCTCTCATATGAAAACTTGACCATCACATTTCTCCTTGAATTGCCTCCCTTGCTGTCCATACTTCTGCATCCAATGCATGTCTTCCTACTTCCCTTTGAGCTTTTTCTAAGTAATCTAATATCTTTTTACTAGCATATAATGCATCATTACCATATGTTAACCCTGCTACTGCAATTCCTTTCCATATAATTCTAGCTACATCATATTTATTATATGAAAACACTGTTAATTTCTTTATCAATCCCTTTTTTTTCTTTGCTTCATTTATCAATTTTTTCTCCCATTCATCCAAATAATTTTTCTGATTACTTAAAATAATTCCCAAATAACTATATCTATTCACCACATTTAACTTAATATCTCCCAATAAAAATTCTACATCGTCTCTTTCCCCAGTATTAACCATCATTATATTTGATTTTTCTTCACTAAATTTAATACCCATCCCTTTACCCACCCTTGCACATGTCTTCAGCATAACTTCCATATCTTCTCTTTTTTCTGCACACAAAAATATATCATCCGCAAAAAGAAAGACCTGACAAAATATATATTCCCTTACTACCTATTAACGGTATCTCTATCCCTCTTCCTAATCTTTCTATTGCACTTTCCATCTCACTCAAATACAACACAAACAAAATAGGTGACATAGGGCATCCTTGCCTTAGTCCCACACCATTTGTAACTATCATTCTTTTCTTTCATTTAGAAGCAGAGTTCCATTGATGAAGATATATCAAATTAGTTATATATATTTTTGTCACATCAAATCAATTTAATCTACCAAGAAATAAAGTATAGCTATAATAATTTTTGTAATGAGGCAAATGTTTGATGAATAGTGCACGTGAAACAAAATATTTTATAATGAAAAATATTCAGTCTGTGTAAAAAAACACTTAAGTAGCCGTTTTCAGCATAAACATTTATTATTTCATTTTCAGCGCTAATGTTTATCCCCCCCCCCCTTCTTTTAAAAAATTATCTACAAATATACAAAGTTCACCAAACAACATGGATACCCAATAATTTACAGCTTTTCAAGACACAGCAGTAAATGTACAAACAATTATTGCAAATTTAGCATTAATAACCACCCCGTTTCATTTAAACAGTAATGTGATGATGTGATGTGATGTATTATGGCTTCTCCTTAAACGAAGTCAAGAATATCTCAGCAATTATGCCCAGATAAACCTGTTAGCCACTTTCTTTTACATTCCCCACTCTAAATTTACCCATAATCTGCTCTATCCCATTTCCACAACATAATTTTTGTCAACTCTATAACCTTTATATCTAAATCCCCCTTATCTTTTCCCAAACCCAGCATAAAAACCAATAATTCACTTTCTGTATAATCACTCTTTTCATATTTATTTTTCCACAACTTCATTATATGTACCCTTTCTGTTTTCAAACATTTACATTCAATTAACAAATGCCTAATATTTTCAATTCCTTTCTTACATAATTTACAAAATAAATCACCCATATTTTTCCATTTACATGTATATTCTTTTGTAGCTAAAGATCCGGTTCGAGCCTTAAACAATAAACTACTTTCCTTACTATTATCATAAATTAACTCACACCTAATATTCTGTTTATTTCTATATATATTTAAACTCTTTTTACTCTCCATACTATTTCTCCATCTCTCTAATTCCCTAGTCTTTATTAATAAATCTATTCTTTTATCCCATTCCTTACTACTATAACACTCAATAATCCTCTTAACACAATCATCCCATCTTTTGTACAAATATACTGATATAAATTCTTTATCCAAATCTTTTGCATAGCGCATTACCTTTCTCACCCATCTTGTTACCTGCCCTTTACTCATAACCCAATTAAATACTATTTTAGCTATTCTTTTATTATCCATAAACTGCAATCTACCAAACATTTTCATTTTACTTTTTGCATCTCTCATATGAAAACTTGACCATCCCATTTCTCCTTGAATTGCCTCCCTTGCTGTCCATACTTCTGCATCCAATACATGTCCTCCTACTTCCCTTTGAGCTTTTTCTAAATAATCTAATATCTAATAGTGCAGAACTTAATAATCAATGGATGCAGGAAGGTTACTGTTTTGCACTGAGTAGTACTACTATGGAAAATTTGCTACTGTTTTAATAGCTTGTGTAAGTATAGGAAATGGTGATCATGGGATGTTTTAGTGGTTTTATACCCTGTTTTATTAGGTGCCAACAGGGCCCAGCCATAAATTCAGCATTGCTACCTAATTTTGAAAATTTAAATTTGGAGAAACCTTGCGCAATTATAAACAGCAATTTGAAAATTACATAGAAATAATATCTATCATCAATAATCAAATTTATTGTGCCAAGTTGTTAGATTCAATTGGTGCTAAAACATTCAAAACAGTTTGTTTTGGCAGCACCAACGTTTCTCAAAGATCTAATATACATAGAGCTATTGAACTTGCTAGAAGAATATTTGGTATCCAATAAAAATGTATGCTTTAATCAACATCAATTTTTATCATATATCAAAGTGTGTAACAATTAATTGCAAAATTTTACAAGCTGATTTGGAAGATTGTGAATCTATGTGAGCAGAGAGTACTGATTTCTAATGTTATTCTCCCAACGCAATTCATTAAGACATCAAAGGCAATATCAGAGAACAGTTCTTTCAATCCAATCTGAAAAGGTTGAGCTTTCATGCTTCTATACCCAAAGCTATATCACTAGCAATATCAAGAGCTAACTCTAAGGAGTTAGGACAAAAGTTTTTATTAATACTATCTACATCAAACATTGATTAAGTAGCCTATCAAGTCCATATCTGCACAAAGTCATTCAAAATAAAGACATCAAAAACAATTCATTGAGAAAGTGAAATCAACCAAAATCATGCTTCAGTTATATTTCCCTGGACATTGATGATTACTTCCTATGCTGTGGAAGAATCAATCACCTTTTAAAAGACTTCTGGATTGACATATTGAACTAAAATGCACATATGTACGAAAGTAGTCATGTGGTGCAGAAGGCACTTATCAAAACAAATAAATGAATCATCAACTTATCTTATACACAATAATCAAAAGTTATATGGTGTTCAACATGGTATTGTTATACACTAGAACCAATGTTTTTCAGCTGAATAAACTAATGACTAGTGTAAATTCTGCATGAAAATGCAAAGCTTTCTTATATGACCCTAGCACACTTTCATCTGCTGTGCGGCATTTTTGCATGCTTTAACCATGAAATGCAAGTTAAGAAAGGTGCCGACTAGGTAAATGCTGATTTCTTATCTAGAATACCTACCTATTCAATCAACTCATTAGATTAGCAGTGCAATCAATCAAGAAGTCTGTGAGTTGTGTGAGGAAATAATTTGTTTCATCAAGCATGAAAGCAGCGAATATCAACAATGGACAAAAATCACCAAAGTGTTTCAAGATGTCGTGATTCTCAAACTGACTAAGATTGATAATAACATTGAATATTGGAATCAACATGTTGTGGTTTTCACAAATGTTACAAGCAACAATTTTTCAAGAACTGCACCATATTAGTATTGGGATAACAAAAATGAAATGATTGGACTGATGCTAGGTGTTGCAGTTTGTGTGCCAACTAAGAAATTCTTCCCATCTTTAGGAAAAACCAGGAAGAAACTGATAACATATCCATATCAGTTACGTTGTTCCAATCAAAGTAAACCATGGGTAACTTTAAAGCACTGAAATTCTTACAGGATCACCATATCTTTATGCTATACAAACTATTAAAACAGTAACAAAAATTTTCTCCATGCATTAATGGCACTTGGTGCAAGCTCTAGTAATCACTGCATGTTAGAAAGTTGTACATTTAAAATAGATTTGGATCTGCACAATTGCACATGCAAATTTTTGATAACTTTATGCATTTTTACTTTGGGATAATAGCCTTAAAGTTAATCAAAAAGGATGTTGGAAGAGTGCATTAAATCCAAAAATTTGAGTTCATTACTCCAATATTCAAGATTCCTCCCTGATGAAAGCCTTAAGATAGAAACTTTTCTGAAGATATTGGATGAGAAGGCACTGGATAGGATTAAAATGCAGTCTTCTTGCATTTATTGATTACTAGAATGTACAGTAAGTATCACTATTTTGTGAAAACATTTTTTGCCACTGTTATCATCATCATTTTCAATCATTATCAATACACTGCAGAATTAAGGGCTTTCCAAGTATTAATTTTGAACAGTAACTGTATTTCTTGAATTAATCTGGAGATGATCCATGCTTTTACTTTAAATTGCATACTAATGATTTTAAGGATCATGTAAATGATTTTATAGCTTATCAAATTTGTGCTATTAAGAATATAAATCTATTTCAAGGATCAAACAAATCTGAATACACTAATAAAATAATTTATAAAATAGACTAGCATTGATATAACAAAACCAATAAAATAATTTACAAAATAGACTAGCATTGATATAACAACAGTTAGATTTTATTTACCGTGTGCCGGTCAAAATATGTTTATCCATCTAACATGAGCTGAAACTCACAAAATGTACTTCAAACCCAGTCAAGCCCAAGATTTAGGTCAGGGACCAGCCTGAATTCGAACCAACTCTCTAATCCCCAGATCAAACACTTAATGGATAACATAATAGTGATGGCCCATGAGAATTAATCTTAATCCGGCTGACTAGCAAGCTGAGCAAAACAATGAGACATCTATTAACTACGATTATATTAAAATATACATTAGCATGGCTGTAATATGTGGAAGTGGAGGAAAAAGGAATTTGAACTACTCAAATAAGTTAGACAATAAAATATAGTTTAATATACTGACAAATTATTATACATTTATAAATTAATTATATACATTAGTGTGTGCATGTCATTCACGCTATTAGTTCTCATATGCTCTTTCTTAGCTAAATAATATATTACAAATAAACACACATCTTTGGTGGGTCCAACATTAAAATGCCAATCGAATATTAGAAAGAATTACATAATACTTCCATTAACGCTTTGATTTACGGTTTTGAAACGTGGTGACTAACATATGATTTAGGGGAGTGTTCTGGGATTCATCATACATATGATATAAATTTTTTTCATGCCATTGAGGTCGTGAAAATAAACAAAAAACAGTTAAAAGATTATATTTGAACTATGACAAAAATATTTATTGAAAAATTATTTAAACAATAGTAAGACGAACGCTTTATTTTCCCCAAGGCATATAGATATTCTTAAATAGATATATAAATTATGACGGTGAGATTGCATATGATTGAAATAAACTTAATTAATAAAATAGAAGTAATTGGCATTTATATATATCTTTTAAGCAAAGCTTAATTTTAATATTAGAGCATTAAAACTGGGTCATGAAACAAAAGAAATAATAATAATAATAATAATACAAAGAAGTTTGCGGTGCTGACATAATAGCCTAAAATAACTAAGAGGAAAAGGTCGTGCTTCTGGATGAAAATGAAATCTCACACCCCTTTCTTGGGTAGTGCTTAGAGAAAAGTGGATAGACATGGCATGGCCCAGACTTTTGCTGGTATAACCGACGTGAGAGGCCTTTTATCTATATGAAGTGAACATGCACAGCATATGCCAAACTTACGGGATCACTGCCAGAGGCATTTTATATGAAATAAATGTGGTTCCAGATAACTCAACTATCTATGGAACGAGGTACGAAAAGAAATCTATGGGTTTGAACTTTGTCACAACCCCGAGATTAAAAGACTAGAAGCATGTAATATATATATATAGATAGGCTAAATGACAGAAACGCAGTACGAATGAATGCCACTAGCAACATTGAATAAATTTTACTGCCTTAAATAAATGACCCTTGTTTGAATACTATAATACACCATGCAATTATAATATATATAGAGAGAGAATATTTCATTTAATAAAATACATGTTAAGATTTGATTTAGTAAAAGAAACATTAAGATTTTCCCCCATCCCTTCTGCTAGTTAAAATAAATCAATCTCACCTTCATTGATTTTACAATAACTGGAATATATTAAATACTATATATGATCTTTTAAGCATAGACTATTTTAAGAGTATAGCAAAAAAAAAAAAACTAGCAGTTATATGGAAAACAAATAATCGGTCACCTTTTCAGAAATGAATAAAGAATATTTTTATAAGATTTCAAAGCATTAATTAGCTTGAGTTCTGGATTTACACAGGGTAGAAAATCCAGAATTAAACAAATATATTTTTAATAAATAAAATGTTGACTCGAAAAACAATCTGGCGAGTATATTAATTAACAATTCATTGTTTTAAATGGACGTTAATAACTTGTTTTGTGAAGGTTTACTTAAAAAAAAAATAGAAAGGATTTTTAGAAAATTCAATTCGTCACATTGTTTTAGATTGACATATTAATAAGTAAGCAGATATATAAATCAAATAATATATAAATAAATGAGATAGGATTAGATATAAAGAAATCATTTGAGAGCAAAATTACATTTATATATATATATATATTGTGCCATTACAATTGAGTCACTAGATAAATTTATAGTAATGTGCATGTAGAAAAGGTAAACCAAAAATCATCATCACAATTTTATATAACCATAAAAGAAGCTGTAGGGCATCCAAGTTCAAACCCTACCAGATCAAAATTTTAAATGCTTTAGACAGAAAGAGAGTGGGACAGCTATTATATGCTTTACTTGTTTGTGTGTTCATAAATCTCAAAAAGAGCAGTACACACATTTAATATTTAAAATTTTAAATTTTCTGTTAAAAAAAAGCAAAGTTATAATGCATACGTATAGGCAATGTATGTGTAAGCTATTTAATTGTTTTATATTTCAAATATTCAACATTTTAACTTTCTTTAAAACTAACCTATGCTTGATCAATTCTAATATCTTATTCTATGCTTCTATTTTGCTTTTCTTTAATTATAAGTGGGATTTAAAAGTTACAGATTTAATTAAATAATTGGGTTATAATTACTAAGCTAGCAATTATATTATTTAATGTTAGTTTATGAATGATTTGAAAGAATGAAGGATGTGTGTACATTACATACAGAAATTTACATTTCCTAAATATTGAAAGAAAAGGAAGGATTAAATCTGTCAAATTATTTTTTTTTTGTACAATTTTTTTGTTAAAAGAGGAAATCTGTTTAATCAGATATCGATCTTTGTAGCAATTTTTTTTTGTAAATAATTGTTTGTCACTTTGGGAGCTTAATTTGGGTGGGAACTCTAATTTTGAAATTGTCTTATCTCAAGATCTAAAGAAGGAAGCTCAAAGATTTGAAATGTTACCTGGATGTTAAAAAAAAAGAGAAAAGAAAGGAAATAAGGATTGAGTCTATTTTTTTTTTAAACAAAAAGTGTCTGGAAAAAGGATTAAACTTTTCAGTTGAAAAATAATTTAGTTGAAAATAAATTAGAGATCTAATTAAAACAAATTTGTCCAAAAATAGCAAGTGATGCTATCTCTGATTGGTTAAGTTAGCTAAAAATTGGATATAAAAAGCTGTCTTGAATTATTATTATGATTATTGTTTATGATTCAGATTATTAAACTATCCAATTGAATGCTGAAAATATAAGAAATGTCTGGCTAGAAAAATTATATGTATGTTCCATCGGTTCCGGACCATCTGGGGAAGCTGCACATCACATAGGAAAGAAAAGATGTGTCTAAAATAATATTCTACACCTTTCAACTGACCAGAGAAATAAGATGTTTTTTTATAGAAGGAAGAAAGCATTCACCTGCATTCAAAGAAGATGAATTAATCTACTGATAAATATTAATCATCAAGTCCAATTAATTGTTACAACAACTGATTTTACACTCAAGAAAATTTATAAATGTGAAAACAACTGCTGTATTTCATCCACATGCTTGACAGGAAGAGAAGAAAAATTAATATAATGATTTCCAAATTGTCCACTAAAGCAAATAACCTCAATAGAGTCATCATCATCAAGTAGTTATACACCTCAAGAAAGAGATTGTTCCCACATAAAACGGAAATGGTAGCTGCAGAAATATAGACATTATACAAGACAAGTTTGAACCCTTGGAAATTTGCCACAAACAAAAGATCGGTAATATGACTTTTTATATCTATTTTCTTTATGATATCAGTCTTAAGAAACATTTTAGCAATAAAGTGGTATATTTTATTTAAAGAACCTTTAAAGACTATTCAGATCGATTAAAACAAGAATGTCTTACTATAAATAACTTTGAGCTTCATAAATTATCTTGAATGTATGAAAATTATTTGTTTATTAATTTTACAGTTATGAAAAATATTAATGTGTAAAACAATTTTTTTTTATGGTATTATGATTTTAGTTTTAACTAATATATTATTATTTTGGTTTTAAATAATATTTTGTTATCATGGGATAAAACACGCACATACATAATGATATTTTATATGTGTATAATTGCGATTGAATGTGGAGTAACAAGTAGTGTTAGAATATTAGATTAGTTTGTTTCATTAAGTATAGCATTTCAGAGGTAGAAGAGAGGGGGGAGAAAATAATTTAAAACTTGTTTCTAAAACTTGCTCTTTCAATTCTACTAACATTTTTTTTTACATTCTATTTACATGTTAGATTTTTAAAGTATGTGTGCTAATGAGCAGATAATATTTTTTTTTCTTGAAATACTTTTCTCATGGAGTGAAAATCATGGTCAATGTGACGTCCAACTTAATACAAAATACATTTGAAGGGAAAGGGGGAAGAACTTAAAATTAATCTGAGGATTGTTGTATAATCAATTATTATTATTATTCATGTCAATTTTCATATTTATCTAGAAATTTTTCTGTATATGTTAGAAATGTAGTAATAAATATTAGTTTGTTTTATTAAACGAGGCGTATATATTTCATTAAGTGTAGTCTTTGTTAAGTGTGATTATTCATCATCATCAATGGTTGAATATTAGTTATTTAAGATATAAGTAAATATGCTAAAATTAAGCAATAATTATGAATTTCTTCATAAAATTTAGTTTTATGTTTAGGCTTAGTCCTAGAGCTGTAGTTGAAACCCTTGTCATTATTGTTATTATTATCATCATCATCATCGTCATCAACGTTTTAATTAATGAGCTGTTTAACTGTTTAAAGGCCATAAATAAATATTGATTTTATAATATTTAGTGATTTCTTAGTATTATTATAACCACATCCTGTCATCTATTTCATGCAAGGATGAGTGAATTGCCATCCTAAATTAGTTATATATAATCTGAGCTAGTAAACTTATAAAACTATTGAAACACATTTGTTATGCTAAGATCTGAGAAATGATTTATGTCTAATATACTCCACTTTGGTTTAAAGATGTTTTACTTTTACCTAACTATTAGTGCTTATAGTGATATGGCTCAAAAAGCAAAATCTCTCATTTTTATTAGAAATAAAGTACCAAAAAGGGATTCAAACCCAGTACATGTGAAAGGTTATTAGATATAACCGTGTCTAGATTCAGATAATCTAGTGGCACCCTGCTAGACCATATTCACTTAGTATTTGTTTAAACATGCACTTAACATCAAACCAAGAAATGAAAGTGGATAAAACCTACAGTCTGTATACCTGAGTTATATTTTATTGAAATTACTAGTGTACTCACTTCATGTGATTTCATATACCTGAGTTATAATACTTGTTATAATAATTTGCTAATAATTTGCTTATAATTCTTGATATTGTTATATTTTGAGAATCTTATATATTTTGGACTCAGATATGGTAATAATATCTTTTGAACTCATTTAATTTTGTTACAATATATATATATATATATATATATATATATATATATATATATATATATATATATGTATTCTTTAACTTTGCCTATATATATATATATATAAGGCAAAGTTAAAGAATACATGAGAAGAGATCTTGATAGATTATTTAGACTAAATTGACTATTAGGTGGTGGCTTGAAAATTTACCTTGCAGTTTTAAGAATCCATTTTAAAGTATGGCACGTGCACGGTGATTGAAATGCAAGTACTTCGGTGACAGGAAACTTCTATTAGCATTCTAAAGTTCTTTTTAGACCTTTCTTCATTTCATGGCAGCAGGATATTACGGTAGTGGCAGATGATGACCCTGACCCATAGGGTCGAGCAGAGTGGTGGATTTACTGCTACATCATTTTTAAGTTTCAAGCAAAACGAAATGTTTATAATACCTCTCTCTAAAAGTAGCTAATCTCTCTGTGATTCAAAATTCAGTCATTTTATACTTTTTCTTTTATCAGTTGTTTTTAAAGATGCAATTGTAAGATAATGTCCAAAAATAGATTCAAATCTATTTCCAGATTAGAAATAGATTTGACAATATGTTTTTTAACAAAAGTATCTCTAATCTTAATCCCATTTTAAGTAAAAAAGACTTTAATTAAAAATACCTACCCCAGATTAAAACAATAGTGCTTCCAACCCTTAATTATTTTTGGACAAATAACAAGTCACATCTTCCATTTTGGATTTTATAAAAAATATACAGTTTAATAGAAAAACAAGCAATTTAAAAAGAAAAAGCTAAAAATGACATATAATAAATATTTAAAAACATCAATATTTTGTTAGTAAGTTTTTCTCCTATGTATATATTTGAGCCGCATCTATAATACTTTAATAAAAAAAAACTAATAATTAATAAAAAGAATTAATAATAATTTTAAAACATGTTATTGAAACATTAAATTTTATAATTTAGGCGCACATCTCAAATATATACATGATATATATACACGACAAAAGAAGCGGGATGAGAAATAGGGATTTAAACATAGGTTAGTAGATGGAAACATGAAGCACAATCTTAAGCTAAGATTGACTGCTTCAACCCGGTTTATTAAAAAAGTGGTTGTTTCGGAAAACATAGATTAGTAGATGGAAACATGAAGCACAATCTTAAGCTAAGATTGACTGCTTCAACCGGTTTATTAAAAAAGTGGTTGTTTCGAAATCTGATTTGTAAATTATCTTAATAATGTAATAAAATGAGCATGCTAATAGCTCTGAATAAGTTTTTTTAATAAATGCTAGAAGAGAAAGCATTTAAAATCTCTATCTAGAATTATCCCTATCCTCAAGCCAGTTTCAAGCTACTGGCTACCTTCAGTGAGGTGTTAGAATATTCAGACACTAGATCTAAAATACCAACTCAAGAGCAGCATTTATCTAAAATGTAACTATTAAGTAGAAAATCTGAAATTCTCAGATGGCTATATGTCTTCAAATCTAGCTATCTAACTTAAATAGCTATATGGGCCTGAATAATTTTCAGCTACATCATATATTAATAGCCTTAGCACTATAGCTTCACCAAAGTCTCAAAAGTAAAAAATATAATAGTAAGAAAATCAAGTCATTGATCACGTGACTTACTTAATAAGCTTGTACTACAAATGTAATAAAAAACTTGTTAGAGCTATTAACACATTCATTTTATTACATTTGTAGTACAAGTTTATTAAGTTAAGTCAGGGCTTACTATTGTCTTAATAACATGCTCAGACTTGTTGTTTTATTGGAAGAATGCATTAAATCCAAAAATTTTAATGCATTACTTCAGTATTCAAGACTCCTCACTGATGAAAGCTTTAAGCTAGGAACGAGTCTGAAGATATTGGATGAAAAGGCACTGAATAGAGATTATGCACAATCTTTTAGCATCTATTGATAATAGAATTCACACTAAGTAGCATGACTGTATGGAATTTTTTTTTGCTACTGCTATATGCAACTTTAAATAAAAGTCTTGGGCCATCTATAAATTAAATAATTCAAAGAAACAATAGACTACAGTATTTATATTGACCACTAATTGTATTGCTTGAATTAATTAATTTACGGATGCCCATGCTTTTATTTTCAATTTCATATTACAAATTTTGATGACCATGTAAATTATTTTCAATTTCATACTACGAATTTTGAAGACTATGTAAATGATGTTATAGCGTATCAAATACGTAATATTTTAAGAATGTAAATCTATTTCAAGAAATCTGAATGCATTCAGTAAAATAATTTACAAAATAGATTGATACTGATATAAGGTAGGCAATGTTTACCAAGTTTATCTAAAACATTTATTGTTTCAGAATCTAACTTATATATTATTTTAATAACGTACTTGTGCTTGTTTGTTTCATGAAATATATTTAAAGTTACGTAACCGAAATTGTGGTCTAAGATTTTTTTCTTCTTTTAGTGCATTTGTTTTCAAATTAAATAAAAGCATTTAAAAAAAAACCCATTACATTTTAATGATTGATTGATTTTTAATATTTGGTCAACAAAATTTGAAGAAATCTGTTCATTTTAACCCCAAAATCTTGCAATGTTATTTTTATCTAATGCATCCTACAAAATTTGAACAAAAAAAAAAAACCATATAGCAAAAGTAGCCATTTCAGAAGCACGTTTTAAGAAAACAATCGAAGGAAAATTAAGATTTCATTCTTTCTTTTTCTTTTAATTATTTTCTTTGTTTTATTAACTGTAAATACCCCTAAAATTTTTCCCTCACATTAGATGAAAGTGTTTAAAGTTAATTAAAATATTTGTCTTTTTATAAAGACAGCGAATTAAAAAGTGAGTTTAGTCTTGCTTTTGGTGGTCGAGAGGTCAGCGCAACTGCCTTGCACTTGCAGGCAGTTTCCCGGGTTGCCGATGCTAGGACACTTAAAAAAAAGTGAGTTTAATGTAAACAACCTAAATCAAAATTAACGCATGTTCAAAGAGCAAGAGCTGAGAAATTGATCAGTAAAATGCAAAATGATTTATAATTCTGTACTGCTAATCTGTTAGTATATAAGAGAATGGTTAAAGAATTTAATCGCTTGAATTATCTCTCCATACGGTAGCACACAAAGTGCAAGGCAGAATAATCAATGAAATGTAGGAAGGTTTCTGCATAAGATTCATATCTGGTTCCTACTCATTCAATATCCCTAGACTAGTTTCTAGCTTATGGCTTTCATCAGTGAGGAGTCTTGGATATGAGAGCTCAGTGCTCTCAGATCCAAGACTCCTAACTGATGAAAGCCCCAAGCTAGAACCTAGTCTTAGGAATCCAATATAGATAGGGATTTAATGTACAAACCTTCCTGCATTCATTGATTACTCTAGCTTGCACTGAATGGCACTGCTGTATAGAGAATTTAGATTCTGTGTAAACAGCTTGTGTAAGTATAAAGAATGGTGTCATGTGATGTTCAATGATTTAATACCAGTTCTGTATGAATAATTGAAATCTGTTGTAGTAACACTATATGCACATGTGACCATAATAAGATTTCTTTAGAGCATTTTAGTTTTGACTGGAAATAATTTATTAATACGCTATACATCTGTAATTCAGTTGTTGATAAGTGATTTGATCAGGATGAAAAAGAATGCTGCCTTGATAGTTTATGTAAACTGTATTTAATACCACAATATTACATGATCCTATCATATTCCTATTGGTATATTTCCAAAACAGTTATCTTCATTCTATCCCAGAGACATCTATGGTAAGATTGAATAAAATGTATAGAAACTGTTATGATACCAGATCTATCAAGAGAATTAGCCAGGGTTCAAATTTCAGGTTATTAACTTGAATAGTACAAAAGAGTAAAAAGTAGCTATTCAATCCATACATGCATCAGATCCAACTTTGAATACTATTCTCCATTGATGAAAGAAAAGTCCAAAAAAACTCATCCAGACTGGAAAAAGGTCTAAAGCATCATGAAGAGAACTGCTCTTAAACCCCTATTTAGGTTGTTGGAAGTTTTAGAGAATGATACATTCACTTCTTTAAAAAGAATATGATGACAATACAACAGCCAAAAATCTTGATTTTTCTTAGTACTATTGTTGGAGACTTAATTTTAGTAAAAAAAATATGCAGAAGGTGTAGAGTAATGACTCAAAACAAGTACAAAAAAAGCTGGAATTATTACTGGATTTAACATTGAAATTGATAGAGAAACACTAAAGGGAATAACAAAGAAAGGCTGGTGAGTATTATTATGATATATTGAAACATGAACAAATAAAACACATACACAATGGCTTTATTGTTCATAAGATGTTTGAGTGACAGAACTGATCTTGGAATCTCCTGATCCCAAGCCAGTGACCATATCAACTGCCCCAAACTGAGTAGATATGAAGCTGATTGAAAGGAAATTGTTTTGGACAACTGAAATAAACCATTTATATGCAAAAAATAAGAATAACATCTTCGAACTCTGTTCAACAAATAGAAATAAATGAAGGAAACTGTGATGTATTGATCAACAACATGGGAGACATGGCACTGATCTTTAGTGAGAAGGAAGAAAAAAGTCGAGAGTTGTTTTAAAAATAAGGCTGTCAACAAAACAGAAAGCAGAATAAATGAAACAGAAAGATAAACTTACATCAATAAAAAAAGGGGGGAAAGGCAAATTGAAGAAGAAAAATAATCATATGAACATAATAGTGGCAAGTCAAAAAATACTTTAATGCAGATAACCACATTGCAAGAATTGAATATTAAAAAGAAATAGGTGTAACTGAAATAATAGCTCCAACTTTAGTTTGAAGCTCCTATGGCTATCAGCGCCACCAAGTGGGCAATAGTGCTGGAAGCTAGTGCTGGACGCTAGTTGGCATAAGGTTCCTGTGTGTACGCATGGTGAACAGCGCCACCTAGCGTATGGCACTTGTGTCACTGCATTTGGGCCCCTACTCTGAATATTTTTGTGGTTACACAGAAATTTCTCACTTGCAAGCTTCGGGCTGGTTGTTGATGGTGGCGCAGCACCGTGTACCGGTGGTAGTATGGACCCTCCACAACTACCGAATATTGATACAGAGACAGGCAAATAATTGTTTTCTTTGATCTTACTGACATAATGGAAAGGTTAGTATATATTAAGGCTATCACACTTTAAGTAATTCCAGGTCCACATTAAAAATGCTTTTTTGAGGGTCACATCTAAATATGTTACATTATTGGAGAGTCCTTTACCATGTAATGTAATGTAGTTGACTTAAATTCTAATCTTTAAGAGTTGACAAAACACTCATGCACCCAAGACATGAATGCTATTTTTGTTTTTTGTAATCAAATAATCTGATTCCTGTTAGTTTTGATATACACCTGGGTCTTGTTTTATGCAGATTTTTTAAATGCTATTTTGAAGTTATGCGATTCATTCTTTTTAATATCTTTTTATGTGTGTTTTCTTTTATGTGATAAAGAAGTTCATATTTCACTATGTTTATTAAATATCAAGAAATTTAAATTCTTAATAACTTATTTTGACTTGAAATACTTTTTTTTTTCAAAAATATGTTATATTAGCAGCTAATGTGAATATGGTCTGAAGCTATTTAGAATCTTACTTATAAGTAAATAATAATAATAGATTTATACTTATGAATATAAAAATATCACAATAAATATTCAAAAAGTTTAAACTTTTAAAACATTTTGTTAGATATAACAGAAATAAATATTCTTTTAGATTTTTAAAAATAATCTCAAATAATGAAGAGTTTGTTGATTTTGCAAACTGAAAATAATCTTTCTAGAAATGATAATGTATAAATCTTTTTGTTTGATTGCAATCTCATTTTATAAATATAGAAACAAAATGTGAACATTTAAAATTTATTTCGGTAGTAAACAAAAATATTTATCAAATGAAGAAAAATTTATTAATTTCTGATAAGTAAAAATCATTTAATCATAGATTTTATGTTGATGTGTGAGACAAAGAAAAATGTCAGAAAATGCAAAATCTGAGAGAGTTTGCTACAATGAACAACCTCTTAAATTCCAATGAGAGCTAAAGTTGTATGTCCGGATATCACAAGCTTTATAAACAATTAGTAAAATTATTGTCTCAATGTTTAATCACCGATTACATTGTCAACAGAAAACCATTAACACAGCACAAGACTGACGATGGTGCTAGTTGTACTTCCTCTTGTGACAAATCTGATTTCTTATCAGTTCACAAATGAACTGCATATGGTCAAATAGTGATAAAGATTAAAATATGTATGAAAAAATGTAAAATTAAATACTGTAGTTAATAAAAAAAGTTTGTCTTGTATCAATTTTTTTCAAATATTTGAAATTTTTTATTAGTCATACTTTATTTCTTTTTTTTTTTAAGTGAATTTTAAAATAATTTTTCCTTGTTGCTTTTATGAAAATTACAGAATGTATCCCCCATTTTTCAAGGTAAGTTGTCTATTTTTGTGCAGTTTTTTTAATGTGGGTTTTCTGCAGAACCTATTTACTGCATAAAATGAGACTCTTGTTTATGCGGTAGATAGGTTCTGCAGAAAACCCACATTAAAAAAATCGCACAAAAATAGACTTAACTTACCTTGGGTCTTATTTTATGTGATAGATAGGTTCCACAGAAAACCTGCATTAAAAAAATCACACAAAAATAGACTTAACTTACCTTAAAAAATGGGGGATATATTCTGTAATGCACCTGGATCTTGTTTTATGCAGTAGATAGGTTCCAAAGAAAACCCACATTAAAAAAATTACACAAAAACAGACACCTTGAAAAATGGGGGATATGTTCTGTAATGCACCTGGGTCTCATTTTATGCGGTAGATAGGTTCCGCAGAAAACCTGCGTTAACAAAATCACACAAAATTAGACTTAACTTATCTTGAAAAATGGGGGATATGTTCTGTAATGCACCTGGGTCTTGTTTTATGCAGTAGATAAGTTTTGCACAAAAAATAGACTTGACTTACTTTGAAAAATGGAGGATACATTCTATAATCTTCACAAACATTCTATAATCTTCACAAATCGCATAAAAGCAAAGCAACAACAAAAAATTATTTTAAAATTCACATTAAAAAAAGTAAGGAAATAAAGTATGACTAATAAAAATTTTTAAATATTTTAAAAAAATTGATACAAGACAAACTTTTTTTATTAATTACAGTATGTAATTTTACATTTTTTCATACATATTTTAATCATTATCACTATTTGACAATATGCAGTTTGTTTGTGAACTGGTAAGAAATCAGATTCATCATGAGGAAGTACAACTAGTGCCATCGTCAGTCTTGTGCTGTGTTAATGGTTTTCTGTTGACAATGTAATCAGTGATTAAACTTTGAAACAATGATTTTACTAATTGTTTATAAGGCTCATGATATCCAGACATACAACTTTAGCTCTCATTGTAATTTAAGAGGTTGTTCATTGCAGCAAACTCTCTCAGATTTCAGCATTTTTTGACATTTTTCTTTGTCTCACACATCAACATAAAATCTATGATTAAATGATTTTTATTTATCAAAAAATAATAAATTTCTCTTCATTTGATAGATATTTTTGATTACTACTGAAATAAATTTTAAATGTTCACATTTTGTTTCTATATTAAAAAAAAAAGAGATTGCAATCAAAACAAAAGGATTTATACATTATTATTTCTAGAAAGATTATTTTCAGTTTACAAAATCAACAAAATCTTCATTATTTCTAATTATTTTTAAAAATCAAAAAGAGTATTTATTTCTGTTATATCTAACAAAATATGTTTTAAAAGTTTAAAATTTTTGAATATTTATTGCGATATTTTTATATTCATAGTCATGTTAGCTACTAATAAAATATATTTTTGAAAAAAAAAAAGTATTTCAAATCAAAATAAGTTATTAATAATTTAAATTTCTTAATATCTAATAAATATAGTGAAATATGAACTTCTTTATCGCATAAAAGAAAATGCACATAAAAAGATATCAAGAAGAAACATGAATCGCATAACTTCAAAATTGCATTTAAAAAATTCACATAAAATGAGACCCAGGTGTATATAGATAACTGAATTGTGATAAATGCAAAGAGGGAGTGAAATTTGTTAGAGATTTATTTAATACAGCAATGCAAGAGAATGATAGAATGAGTAATAATTATTTTGGAAAGATTAGACTTTATCAAAATTATTATTTTCAGACATTATTGACCTACTATAAGATGAAGATCTCTCCAAGTTAATCCACTTTTTCCAATCCATAGCAACTCTTCATTTTTTATCTCATCTATCCATCTTAAGTGTTGTCTCTTTCTAGGTTTTTACAACTTTTTGAGATTCAGCTGTAAACTTTAGTTAATTGTCAACTTGAGTAATCAATAGCTGCTAGATGATAGTGCTTCTTAAATCCATACCCAATACTATATTATCCATATCTCCAGACCAGTTTCTGACTTAGAGCTTTCATCAGTGAGGAGTTTTGAACCCAAATGTAGTACAGGGGGATTTTTTATATCTTGGATAGGGATTTAATAAGATATTCAATTTAGCATCTAGTGATTAACCAAACTTGAAATAGACATCAGAAATTAAGTAAAAAGAGGTTTTTACAACTTTTTGAGATTCAGCTGTAAACTTTAGTTAATTGTCAACTTGAGTAATCAATAGCTGCTAGATGATAGTGCCTCTTAAATCCATACCAATACTATATTATCCATATCTCCAGACCAGTTTCTGACTTAGAGCCTTCATCAGTGAGGAGTTTTGAACCCAAAGGTAGTACAGGGGGATTTTTTATATCTTGGATAGGGATTTAATAAGATCTTCAATTTAGCATCTAGTGATTAACCAAACTTGAAATAGACATCAGAAATTAAGTACAAAGAGTCTGCTGCTTCTGGATAGAATGGAATCCAGAATTCTGTCACAAGGTAAAGGAAAAGAATAAAGCATCATGAGTACTTTTCTGGTTTACAATTTTTTTTAGAAATTCACATTTAATAAAGTATTAGAATATCTTCGGACTTTGAAGTAAAATTCATGTATGAATCTATTTCAAGATATAGATCTTCGTAAATGATAGAGTGGTAATATGGCTATGTTTTGTATTGGACAGATATTAAGCTCATATTAATCTTTTAATAAAAGAAGAATATATTTCTTAATGTTTACATTTGTTTTCATTTCAGTAAACAAAAAGATAAAAACAGCTTCTGATAGCCCACTGCCCTGTATTGTTGTCTCAGTGCTAGAATGACAGACTGTACAACTCAAGATCCATGAACTATAAATCAACTTCATCATTTCAAATGGTAAATTTTATGTGAATTTCCAAAAAAAATCATTCACTTACTAATAATTCACTACAGTGCATTAGACGCTTTACTAGTTCTAATCAAGAAGGACAACATTGCTCACCAAGATTACTAATGCCCTTACATCATAATGCTTTATTCGCTAATAAATAAATGCTAGATATCCATTTTCCAACCAATATTCAGATGGATAGCTTGATTAGTTTTGGGACCATTGTTTGTGGAAAATTCTAAACCTGACTATGAACTTCATGACATGATCATAGCAGAGGATGCAATGACCACTGTGCAACATGGATTTCCTTTTCATTCTGCAAGAATAAATCTTTCTACGTTTGAATGTCAGCTAGGAATGAAGTGATTATTTACTATGCAATTAACACTTCTAAGATTTTCTACAGATACGTTTGTTATTATAAAAGTTTGTTTATACTTTTACCATGCATCCACACCTTTGTGACATTGAGATGTACAATTACATAATCTAACATATATACTTAAAATTCTGTTTCTCCCCACACACTTCAAACACATGAACAAAGTCAAAATAACTTTCAAGATGTATTTCTTCCAAACCAGTCCTTTTCACTTGTCTCAGATCATAATCCATATCTTTTTGATCTTTATTCAGTATTTATCAATATCAAATTATTAGAAAAGAATCTACAAGTGCTTATTGCACACTGATACTTGACCTTAATCCAATGCTATCCTTTGTTTCCCTGCATAATATAATCTCTATTCTAATAAATGATCAGTAATAATCATGAATGGATTTATCTAAAGAGGATGTTGTCAAGTATATGAATGCAATAAATTTGGTATTTAAAGACTCATTTGTAATTCAATATTGATAAATACTCAACATCAGAGATGAAAAACCTGATTCAACTGAAGAATGCTTATTCAATCAGAAATGCATCATGGGGATCTTTTTCAGATGTCTTTATTCACCATTTGAAATGAGTGTGATGAAATACAAGTTTTATTATATAATAACAATAAAAACTAATAAATATAATGGTGATTAACTATTATCTTTCAAAAGTAACCTTTATTAGTTAAAAGATTACAAAAATTTTCAGGTACCCTTACTCATTGAGGATTATAAGGTGCTCAATGTTACAATGTAAAACAGTCATTGACCAGGTTTATAAAAAGTACACACGCTCGGTAACAATTCTATCCATAAAAGAGTTGCTATAATGTGTATCTATACATAGGTCTACATGGGCCAACTGCCAATAAGTCATCCATTTCCCAATGATCTCCCTCTCTGGGGCCTCGAAGTGAAGACCCAAATGGTTCAGCAGAATAGGAAGACATCCAGAATTATGCCAACTACCACAGCAGACAATGGGGTCCAAGGTCCGAGGCTATTAGACATTAAATTCTTGACCATAGCTGAGCCCATTCCAGGTATCTCTGTCTCCCAAATCAACAGTCCAAATGGGCAGGGACCACTTTCAATCTACCTGCCCAAAATTGGAATGCCAACTGGGGAAAAAATTAATGATTGATAAGCACAGATCTGCACTGCACAAAAACAATCCATCAAGGGGGCACAGCAGCCCATCTGAGTGGAAATGGCACTGAAAACTTTGACACTGTACCCTCCTGGCAGATTTTCCAGGTAATGGCAATAATCATCAAAGCCCGCACCCATAAACCAGACCCCCAACGACTGCCACCATTGACCCCTGAGGAAGAAATGAGAAGTGCAGACCCATGCTCACAAATATTACAACAAAACTCTATTAAGGTTCCAAAGATGATATTTCTAGCTGGAGTGTCTAGCATCCAGTATGTCTAATGAATTTGTCTGAGGTTATGTTCTTGGTAAAATAATTGTTTACTTATATTCCTTAAATTTCTCAATCCTTATTAAAAGTTATTCATTGAGTGATTTCAGTAAAACTGTAGATTGTTCATCTTTCTCATCTGTTAAATCCAATATATTATCTAAGCCTCTTGCATAACATTATTTACCTCATACTTCTATTCCCTCCAGTTTTTACTGTATTTGCATAGATTTTCATTTTGATTATAATGCCTCTTTATACTTGAATTCTTGGTTATTAATATTAAATAATTTGTTTGACTTAATTCTCTCATTAATTTCAAATTTAGAATTTTTATTGTTTTGTTCTTAATCGGTTTTGCTTCTTAGATAATGTTGATTTCAATTTTAAACTTTTCGAAGCCTTCAAGGACATCCACTTCCTCTTTCCCTTGTGATATTTTGGGAGACATATAGTCCAAATCACCAGAGGTGATTTCTTTGTTAACTGGATTCTCTTCAGTTGTTTATTTATACTGCTGTTTTCTTGACTCACATTTCCTCCTCTATTTTGCACTTGACTTGAAACGTTCTCTGCCATCTTTGTTTTCACAACGATGTCAGTTAAAACCGTGTTGCTGTTAGAAAACTAAAAGTTTTCTTTATTTTGATAACAACACTTAAAGGTAATGAACTTACCCTCAGTTTGGCTTTAAAATATTACAGTGAAGCTTCATTATCCTTTTTTAATTTCATCTAATATAGGGGACTGAAACTAACCTTCTATTCCTAGAGCCACTAGGTAGCGTACACACAGAAGTATTACTTTCGGGTAATTACTTAACTCTTTTCAACTGCTGTTTAAATTCAAATGTTATCAATTCAAGTCTCAAGATTTCTAAATTTTAACATTAGTGGCTTGTCTATTAATTATATTTATTTAATTTCTATTAATTAAAATTGCCTCCTTAATTTTTCTTTTATTATGTTTTCTCACTTCATGAAGGATATTAACATTTTCAAAATCAAACTTAAATTTATATTTACATGTCTTTTCATGATGCTTGTATAACAATTGGTGCTCCTTTAATCTTTTCTCTATATTGCATCTCAATTCACCTATATATGATAATATACATTCATTAAAAATTCAATACACAATATTACTTTTTTGCTTGACATGTATGATACTTTTAGAATTATTCACTAACTTATTAACATTATTTGTAACACAAAATGAAACCGCTAACACATCTTTATATATATGTTTAAATAACTTTACTTGAGAAATTGAAATATATGGAATAGTCCATTTTTATTATCAATCTTTATCCCCTTTAAATCATTATACTTCTTTTTAAATTAATATAAAGTATTACTGTCTGTTCAATCTTATAATCAACTTCAAGTAATTCCTTTGTTAAATATTTTAATATGTTTTAATTTATCACTTTTCAAAACAAAAAACATCTAAAACTTGCAAGCTTATGAATAATTGGTACTTTTGATTTACAATTTTTATTATATGTAAAACATTATAAATGGAGAAAAAGAGAAAAGTTGAATTAATGTTATCATGTGATTGTATTTAATAAGAATAGATATATTAATTTTTAACTGGGTTTAAAGTTTGTATCTGGATTAGGAATGATATGATAATCTCTATCCTAATGAAAGATTTGTGCTAATCATTAATGTATTTATCTAAAGTGGGTGGTGTCAAAGTTATGGGTGAAAAAAAAGCTGGTACTTGACTATTCAATTGTAGTAATCTAACATTAAATAGGCAAAAACTCTCCATATAGTAGTGCCACCTTGTGCTAACCAGAGAAATCAATGGATGCCAGAAGGTTTGTGCACTAGATAGGGATTTTATGCACAAGCCTTCTGGCATCCATTGATTTCTCTGGTTAGCACAAGGTGGCACTATATGGAGAGTTTTTGCCTGTTTAATAAGTTATTTGCTAGCATGAGATGGTGATCATGTGATGTTTAGATACAGAAGATTTGTCAAATAAAATATAATGGACTCACATAATAAAAAGAACACTTAAATAGGACATGATGGCAATGACACAAATTTTTAAAAATAATTTATATAAAAATCTTTTTAGCATAGTCTATCTAAAATAACAACAATAACTGACCAGCTTGACTACTCATGAGTTCATAAGAAGTTCAGACAATGAAGTGACAGAGATGGATTGCAGTTCACAGATCTGGATTTTCAGAATCTGATACTCTACTACTACTACTACTACTACTACTACTACAAGTGACATAAGACAAATAATCAAATGATTGCTTGGGATGTTGTAAGAAGTTAAAACCCTACAGAGTTGGGCTCCATACATTGACCTGAACTCTAAAGACTTAAATGCCACCACTGCACAAACCACATAGAATTGGAAAGAATTTAATTACTAGAATTAGATGTAACACAAAGAGCTTCACATCAGCTCACAATATTTTGACAACAATCTACCTTTAATCTGTATATAACCTAGTAAACTCAGATCATTAGGTAAGTCCTTAACCTTTAAATGATTGCTTGCCATTGATTAATCTATACTTTTACTTACAAGATAAGTATAATTTTCCATCAGCATTCAAAGTCTATTAATGAGAAATGTGAATGATAATAAGTTCTCCAGACAAAAGTTTCCAATATGTCTACCTTATTACTGGTTATATCTGATTCTGAAGATGATATTGAAGCTTATTTTTTAATGATGAAGTAGAAGACAATGGATTAGTTTTATATATTTCCCAAAGTTACAAAAATTTGGTTTCGTATTAAAAAATTCATAAATAAATAATCAATCAAAATAAGATTGAAATAAGCAGTTATGAATAATTATAATATTTATCCTATTTCACCTCCAAAAAGTTTTGGTTCTAATTATACATAGAATAGTTGATCTCATATCCACCAAATTCCTTGACATTGGTACCTGTACCCTATAGGGATGGTGCCTTTTCTCAAGAAAGAGACATTACCACCACCC
Organism: Epiperipatus broadwayi; assembly: GCA_028023455.1. NCBI lineage: Eukaryota > Metazoa > Onychophora > Udeonychophora > Euonychophora > Peripatidae > Epiperipatus > Epiperipatus broadwayi. The sequence continues at coordinate 5,990,965 of JAQFVV010000072.1, read as the reverse complement.
CCTTGAAAATCTTAGGCCCATCTTTATAACACTATTAATTATCAAGGTGATTGAATCGATAATCAAGAATAAGATACAGGATAAGCTCCTTCCATTCATATCCCGGTTGCCAAGAAGGGTTCTTCAACTACTGATGCAAATAGCATTATTCAAGATGATAGTCAATTATCCCAGAATCACAAGGAAATCTAAACCAGTAGTCATCCAGCTGGACATTGCCAGTGCCATTGACTCTGTCAGAACACATTGCCTCATCAACCTTCTTGCCAAATATGATATCCCAACTAGCATAATTAATATTATAGAAAATTTCCTCAACAACAGGAACATTTCCATTTCCCTGAATGGCAGGATCTTGCCATCTTTTACCCCAAACAAATTCTATTCCACAGGGCTCTCCTCTGAGTTTCCTGCTTTTTATTATCTACATTAATCCTCTGTTGATTAGACTTGAACAAGACCTCCCTCGATATTCATATCTGCCCTCAATAGATCAATTTCCCACATAGCATACATGGATGACTAAACAGCCTTCTCCAATCACAAAAGCTAATCCCAAAGCTTGCCAAAATGCTCCATGCTTTTTGTTCTGAGTGAGAACTGACCTTTAATTTAAATAAATCCTTGGCATGGGAGATATCCTTTGGGAATACTGTCCCCTCTCCTTTTACTGCCATGCCCCAAAAATTTCTGGGTTTCCCATTCTACAACTTGCCCCTTACAATGAGGAGAACTATACAGGACTCTCTTCTCTCGATACAAAAAACCATTGATTCATTATCCAAGTTTATTTGTCACTATATACAAAAACTTCACTACTTAATATCCTGGTGTTTCCAAGGATTTCTTATTTCATGCCAATCATTAACTTTTCCCAAAGATTCATCAGAAAGATAAATTCACTATATGCAAGACTTACATGGAAGGGCAAGACCATGGCCATTAGCCTTGGGGCCTCCTTAGGCACACAAAACTCAATGGGCTATTGTTGCACTCTGTTATACTCTTTTGTTTCCAGCATACACATAACACCATCCTTAACCTATCTTGCCACTTCCCGGATGTATCATGCTTCAGATCTGTCTGTCCTACTGACCCCCTTTTCCTGTGAGGGTTGGTTGCCATCCTTATTGCTAAATATTGCAAAATTTATCACTCTACCTAATCAGGTTAACTCACAGAAAATTAAGTACTGGGATGCATACCATCTAATTAATGCAGAACCCCCCCCCAACCCCATCACTGCTAACCTTTCCCAATCATTCAATCATTAAAAAAGTTTAAATGGTGGCATCTAGAATCAAAATTTTTAAGATTTTTGATTAAAATAAACCTGAGATTTTTTGATAAAAGAAACCTGAATGCTCTGCTCACATGTCATTTTCTGGTCTATCATAGAGGGTTCTCATGCTTGGACTTGGTCTGTCCTTTATGTAAATGGGATGATGACATGATAACACTCCAATGGGACAGGGACTTTATCGCATCCATATAAAAAACTAGAGTGCTTCTCATTACCAGGCTGATTTCTAGCATATGTAATGGGATCTTTCCATCCATAAGAATCATAACCTTTCTGCTGTTTGCCTATTGGTCAACTAGGTGTACTTTCATTTATGGCTCCACCTTGCATGACTGTAAGAAATTACTTCTAACAAAACTTCAGACCATCATAAACAGAAATGAAAAATTAGCTCCAACATACATCTACAATGCTATATGGAGCCTTGTAGTAATGGACAATTTGTGATTGAAAAGTTAATTTTTTAGCACCAGACTGTAGGTATTGGGTTATGTAACCTTTTTTATAGTTTCTGTTAACAACATAACTTTGTTATTGCTATAATACAATTCTTTGAGCTCACAATAAAATTTCTTGATAAATAAAATTCTGATGGTTTTTCAAAATATGTTTTGATTGCTAAGATGTATATTAGTGAAGAATATTTTAAGAACAAAAGATGATTTTCCTCCTATAGCAAGTAAAGCTAGAGAAAAGGGAATTCTAAGGAATTCATCTTGTAATATGAAGGCTCAAAATAACTGATCAAATATTAGTTTTATGTATTTTTAACATCATCATTTTCAGTAATTATCAATTTCTTGCAGAATGAAGGTTTCTCCAAGTTCAGTCCACCTTCTCTGATCTCTAGCCTCTTCTCCACATCACTCCTGCACATTTTCTTTCACCAATCCATCTCACATGTGGTCTCTTTCTGGGTCTTTTATAATATTTTGGAATCCAGTTTAAGATTATTTCAATTGTCCATCTATTGTCATCTCTTCTAGCAATATATTCAGCCCAATTCCACTTCAGTATTTTAATTCTTTCAATAAATGTCAGTAACACCTGTTTGTTCTCTTACATATATTGTGTCTTCAATCTCTTCTTGTTACTTCTAACATGCATTTCTCCATACTTCTTTAAGTGGTCCGAAATCTCTGTACATATATTGTGTCTTCAATCTCTTCTTGTTACTTCTAACATGCATTTCTCCATACTTCTTTAAGTGGTCCGAAATCTCTGTATTAGTCTTCTATTAAATGTCCAACTCTCAGATCCATAAGTCAATAATATAGACAAGTGGTGAACTTTAATGTCAAAGTGCATAGGCAGCCTTACTAATATTTATAAAATTTATGCAACAACATTTTGATAAAACCTGAACATATTCACCAAGCAATGTAAAGTGGAGTGGAGATATTTAATTATGATTAACAAAAAACTGCTCTCATAATTTGCATCAACATTAATATATTATTCAAATCATCATTTTTAAATATTACTACTCCACTACAGAATAAAGATCTATCAAGTTTAATCTAGATTCTCCAATTCATAGCTTTTCATCTCCATGACACAAATTTCCTTCTCATTCATTCATCTCACATTCAATCCCTTTCTAGGTCTTCTATAATCTTTTGGAATCCAATTTAAAATTTCTTCTGCATCTATTGTTATCACTGCGAATACTATATTTAGCCCCGAATCATTTTGACCTCTTAATTTTTTCGGTGATCTCGATAATAACGGTTTAAATATTTGTCAGTCTGCTATATTAACAAATAGCTGGCTTTTCCATATTTGAAAAACTGATGCATATATAAGTTTGAAAAGGTGATTTTTAGTTTGAAATTATCTATCTGCTTCTATAAATTAATGATTACAGCATGACAGGAAGAGGAAATATTGATGTATATCTATAAAAAAAAAAGGACAGGAAGAGGAAATATTGATATGCATTTATAAAAAAAAAGAACAGGAAGAGGAAATATTGATGTGCATCTATAAAAAAAAAGGACAGGAAGAGGAAATATTGATATGCATTTATAAAAAAAAAAGGACAGGAAGAGGAAATATTGATGTGTATCTATACAGGAAGAGGAAATATTGATGTGTATCTATAAAAAAAGTACTCGCTTTGGATTAAAACAAAGAACACCAATAAAATCAGTCTTTACATAGGCCTCTGTGAAAAAAAACCCTCATGTTTCCATAAAATCGAGAAATCATTATTCATAGTAGCAGTTGGAGAAAATTTTCATTCTTGTTTTACTTTTAAGCTATGATTAACTAAGTTGTCTAGACGCTTACAAAAAAAATCCTAATATTATTTGAAATTAGGAAAAAAATTCAATTGCATTTGCTCAAATTTGAATCTCAGATTGTAGGCATGGTAGGCAAATATATTAGCCATTATACCATGAGGCCTTTATGTAATCACATCTTTATTTTCACTAAGTTTATGGCTTTATATATATATTTCTTTTTTAAGCAATCAGTAAAAGTCTTGGAAGAATGTTGAATAATCGAAGGGTCATATTTACATAATAAAATCTATCATGCCAAAATTAAATGTAAAAAGGAGATAATTTGCTTGATATTAAATGAAATGCAATGTTAAAAAACAAAACAAATATTGTTCATATAAATATACAACTAAAATGTCCGTTAATTAAAAAACTATTGTAATAACAATAAAAATAATAAATATAACTGTAAATTGAAAGACTGTATATAATAATTAATTACCATTACATTTATTATATATATAATATAAATAAAATGTCCGTTAATTAAAACAAAATTGTAATTATAATTGAAATTATAAATTTAACGGTTTACAAACTATTATAAACAATCCTTAAATCCGCAGAAGTACTTTTGGTTAATTTCTTAAACCTGCCTCAACTGCCATTAAATTCAATTGCAGTTGAGGCAGGTTTAAGAAATTAACCAAAAGTACTTATGCGGATTTAGTGATTGTTTATAATAGTTTGTAAACCGTTAAATTTAGTATTTCAATTATTATATATATATATATATATATAGAGAGAGAGCAACCTTCCAAAGAGTGACCAAGTAACCATAAAGCAAAGTATAAGTCTAAACACAGATCTAAATCAATACAAGATCTCTAATGCATTATAAACTTATAATCTAAGATATGTTCTCTTATGGGCTAAGTGAGTGATAATTAAATTAAGTCCTCTCATGGACTAAGCATATAGGATTAATATATTATTTTACAAGATGTGGATCGACTGATAATTCATAGTTACATTCTACAAGCAATAATAATGAATAGTAATAATAATCTCAAGCTCTTAAATATTAAATAATTCAGTTATAAAGAATACTAATTTTCCAATGATAATCTGAAAATAATACAATAATTTAGGTTCTCGTTCTTTTAACCCAATTAGTGGCGGTAATAAGAGTGAGACTCTTATTAGATGTGATATATAGAACTATTTCCATCATCTATGAGTGAATGTTGAATGTATAGAAAATTTTAAATTTTATTTAAATTTTCCAAATATAAACAACTTGTTAGTAATAACATACAAATAGACGACACCGGTTAGTAATTACACATTTCGAGTAGTATTATTCTCCACTCTTCTTCAGGTGTTGCTGACCTGATATGCACAGTGGCAGTATTTGCATAGAAGTTGAACTTACACCCTTAGATTCTTGAATATCGAATTTAAGGCAAAGTTCTAAACAATTGAGCTATTCTGTCACATGCATATGAGGCCAGCAACACCAGAAGAGTGGAGAATAGTACTACTGGAAATGTTGTGTAATTACTAACCTGTGTTGTCTATTTGTATGTTATTACTAACAAGTTGTTTGTATTTGGAAAATTTTAAAATTTTCTATACATTCTCTCTAGATGATGGAAATAGTCCAACATATCAATCTAATATTATACCATGATCACAAACCTTCAGACAAATATTGAGACTCTTATTTTCTTAACATCTTATCAACACTTCCTTTATAATGAAGTACATATTTATCTAAAGATGGATTTGAACATAATATTGGCTAGCAAAATAAAATCAAATTTTTTTAAAATCTAAATCAATTTTATCTAACAAATGGCATTCTGTTGTATCAAACACATCACTAAGTATTCTAACAGCAAAAGCATCAATAAAGTAATCTTATATATGTCTGATTGCATATATAATGGTTGCATGAATTGTATCAATGTAACAATTTCAAAATAATATGTACTCTTACATACACTTTAAACATTTTTACTATTTAAATGGATTTTCTGATGTACGGATGTGACAAATAGCAACGGACACTAAAATGTAATCGAAGAATAAAGTCATTATTTATGTAATCGAAGAATAAAGTCAATATTTATCACAAAGACTAAATATATTTTCTTTTAGTTTACAATTTAACAAAAAATATAAATTATTTACTTCTACTATTTACAATAAAAATAATGAAATCTTTACATCAATTAATACGTAAGATAGATATAATCCACATATAATATACCATATCTGTGATATATTTAGATTATACAAATAAATTAAGAAAAACCTCCTGCAGCTTGGATTCATAGTCAGTGATACATACTAAGGGTAATGAGTGCATTTGAATAAATAATATAATCGTTGCTAATAAGATACATCTACATTGAAATTAGCATACAATTTCTTAATATATAATATACAATTCCAACAATATGATATACAAAAACAAGTTGTATTAGACTTAGGTAACTAAAACTTGTGGAGTAAAGAAATACAAGCTCAGTAAAACACAATCATTTGAAAATACAGTATACAGTATTGTGATAGTCAGATGATGTATGTTGCTTTAACCCAGTTCGAATACTAGGCGAAAGTACCTCGAGGCCATCCATACGCGAGATATTAAATCAAGAATACTATGACCTCTGCCCTATTTGCCTATTCTCGAGGCTAATTACGAACAAACAACATTATCTGAGACACACATAAATTATTTTTTTACCGGCCACAAAGCTTAGCAACAGAGGTAGAGACATGGACGGGAACACTTACAGAGCTAAATAGTTAAATGTGCAATAAAAGTACTAAGAAACATGTGTTTTGCATGCCTGGATCATTGGAAAAGTAAAATAAAGCATTATAATAAAATTAGGAAACTCAAGCTTTTGATAGTTAAATAATATGTTTAATTAATGACTTTAAAATATTAAGAATGTTTTTAATGGCCTCCGCTATTCCCCTAAATTAATGAAAAACTAATTAGACACTAAAAACAGATTAAACAATATAATATTTTTGTGGTCTAAGTCTTTTCTTCCCAAATTTAATAAAATTGGCAACTTGAATCTCCTCGATAAAGTACAATAGTAAAAATCTTTCACAAAGCATTTTCTAATTGCTTTGCGCTAAAAACAGACAGTTTAAAAATTATTTAAAATGTATATAGCTAAATCATATATAGGTAATAAGCTACTGGCGGACAAAAGAGGTGTTATTGAGGAGATCAAGTTGGCAAACAAAGGAAACTTACTCGTCTGGAATTTAGAAACAAATAAAATTAGAGATTTTAAATGAAAAAAATTAACTTTTAAACTTAATCGCAATGGAATACAAAATATTTACACATGTTAGTAATGAAGAATAGCGAAGGAAAAAAGGTTAAATATAGATAGATGATCACACACATATATATATATATTTAAGACTAGTCTAATAAAATGGTTACATTACAAATATCATTAAATAAAATAATTCATAATATAATTCAATTAAGAAAGGTATGAACAAAAGGGTAGAAAGTAAATAGTTCAATGGAGGAGAGATATGATTACCGTCCTGGTTCCTTGCTCCTGTTCGACGCCGTCGTGGCTTGATCCAACCGTCGATAGGTATTTGTCCGGACAATGAAAATGGAAATATGTAGCATGGTTTCCCGAAAAGTCCTACAGACATGGCATAGAGTTCAGATCACTATTAGGTGGATACTATGGCATTTTGGATGGTATTTAGGAACCTCGGCGATAGGCAAAGCTATTTATTTGCCTAGCCAAGCATAGTAGAATCCATCAAATTCATATGACTTTTAGCTTGAGCATGTTCAAACTTCTCCATGATTTTGAAGACGACAGTTGTCTAACTTTTTGGAATAAAATCTCCCCAAGCAAAATCTGAAAGAGTTCTCCAAAGAGAAATCTGAATGCCAGCAAGAAAACTCTGAATCATCAAGTCTTTTGTTCTCACTTCTATTTATACTCTCTTTGTCAGCTACCTTCTATTGTTTGTATGATCTTAGATCTTGATAAGCCCCCATGCTCCTTTGTTTCAAGGTAACATTTTCTAAAAATAACCTTTACTTTTTTACTCTAAATTTCTTTCTTTAAACTTTGAATTTTATTAATTAAAAAAGAAAGAGAAGGCCATCTTTAATTTGCCTTGAATGGGGCTAATTAATTAAAAATACATTCTTTTAGAAAATGTTGGTGGGCTTATCTCAAAATCAAATCATACTAAATATTTTAACAAGATTTAAAAAGAAAAATACATTCTTATTTCTTTTAATAAAATAAGCATTTCATTTCAGCAGAATTTTGCATTATCTCATATATATACGTTGATGTATATATATGTTTGACTAATAGGTTTGACAAGTATTTTTTATTAATAAAAATTTAATCTTGAAATGGAATTTATTTAAAATGAAATAGTTAAATGCAAATACAAATTATATAAATGTAATTAATTTTAGCTTTAATGCAAAACCCTGCTGATATTGGACTATAAACTTAATTCAGGTCTATAATACTAACCAAGTTTATAGAAGGCTGTGAAGCATGGATCGGACTTCAGATCCATTGCTTCAGTATACAATAAATGAATAGGGGAGTATAATCGAACAAATGCCTTTTGTAACACACAATTTGGAATACCTCAATATTTATGGACAACAATAGTGAGAAAACAACTCTACACTAAAGAGGGCAGAACAATACTGGCTTGATGCTACACATATACGTGTCCCATTAGTAACTACCGCTAACATAAGGAAAGACCTAATAAATAATATCTAAGCAAAATGAGAAATCATCTACATAATTGCATCAATAAATACATGTTTAAAAGCAGAAATACCAATAATGAAAGAAAAGGTATTGAGATAATAATTAAATGGCAAATCTTAAACCACATCTACTCATATTACATGCATATAGCAAAATGTAATCAAAAGACCAATACAAATATGTGTATGAAAGATGAATAAATAGTTAAGTTTAAAGTTATGATAATAATAAGAGAAATTATACACCAATCCAAAGTAAAATGCACAATATATATCAAAATAGCAACTCTACCCCTATGAATGTTTATAAAGCATATATAAGGCCCTCATTATGGTCTCTCAAAACACATTAAACACTAATAAAACATTTATATGTACCACCTTTAAATATATGATTATATGTTAGATATACACGAATAAAGAGCAAATAAAATGAGATCAACAAATATTAAAACCCACTAACATTTCAAACATCATAATAATAAAATATAAAAGACAAAAAAAAATCTTAAGTAGCTTTCTCGTCTTCTCTGGAGTGAAAATGATTTCCCCCCAATTGTAAGTTTGATTACTTGATTTTGTTTGAGAGGTTTTAAAAAAATCATGTTGGCTTTATGATGACGGAGCTTTTATCAGCATGTCACAACTTTACAAAGATTAAAATGATTGTTTAAATTAAAGAACAAATTGAATATATCTCACAATGAGAACATATATTAAAGATGTATCAAAACAAAAGAAGTTATATACTTTATAAGGCAGGCTATAACTGTGATAGATAAGATATAAATGCATAATATAAATGGATTATAATAGATTATAAATATATAAATCAAAGCGAGCATGTAAATCTAACAAGATAAACCAATATGTATATCTGAATGTAATTATCTTTTATAATAAGGTATTATAGAGCAAGCATATATTTGAATACGGGTATAAAATAAGCAAGATATAATAAATGTAAAACCACAATTATATTTTATAACAAGCTGTAATTATAAATTTATATTTATAACAAGCTATAAACACCTTAGCCATAGATTAATCAAATAAAATCAATATATAGTGAAATAGTATAATAAGTTTCTAGTTTCAGATAAAATATCATAATAAGATTGAATAGAATTGAAAAAGTTTGCAAGTTAATAAGACATATAATACCTCTGATAGCATTGTTGAAGTTTCAATTCCTATCTCCCCTGGAAAGAAAGATAGTACAACTTAAAGGAGGTTGATTGCTCAGATAAGTCTCCTTTTAGCAGCACCTATTGTTTAGTCTTTTATAGCAATTGAAGCTTAATTAATTTGGTTGTAGAATTCAACAAACAAAAATAATTTTGATGTGACCAATTGATAGTGATGATGAAGAAATGCACTTTATGCTTTTAAAATTGCCCCTTTTATACTCTTTTGAGAATAACGTAATTCCAATTAGGGCAATTAACAAAAGAGGGTTATTACAATTGATAGGAATCTAAAAAGACTTGCAGCTGAAATGATTTACATATGATTTAAATGAAAACAGAGAAAAATGATTTTCGGAGGGTTTTTTTGTAGTAAAAATATATTTTTTTTATAATTCAATCATTTGTTGATTAAAATATTTGAAATTAAAGTTGCCTGCCTAACTTCAACAGTAATAAAAGAGAAGAAAAATAACTTTTTTAAAAATAGAAAGTTAACAATACATATATTTATGAAAGTTAGACTTAACTTTTCAAAGTCAGTGATTGGGTAGATAGCAACCTGGGTATTGACATATTTTTAAATAAATAAAAATGCAATTATACAGCTTTAAATTTCTAAAATAGACCATTAAATTACTCAATTAAGTCAATATAGATAATATCAGCTAACCTTTCAGAATTATAATTTTTAAAAAAATTAGATATTAGATTTTACTTGTAATTATTTTCTATGCAAAATAAATGGTCACACTATATACATTATTTAATTTGTAACAATTACTAGGTAAACACTCCTTCACCTACACTGTATAGATTTATGTCATTTAATGAATACTCACATACTAAACATAAGATAGTCTTTTGAAAAGATAAGATAAATCTACCTTATATTGATATAAATCTATACATGGGTTCATCATTTCTTTTCAAAAGACTTTATCTTGTGTTTAGTAAGTGAGAGTATAAATCTATACAGCACATGTGTAGAGTAATTCCCTAGTGATTGTTACAAATTAAACACAGCACTAAAAATAAATAACTTGTTATATATATTTAATAATATATTGTTTTCTATCCTATAAAGCAAATACCAATAGAATTTTAGATTGTTTGTTTTTAGGCATGATGGGATACTAATTTATTGATGGAGTATGAATTTCATTTAGATTAAACCACTAAACATTACATGATCACTATTCCTTCTGCTTTCATAAGCTGTTATAACAGCCGCAAAACTTTTCTTACAGTAGTGCCACCCAGTGCAATCTGAAATAATCAATGAATGTAAAAAAGTTTGTGGCATCTTCTTGCATCCATTGATTGTTCTGGCTTACACTGGGTGACAATATTGTATGGAGAGTACTGCCTCTGTTATAATAGCTTGTGTAAGCAAAGGGAATGATGATTGTATGATGCTTAGTGGATTAATATCAATTATGCCAATTAAAGAACCAAAGACACCAAAAACTGGGTTTCTATACAAGAGAATCAGCTTGGATTGAAAACATTATTGTGTTTTCATTTTGGATTCATAGCTTCTAGTTAACTAAAAATGTTAAAGGTGGATAAAAAGGGTTGCATTAGATTCTAAGATCTAGGTGTAGTGTTCTCACATCCAAGGTTCCTCATTGATGAAAGCTACACACTATAAAGTAGTTTAGGGATATTGGGACATATATTTTATATACAAACCTTCTTGCATCCATTGATTATTCTGGCTTGCACTAGGTGGCCCTACTGTATGGGGAGTTGTGGTTCAGTTATGTTGTTCATTTAGATTATTAATAATTCTAAACTTATAATCATAAATTGCTAATAAAATTTTATGAATGTGTAAGATGTGTAATAATATATGTATATCACTTAATATTATCAATTTTAAATTATTTTATATTATAAAATAGTAAATTGAGCAATTAAAAAATTGTAATTCTTTAAAAAATCTTTTCTTTTTGGTAAAATTAATATAAACTCTTTAAAATATCTTTTAGGATAATGATTAAAATTGTAATAATTTTTTAACTTTAATTGTAATCAAAAATAGAGATACAGCAAAAAGAAAATGGTTTTTTTTCTTCCAAAAAAAAAAAAAATTTTTTTTTCTTGCATTCTTTAAGTTTAAGTTTTGATTTAAACCGATTCATATAGATTTTTATATATTTTGATAATATCAACTTTAAAACACGTTTTTATTTTTGTTATTTAAAGAGATCTTATAATAGAATGTTATTTACTAAATTTGTTAAGTGTGGATAATTAAAGAATGATGCCTGGATGATTGATCTAATAACATCCCTAATATCCTCACTAGTATATTTTGAAATTAGGCAATATATAAATTATTTTAAGACAGAAAAGTTAGAGAAGGTTTTTAAATTAGTTGTTTTAACAAAGTTCTTAGCAGAACTTGAACCAACAGTACATATGCTATAGCCTTTCAGAATAGTAAGCAACAAACTCAACAAAGGAGGTCAATTGAAAACATTTTGAAACATCTGCAAAATATCCTGTTAAGTGTCCTAAGAAGATATAAAAAGCTTCATGTCAAATAACCATTTAAGAAATAACTGCTAAGAAATAATGACAAAACTTAAAGGATTTACCTGTCCTAATAGCAATAAATTGCAATATCTATCTATCTATCTATCTATCTATCTATCTATCTATCTATCTATCTATCTATCTATCTATCTATCTATCTATCTGTCTATCTGTCTATCTGTCTGTCTGTCTGTCTGTCTGTCTGTCTGTCTGTCCGTCCGTCCGTCCGTCCGTCCGTCCGTCCGTCCGTCCGTCCGTCCATCCATCCATCCATCCATCCATCCATCCATCCATCCATCCATCCATCCATCCATCCATCCATCCATCCATCCATCTATCTATCTATCTATCTATCTATCTATCTATCTATCTATCTATCTATCTATCTATCTATCTATCTATCTATCTATCTATCTATCTATCTATCTATCTATCTATCTATCTATCTATCTATCTATCTATTGTACCTAACTGAAGTTTCACTTAATTCCAAAAGGAGCCAAAGATTATCTTAACTTAACCTTTTGGTTTGAAATTGTCTGATTTAAAAAAAAAATAATAATGATAAAAATAAAAATTAAATTAGTTAATGACTAAACTGGGATAATCTTGTATTGATTGTAATCATTATTGTATTATGGAATTATGTCTAAGTATTTGAAAAAGATATATAAGTTAGATTGGTAAGAAATGCTAAATAATAATTTGAATTCTAAAAAAAAGAAAGATATCAGAAATAGTTGTCAGTTTTGTAAGTAATATTAAATGTATTCTAAAATAACTATGTATAATCTATTCTAATGTTAAATAATAATAATTAGATATTATAAATAAGTCGGAATAATTAAGTAATAAATTTTTTAAAAAAATGATATATAAGTTTTTATTAAAAAATAAGAATATTTGTTATTAGTTTTGTAGTTTAACATTCAGTTATAAAAATTATTTAGATTAAATATTCATTAACATTCTATTGTTGTAGTTTAAAAAAAAACTTTTAAAGAATTAACTTGCATTCATATGTGAGAATAAGCATGCATTGACATGGAAACATAAAAAAAAAGTAATTTAATTCCACTATTGTTTAAAATAAATAAATAAAACAAATGTGTGGATAAAATTATTTCAATGAAATATTTATGGGTTTAATAAAGAGTATAACTTTAAATTTTATATTTATTACTATGGGTTGGATAAAATATCATTTAAAAAAAAATTATTGTACAATATTTGTTAATAATAAAATTTTGATTTTCCAGCTGAAGGACACGTGGTAAGGGAAAATTATATTGATTACGTCAGTAGATTGATTTCACAGCTGATTTGTTGGAATATTAAAATTTAGTAAAAAATAGTTTTTATTGGTTTTTAATTAAACTGTAGGTGGGTGAAAAATTGTGAGATAAACGGAGATCTAAAGGGTCATTCAATTGCTGATCTGTTTTAAAATATATGTGTAGCTGAATCTTAAAAGTTCTTTAATAAAAAGTAATTTTTAAAACTTTATATTTTCTAAAAAAAAATAAAAGTATGTTTTTAAAACCATTATTTTAAATCATCCAGTAATGACAGTGGGCTGAGAAGAAAAGGCAATCCGTTTTTCTGACAGTTTTTCATTCCAGTTGAGGCATTAAAATTTATGGTAAAATGTTTGAAGAAAATACAGCATCTCATATTTCATTTATTTTTTATCTATTCATTTTTCTTTATTTAGAAGTAAAACTTAAATTATTAAGTATTGTTATGGCTAAAGACTTTATTGCACTAGACTATAGTATATCTCCTATCAAATTAAAAATACATGTGAAGAAGAAATTAAAAAAAAACAAACATTCAAACATTTTAAAATATTAAAATGGAAATGCGTTAGTGTCTTTATAAATTAGAAGTGACATTAAATTTAATACTTTATTACTTAATAGATGATATATACATTTAAATATGCTCTTAACAGAATAATGTTTCTGTGGACAATATGTATTTTAAAATACTAATTATCGTTTATGCCAATAGTATGAAAAGAATTTGTTTGGAAGAAAAACTTTAAAAGAATTTAAAAAATATTATTAATGAACTTGTCTCTATCAAATGCATAATGTTTGGTTATAATTGCTAGTACTTATAAGTAACTTTATGACCATTGATCGTAGCACATAAACCAAGGAGCGTCCTTAATTATAAACAAAGTCTACTCTTATGTTTAAAAATAAATAAAAGGAAATTTGTTTAAAAAAAAAAGAAATACATTTTTAAATATTAAGAAACGTTTTAAAAAAAGAGCTCTATTTTAAAAAAATGCATTTATCTAAAGAAGAACAGTGAAAGTTAACTAAATAGACATATTATAATTATTCCGCGTTTGAACCTAGGATTATAAATATAAAAAAAACATGTACTCAGCTGAAGAATTTATTGTTTTCAATGCCGGCTTATTATACTTATACTTATGCTTATTATACTTATGCTACTCAGTTGAATAATTTATTTTTCAGTGCCAACTTATGTTTATGGTTACGATGTTTTATTATTTTAATATTTAAAATTATCTTTAAAGATAAAAGAAAGTGAACGTGTTTATATAAAAAACTACTGAACATTTTTGTTTGGAAATGATTGCCATGTATATAAATGTATTAGTTGAAGCTTCGAATTTAAATAGATATCTAAACCTGGATAAATTGTCTACACATTATGAAATGGAAAAATCATCACGGAGCCGAAATATGAACTTAAGTTAATGTATTATTTTTTTTTATTGTTTGTTTTATTGGTTAAAAAAGAATGAAACCATAAAAATATTTATGCTATTAAATTTTTATGTACCACTTTTTGCATAAATATACAGGTAAACTACGGTTATAATTTTAAAACGAAATAGGTTTATTTGAATGAGCAAATGTTTTTTGCCATTCTTAAGTAGATTTAGTTTATTTATTAAGCATTACACTAGCTAGTTTCTATATAATAATTTTATTATAGAGATTTAAATATCACAGTCTTATTTTCATATAAATGGGATGTTTTACTCAAATTTTTATTTTAAAGTTACTAAAGAAGTTTATCAGAGAATATCCATTCATTTGTTTTATGAATGTTATATTAAGAATAATTACAAATATTTTATATTCATCGAGTAGTAAATATTCTTGCATTTAATTTACAATTTTAAAAATCCACTAGTTACTATATTTTAGCATTTAATATTTTGTTATGTGTTCATTGTGCCTTGCCTAGAATTTTATATGCATTTAATTTCAAAGTATTTTCTACAGTAGTCATTTGACATAGTTTGCTTTGTTGGTTCGAACATTGGATATACGTTTTGTATTTTATAAATTTCTTGGAAATAACTTAGTTAGTTTAAGTGAAGTATATATCTTGCTATTAGTTAGAATTTGTTAGCCTCAAGAGTTAGGCTTAGTTTATAATTTTTGAATATGCCTTATGGAGTCAAGAAAAATCATCCATCATTGTATTGTATTTCCATGATTTGATAGTGCGTATTCCCAAAAGAAGGTTATTATATTTATTCCCAAAAGAGGGTTATTGTATTGTATTTTTCAGTGATGATGATCACATTTATAAGCATTGGAAATCCCATGAGAGGATTGTGCTTTTCTGGTGGGTGTTCCTGTTCCCAGATGTACTGAAGATGAATACCAGACATCTTTGTTTTGCCTCGAAGTTAGGTATTTTTGAAAGCCACCATATTCTTTTCTAGCTCTGAGGAGCCTAGTATTTTGTATTTTTTACCTATCATTCATGATGACTTAATGCTAATTCCACCACAATAGCTGATGTTGCATTTGTTTTAGATTTGTGATGACAAGATATGCCTGTTTGAGGAAATGTATTTCTTCAGGTAGTTGTAGCTAATTTAAGACTCATAGGTATATCAATGTTTGTTGTGGCTATGATAGTTTTATCATGCACAAGCTAACCAACAATAAATTATATTTATTTTAAAGTATGTTAAATATGCATATGGTATAAGTGGCAATTCACACATATTAATTTAATATTTGTATCCAGAGTTTTGCCGCTGGATTTGTAAGTCTGTTACATTATTAATTTTAAAACATTGAGGGAATAATTTTATGTGGACTAAATTTATTTTAAAAAAAGTATAGCTGATCTCTGATGAATGACTGTCCCATACACTTAAGTTAATTTAATTTTAGTATTAGCTTAATCTGATTTAAAGATATATCTAGCTATGATATTAGTTATATCCGTGAAACTAGTGATGATATTTTTAAAAAGTATTGTTGAATATGCTTACTCCAACTTAGCGTTTGTTAAGTTGAGGGGTATAAAATTAAGCTTAGGGTTTTCAATATAAACATAGTTCTGTGTGTTATTCTGATTAGTAGATGACATAATAATGTTATTAATTAGTCCAAATAATTATATAAAATCTTAGTGCAGTATTGGCACTGTTTGTATTCAACTATATTTATAAACATTTCTTCTCATTATTAATAAATTAAATTATTATTATTTCAAAAGTTTTGTTTGTTTGTTTTACTTTTATATGAAAATATATTATTGTCTTGGGTTCCATGTTCACAAAGTCTTAAATTTTTAAATTTAATGAATATTCAATTCAGTCATTTACAAGTATTATTCTAAGTTAACTAAATATAGTTGATATTGTCTTGACAATTATAAAAAAAAAAAAAAAACTATATTAAAGTAAATGATTCTCATATTGAATCACAAATACAGATAATTGCATTATAGCAGATACATAATTAAATACTTAGTTAAAAGTTCATTTTTTTAAATTGCCAGTATATCTTTTCAGACTAAAGATTATGCAATATCAGATTAACAATATTAGTACTTCAGAAGAATATCTTAATTAATATTATTTTAAAAGCTGCACCTTATCTTATATTTATTGTACATCATCTATCATCATCTTAAATTTTATATATTTAAAGAATTCTAATCCATTTGCATTTGAGGTCTTTAGTGGTTGTCTACGAGTATGGAAAGGCATTAAAAGTACCCTTGCTCTTTTCTTTGCTCAAGTAATATCTTAGATAATAGGCCATTATTAATTTAAATTTAAATTGATTCACTAAATTTTGTGAATTAATATTTATTTTGTTTATTCTTTTAAGATTGAACATACTATAATTATTTTCTGGTCAGCTAAGATGTCACTTATTTATTTATTAATCACAATAATTCTTTATTAGGCAACTTAACTTAAACTTTAATTTTACACAAGAGTGTTAGTTTTAAAATCCCTGAGGTTATTTACTCTTGTTGTTTAAATAAATATAATTCTGTAAGATAATATTTTAAAGCAAAGCATCATAGGTCTTATTCAGAGATTGTATAATCTATTAGTAGGATTAATATGGTAAGCATTGATTAGTGATTTAGATAATCTTTTGTATGATTTATTAAAAGATCAATATGCTGTAGTAGTTATAGTTCATCAGTATTGGATTTAATCTTTATTTGATTATACATCTCTGGATCATCATCTCTTTTCTTTAAATTTATTGTAACCCCACTGAGCAGAGTCGTTTAGAATCTCTAATTTATAGTTCATTTTATATCATTTCAATTCTATTCCATTTCTTTTCATATCATTTCTCATATCTTTCTATCATCTCAGCCATTTAAAACATTCATGTTATTTCTTTCTATCATCTCATTTCATATTTCTCTCTCTCCTTTGTCCCATCTTCTTCTTCTATATCTCTTCATATCTTTCTATCATCTCAGCCATTTAAACATTCGTTAAGGGTTTCTTCTTATACCTCTTTCTCATGTCTTTCCATCATCTCATTTCATTTCTCTCTCCTTTATTCTATTTTCTTCTTATATCTTTCTCTCATTTCATTATTAGCATTCTTTTCCTTCTTTTCTCTTCTCTCTTTCTCTATCTTTTATTCTATCAGGTTACAATTGGCCTCTCTCATTTCATTTTCATCATTTATCTTTATCATTATCTCTCCTTTATTCCATTTTCTTCTTATCTCTCCCTCTCTCTCTATTTTAAAAGGTTACAATATATATATAGTGTTTGAAAACATCAATGCTGCCTTTATATGAAGAGCTAACCAAGAAAAACGTCAAGCTAAAACAAGGTTGGGTAATACAGCATCGATTGATCCATGCCATAAGATGGCGCTGTTGCTAGTGAAAAACGAATAGATATAACGTTACCGGGCTGATTTGATTATTATTATTTTGTAATGTTATCGTGTTTTTTTTTTTTTGGGGGGGGGGGGGGATTTTTTTTTGGACCGTATTTTCTTTTTTTTTAAAATAAGTAAATTGATTCAAAATTGATTTTTTTTCATACGTTTTTTAAAAAAAAAACTTGTTGTTTAACAAAATTGGATTACGGTCTTTTTTTTTTTTTAAAGTAACTTTTTTTTTCGCTTTTGATTACGGTCTTTTTTTTTAAAGAAACTTTTTTTTCTTTATTTTTTTCGTGCTTTTTTAAATAATTTTCATATATTTCATTTTTTTGGGGAGTTCATTTAACGTGTATTTATTCAAAAAAACAACAATTACATCAAAAATTAATTTTCTTATTAAACTACCACCACCGCATCTGCTTCTGTAATAGGCAAATCTACAAATCGAAACGCTGGATAATCGTCTGCCATTGAAATGTTTTGATCTCGAAAAAGTCTCAGAAAGTGCGTGACTTGATCGTGAACTTTGCCGAATTGTGACTAATATTCCTCATTTCCTGAATTCTGACCCCTGACAACGAAACCAGGGGCGTTTGGAAAAGCGTTACAATTTTTACAAACCAAACTGAAAAAAAAAAAATTATACACCCAAGCCAAAAAAAACGTTATAATATACTTTTGGTCATTCAAAATAAAGACACCTTCACATCATACGCTGTACAATAGTTAAGAGTAATGTCTATAGAGAATCTTGCATGACTCGTCGCTAATAATGTTCGACATACTAGAGATGTTGGGGTAATGGGTGCACTTCAACATCTTTAGCGGTTGAACAGCCTTGTAAACAGCATATTTAGGTGCTTTAGCATAGCAACAGCGCCATCTTATGGCGTGGATCAATCGATGCTGTATTACCCAAGGTTGTAATAATGATTTAATCAAACTAATCTCTAAAGATTTCACAGAAGAAAAACTTCAATATTATATCATAGAATATCCAGGACAAGCAAGATAAAAAAAATTTTAATATTGCTTTTTTTATGTATTTAAAAATGTCATTTTAATTTCATTTAATAATTCTGAATAATAAATCAGTTCTGATATTGACATCTATATTTGCAAAACAATATTTTAAAAAATTTATTACATTTGATCAGTTAATAAAAATAATGAATTCAATCACATGTATGTGTATCATTATGTATATTACAAACCTGGCTACTAGTTAAATCTGTTATTAAATGAATTTTTTGTTATTTACAGTACCGTCTTAGCTTTTTGTTTTTATTCAGTACTACCTCTAAATGTGTGTGTTGTGATTAACACTTTGAACCTGCAATTTCCAAAGCTGAAGAAAGTCAGCTGCAGCCACTGAGTTCTATAGTCTGATTGTGAAGAATGTAGAAGTATATGCATGTTATAGTTTAGTTGCCATATTTAGTTGCATTTCAAAACTATAAATGTTTTTGTTTGTCTGAAAATTTCATGATAATGATATTTTATGTTGGAGTATTTCCATTTTCTAATTTGTTTTTTTAGAAAAAATCAAATCGTATTTAAACTTTTCAATTCATCATCATCATCATCAACCATTATCAATCCACTGCAGGATGAAGGTCTCTCCAAGTTTAATCCATCTTCTCTGATCTTTAGCTTCTCTTTTCCACAACACCCCTGCACATTTTCTTATTTCATCCATCCATCTAACATGTGGTCTCTTTCTGGGTCTTTTACAATCTCTTGGAATCCAGTTTAAAATTTCAATTGTCCATCTATTATCATTTCTTCTAGCAATATGTCCAGCCCAACTCCATTTCAATCTTTTAATTTTTTCAATAAGGTCAGTAACACCTGTTTGTTGTCTTACCCATACATTGCGTTTTTGATCTCTTCTTGTTACTCCCAACATACATCTCTCCATACTCCTTTGAGTGATCTGAAGTCTCTGTATTGCTCTTCTATTAAGTGCCCAAGTCTCAGATCCATAAGTAAGAACTGGTAAACACATTTGTTAAAAACCATTCTTTTCAAACACATAGGCATATTTCCTTTTAGTATCAAGTTATTTCTACCAAAAGCACTCCAACCAAGTTTAATTCTATGGTTAATTTCCTCCAATTACATTCAGTTAAGTAATAACACACACACACATTAATGCTTAACACCCGGCTCCAAATATTATTAGTCTCCTGTATTGTTTAGATGTGGCTGGCCTAATGAATAATAATAATAGCTTGGGAATTGAATTGGTAAATACTAAATTACAGTACCATTTTCATCAACTGGTCAAAAACAACAATCATAAAAATTTATGTATTTATTTATGTATAGTCTTGATTCCTTCATTTTTCTTAAGAACAACACGTGAGCAATTTTTTTAAATTTCTTATGTTTCTGTCCAATATTTTTGTCTTTTTCTCAATCGAACATATGATTGTTGGTGAATGCATGGCCTTTTGCTTTAAACACAATTGTTCTGTACCCTTATTTCATTATTTAATTCTCTTAGAATGTACTGCATGATATTACTAACAGTAAAATGAAATTGAAAAATTTAAATCAAGTTTGCATTTTCCCATAAAACACTCAACACATTAAACTAGATAATGTAATTACAAATAAATGATTTTTCTTTCTAGGGCTGCACGAATTACTGCACATGTTAGCATGTATATACTTATTATTATTTGATGTGATTTTCTTTTCTATTTCATTCCATTTTTGGCAGTCCTAAGTAAAAACTGCATGCTCACATATCCTGCATTTCATTATAATGATAATATTTTAACATGAGGCATTATCGTGATCAGACAACTCACACATCCTACACACCTACACCCCCTATATATATATATACACTGAATGTGCATTGAAAATATTCACTGTAATATCTATATATAAGAAATAAATTCTTACCTAAATGTCTTAACATGAGTAGTAAAAATATATATAGCCCATGTTTGGCTCTCATTGTGGAAGGTCTTCTAAAATTATATATATATAATTAAATTAATTCTTATACATATGCGGCTAAATTTTTAATATTTTTAAACTTGATCGTTTTATTTATTTCTTGCAACATTTTCAGGATTTCTGATCCTATTTATAAGCATTTTCAAACAATGACCACAAATGAGACTCTACCGCACCTGAAGGCAATCAATGCGGTTTATTGATGATGATCAGTGAGATTAAATGAAAATCTTTGTAAGAAATAAATAAATCAACCAAATCATACATTTTAAAAATAAACGGCGTAACTATCATGTAGCAAATGATGGTAATGTATATGGGCCCTTGGGTCTTAAGGAGCCATTGACTGCCAATCATTAAAATAAAAAGTAGGGATAAAAGTGTTAGCATATACTTTATAAACATCAAATATAGACTATTTTGAAATTATATATAGGGATTCAAAATTCTAAGCTACACCAATGATGAAATACAACAAAAGTTATGTTCTAATTTGGATATACATACTATAATAATAAAACTATATATATTGACATTTAATATTTTTAATGACTAATATAAATGTAAATTAATTAGTAAATGGTATCAATGTTCTATATATATATGATGTTAAATCCAGAGGCAAGGGGTATTGATGCACAACCAATCAGATATGGTTCTGCATACTGAATGTAAACAGTAGCAAACCCATCCAAATTACTATTAATCAAAAAGTTCTCTTTTGATCACTTATCCAAGATATCATTAATTAAAAGAGGGCCTCCTTTTGATTAGTGGTATTTTGGGCGGGCTTCTATTATTTTCATTCAGCCTGCAGAACCGATTGATTGTGCACATCGATACTGTAAATTTAATTTCACACGTATATATAACATCGATCCCATTTATTAATTGTTTTATATATATAACTATAGAGATTACTTTCCCAAAAACAAATGTTACTAAATGGGTGAACTGCCCTCTAACTGCAGGAATTGGTAATTTATTCAATATAAATATGATTACCCCATATTACGTAAATTAAGAAATACTATAATAAGAAAGCAGTTCAATTATTTAGCCATAATTACTTTGGGAGAATATTTTCCATAGATATATATGTGCACTATAATTATTTTTACATATATCTATATACCTGATAATAACAAAAATGTGATTATTAGAATAAACAGCTTATTTCTTTCCCTTTTAAGTCATCAATTTATAGATTGGTTTATAAGGCTAGTCATTTATTGGGTGATATGAAAGTGGCCTGATTTAAATTTATTATTAAATAGTTCAAAACAGTCAATTGATAGTAAATCTATTCCTGATATAGTTTATAAGATTCCCTGCAGGTGTCATAAAATTGATATAAGTCAAACTCAAAGACTTGAGATATGCAATTGCAAGAACCTACATTCAATTAACAGAAAGGATTTTTGCATCCCACTATGCAACATATAATTTGTGAACTGGGACAAATTTACATATTTCTCATCCATTATATATTTAGACTCTCAACTGTAAGGTTTTATTTTGCACTATGATTTTGATGAGAATTTACTGTAAGTTGTCTTAGTGCTATTAAATAAATACAATTTTGTTTTCTTATATCTTTTCATATCAACTTGCGCATCTCAAGTTTTTGAATATTACATAACTATATGAAAAGAGATTAATTAAACCACTAAACATCACATGATCACCATCACATGCTAGCACATAACTGTTAGTAAACAGGCAAAAACTCTCCATATAGTAGTGTCACCTTGTGCTAACCAGAGTAATCAATGGATTCCAGAAGGCTTGTGCATAAAATCCCTATCTAGTGCCTACTCATCCAATATCCCCAGACTAGTTTCTGGCTTGTGGTCTTCATCAGTGAGGAGCCTTGGATCTGAGAGTAAAATTAAAAATAGGGTATCACAGCTCAGCTTTGTATATTCATGTACTGAATACAGGTCATAAAATATAATTTGGCAATGCAGAAGTTATCCTTTATGAAAAAAATGAATGAAATAGAAGAGTCAAGGAAACATTGATGACAAACTTTCTTGCATTTGAGACCATCGATCTTATGGTGATATCCTTTGATGTTAAAGGTGGTTGTTTTTTGAAGTGAATTGTGGGAAGGCTATTTTGTTTTCTATATATATATGTTGTTTGTATCTTGTTGAATTTCACTTGAGAAGGTTTATTTGTGAATTTTAATATAATGTTTTTGGTTAATTTTGTAATGTTATATGATTTTCCACACATGCACACTATTTAAAACAACAATGTTTAGAATTACCTCATTATAATGCTATGCTCAGATGTTAACGAAACAAGTTTAGCATAAAAAATAATTACTTGTAGTCATTTTTTTCCTTAAAAAAAATCGTGAAAATATTTTAGAAATTTTATTCAAGCAAAAGTTATATTTTAATTATTTTCAATGCTAAATCAAAATAACACTTTTTAAAAAGTCTACTTACATCCTTGATTTGTTCACTACATCCTTAATTATAACTAAACAATTTATGACTAATGCAGCAAGCAGGTAACAATATTTTTTTCCAAAAAAGACAAAAGTGCCTGAAAACAGTTTATATCAGGTTACTAATCTACTATCAAGTCTATATAATTTGTGTGGATGTGAGATTAGGTTCAAAATCTTAGAATGTTTAAATTTCTAAACCATTAGCTTCAATATTATAAAAAGAATAAATGTGGCTGCTAGATGACACTATGCAGAAGTTTTTTTTAATGAAACAAACCAAAAGTCAGAAACCTAAATGGCATCTAATTAAGCTTACATGATTGAAGTGGATGGGTTACAGTTGTCAGAAATGGAGAAATACATCCTAGCTGAAGTAATCAATTCTTTTTGCAGTCAAAATGTATGTTTAAACCCTTTCAGTAGGTACACATTTAAAATAATCATGTTTTTAGTAAAAATATCCAAAATATTTTAAGGGATAAAAATAATAGATATCCCAAACAAGTTTGCTAATTACTTAACATTATTCATTATTACGATTAAGAAACAGGTTTGATTTTAATGAAAACTAAATAAAGAATAAGTAGTTCTGAAGAAGATTACTAGTGCAATCGAAACTGTCAATAGTGGGTTGTAAAAAAGCATTATAAAAAGTAACAAAAACATAGATAATATTAATATTATATGGATTTGCCAATGCATTAAAAATATAAAACTATAATCAAGTGGCTTTATAGTTTTGGAGTTCATAAGAGGTCCAACTGCCAGAACTTCCAAATTGAAATTAATTTGAAAACCTTATGCTTGTTAAAACAGGTAAAACTCGCTATATATATTGCCACACACAGCAAACTAGAGTAATCAATGGATGCCAGATGGCTTTTGCATAAAATCCCCATCTAGTGCCTACTCATCCAATATCCCCAGACCAGTTTCTGGCTTATGGCCTTCGTCAGTGAGAGCCCTTGGATCTGAGAGTACTACACCTAGATCTTAGGATCTAATGCAACCCTCCAGAAACCACCTTTTATCCCCATTTTACTACAAAACTATGAGTTTTAAACTGAAAACACCTTAATGTTTTCATTCCAAGCCAATTAGCTTATATAGTCATATGGGTCTGAACTCAGTTCAGTACCCATACATTTTGGTGTCTTTGGTTCTTAAATAACCATAGCCACCAAGATCTAGGTGCAGTGCTCTCAGATCCAAGGCTCCTCACTGATGAAGGCCATAAACAAAAAACTAGTCTGGAGATATTGGATGAGTAGGCACTAGATGGGGATTTTATGCTCGAGCCTTCTGGAATCTATTGATTACTCTAGCTTGTTGTGTGTGGCAATATATATACTGAGTTTTGCCTATTTTAACAACAGTTATACACAAGCTTAAGAGGTGGTGATCATGTGATGTTTATTAGCTTAAAACCTTATGCTTCAGAGTTTGACTCTCTCTATTACTTCACTAAGTGAACGATACAAACCAAAAACAAAACATTATAATTGATACTTCAACCAAAATTAGAAATCTAATAACTATTTCATATCCATTGCATATGGTTCCAAGCCTAAATTGTGGGTGGTGGAAAACCATTATAATATATATGCTTAACACTTCTACAAACTTGAGCAAAATTAGCCAAAAAATAGAAAAAGCAGTTATGAAAATGGTTAATATACTGAAAGACAATAAGCAATCACATGACCAGTACATTTTGAGCAAGCAAACAAGAAAATGGCTGACTAAGAGCTGATTCATGATGTCATTGATATGACATGCATAAAATTCATGAATTCAAACTTACAAATATCTAATTTTTAAAAAATATTTTAGTACCTATTATTTCAAAACATGATCTATTGAAACCATGGATAGTGATTTTATAAATATGGGGAGAATATTGTACTAATTTTATAAAACTACCAATTTTATAATATTCTGCAATGTTTTATTCTAGAATTTTCTATGCAAGCATGAGTAATCATTGGATACCATAAAGCAATGCCAGCTATTATAACAGTCAAATATGAGAATAGGCAGTTGTATAATTGATGACTGATGATAGCCCAAAACTAGCCTTAATGGCATCCATTTATTTTTCTCACTCTACATAGATGGCTCTAGTGTAGACAGATGTAAACTAGAAGTCATGTGATGCTTTGATATGTTTTTATAAAATTTTAAATTTCTCACATTTTTATCATCATTATTTTTGACTATTGTCAATCCACTGGAGGATAAAGTTCTCTCCAAATTTAATACATTTTCTTCAATCCATAGACTTTTCTCTTCACATTAACAGACTTTCTTATTTAATCTATCCATTTCACATATGGTCTTTTTTCAGATCTTTTATAAATTCTTGGGACCCAGTTTAAAATGTCAACGCCTATCTATTTTCATCTCCGTAATATGTTAAGCCCAACTTCATTTCAGTTTCTTAATTTTTTCAACAATATCACTAACACCCGTTTGTTCTCTCATCCAAGTATTTTGCTTTCTATCTTTTCTTAATATCCCTAACATACACCTCTCCATATGTTGTTGAGTAATCTGAAGATCCTGTATTGCTTTTTCCCAAGCATCCAAGTCTAATATTATTTTATAAAAGCCACTCTTTTATTACACATTCACATATTTAAAAGATAAACTATATTTTAATTCCCTATTTCTACTGTTTTATCCAGTGCACCAATTCTTAGGAAGGATTTAATGCACTAAATAAAAAATATTAAAGGTATTTAAGTATTAGCAATAAAGATGAAGAGAACACATATAAATGTGTATATATTACACATATAACTCTTATCCATTTCTTCTTTCTCCCTCTATATTTTGCTTCTTTTTATATTTCACTATAAACTCATCAACACTCCTTTAATGCTTCAAGCAAATAAAATTATTTGCTTGAAGTGTTAAAGGAGTGTTGATGAGTTTATAGTGAAATGTATATATATTATTTAAATTAAAAACATTCATCCATTACAATAAATTATTAGCAATCCTAGTATCATAGATAACCCAATAGTAAAATATATTCTAAACAGCATATTTTAAAGGTATTAAACATTTCTGAAGCCATATTTATTACAAAAGAAGTTATACCAATTTGTTAGTAACGATTTTGCTAAAATTGTTATTAGCTGCCACCAAGTGAGTAAAAAGCTAAATATTTATGTGAAATTAATTAATATTAGCTATGGTAAATAAGTTTATCATTGACATCAATGAAAGGGTTACGAAACCGAAATTGAACTGGAAAGGATATACTGTTAGAAGAAAAGTTAGTAGACAAACAGAAGTTATAAACTGGATTTCAAGAAATTGTAAGAAACCTAGAAAAAGATATATATGAGACAGATGGACAAAATATGAATGTTTGCTGGTACATTGTGGAGAAGAGAAGCTATGGATCATAAACTGAATTAAACCTGAAAGATCATCCTGAAGTTGATCAATAATGTTTGAAAAGGATGATAATATTGAATAGTCTGCAATAGACACTTAATTCTTGGTAAGGAAGCTATACACAGATATCTGAAATTTGCTGATAATAGAAAATGTTTGAATATAGATTTAACCATATATCTATGTTAGCATCAATCAATATGTTTTTTAATTTGATAAATATCACACTACGAGTTCACTGTTTCTAAAAAGGTATGTTGTGTTGAACTTGGCATAGATTTTGTACCAGATATAGATACTGTTTATATTATAAGGATACTCTCAAAGATATTATAAAGAAATGCAATGTTGATTGACAAATGTTAGAGAGCTACAATTAGATGTGGCATTGAAATGTTTCAGAAAGAAAAGTTTTCTGCAAGAGAACTTCAATGATAGCATCACAAAATGTTAAATAAAAAACAATAATGGATCAATGTCCTATATGTTAATATATTTGTGGTTTACAGATTGGCTTATATAATCTTGGCAAAATACATCTCTAGCATATTACTATTTTTTTCTTAGTTTTTTAAATCCTTTTTCTTCTCAGTTTAAATTAGAATAGTCATACACATTCATGGATAATTGCTACTAATAGTGTACTAACCACACACACATATATCAGCTGTGAAATATGTAAAACATATTTACATATATACAGCATTATTAATTTTTTACTTTATTTATATTTATAATTCAAATTTGCATATATTTGTTCATTTGCATAATGAAGTGGTTTTGTCTTTATAATCTAAAACTGAATGCACTTTCAGTGAAATTCACCATAATCAAGCTATGATTATAGTGAACTTCACCGAAAGTGCACTCAGTTTTAGGTTATAAAGAAGAAAGAAACCACTTCATTATGCAAATGAACTAATATATGCAAATTTGAAATATAGTATTATATAGCATATATATATATATATTGCATAGGAAATGTGAATAATATATATATTATTAATTTTTAAATTTATGTAACTTTTCTTAAATTGCAGGAGGCTGAAACCATATATAAGGAGACCATGGATAGAAGGAGAAAAGTGTACTCTCAGGCACAAAATAATTAAATAAAAGTTAAACAATATTGTAAAACAAAAAAAAAAAAGGAAAATGTTACCGAATTTTAAATCTTTAATTAAATTACTTATGATTTTTTTTTTTACTATTTTCTTTGTAATTATATTGCTAAGATATTTCTTTTTAAAAAAGACAACTGCATCTTTAAATGGGTTTAAATTTATATCTGGGCTAGAAATAATTTGGCAATTTCTAGCCTAATAAAACATTCATAATAATCATTAATGAATATCTCTGAAGTGGAAAGGGTCAAAGTTCAGAGTGGAGGAAATTTGACACTTATAAAACAATTTTAAATTAAGAAATTACATTTTTTGAGAATAAACAAGCCCAATATTACATTGAATACAATTAAAATTGCATATATTTATGTATGTATATATATATATATTGGTATGCCTCCCACAATTTCATTATTTGCAGCTTTTCTCTTTGTAGGCGTTTACATTCAATTAACAGATGCCTAATATTTTCTATGCCTTCCTTACACAACTTGCAGACTAAATCACCCACATTTTTCCATTTATGCGTATATTCCTTTGTTGTTAAAGAGTGATGTGATGTGATGTGATACACTGTGACTTCTCCTTAAATGGAGTAAGGAATCTCTCAACAACTATGCCCAGAGAAACCTGTTAGCCCCCCACCTTACCCTTCCATTCCCCACTCTAAATTTTCCCATAATCTGCTCCATCCCATTTCCACAACATAATCTTTGTCAACTCTATGGCCTTTATATCTAAATCCCCCTTATCTTTTCCCAAACTCAACATAAAAACCAATAGCCCATTTTCTTTATAATCACTTTGTTCATATTTATTTTTCCATAACTTCATTATTTGTATCCTTTCTGCTTTCAGGCATTTACATTCAATTAACAGATGCTTAATATTTTCTATGCCTTCTTTACACAACTTGCAGACTAAATCACCCACATTTTCCCATTTACATGTATATTCTCTTGTTGCTAAAAATCCCATTTGAGCCTTAAACAATAAACTACTTTTCTTGCTATTATCATAAATGAACTCACACCCAATGTTCCATTTACTTCTATATATATTTAAACTCTTTTTACTTTCCATACTAGTTTTCCATCTCTCCAACTCCCTATTCTTTATTAATGCATCTATTCTTTTATCCCATTTCTTACCACTATAACACTCAACAATCCTCCTAACACGGTCATCCCACCTTTTGTACAAGTATACTGATATAAATTCTTTATCCAAATCTTTTGCATACCGCAATACCTTTCTCACATGTCTTGTTGCCTGCCCTTTACTCGTAACCCAATTAAAAATCTATTTTAGCTATTCTTTTATTATCCATAAACTGCAACCTATCAAACATTTTCATTTTACTTTTTGCATCTCTCATATAAAAACTTGACCATTCCATTTCTCCTTGAATTGCCTCCTTGCTGTCCACACATCTGCATCCAATGCATGTCTTCCTACTTCCCTTTGTACTTTTTCTAAATAATCTAATACCCCTTTACTAACACCTAATGCACAATTGCCATATGTTAACCCTGCTACTGCAACTCCCTTCCATACAAATCTAGCTACATCATATTTATTATATGAAAACACTGTTAATTTCTTTATCAATCCCTTTCTTTTCTTATAAGAGTGCATTTAAGTGCCCTCTATTAAGTTAGCATTTAATTAAGATATTTATATAACGACCAAATACTGAATTATGAATTCTGAATAATGAATTATGCCAATCGGAGTCTAATAGGACTGATTTCATAAGAATCCCTTTCATTAATTGGGTTTTACAACTTAAATAAATAGTGAACTAATAGAGGGTACTTAAATGTACACATTAATATTATATGATATAGTTCTAGTTCGCTTGCGTGTGTAACTCTATTGTCCTCAAAGCTGTGTATTGTTACCAAATAGATAAATAAAACGAACGAGCTTAGCGCTTTCGAAAGGTCCAGCCTTCATAAGCTTAACTGCTAATAAGGTTAACGATATGCAAATTTATGCAAATTATGCCAGACATTCGTTCTTATCTATTTTGGTAACAATACACAGCTTTGAGAACAATTGCGCTACACAAACAAGTAAACTAGAATATATATTTCCCCAAAGTAGAAAAATTTATATGATATAGTTCTGTAATAAATTAATTACGCACGATAATTGATTATGTTATCAATAGTCGATGCAAATATTTAAATCCTATTTTAGTTAGTTGTTTTTAAACCCTAGTTAATAATATCTGCAAATCATTCGAGTTTTATATTAAATTTCCAGTTACCCATTCAGAAAATTTTATGAGAACATTCACACAGCAAATTGACGGCGTTAATTTAAGATTTAGAATGCAATAAGTAGATTTCAACATATGAAAAAGAAAAAAATTAAAGAAGAAAGTATTGAATTTGAAGAAAATAACCTGTTTAATTTGATTTTTTTTTTTTTTTAAATCTTTTTTAAAGTGAGTTTTGCAAAATGAAATCAATATTTTGCTAAATAACAAAAACATTGCTAAGGAAATGGCGTTTGTTGTTTTTAATATTAAAAGTGATAATTGGCTGGTAATGAATCAATGAATTTCGATATAATACTAAAAAAATGGATTAATGATGATTTAAATAATCTTAGAAAAGTCATACTAGTACAGAAATGGAAATGCTTATATCAGTATAACATTTTTGTTTTACAAGTTGAACTTGAAGAATGTGATAAATATGTGAAAATTGGATATCAGTTTATATTAATCTGGATAATGTCAGGTCTGCATATGTTTTAAAAGGTTCATCATTACTGAAGCATTCTTTAGTATTTCATGATAGGATTGCATTTAGTAAAAGCAGGGAAACAAACCTCTGGGAACAATTGTAGTTGAAAAGCCAAATTATTGATGATGATCATTATAAAGGAATGTAGCAAAGAAAATCACTATATAGGACACTATGCAACTGAACACACACTAAGTAGATACCTAATTACCTTTTGTGAGCTTCAAAATGGACTATTTATAGAACATTTGCCTCTTGTCTTTGATGTGAATACTTTTATGCACCAATGGTTGTTATACAATAATAAAACTACAAAATGAGGATTGAAAAAACATCATGTGATGAAATGAATCATTATACACTTTTCTTAACTATAAGGATAACTTCTAAATCTAAAATTGCATAAAATCCACTCTATTACACCAAACAATTTATATATTTTTAAGAGTGATTCTCTTCACTCTACTTTTAAGCTATCTATCTTAAGCTGAGGTAACAAGAACCATAGTTCTATAAAATTTTCATCTCTGGATCAGTTTCTGACTTTTGCTGTCATCAATAAAGACTAAAATTCATGGGAAGAAGTGATGTACTCATACACTTAAATATTACTTTTTACTATATACTATTCAAATTAATATCCTGAAATTCGGAAAAAAAACTCGAAGTTTTAAACCCAGACTTTGAATCCTAGTCTTTACTGACAAAAGCCAGGAGAGATATTATAACACTTTGTTATCTGGCATCCATCGATTGGGTTTGAGATAAAAGCGGGCTATGTTAAAATATGATAAAGATAATTGCTCTCAGAAAGCATACGAGCTAACATGTGAGAAAATCATGTGATAAATGCTCTAAAAAGTATGAATTAACATGTGAAAAAGTTATGTGATGTTATTGTTTATATAATCCAAATATTTTTATTTCAAAAATAAATTACATGCATTGATTAGTTTTAAAAAATGAAGACTGTAATTGAATTAGGAGTTATGTAAGTTCATGTGTTTATTTCTTATGCTAATAATTACTTATTTACTTATCTTTATTCTGAATTAGTGACTTTCTTGATTTGATATGTATTAATAGCAAACTATCAATATATTTATAAGGAAATTGGCATAAGCTTGTACTACAAATGTTATATAATGAGTCTGCTAATAACTCTTAACAAGCTTTTCCAAATATCCCTATCTTCAGATCAGTTTCTAGCTATGACTATCATCAGATCTGGTACTTTTTAAATCTAATACCTGTGTGCTAGCACCTCACTAATGACATCCAGAGTTGGAAACCGGTCTGAGGATAAGGATATTCAGAAAAGCTCATTAAGAGCTTTTAGTGCGCTCATATAATATCAATGTATTTATTACATTTTCCTGTTATATATGTTTATATTATATATAATAAACTATTTTAAAATAATCTTTTATTTGTTGTCATCTTTAGCTAAGATCTTGTATTTTAGTTAGGAGCATTAAATCTGATATTAATTAAAATCTTGATATTGAAAACTTTAGATAGTTTATTCTTCTATTTTTAAAGAGGTATTTATTCATTCAGATTGTTTAATCAAAAAGCAAACGATACATATTGTATTTAATTTTTTTTTTTCATGCGTCATAGCATCGGCTGGGAAGCAAACCTGCTTACCCGGGACAACTGCTTGTAAGGCAGATACGCTGACCTTTCGACCACCAACGTTTGACATTCTATTTAATTTTCTGCTTACCCGGGACAACTGCTTGTAAGGCAGATACGCTGACCTTTCGACCACCAACGTTTGACATTCTATTTAATTTTCATGTAATTTTAAACAAAAAAACGTAAATATTCCATGTCAAATACCAATAACACAAGATACAAAAAAAATATTAACTACATTCAAATGCAATAGAAGCAAACATAATATTAAACAAAATAATTATAGCATATATATATATATTTCTAGGCCACGAAAAATTATAAACTTTATAATAATATATAATGAAAACTTTTCACAAGTTTAAAAATATCTTGTTGGGAATTAATCTTATATTTATTTAATAAAAGTGTTTTAAAGTAGTAATTTATTATCTGTGATTGTTATGTTTATATTTAGATTCCCATTATTTATGATCTTAAAATATGCTATTAGTAATTGTTATTGGTCATTCATTAGACTACAGATTATCCATTTACAGAATAATATATCTGTGTTGTAATTTTTACTATACTACTTTCAAATAAGGCAGGGTCTGGTCTCTATCCGTTTTTAACTCCTTGTGAAGGGGTGTAACCATAAACATATGACCAAATTCGTGAAAAGGATAAATGCTTTCGAAGATGCACATTTCATGCTGAACCAGCACTCAGAGGTTGATCCCAGATCATAATCACACATATCTTTATCATTGTTCAGTATAGATAGCTAGCTAGCTAGCTAGCTAGCTAGCTAGATAGATAGATAGATAGATAGATAGATAGATAGATAGATAGATAGATAGATAGATAATAGATCGATAGATAGATAGATAGATAGATAGATAGATAGATAGATAGATAGATAGATAGATAGATAGATAGATAGATAGATAGATAGATAGATAGATAGATAGATAGATAGATAGATAGATAGATAGATAGATAGATAGATAGATAGATAGATAGATAGATAGATAGATAGATAGATAGATAGATAGATAGATAGATAGATAGATAGATAGATAGATAGATAGATAGATAGATAGATAGATAGATAGATAGATAGATAGATAGATAGATAGATAGACAGACAGACAGATAGATAGATAGATAGATAGATAGATAGATAGATAGATAGATAGATAGATAGATAGCAAATTACTACAGTTTAATTTGATAAGTGTCAAACGTACTATTCTCACAATTTTGACGCAAACTACATAATGAAATTCAAGCATTGGTGGTCGAGAGGTCAGCGACAGCTGCTTTATAAGCAGTTGTCCCGGGTTAGAGGGTTCGCTGTCCGGCTGATGCTATGACACATGAGAAAAAAAACTACATAATGAATGTATATTAATATTTTTTATTAGTCATTCATTAGACTAGAGATTATCCACTTAATGAATAATATTTTTGTAATTATTTAGATATGAAACAAACACGATATTAAAAAACAGAGCACATTTTGAAGTTTTTACGATATACATTAAACCCAAATAAATGATAAGATATGTTGATAAAGATATTTAAAGAGAAGAGGAAAAACTATTATAAATTGAATCAGTTTTTGGAACAAATCGAATTTTATATGAGACAAAAAATTAACACAATTAATAACTGCTAGAAAGTAGATTTTTTAATATTTTGGAAGTAAAAAAAAAAATTCTTTTAAAATCAATTTTTTACTTATACTTAAATATTACATATTCAGCTTATTTTCTGGCAATCTCTCCTCTATATATTTAAATGGACATTAAGTCTATATATGGGGTCATAGTGATTTAAAATCAACTTGGATATGACAATAAGATTGGCATCAACAAGGACTTTGAGCAGTCCATCATCAGATTTTCAATGGTATGGATGGCTGAAGATTTGGAGGGTGGAGAAGATTGAAGCCTGTCCATTAAAGCTTGAAAATTTGCTATCTTAATCTAAACTAAACACTGATTATATATGTGTGTAGCAAATAATGATCTGGACCAGCTGATGAGTGCTTGATCAGCACAAAATTCATTATATATTGGAGATCATTTATCTTTTTCACATATATGTGGTGATGTGTTTGGTCTGGATTGCAGACTCAAACCAGCAGTAACAAACAATATGAATACCTGAAATTCAATTAATATGATTTATTAGGATTAAATATATTTACATAATATACAATATCAATTAATATACTGCCATGTATATTATCTCAATTAATGCAGGGTTGATGGTGCCCAAAGACTAGACTCATTTCCAGCTGTATATAACAGCCTGCCTCATGAGTTTGTTCAATGACTCTTCTGGCTGTGCCGTACAGCTTGCTTCAAGTCGACTCCATTCTTAGCAGCTTCCAGCTATCATGGACTTGCCTCACTGTTTAGACCTATAATGTAATGGCTATAATAGAAATGTTCCCTGTTAGCAGTGGTTTCAATGGAGAATGCAGACCATCTCTTACACTGGAGACATTCTCTCCTTACCTCTAAAAAGGCTAACTATTTATTGCCAAATCCCAACCTTACTGGAGCAATCGGATTCAGACAGCATCATTGCCTATTTCCCATACTAACCATTAGCCAAGTTCTATGTCTATGTTTACCCATTGGTTAGCGGCAATGAATGCTCAATCCGATCAGATAAGGAAGGGAATCTGGACTAGTCCACTTCTGAAGGGAAGTTATATTAAATTGATCATGTGTATCAGTTCTATAACATTGAGTGGATAGCTGTAGAGAGTTTGAAAGTCTCAGTTCAAATCCCTTTTAATTAAATCATTTTAGTAATAGTTTTAACAAGGCTGTAAACCTTAGCAATGAGCGTCTGAAAAAATCGTCACTAGGGACCTCTGTAGGTCTTTAAAACACATGCTTACGCTATGAAGAAAAGAGAATCCTTCTTTACTTCGACCTACTTTTATATATAAATAGGTGAAGCAGAAGTGTTTTGATCTAAGAGTGTGAAGCTATTAAATACTTCACTAATTAAGTCCACAATTCTTATAATACATTAATACTCGCGAAATCTTACGATTTACTACGAGTTAATGAAAAGATCCCTAGTGACGATTTTTTCAGACACTCATTGCTAAGGTTTACAGCCTTGTTAAAACTATTACTGAAATAATAGTGAGCGTTTAATAAAATTTATAATTACAACTTTAAATTATCGTAATATATTTCTTACTATAAGATCTTTTCATTAACTCGTAGTAAATCGTAAGATTTCGCGAGTATTAATGTATTATAAGAATTGTGGACTTAATTAGTGAAGTATTTAATAGCTTCACACTCTTAGATCAAAACACTTCTGCTTCACCTATTTATATATAAAAGTAGGTCGAAGTAAAGAAGGATTCTCTCTTTTCTTCATAGCGTAAGCATGTGTTTTAAAGACCTACAGAGGTCCCTAGTGACGATTTTTTCAGACGCTCATTGCTAAGGTTTACAGCCTTGTTAAAACTATTACTGAAATAATAGTGAGCGTTTAATAAAATTTATAATTACAACTTTAAATCATTTTAATAAATTTGCATATAATATCTTCTCATGATCAATCTACCAACTTGATTAGATTAAACTAAGAGAAAACTATTTGAAAATTTATTACAATAATTTATAAAAATTCAGATTTCTGAAAAATTATTATAGAATGAGCAAATAAAGATTATTTGTTCAGAAATATATATTCTCAATGCTATATCAGTTAACAGCCAATAGTTTTTACATAGTTGTTAAAATTAATAGAATTTTTAAGTTTATACAGATTTAAGATAAAGCTATTTATTTAATTATTCTGTTAAATATAAAATAATATAAACTGCTTTTCTAAGCTTCTAATCTTGTTAATTACGTTAACAATGAAGGAAATAATGAAATAGTACAATTTGGGTATGGCATAGATGATGAAAGAGAGTGACATTATGAAAAGTGCATTTCTAATATATATATATATTAAAAATGGTGGATCAGACATGATAAAAAATGCCTCTCACTTGGTCAATGCAAGCAGGTAAAAGACAAATATTTACCCAGAATTCACCCAAGTATTGAAAATCTCAAAGGTGACACCTTGACCACTCCTATCGATTAGTCATGCCAATGTTTCAGCTGCCATGACATTGTTTTGGTTCTTCAACAATGATATCTACCGGTGGGTTGTGTAGTACATTTATAGCTTAGTTAATACTAAAGTACCATATATAATGTTTATAAATGTCTCACGGATATATAAAAGCAATACATATATAATAAACAATGACCTTTGGAACTAAAGCAATCATTTCAATTAATAGTCATTAATACTTTTGCATGGATACTTTTAGTTATGATTAAAACAGCAATCGTCACATGACTTCCATTTTTCACAATGATTTGTAGAAGCAAACTCTATTTTTCTACTTCATTGCTGTTATTTATTTCAAGTTATCCATTGCTATTTTACTCGTATCGGCAAACTAATTTCTAGTTCATGACTTTTATCATTAATTAGCTAGGTCAAGATCTGAAGTATCTGGAACTTTTGAATCTAAGGCATTTTTTATCCAGTAGATTGGTACAAGGGATGAAAAGGTATAAAGTTATTATATATATGTTGCAAGAAGATGAAAGTAAAAAAGTAGTACTAACGGTATTTTTTCAAAAGATGAAAATAAAGATTGATTATGTTGAGTTAGAAAAAGTTGATAAATACAAATACTTTGGTCAAATTATTATTACAGATGGAGACATAATGGATGAAATTAATCATAGAATTAAACATGGTTGGAGTTCTTTTGGTAAAAAAAATAATATTAAGAGAGAATATGCCTATGTGTGTGAAAAGGAAGATTTTTAATAAATGTGTTTTACCAGTTCTTACTTATGGATCTGAGACTTAATAGAAGAGAAATACAAAAACTTCAGACCACTCAAAGTATGGATAGATGCATGTTAGGAGTAACAAGAAGAGATTGAAAACACAATATATGGATAAGAGAACAAACAAGTGTTACTGACATCGTTGAAAGAATTAAAAGACTGAAATGGAATTGGGCTGGACATTGCTAGAACATATGATAATAGATGAACAATTGAAATCTTAAACGAGATTCCAAGAGATTGTAAATGACCTAGAAAGAGACCATGTGTGAGATGGATAGATGAAATAAGAAAGTGTGCAGGAATGATGTGGATAAGAGAGGCTAGAGATTGGAGAAGATGGATTGAACTTGGAAAGACCTTTATCCTGCAGTGGATTGATAATCACTGACAATAATGATAATGATGATATATAATCTTACTCATGAAGAAGCTAATTCCAAATGCATATTTCAAAACAATTCACAAGTCAGACCTTTAAATCATTTTAACAAACTTACGAAGAATGATTTTTTTCTCATATCAATGCTAAATTTTTTGTTAAACAATGATCTTCTTTTAACTACCAACCATGTTTTTATATAGTTAATAAATAAATCATTGGCACTTTAAAAGCCTGAAACATTATATTAAGATACTAATCAAACCATTTTACCATACATTCTAATAATTTTAATAAGCATATAAATAAACTTTGGCTATTAAGTATTAAATATGTAGGACTGCGAATATATAATTTTATTCAAAAATTAGAAAATATATATATATCATGTCTTGTAAATTGTTATATAACTACACAGATCAAGTTGACTTGGATTCAAAATAGCAAGTTATTTTAGCATTTCAGACAACTAACTTGATAGTGTAAAAATAAAAATGGCTGCTGGTTGGAGGGTACAATAGACCCTGAAAATTAAGAGCACTTGATTCAGGTCCAAAGTCCTCACTGATGAAGGTTGTATACTAGAAACTAGTCTGGAGATATAATTTTAGCCCTGAATATGAATTTAATAGACACAAATTTCTATTAATTACCCTTATTTACCAATAGATGGCAGCAATAGACTAGAAAAAATATTTAAAAATAATTGATTAACTGAAAGTTTAAAGACTGTATTATGTGATTAATTTTTTAGCTTATGTTTTTGCTTTAAGTGATAACTACAAAGCTATTTTTTGACAAACTGTAGTCACCCAACATCTTTCAACAATATCTACAAGAAATTGGGCCAGTTTAATTTTAAAATATCTAAACCAACATCCATAGATTACGTAAAATATTTTGACAAAATAACATTTGCGAGTATCCCTTTAAATAATTGGAATCCTGAATTTCTAGGGGGCGTACAAATATTGGATAGACCCAAATATTTTAGTATAACATTAAAGATCTTAATTAACTATGTAGTGTCACATGTTCAACTGCGTTTGTACATCATGGTTAGATTGCTACAGCAGGATTCTATTTTTTTGTCTCTACATGTATGAATTTCATGAGAACTTTATTATCATTTTTCCTCCCCCCAGTCCTCCTTCATAACCACTGACATATCAAAAAAAATCAAAATAATTCAATAATAACCTGTTTAGTAAATTCGGTCTTAAAATTAAATAGAGCATTTCAGAATGTGTATCAACATGGGTGTGGAAGTTCATTATTTAACAACTTTAGCTTACTGGATGAGCAAAGAGTATTCACAAACCACATGTACAGTGAGAAAGAGCAATGTGGATCTTTTGTTACAGATATATAGTGTTACTGACATCATTAAAAGAATTAAGAGACTGAAGTCGAATTGGACTGGATACACAGCTAAAAGAGATGATAATAGATTGACAGTCGAAATCTTAAACTGGATTCCAGTAGGTTGTAAAAGACCTAGAAAGAGACCATGTGTGAGATGGATAGATGAAATAAGAGTGCTGGGATGATGTGGAAAAGAAAAGTCTAAAGATTGGAGATGGATTGAACTTGGAGAGACCCACATCCTGCAGCGGATTAATAATGACTGAAAACTATGATGATATATAGTTGTGATATAATGAAATTTGAATTGAGGGGTTTGTAGTGTTTGTAAAAATGGCAGACATTTTTGTGCACTCCAGAAAAACTAGAATTTATTCGTAAGGCTGTTTTTAGATCGCGCTCTGATAGCTGAGGAATTTAATTAGTGCATTGACGTAATGGCGATCGACAATTCCTAGGAATATTTGCTGATTACAAATATTTCTAGATAAGAGTCGTTGCTCTATTGGTCAGTGCATTGATTGATTGTTGCAGTTGTCAGAGAGCGATAGGAACACTGGAGTGTAATATAGACAGCAGTAGAGAGCAGTCAAGCAGTACTGAGTAAGCAGTATTTGAGTAGAGATATCTCGCGTCAGTGCTGGCGGTTAATGATCAGCGCCCAGTGGAAATATAGTTCACGGGTGTAGCTGAAAGAGACCGCAGCAGAGATATTTAGAAGCATTAGTTGCAGAGCAGAGCAT
The DNA here is from genome assembly GCA_028023455.1 of Epiperipatus broadwayi. Classification (NCBI taxonomy): domain Eukaryota; kingdom Metazoa; phylum Onychophora; class Udeonychophora; order Euonychophora; family Peripatidae; genus Epiperipatus; species Epiperipatus broadwayi. The sequence continues at coordinate 5,950,981 of JAQFVV010000072.1, read as the reverse complement.
TAGTTGCAGAGTAGAAGCATTCGTTGCAGAGTAGAAGCATTCGTTGCGATAGCTGAGGAGAACAGCGTGGAAATTGTATAACGTTATTTGCTGACCGCACAGTATGACTTGCAGATATAACATTGGCACAGTCGTAAGTGCGGATATTACAGGGTTCACTAATAGAAATTGAAAAAAATTTAAATCTACTTGTTTATATACATATACGTAATAATAATTAACAGTTATAAAGTAGATTTATATTTAACTGAGATTAAATTTTTTATGTTTCTAGGAGCTTCATTTCTAGTTTGCACTTTACTACATTATCATCAATGACATGACATTACCTAGACATGGGAGCAATTCATATCCCTTTCAAAACATGTAGGCCAGCCAATATAGCACCAAGGTTAGCACTATAACAATGTGTGTAAACAAGAAGAGTTAAAAATTTTCAATACATCATTCATTATATACCCTTCATGTAGAGGGTTGATTTCTACCTATCTTAAGACCCTTGATACAGTAAATATTGCAATACAGGGAATACAAATAACAATTATTGTTTACTCTAAGGTAAGCAGGATGGTTTTTACACTGGTGGGTAATCACAGTATAATGACATTTGAGGTAAGTGACACTTATTGAAATATGCTTCAATTAAATATTTTATAAATAAATAAAGCAAGACATATGTAGCATTACATTGCCTTTATAAGCTTGTACTTACAGATATGTAATATAGAGAGCATACCAATAGCTCAAACAAGCTTTTAATTGGTAAGTGCTGTAAGAGAAAATATTTAAAATCTCTATCTGGAATATTTGTATCCCCAGACCAATTGTTTTTGAGCTTATGGCTGACCACAGTGAGGAGCTAGGACATTGAGACACTAGATCTAAAACATCAAAACATTTTCATATCCAAAAACTTCAGGGTTTAGTGCTGTTTTTGAACTGATATTTTAGATCTAGTGTCTGAATGTTCTAGCTCTTCACTAAGGTGAACCATAAGCTTGAAACCAATTGGTCTGGGGATACGAACATTCCAAATAGAGATTTTAAATATTTTCTCTTACAGCACTTATCAGTTAAGAGCTTGTTTGAGCTATTGGAATGCTTTCTATATTACATATATATATATATGAAAAGAAAGTTACCGTTAACACTAACTGAAATAATCATACAAAAATCTAAACCATTTTACAATCACGAAAACCCAGTAACAGCCTCTAGTCTATATCTCAATAATAGCGAACTTCAAAATGATACCAATTTGAAGTTGTACGCTAAACGATGTTCAATATTAAAATACAAACCAACTCAAACACAGAGCATGAAATTTTTAAATAAGCAAACGATCTTAAAATTTGCTAATAAACTAACATGCTTGCAAACTTAAGATCATTTGCTTATTTAAAAATTTCATGCTCTCTTTTTAAATTGGTTTGTATTTCAATACGTACAACTTCAAATTGGTATCATTTTGAAGTTCGCTATTATTGAGATATAGACTTTTAAACAGAGGGCGTTACTGGATATTTGTAATTGTATAACGGTTTAGATTTTTGTATGATTACTTTAATTAGTGTTAACGGTAACTTTTCTTTTCATTTATAGTTTGGGAGGAATTTAAAGATTAAAATCTAATGTTTAGTTAGTCATTAATAAGTTTGTAAACGTTAGTTTATTAGCAAAATTTAAGATCGTTTGCTTATTTAAAATTTCATGCTCTGTGTTTGAGTTGGTTTGTATTTCAATATTTAACATCATTTAGCATACAACTTCATATTGGTATCATTTTGAAGTTCACTATCATTGAGATATAGACTTTTAAACAGGGGGTGTTACTGGATATTTGTAATTGTATGGCTAACAGGTTTATCTGGGCATAATTGCTGAGACATTCTTGACTTCATTTAAGGGGAAGCCAAAATACATCACATCACATATAACAGTTTAGATTTATATATATGTTAATTCTAATGTTCTCACAGATAAATGATGAATTTCATAGTATTATTTTTGGGAGCTGCCGTGTAATAAATACATACTAGCTTACATTTCAGTACAATAACAAGTATCACCTATTTAGCTATTATATATTTATTACATAGAAGCTCCTGAAAATAATACTATGCATTCATACACACACACATATATATATATATAAAGATGTTGTAACAGAGTGTATGTTTTAATATTTGTTTTAATAGCCTAGCATACTTTCAACATGTTAACATCATACTCATAGTTATCAAGTTTATATAACTTCTATATTAAAAAAACATTGTAAAAAGATAGGTCTTCTGATTCAGTACATGGTTAGTTTGTGCAATAAATCAAGCTTCTTTAATGATTCTCTTTTATTTTTTTCTTCATAAATAACTTTAACAATATCTGGATTACTGTTCATTTTCTTTTTAATGATTATAAATATTGATGCATTTGCAGAATTAGATTTATGCTTTTCTGTGTGTAAGGAAATGTTACATATTCTTGTCCTTAAGTTTGCCCTAATTTTCTAGTTAGGTTCCATTAATATAAGCTACATTTTTTGAATATTAGTACTGTAGTCATTTACAAGTATGACTACATATGTTAAACTACTTTCAGAAAATTGTATAAACATCAAAAGTACGAATATTAAGTGAAAACCAATAAAAAATATTTATTTCCAAATTAGTAACATTAACAACATAAAAGAGAGAGAGAGAGAGAAACTACAGAAACCAAAGACAAAAATAATAATTATATTTACAAAGAAATGATTACATACAGTAAAACATCACAACTGGAGATTTGAGAAACATCTGAAAAGACTGAATACATACAAAAAATTAATTCCAAAAAATATTCATGATAAAACAAAGCAATACACAGCATTTCAAAATAATAAAATTGATAAAAAAATTGATTAAGATTCTTGGAGAAGCCACATCTAATGTAATTTCAAAAAGAAAACAATTATTCCCAAATTAAGGTGAACTTATTTGCAAAACTAAACAGCTATTGGTGTGAGTAATGGGAGAACTCATAAAACATTGACATTTTTTATTAATCGCTCAATAAATACAGCATTTGAAGAATTTTTTATTCATTTCCCTTTACATATCATATTGAGGCTTTAGGTAAAGTAGGTTTAATTCATTAAACATCATGTGATCACCATTCTCTATGCTTACACAAACTGTTTACACAGAGGCTAAACTCTTTGTACAGTAGCATCACCTAGTGTAAGCCAGAGTAATCAATGGATGTAGGAAGCTTAGTGCACTAGATAGGGATTTTATGCACAAACTTTCCTGCATCCATTGATTACTCTAGCTTGCACTGAGTGGTGCTACTGTATGGAGAGTTTAGCCTCTGTGTAAAGTAGGTCTAATTTATAAAATCAACTAATTTCATTTTTATAATGAAAAGTTTTTATGATTGTATATTTAACAATGGAAGATAAAAAATAAAAAGTGGCTAATCTTATTCAAACGTTAAATGGTTAAAAAATTTCTATTTTTAAAAGACTCAAATTTCTGTAATTTTTGAAAGACTATAACATATTTTTTTGCACCCAAAATCACACTTTTTTTATTTTGCCATAATATCCTTTAAATACAATTTATCCAAACCACTTCAGACACTTTTTAAGCAAAACTCTTTATTTGTACATATACATACACCTACGTTTTGACTGACCTGCAATCTTCTTCAGAGCCAGTTTATTTTATTCTTTTAATATAGGGTATATGAGCACAGACTTTCACACCACCCACCACTCTCCACTCTATCTAATAACACTGATACACCTAAACACGTGCTGAAAAGATAAATAATCACCAATATACGTATTTCATGCTAAACCAGCAATCATCAGTTGGTCCAGACTATCATCTTTACACACATATATAGTATAAGTGCTCAGATATATATTAAGATAGACAATCCTCATAGTTTAATGGACAGGCTTCAATCTACTCCACACTCCAACTCTTCAAACTGGCTCTGAAGAAGACTGCAGGTCAGTCGAAACATAGGTGTATGTATATGTACAAATAAAGAGTTTTGCTTAAAAAATGTTTGAAGTGGTTTGGATAAATTGTATTTATATTCTTATGCAGTTTGACCAACAAAATTTCTACAAAGCAATACAAAATATCACAATTGTCCTTGAATTAAAATGTGTGGTGATTAAAATAGATAAAACAATACAAATAAGTAGTTTTGCTTTCCATTTAAAAGAGTCTAATAAAATAACTGATGATATAGCATACATATTCATTTTTATAGATTCCCATTCTCAGTGTATTTCAAAAAGAGACTACTTGAGTGTTTTAAATGTTACAGGATAGGGAATATTATATCCAAATGTCCAATAAATAAATAGTCTACCTGTTGAATCCTTGAAAGAATTGGACATAGTTTCTTTATGTCTCTTAACCAAACATGGTCTCAAATTATGGTCAAAGAAAATACTGATATATAATCTCATATTGGGAACAATGGTGTTAGATTGTGATGAGAACACAAAGTGTTGAGCTATCCAATAATAATTTATCTAATGCTACTTACTTTATTAATTTCAAATCTAAAGACATGATAAATCAAAAATCGATCTAAGAATCGTCATCTAACTATCTTCTGAGGAAGAGAAGAAATCATTCTCAAAAAGAAAAGACAAGTCAATTTTATATAAAAAAGTAAGACAATATATATATAACACAAATTATGCAACCCAGATATATAAGACAAACCACTAAACATCACATGATCACTATCACATACATACTAGCACATAATTGTTATTAAACAATTCAAAACAAAGCAAAATTCTCCATATAGTAGTGCCATCTTGTGCTAACAAGATGGCACTACTATATGGAGAATTTTGCTTTGTTTTGAATTGTTTATATATAAGACAAAACATAAAATTAAAAACAAAGATTCCACAACATTGTTGATGAGACAAAATATTTTCAAAAGGTTATAAATACCAGCATTTCACACAATAGCTAGTAATGATATAAAATTCATAATCTTTAATATATCACATGATCAGAATTTCTTAAGCTTGCTCATAACTGTTATTCAAACAGGCAAAACTCTCTACACATATTGCCACTCGGTGCAAGCCAGAGTAATCAATGGATGCCAGAAGACTTGTGCATAAAATCCCCATCTAGTGCCTACTCATTCAATATCCCCAGACTACTTTCTGGCTTGTGGCCTTCATCAGTAAGGAGCCTTGGATCTAAGAGCACAGCACCTAGATCTTAGGATCTCACCTAAAGTTCATGAATTCAACATGTTCTTTAATAAAATATCTTTGATGTACTGGCAATTACTGAAGAAAATTCAGTCACCATATTAATACAAACATTTTAAAAGTGTTATCTAACTACTGATATACAATTTCTTTTTAAAATAATCATAATGCCTGAGACGTTGCTATCATAATCAAAAAATAAACATTTGAATTAATAATAATATCTGAAGCATCGGAAATACTTATAGTCATATTTCTAAGTATTTCATCACATTAAAATTCTTATCTGTTTATATTATTCATAGCAGAAAATAAAAAGTCTAGAGAAAATACTATTACTGTACAATAAATCATGTCCTATGCATTCTAATTGCGATTTTACCAAGGAAATTAAATCAATATTTATTTTCTCAAAATATACATATTTTAGTAAGATATTTTTCCAAAAATATAATATTTATTTTCAAACAACACTTCATCGATATAGACTGAACACATTATCATTTCATCTAATTTTTGGCTAAACTCTAAAGTCACTTAAAAAAAAATTACTTATTTTACAGCTGAATACGATGTTCTGACAAAAATTAGTATTAATGATCTTTAGGAGTGTCAACAAATGTATATCCAATAAACAGATTTATGAGATTTTTATAGTCCATCAATCAAATCTTTAAAACAGATCTTCAAATCATATTCCACCAAATCTTATAAGATGTTTATAAAAGATCTCAAAAATATTAAAAATTATTTCTTTATCAATTAACAACAGTGGACAAATTAAGTCATTAAATATCATTATAATAAATTATCTAGAAACAATCTCTAGTTTAGTAAATGATTAGTAATAATCATAACTGTATTTATGTAAAGTGGATGGTGTCAAAGATGTGGGGTGAGTTAGTTTGACACTTGTAATGCAAAATATAATTATTTAATATAGATATTTTTTATATAATAGAGATTTATATGAGAGATGATAACCTGGACCAACTGACGAGTGCTGGCTTAGCACGAAATGCATCTTGGGTCATTTGTCATTTATTGTATCTTTATATTAATTTAAAAGAATATGTGGTAGAATTGAGGTTACTTAATATATTTTATAATAAATTATCTACGATTTCTCAAGAATGAGTAGAAATGTCAAAATTCAGAAATATAATTGAATAATCGAATAAGCACACTCATATAACTGTGAAATATGTCCATATCAGATCAATTACCACAAAGTAATTTACCCATTTAAATAATAAGTTGATAACATGATAGTGAAAAGTTATGGAGATCAGTCAAGCATTGGTGGTTGAGAGGTCAGGACAACTTCTTTACAAACAGTTGTCCTGGGTTAGCGGGTTCACTTCCTGGCTGATGCTATGACACATGAGAAAAAAAAGTTATGGAGATCAAGGAATTTGGAAATATTTCAAATACATATACTCTAATAATAACCGATTATCAAGGGACAGGTTTATAAACCCAGATTGATCACAAGTATCTTTGATTTTTTTTTAAAGTGTTATTGAACAATAGACATGAGGATTTTCAAATATTGCATTTTACTTATATAAAACCATGAAATATCTTATAGCTAATCATTTGATAATTTTTTTAAACTCATTACCTACAGAAATACAGAGAGCTACCGATAGCTCAAACAAGCTCTTAAATTGATAAGTGCAATAAGAGAAAATATTTAAAATCTTTATCCGAAATACTCTTATCATCAGACCAATTGGTTTCAAGTTTATGGCTCACCTCAGTGAGGAGCTAGAATATTCGGACACTAGATCTAAAATATCAACTCAAAACCCAGCACTTATTTTATACGTAATATTTAAGTAGAAACTCTGAAGTTTTCGGACATGAAAATGTCTTTTACTCCAGTTATCTAACTTAAATAGCTATATGGAACTGAACTAAATTCAATCTACCATATATTAATAGCCTCAGCATAGCCAAAGCCATAAAGGTAAAATTATAATTACCAATAAAGCAAGTCATATATAATGTGACATTGCTTTTATAAGATCGTATTTACAAAAATTAAATACAGACGGGAATGTAAAATTAAGTAGCTAACAGGTTTCTCTGGGCATAATTGCTGAGAGATTCTTGACTTCGTTTAAGAAGAAGCTCCAGTACATCATGCCACATCACATCTTAATTGGGCTGTGAATAAGAGTATTTTGGATAGAGATTTTAAACATTTTCTCTTACCACACTTATCAATTAAGAGCTTGTTTGAGCTATTGGTATGCTCTCTGTATTTCATTTTAGTAAATACAAGCTTATAAAAGCAATATCACATTATATATGACTTGCTTTATTGATAATTACCTATAGAATATGTGGGTAAGACAGTTATTGTCATTCGTGTTAGTGACATAACTCCATTAGTCCACTTATGACTCAATTAGAACCTATAAGAGTTGAAGATGTACATACTAAAATATTTGCTAAAATATTGTTAGATAAATTCCAGCCCCTTTTAACCATGAAACTACTACCAGTCTATTTTTCCATACCTGGAGGACACCTTTGTCATGGAATATTGGTGTACATGTAGACTGTCAGATATGATCATAATAAAGATCGACTTCCAAAACATTTTTGACCATGTTGACCTTCATTATGTAGCTAAATTGATATATTTCAGAAAACTCAATACATGTGAGTGGATTAATAAATTATATAAGAAGTAGATGAGCAACAAGTAAACATTTCATAAGATTCTAACCAATAGGGCATATCCTGAAGATATCTTTATCTCTGCTTTATTCTCTACCTCTTTAAAAAGGTTAGCAGTCTTATTGCTGGAATATTCGTCCCAAATTTAAGAATAGGGATAGATATATTTGCCTAAGTCAAAATAAAATAGAATTGTTAAGAGTTCTGATGATGACTGCAGGTCAGTCGAAACTGTTAGTTTGATATAAATAAAAGTATTGATAAAGTGTTTAAGAAAGGTGTAAATGGTATGATATGCTAAATCAATGATGTTGTGATCTTTACTAGAGTAGCCTCTAACATCTTTATTATTGAGAAATGCTTTAATAGGCTTAAGAATAACTGAATCAAATGTATCATGTGACAAATCTTCGGTGTGGCAGATATTAACAGGAAGAAATATTCCATCAATGTTTAAAATAGCCCAACTAAATTCTTTTGACATTTCAGTATATACTTTAATAATCAAAAACAATTTAATAATTAATAAAGTAATGGAAATTTTTGACTAAATTATTAATCTTTACTCTAATCAAATGCCACCTAAGAACAACAATTAAAATAGTTAATTCTATTCTCAAATGTCTTTTGGTATATTATGCACCTACAAGAAGTCTAATTAATGCAATAAAAATATACATTAATGAATATATATATAATTATTTATAAAAATAAGATCAAACTTTAGTCATACAATACTTCAAGAACATCAACTAAAAATAATGGTTTTGGATAAGTTGAACTTATTTTCTAAATTCACGAAAGTTAAGTCATTTGGCAGAATATGTAGTGATCTTCTGTTTGACATTAACTTTCTGTCAGCCATAAGTTATGGCAAAATTTCCAAAAACATGGGGATCAGCTTACCTAGATATAAGAGGTCAGATGACAAACTAATATAACTCAAATATCATACTATAAGTACCAATAATGATACATCTCAAAATTCAGTCATGATGCCAATTAGAAAATCCATTTTTCTATAAAAATGTTAGAAAATACATTGTTTTATATATCATTGACTTGTATTGGCATCAAATTTCTTGATCATATTTTCAAAACTACAACATTTTCAACAAGACTCATAGATGGCGCTGTAACACAATTTGTAAATGTCGTGAACAAATAAAGTTTTCTTACAAATTAATAATTATTGCCCTTTTCTATAACTTAAAACAAATTTAATCTTCTTCAATAACCCATTAAACAAGATTTTGGCATTCACCTTTTGATTTGTGATATAAAGACAATAGAAAACCTCTTTATTACTACCAAGATTTATATGGTTATTAAGATGAAAGGTAATTTTCCAAAGTAACTCTGTTCAGCGGTTCCAAGATTATTGTTGGGAAAAATATTTATCTGTAAAATTAAGATTTATAATGTGGCTGTAGGAATTGTATAATTCATGGGATCAATTAGGACCTAAGTGAAATGCAGACCCACTACTGTACAATCATCAATTAAGAACTACTTTCTATGTAGTAGTAATGTAAAAAAAAGTTGTTAATCACAAAGTTTATCAGTGTCTTTACTAAAAGAAACACATTACATTCTGATTTTAAATATAAAATATAATTCTTACTTGTTAAATTTACTAAATCGAGTAAAATAAATTTGTTTATATATATATATATGTAATGTTATTTTTATTTGATATCTATTTGTTTATATATATATAATGTTATTTTTATTTGATATCTATTTCTTCGAAGTTATATACATAATCTTGTAAATCAATGAATTGTGGGAAGGTTAGACTTTGAAAGTGTGTTTGAAAGAGTTAGTTGACAAAGACTACGAAGCTAGTCAAAAACACTCCTAGATGGATAAAAGGTTTTAAAGTTTATAATGTGGGTTTTAAAAACCTATTAGAACATATCAATACAATAGTTAAAGCAAATAAGATGGATCAATCTAATATCATGTATGTCATGGGTATTATTACCTGAACTGCCTGCATATATATATATGATAAACAAAACAAGTTATAAATTTCATAACTTGCTATAGCTTGCATTTTATGCTACTAGATGGAGCTTTACCAATAGCCCACTATCAAGTTTAGTTTACATAAACACTGAGAGAGATAGAATTCAATACCTCTTTCAAATTGTCTCCAACCTTTAAACCATGTTTTTGAGCTAGTTGGCTCACGTCAGTAAAGGGTAGGAAGACCAGAAACTAGATCTAAACTCCAACTCTACTAAACAGCATTTATGAAACTCATTTCTATCAGTTTGAAAGCACAAATTTTTCAGATACGTATCTTCAAAACCAGTCAAACAAAATAGGTAGCTATATGGGTCTGAATGCAGTTCAGTTTTACCATATAGTAAAAGCCCCTGCAATCTATATCATTGCTAAAACCTTCAAGGGTGCATTTGTGATAAACAAAACAAGTTATAAATTCCGTAACTTGCTATAGCTTGCATTTTATGTTACTAGATAGAGCTTTACCAATAGCCCACTATCAAGCTTAGTTTACATAAACACCGAGTGACAACACCCCATAACATACATGATATTAGATTGATCCATCTTATTTTCTTGTATTGATATGTTCTAAGAATAGGTTTTTAAAGTCCACATAAATAATGTAAAAGACAGTAGATAAAATAAATAAATATAATGTTGTCTATGCAATGAAAGTTGCTTATTTGATCATCCATATATATGTACTATGGTGAATTAAAGATATTAAGAATAAAATGGATGCCATATTGAAAACCAAAATACAAATGTGTCAGAATTTTATAAGTATGAATAAGAACACTGACATGGATTTGATTGGGAAATTGTTAAAGCAGCTTGCAAGGAAAAAAAGGAAAAATTAAAGAAGATTTATTGCAAAAAATTAAAGCATGATGAATCAGAGAACCACAATATTTAAATAATTAAATAATGATGAAGGATTGTGATATTGATGACTAAGATTATGATACTAATATATTAAAACACTAAGTTACTAAAATAAATATTAATATATATATATATTAATATTATTTTAGTTCTTTATTACTTTTACAATGCTTTTTACAACTCACTATTGATAGTTTCGATTACCCCAGCAATCATCTTCAGAACTACACCAAATACAATATGATTATATGAATACAAATATACATAAACATATAATTTTAAATTTTATATATATACATATATTCTGCTTTATAATCATTACTTATATGCCCACATATATCTTTATATGCATCTCTCGATAATTATTACCTTTTTATATATTATACATTTTAACTTTTTTTAAATTCTGTATTTATCAATCAATACTTCCTATAATCATATATATATATATAATTTTTATTTCATTTATTTTTTATTTTATTTTTATAAATTTTTTTAATATTTAACTCTAACATTACATATTCACATTTTTATATTTTACATTATTGAATGTTAATATAATGAATATTAATAATGTAAAACATAAAAATATGAATATATAATATTAGAGTTAAATATTAAAAAAAATAATAAGAATAAAATAGAAAATAAATAAAATAAAAATACAATATATATATATATATATATATATGATTATAGGATGTATTGAATGCCTAAATATAGAATATAAAAAAGGTTAAAATGCATAATATATAAAAAGGCAATAATTATATAGAGAGGTATATAAAGATATATGTGGGTAAATAATGATTATAAGATAGAATATATGTATATATATAAAATGTAGAATTATATATTTATGTATATTTGTATTCATGTATTTGTATTGTGTTTGTTATAGTTCTGACGAAGGCTGCTGGGGTAATTGAAACTGTCAATAGTGGATTGTAAAAAACATTGTAAAAGCAATACAGAACTAAAATGATACTAATATTAGATGGATTTGGCAATGCAATAAGAAAGATAGTTATATATATATATATATATGTTATAGCATCTTTATATTACATATAATAGTAGCAAACATTCAGTTTATTATGTATATACATATATGCTACTTAGAAAAAAATGTATTTTTATCCTACTGGTATATTGGCATTGGTATAAAAGAGGGTTATTTGTAAATTTGTTGGTATCACTGAAGAGACTTACTTGTTAATTATTGTGTGGCACCTCATTTGAAATTTTTGTCTGAATGTGTGTGATGACATTATTGTAATTGTAATTCTATGTTGGAATATTTACCATATCTAATATTAATTGTTAAATGTTTTTAGAGAAATTCAAACTTTTCAAATACATTCAACTGTTAACAATTGCATACAGATTTATATATAACACAACATAGCGAGTGATATTAAATTTATCTTTTCTATGGGTGTTGCTTGTCTGACCAGGGACAATCCCAGAAAGGGAATCAAACTTAGGTTTTAGATTTGTGAATAGTGAATTTAAGGTAACACTCTAAACAACTAAGCTATTTTGTCAAAGGCAATAATCAGAAGAAATTTTATATAATTATCCATAAGAATCCTTCTGATTTTTCTAGCATATAAAATTTTTAATAACTGTTGCCTTTGACAGAATAGCCTAGCTGGTTAGTGTATGGTCTTAAATTCAATCCTGAGTTCAATAGTGATTTTCCCATTGAACCTAACCATACAAACAATCAAATGAATACATATTTTGAATATTAATTGCTATGATAAACCAGAAATAATATTTATTTTATAAAAAAGTAAGATATGATCGAAATCTTTAAATTAGACTTTTAGTTTAAGTTTGAGTCCCATATTGAAACTGTCACAAGTCAGATGATCAATACCCAAAGAATAGAGAAGAATGAAACTCAGAATGGTAGGTTATATATTAATCTGTATGCTATTACTGATGGGTGAAGATATTTGGAAAATTTGAATTTTTCTAAAAACATTTCACAATTAATATTAAATAATGGAAATAGTCCAACATATAATTATATTTGGAGTTTGTACATTCATAAATGCTGTATACACCATAAGCAAAAATTTGAAATATATAATGATAAAAAATGAACCTTGAATATATACATATATGTTTACAGAAAAGGTGTAAAACATTATAACAATCAATAATTAGCAACAGATTAATAAAGGTCTTATTGACATAAATAATTTATAACAATGTAAGCATTATGTGACGTGATGTGATGCACTGTGACCTCTATCTTTAATTCAGGTAATAAGTACTAATTGACTACTTAGAAATTTCTGAGACAAAATTCTACATAATTGTCCAAAAACTGAAAAAAGTCTAATGCATTAATCATTGATATATTGTCCAAGTTGATCAAAATTTCAAACACTCCCAATCTTGAATCCAATCTTCAATCATCAACTCATTCTATCAGCACTGTAACACTTTTGTTCTATTTTAATAAAAACTGTTTTATTAGTTTCAGTATCATGAAGATCTAAATCTTTTCATCTCTATATTTTCTCATTCTAAATAAAATATTCCTGATTTTTTATGCAATATGCTATAGATTTCCAATAGTTTCTCATTTCTACATTAACTATATCTAGATAAAATTTTTAATGAAATTTTTCATCCTTTATTTGATATTTAAAGCTTCTGTTTTTTCACCAAATATCAACAGACCCACTCTAATGTTATTATGCATATTTACATTTATATATTTTTTATTCTCTTTTTCCTCTAAAATCATGCCTAAATCATATTGCCTTATATGCATTAATTAAAAATAATAATTTAGTTTTCCTACAAATCAATTATTCATATCTAAGAAAATAATAAATAAAACATGACTATTTTTTATTTACACCATAGGCGTTCAAACTGTAAAAAAATATTGTTTTTGGTTGTAGACCTTTCAGTAAGGTTTCATTCATTTCAATCCCTGAGATTAAACTAGAACATATTAATTTGTTTCTACTATATTTTCTTGATAATTTGTTTCTTCTCAGCAAATCTACATAACCTTAAATGATAAGGTGTTTTCTTCACAGTTTAGTCTATAAAGGATTATTTCTGAGTTTTTTTTATATTACATCCATTAATTCTCTGCTTCTGGAAACAGAAGGCAAACTAACTCTGACACTTATTCCCCTTTTCAGCTGTCATTTAAATACATTATTGTATAGGTAGTTTGATTATTTTCTCTCTCTCAAAAAAAAAACAAATTTTATTTCTAGATAATTACTTTAAAGAATCCTGCCCTCTTTAATAAAGATAAACTTTTAATATGGAGCATTATCATGGATAATATAATATCCTCTTCTTGTATGGCTCATCCCCCAAAATGTGTGGACTTCCCAATACCTTTCTATAAACATATTAAGATTTACAATATAAAATTGTATTCTAACCTCAATAAAGAACATTAATGCATTCTCCCAAACCAGTTTTGGTATATGATGAAGTTTCTCTTATAAAATATTCTTATTTATTTCAAAATCACAGTCTACTCTATAATTAAAGTTACTGTTTCATTAAAAAAAAATAGTACTTTTAATATGAAACTCAACCTCAACTCTAACCCTAAATCCAACCCTAACCCTAATCTTAATCTTAACCCAGTATGTTCTGTGATATTTCACAGCAGATCTAATACTAAAGTACCAAAAAAATTAACTCACTCTGTAAAGAAACTTGGAATAAAAAAGGTGGCATCCATGCATAATATCAAAAATATGTAAAAAAAATTCAACCCATTATCTTTTATTAAATTTGGTTCCTATTTTATTTACGAAGAGCAATTCTGAATGATAATAATAATAAATTCATATCCCAAATTACAAAACTATGTTACTTATTCCCATTAACATCTCCCTCCCCCAATTGTTGTTGTTTTTGTTTTTTTTTCTAACAAAAAACTCAATTATCGGAGGGTCTAAATTCTAAAGCTATATCTCAATCAATTCTATCATTCAGTGACCGATAAATTAAACAAAAATTCAAGCATTACTATTTAGAACCCAAATATTTGGATTTTCTAATTAAAATAAACTGAATTTACTTTGACTACGAATATTTTTATTTCTAATAAAAACAAAACAAAACTGTATACATTGTTTTTTAAGCAGATCATTTTTTTAAAAAAACTGTTCATCATTGAATACATATCTGCTCTTTGATTCATTCCAAAGTATACGTACTCCTTGAATATTCCTAATATAAATAGGTCTTTTTCCTAATATTAAGATCACAACTTTTTTAATTTTTAATCTTATATCTCAAAAGCTACAATCTCTATTCCACATAAATACAATAAAACCAGAGCCATGCTCAAACACCTTCTGGGATATCTATGGTGACGCTTGTTCTTATTACCAGCACCATTATAGTTGTCAGTTTCAAATATTTATTTTCAAAATAATTTTTTTTAGTTATATTAAATATATATGTAAAGCGAGGGGGGGGGTATATTTTTTTGTTGATATATCCGTTCAACTTGTACATATCATGTTTACATACTATACTAGTTATAAACATAATGTGCCTTATATTATATTGTAACAAATAATTATTCTATGTAAAATAGCATATAATTATATAATTTGATTTTTTTTGCTAGGGATAATCAATTAATATTACAGTACTTTAAAACAAGTATTAATTATTATAAAAGTTTTAAAAAAGTCTCTTACGCAAATATTCTCTCACAAAATATTGTAAATTATGGCAAATTTTACGTAACACAGTAAAATTTTGTTCAAAAGCCAAACTTAGTAATGATAATAGAACAGTATCTATCGTGTAAAAATATTATTCAATAATCTTATATTATTAATATTGTCTATATGACTAAAACATTTAGGGGAGAAAAGTAACACGAGGGCGCCACGGTCACCTCACATCTGCTAGTTAAAGGTAGCTAGCAAACATTTTGCGGTTATATTTAGTTGGCAATAACAACTAATTTTAGGTTTACATTTTTATATACGCGCTTACATAAAGAATATAGGCTTAGCAGACATAAAATTCATTTTTTTAAAAAACGAAACATTATAAAGAAGCATTAGAACGTGGATCCTTACCGTTGTATATTTTAACTCTTTTCGTTTTATCTTCTTTTCGATTTAATTTCTTTGTTCTTTCATTAATTTTCGTTACTTTGGAATGTATATTATAAACTTCTAGAATACATCTTTCTCGTGGCTCGCGCGAGCTGTAATTGTGCCATTAAGTATTTTTGATTTTGAAGACAGCTGAAATCCTTATTTATGTTTTAAATAATTCAAATCTAAATATTCTTATGTTATTAGGATATACTCTTTTTTAAAAACCCTTCGCTATAGTGATTACTATAATGTGTTGTTTTTTTAAAATTAAATAATTCGCAAATTAGATGTTAAATGCTATCATTTTTTTGTCGGCGACAAAATAAATTAACACTTCAAACAAATTGACTTACATATAAAAAAAATTTGTGTTGTGAATTTCTTATTAAAATAAAATTGCATCATATATATATATGAAGTTGAGCCTTTTGGTTCATTTATCGGTCGTCTGCTTAAGATAAACTTTAGTCTTATGCACGAGAGAGCTTTTCAGACCTTGTGAGGAACAACAAAAGAGAAAATGCAAATATGGCGTTTTCTTTCCTTGTTTTACGCTGCAACTAATAATAACAAAAAAATAACTAAAAAAATTTGCCCATTGAATGCAGACGTTGTGCTTAACCTGTCATTATGCTTGAATGTTACATGATGCCAATAAACTGAGCTTACGATTATTTTGTGGGATGGATATTTTGTAGCTTATGGTCGTCAAAATAAAAATGACAAGTTTGTACTGAAAGTTCGTAACTATCTCACAATAATTTCTACGTTTACCTGGGTTCAGATTTCAGATCATAAGTGTAACAAATGAATGCAATAAATAATAATGATTTAGAAGGCACCAATGCTAATCTTAAGTAAACGGATGCAATCAAGCAGACATTGGATCAGTAGGTCCATTAGTGAAGCATGAACTACTGTAGAAATTAGATATATAAGCAGATATTCTGAGCAGAATCTTTCCAAATGGTAGGTTGGTAACACTGTAGTCATTCAACAGCTAGTCTCAAGTGGCGAACTGCTTCTTTACCAAACATTTTCATATGGATACTGTGAGCTACAATAGTTAATTCTGATGACTATTAACGTGTAGTTAGCACAGAATAAATAGTAATATTTTAAGTTGTAAACATCACATGACCACCTCCTCTTATGCTTGTGTATAACCTCATTGATGAAGGCCATAAGCTAGAAACTAGTCTGGGGATATTGGATGAGTAGGCACTAGATGGGGATTTTATGCACAAGCCTTCTGGCATCTATTGATTACTCTAGCTTGCTGTGTGTGGCAACATATATAGTGAGTTTTGCCTGTTTTAACAACAGTTATATACAAGCATAAGAGGAGGTGGTCATGTGATGTTTATTGGCTTAAAATCAATCCTGCCTAATAGGATAGTGGTGGCTATGGTTATTAAAAAACCAAAGATGCCAAAATGTATGGGTACTGAACTGGGTTCAGACCCATATGACTATATAAGCTAATGGGCTTGGATTGAAAACATTAAGGTGTTTTCAGTTTAAGACTCATCCTAAGATCTAGATGCAGTGCTCTCAGATCCAAGGCTCCTCACTGATGAACGCCATAAGCCAGAAACTAGTCTGGGGATATTGGATGAGTAGGCACAAGATGGGGATTTTATGCACAAGCTTTCTGGCATCCATTGATTACTCTAGCTCGCTGTGTGTGGCAATATATATAATGAGTTTTGCCTGTTTTAAGCTGTAAACCTAAAACCACAAGAGAAAAATGGGCAAACACAATTCCTCAACAATATCTACTAGATATTGGTCAACCTTCTTTCCAAATATTTCTAAACTAATACTCAGACAGCATTTATAAGCCTTTAAAGAATAATATATGCAACTTGTGTGTGTTTATGCTAAAAGACAAATACCGAGTGGTCACTCTTATCTAAGATCATTATTATCCGTGTAACATGACATGCTCAAATTTATTGTGTATAATCTGGTCGATGTCTTGCAGTGATGTTGTGGTAGAGGGACAGTCCCTGCAACTCAAAGACTTTGAATTGCACCCTAGCTCTATTATTCTGGCACTCAAATTTCCCAAGCAGTAAAGCATTTTATTATTATTCTGGTAGATAGCTATAATACTCTATCTTTTTTGGCATTCTAATTCAGTGCACCAATGAGTTGCATGAGATTACTACTAAGATGTCACACGATCCTCAGCTGTTCATCCTGGTGGTTTTACAAATTTGTTAAAATTAATATTATAAAATAACAGTTTAATTTGTTCTTTTAAAAATAAATTAGATATGAATTTAAGCTTAAAATATGGGTGTAATTCATGGTATTTAATGCTCATGTTTGGTCATAAAGTGCTAGTGAAGAAAGGTAGTCAAATTATTTATGCTTATCAATAGTTGCGATATAATGGATTTGGAACAAGCATGCTGGCAAAGATTGGGAAAAAAATTGAAATTTGCATGGTTTCATATATTTTATTAGGGAAACTATTATTTATTCTTCTACAAAAAGTAAATAGAAATGGTTCCCATCTCATGACAGTGTGGTGTGGTAAGAACAGGCAAATTTAAAATCTCGACTCCTTCTACAGTGGTCCAGTATTAGCTGTTTTACAGGCTTTTTTAATGTGAAAACAAATTGTCTCACCTTAGAAGATGATGATGAACAGTATATGGATAGATAGTTATTGTATGCAATGGAAAATAGAAAATGTGTTCTGATGGTAAAACATTAAAATTTGATTGATTAATGATATTCCACTTTGCAAATGCTAACTATTATATATATATATATATAGTATAATTGCTTGTAAATTACTATTCATCAATGTGAATAAATATGTCTAAATTTGGAAAGAATTTCTGTTGGTAGATGAAGGGTTGAATATAGTGGAGAGTTATGTTGAGTTGCCAATAAATTTAAGGGTTAAAATTAAACATCATATTTATAATATATAAAAATATGAATTATTACTGTATATGTAGGAATCCTGGTATTAAATGTCTTCATCACATGATGAGCAAACGTTGTACATGAAATACCACATTTAATGTAATTGGGGGTATTTTAGAATTCTTACAGTGTAATATAAACTTAATTTTAAACTTTGTGTTTGGTTAATAATCTGTAATTCAATACTAGTACTATAAATTCATACACACAAAGCTATGATTATGAGAGCCATGACTCTCGAAAGTGCTGTGTTTATAGTACTAGTATTGAATTACAAATTTTTACAGTTCTGGATTAGTTGCTCTGTCCCGAGGTTGTATAATACCAGTCAGGTAATGATAAAAAACAAATCCAGTATTCTTAGACATGTATTATATATAATAATATTTATTAACAAGATATAACAATGATGTAAGGCCATAAGAGTAAACATCCAGATCATGTGACTACAATTTATCCTCGAGTGGAAATACCTTATTTCCAAGAGTAAATTGAATTGGCCTATGTGGTTTTATACTTAGTAATCTTTAGCACTTAATCTAGTGTCAGGAAAAGTATTTATAATCCTTTTAATATATAACTAGCTTTACAAGTTAAGTCTATAATAGACAATAACCTTTTACAGTTCCTCATTTATCCAGTTTCTTAGTGCATACAATTTATACTTTTATTTCACCATCATAACTACTATTCATTCCTCTTGTAATTTGTATGGGGTTTCAGCAACCATTTTATCGGGCTACAAATACTCCTCTTCCATATTAACATTTATGATGACTCAAGTACTCTCAATTTTGTCACTAACTAGGAGTTACCCCTCCCCCCACATTCCCTATTGTAGTACTCTCTTTTTTTAATTTTCTTGAGTGATTACAGAGAATGTTTTTGAGTGAAAATAATCATACAAAATAAATACCCTTTAATTGTTCTTAAGATACATATGCATAAACATTACAACAATATAATGGCCTTTGAGATAAAAGGCATGTTTTAAAAGTTGGAAAAAAATAAGAGTATTATTATTTTCCAAAACATCTGTGTATTGTTTGATTGTTAATATATGAAAGAAGATATAACGGCCGTGTAATGTTATATTGATGTGTTTTGGCATAGGAACAACACCATCAAGTGGTATGGATGGTCAAATGTATTAGTACCATTGCTATCTATAAGCTTTTAGGTATTGATAAAGAAATTAAGTGTTTTCAAATAATAAATATGATGTATCTAAAATGTATGGGAGTGGCAGTAGCAGGGTTAACATATAGTAATGATGCATTATGTATTAGTAAAGGCTGTTAGATTATTTCGAAAAAATACAAAGAGAAGTAGGAAGGCATGTGTTAAATGTGGATGTGTGGATGGTAAAAGAGGCAATTGAAGGAGAAATGGGATGGTCAAGTTTTTATATAAGAGATGCAAAAAGCAAAATGAAAATGTTTCTTAGATTGCAATTTATGAATTAGAGAATAGCCAAAATAGTATTCAATTGAGTTATGAGTAAAGATCAAGCAACAGGATGGGTGAGAAAGGTAGTTCTGTATGCGGAAGATTTGAGTAAAGAATTTATGTTGGTATACTTATACAAAAATGGGCAGGATGATTGTGTTAAGAGAATTGTTTAGTGTTATAGTGGCAAGGACTGGGATAGAAGAATAAATGCATTAATAAAGAATAGGGAGCTGAAGAGATGGAGAACTAGTGTGGAGAGTAAAAAGAGTGTAAATATATATAGAAGTAAACAGAATATTGGGTGTAAGTTAATTTATAATAATATCAAGGAATAAGGCTCAAACAGATCTTTAGCAACAAGGGAATGTACACATAAATGGAAAAAATATGGGTGATTTAGTCTGAAAGTTGTGTAAGGAAAGTATAGAAAATATTAGACACCTGTTAATTGAATGTAAATGCCTGCAAGCAGAAAGGGTACAAATAATGATGTTGTGGAAGAATAAATATAAACAAAGTGATATATACAGAAGATGGGTTTTTGGCTTTTATGCTGGGTTTGGAGAAGATAAGGGGGATTTAGATATAAAGACCATAGAGTTGACAAAGATCATGTTGTGGAAATGGGATGGAGCAGGATAGGGAAGAATATGGGAAAAAACTGAAAATAAGAAACGGAAGGGGAATGTAAGAAGATTAACAGGTTTTTTGGGGTATTGTGGCCGAGAGATTCCTGATTTCAATAAAGGAGAAGCCCCTGAGCATCATATCACATCATGTCTTGAGCCCATCATTCCAGAGGATAATTAAACATATCTCAGATAACAAGAGATATTGTTTACAATTATTTAACCATAATATAATTTATTAATTCGACTTTTTAAAACATATTGAATAAATTTGCCTAAAAGCCTTGCTCACATTGGTATGTAGTTTTATGCTATACAGTATAGCTTTTATATATATTTAATAAGACTACTTATTTTAGGTTCATATCTCTACAAGAACTCAGTTTTATCAATCAGTTACAGAAGATGTTTATCAGCTTGAGAATGTGTTTTTACTGTATATAACATCAAACCTAGAGGATTATATTAAAATGTGTTTTTAGTTTAAATATCTTGATAACTTTAAGTTCAATATTGTGGAACAGCACAAACCTCACTGCACCACTATTGCATTTGAGAACAGACAAGTATTTCATCCTAGTCATATAGCTACTGTGACTAATTAATTGAGTTGTATATACTACACTTATTCTGCTTAATTTGGTTTATGGAAGTGAAACATTAAAGTGTCGCAAGAGCAGGAAAAAAATAATTTTAAAGATAGTTTTCAATATTCTGAAAATGGCAGTAGTGTAAAATTAGATAGTATATGTTTGGTTGCAACTCTCTCCATAGGGTAGTGCCTCCCATTGCAAACCATTTTAATCGAAAGATTCTAGAAAGTTTGTGCATCAAAATCTCTGTACATTGCTTACTCATTCAATATTTTCAGACCAGTTTCTAGCTTGTGGCCTTCATCAGTAAGAAGCCTTGGTCTAAGAGCACTGCAACTAGATCTTTGGATCTAATGCAATCCTCTAGCAGCCACCTTTTACTTTTCCCTAGTTATCTATAAAGCTATTGGCCCAACCAAACTCACTAATATTTTCAATCAAAGATCATTCATTTTTATAGTCATACAGATCTGAACTCAGTTCAATGTCTATCTATACATTTTGATATCTTTAATGTTTTTATAACCATAGTCAGCATCATCCTTTGAAAAGGTTTGATATTAAACCATTAAAAACATCATATGATCACCATTACTTATGCTTATACGAGGTGTTAGAACAATAGCAACTCTCTTTATACAGAAGTGACATTCATAGAATGATAACCATGTGATATTTTAGTGGTTTAGCACCAATCCTGGTTGGAGGGTGATAGTGACTATGATTATTACACAAACTCCAGATATCAAAATGTGTAGGTGTTGAACTGGGTTCAGATCTATATGACTATACAAATGAAGGAGCTTGGATTAAAAATGTTAGTGTGTTTTGATTTTGGGCTCATAGCTTATTAATTAAATAAATAAAATGGTGACTGCTGGAGGTTAAATTAGATCTAGTTACAATGATTTCATTTAATAAGCTTGTACTGCAAATGTTTTTTATAATAGGCATCCTAATAGCTCTTAACAAGCTTTTCTGAATATCCCTATCCCCAGACCAGTTTCTAGCTGCTGGCTGTCATCACTGAGGTACTAGGATATTCAGACCTTAGATCTAAATACACTAACTCCAGCCCAGCATTTATCTAATAATTAACTATTAAGTTGAAAGTCTGAAAATTTCAGACATCTATATGTCTTCAAACCCAGGCATTTAACTTAAATAGCCACATGCAACTGAACTAAATCCAGATATACCATATATTAATAGCTTTAGTAATATAACATCACCAAAGCCTCAAGAGAAAATTTATAATTGCAAGGAAATCAAGTCATACATCACATGACTTAATTTAATATAAAGCCATATAGATATCTGAAATTTTCAGATTTTCTACCTAATAGTTAACTATTAGCTAAATGCTGGGCTAGAGTTGGTATTTTTAGATCTAATGTCTGCATATATTAATGCCTCACTAATGACATCCAACATCTAGAAACTAGTCTGGAGATAGGGAAATTCAGAAAAGCTGTTAAGAGCTATTAGGATGCTCATTATATAATATATATTGATTTATTTGTACTCATGGATTTGGATATGAAATCGTTGCAAAACTTTTCTTTGATTGTTTTTATGGTGGCTGAGGATTTAAAAATTGATCTTTGTTTTTTTTCTTTAACTTGATTTTTTTTTTTTTTTTGGCATTACAAATGGCCACATTCATTAAGCAAATGGCTTTATTGCTTGGGAGTTTATACGAAGTTCAAGCACCAAGTGGCTAATAAGGGTCTGATATCTTTCTAACATTTTCAAAGTTCGATTTAAATTGAACTATTTTACAGATATATCTTATATGGTTATTGTATATTATTGTAATCGTGGACGATAGTTGAAACATTTAGCATCGTTAATTGAAACATATTATCTTATAACTTAAATCTGATCTGTGAATGCAGTAAACAAGAAGATTTTTAATAAATGTATTTTAGTTCTTTCTTATGGATATGAGACTTGGACGCTTAATAGATGAGCAATAGAGAGTCTTCAGACCACTCAAGACAGTATGGAGAGATGTTTAGGTGTAACAAGAAGAGATTGAAAACACAATACACAGATATGAGAACAAATAGCTGTTACTGACATTGTTAAAAGAATTAAAAGACTGGAGTGAAGTTGGGCTGGACACATCTCTTGAAGAGATGACAATAGATGAATAGTTGAAATTTTAAACTGGATTCCAAGCGATTGTAAAAGACCCAGAAAGAGATCACATGTGAGATGGATGGATGCAATAAGAAAGAGGGGCGATGTGGAGAAAAGAGGCTAGAGATTTGGAGAATGTGGACTGAACTTGGAGAGACCTTCATCCTACAGTGTGGACTGGCAATGGTTGTTGATGATGATGATATTAATGAAGCAACTTTCAAACTATTGCCAATGTGTATTGTTCAATTACCATGCCTGATTTCTTTGCACAATAATTATATTGCCTTCATTATCACTGGTAAATCAGTATTTAAGCCAATAAACATCACCATGATCATCACTTCTTATGCTTGTGTATAACTGTTTTAAAACAGGCAAAACTCTCCATATAGTAGTGCCACCTTGTGCTAACCAGAGTAATCAATGGATGCCAGAAGGCTTTGGTATAAAATCCCTATCTAGTGCCTACTCATCCAATATCCCCAGACTAGTTTCTGGCTTGTGGCCTTCGTCAGTGAGTAGCCTTTGATCTGAGAGCACTGCAACTAGATCTTAGGATCTAATGCAACCCTCCAGCAGCCACCTTTTATCTCCACTTAACTACAAAACTATGAGTCTTAAACTGAAAACACCTTAATGTTTTCAATTCAAGCCCATTAGCTTATATAGTCATATGGGTCTGAATTCAGTTCAGCACCCATACATTTTGGTGTCTTTGGTCCTTTAATAACCATAGCCTCCACTATCCTATTAGGCAGGCTTAGTTTTAAGCCAATAAACATCACTTCTTATGCTTGTGTATAACTATTTTAAAACAGGCAAAATTCACTATATGTATAGCCACATGCACAGCAAGCTAGAGTAATCAATGGATCCGAAAAGTTCAATTATTTAGACACAATACAGTCAACATGCCCTCACATGATACTGTAGTAAAATAGACACCCCAGCATTACGATAAAGCATGTAACACAAGCAACTATGGCAGCCAATGAAGGCATTTTTCTATGCTTTTAGCATAGAAAAAAGCCACAGCGGTAGCCGGCAGCCAAATAAACAGAGTCTTTCTGTGTTTTATCATAGAAAGAAAGCTATCTGCTTGGTTGCAGCTATAGGAATGGCGTATTTCTAGAAATTTAGCAAGAAATAGCATCCCCAAGTGGCTGACACAATAGAACAAAACACTACTATAAAGTCTTTAAAGACGACTGCTGATCAATTGTAATAAAGTTTTTAGTAATAATGTAAAAAATTGATTTACTAAAAAATCAAATTTATACGCCTTTTATTTATAAATCTTTTATGGAATGAAAATATTAAATTGTAAGGAAATAAAGAGTTTATTATTTAATGAATTTATTGGGCTTGCGTATTATTAGGAATCTCGTAGCAATTAACATCGCAAGCGATTGTCATGTTATCAAGATATTGAATAGGTTTTGCTCATATTGAAAATTCTCTTCTTCTACATAATTTTTTAGCCTATACATTTGTATACCATGTAATGATTTTCAAAAATGATACAAAAAGTTAAAGGTGAAAATGATTTTTAATAACATTCTATAAAAATTACAAATAGGGTAACAATTCAAAGAATTTGAGCAGTTAATCTTGAGCTTTTAATCTCTAATAATCAAATTACAGTATTATTGAAGTGTAATATAAAAATTAAATTCATTTAAGCAGGGTTTTTTTTACATATTATATAAGTCAATGATTTAACTTTTCATGTAATTAAATTCATTAACAATAATGCTGTTTTTTTTTTTCATTTTTATGAAAATGTTAATCAAAACAATGTTTACAAATTTGAAATTTTTTTTTTAATGTATGAGTATATATAATTATTATATACACTATCTACAATCATTACATTTATTTATTATGTATAACGTCTACTTTCATCATATATAATTATTACAAATATACTTTAAAATTACAATTCTACTTCATATTTCTAATGAATAAACAAACACATTGCAACAACCTATAACACACATTTTTGCACTGTCTTGATTCTGATATTTTTATTTATTTATTTGAAATATGAGAAGTAAATTAGTAGTTTTAGAATACAGTACTGTACTGTATATCTAAAATATTACGCATGCGTAGGGTAAAGGAAATGGGATTAATAATACCATGCGTTTGTATTTAATACAAAGAGATATATATTGATCTTTAATGAAATTTAAAGCTTATATGTGGGCTAAAAATAATACAGTAACTTCTAGCCTAATATTTTTTTTTTAAATAATCGTTAATATTTATATTAATAATGATTGTCATTAAGTACTCGTAAGAATCGCAGCACTTGTAAATTGAATATTGATTATTATATATATCAGCTAATAATCATATATGAATATTTTATATACGATATATAATGATTTGTTATTTAGAAGAAAAAAATTCTTTAAATTGTAATACAGTTGTTGGTTTTAAATTTAATTGTGATTTGCAATTACAGTACATTTTTACAATAGAAATATTTTTCTATTACTAATAAGTTTTTTTTTTTCTATAATTAATAATTAAATCTGAAAATAAACACTACTGTATTTAACTAAAACATACAGGAATTAATATAAATTTAATTATATTTTAAAATGTATACAATATTTAATTTTTTTAAAAAAAAGTTTACCAAATATTAATTATTGAAAGACAAATTATTCTTTTAAAAAATTGCCACTAGATGTCACTACTACAACTAACTAAAGCTTTTCATTTAGTACAAATTAGAATGTACCTTTCCCTTATTTTTACTCCTTTATGATTATATCTGATTTTTTTTATTTATTAAGATGGCTATTAATTTTAAATCAAATTATAATCTTTTTAAATATTCATTTATTGTTTATATAAACTAATGATTCACCATTTTCAGCAACTTCTTATTTTTAAAAAAGATTGCGAAATGATAGTTGAAATATTGAATCCATTTTTTTTCCAAATCCAATTCAGTTATAATTCTGCTATAACTAATAATTAATCTATATTGAAAATATAGTCAAAAATGAATTTAAATATTCTTTTGTTATTAGAAAACTTTAAAATAATAACAATTTTTTTAAAAGAAAACCAGGGAGATGGGAGGGGGAT
The DNA here is from genome assembly GCA_028023455.1 of Epiperipatus broadwayi. Classification (NCBI taxonomy): domain Eukaryota; kingdom Metazoa; phylum Onychophora; class Udeonychophora; order Euonychophora; family Peripatidae; genus Epiperipatus; species Epiperipatus broadwayi. The sequence goes on along the minus strand of JAQFVV010000072.1, from coordinate 5,924,151 downwards.
AGCAAGTGCGACAAGACGAGGGAAGAATAAGACGATTCTTCTAAGATTGTGTAGACTTGCATATAAACAGATTTTTAAAAATATATGTAATAAAGCAAATTTGATTTAATATGGATCTATCACGATTATGATTCATATAGAATACTTGGAAAAGGATCTTCCCCCCTTCTTCCCCCTCCCCCTCCACGTTAGATGCAATTGCAGTAGTTTAGGAAAAGTTAAATGCCAATGGAGCAAGTTTCATAAAAAAAATTTGGTCACGAAAACTTGCCCTTTCTTTGAAAAATATTGACTTATTACTCAATCGCTTTAGTTAGTTCTAAAGTGGAGCAGCGTAGACTTAAAAAAATCGTAATACAACGATTCTTTGAAAATAATTATTATGTAATACAGTAGATAGCGCTTTACCAAAGCACTTTCTAATGAAGTACAACTGTTTCACTAGGTCTTCAAAAGAATATATCGGGAAATAATTTATATTGTTAATATTTTAAGTTTGCTTTTTTATAAATGATTATTATATCAGTTTTAATTTTAAATAATTGTTAATGTTAGATAAATTTGTTTATCCTGTTATTAATGACTATTTTTGTTATTATTTATTGAAAGCATATTCAAATCTGTCCACATAGTCATCATATTAATGAATTGTGGTTATAAGTGCAACTATCCACATAATGAGGAAAGATGGATATATAGATGACGAAGCATTGTCTGCGTTTTTCTGTTCAGAACTGCTGTGGGCACTGGCGTTAGGATCTTTCGCAGGTTTGCTGGCTTGTGGATTGGGATCAGATCCTTCTATTTTATTTTCAGATTCCTAAAAAAAAAAAAAAATCTGATAAAGTCTTTACATATGCAAAGTAGCACATTCCATTCATTCATCTATATATATAAATAATCAGAATAAATACATTTCTAAGCTCTGAACAATAGCTATATTTATGCGGTGCCCTGTTGTATCAAAATAATCTGCAATATAGACAAAATGAATCCACATTTGCTTGCAGTTCACCATCTTATATGAATAGTAAATTTAAATTGCAGGCCAGAAAGTGCAACACTCAATTAATAATAACTCACACACATATATTGTACCGTTTATTTATATATACGATACAAATTGCTATTTAATATCGTATATCATTTAAATAAAAAAGAAGGAACCCGATCATTAATTTTTTTTTGTAATATAATGTTTTAAGAAAAACGTACAGTGAAAGTTTAATTTTTTTTTATATAATTTAATTAAAATGAATTCGATATTGGAAAGTGCATACCGAATAATTGATTCAAATAGTGAAAGGAAATTTCAAATTTAAAGATTGCTATCAGAAATGACTTTCTAATGGTAATTAAAGATAGGAGGAATTCATAAAGAGAAAAGAGACTTCTTAGTAAAAAAAATGAGAAATAGTGTAGAAGTTTATAAAATAGAACAAAAGGTAAAAGAAAGATGCGCAGAACTTCTAAAAAGAATCTGGGGATATAAAAGGAACTGACAGGTTGGAAAAGGGTTTTTGTCTGTTTTTTCCAGAGAGTGTTGAGCAATTTGAGGTGCCTCATATTTTTTTTTAATAAAAAAATAATAAAATGTGTCCACTTAGATATGAACTGAAACCACTCTCAATGAGTGAGTAGAACTCTATCGTTTGCCGACACTTTCTCTCGGAAAAGTCACCCAAGTTGTCACCTGGCTCTACCTAAATACCGATCGGAGACTTGGAAGGAAAAAAACAATAAAAAAACTACTACAGACTACATGTTGAAAGATTGGATATTGGATGATCAATTACCTACTTAAATTTCAAACTTACCGGTAGGTTAATGATCATAACTTTTATATAAAGCTTTATGAACTGAGATTTGAATGAAATGTTTATCCCATAATTTTTTGATCTAAAGATTTGCGATCTGAGTAATGAATGAAACTCTTACCACAGAAAAATAAGAGACACAAACTAGCTATTACTTCAAGAAGAAATATTTGAATCAAATTATTAAATTCGTTATGCATAATCCTTTCCAATATTATAATTTTTTTATCATAAATATTAAATGTTTGATGGGCTAGAATAAATCTTTATTATTAATATAACTTTCATTGTACGTATATAAAATTAATAATGTTATTATATTTAAGTTTTAGATTTGATTATTTAGATTCAAATTAGTTTATTAATTACCTTTGCTAAGTAGATTTATTTTCTTATTTAAGTCAAAGGGAAATATCTTCTATTACTTAATGGGAATTTTAATCACGATCGTACAATTACTACTTTACGAGTTACGATATGTTTGACGCAGAATCAGTGAGTCTAATGACTCTGGCACCCTCATTTAAAAATTAAAAACTTATTCATCTCGCAATTGTACTCGTAACAATTCTAGGCTGAGTTGATCAGGAAATATAGTTATGTTTCTTTGAAATAAAAAAATGAAACTTTTTTCTTTTCCATAACTTGATCAACTCTCACACTTTATTGCATATAGAGGCCTAGCAAGATGTGAAAAACGTTACAATATATATATATATATGTTCGTGTGTGTGTAATAAACAAAGCCTAAAATTCATAAAGACTTAATAATATGATATTAATATCATTTATGCTCTTTATTATCTTTTATAATGCTTTTTACAACCCCTTATTGACAGTTTCAATTGCACCAGCAATCTTCTTCAGAACTATAACAAACACTATACAAATACATGAATACAAATATACATAAACATATAATTTTACATTATATATATATATATTCTATCTTATAATTATTATTTATATATATCCACATATATCTTCATATACCTCTCTATATAATTATTACCTTTTTATATATTATACATTTTAGCATTTTTTATATTTTATATTTATCAATCAATACTTCCTATAATCATATATATATATTATTTTTATTTCATTCATTTTATATTTTATTCTTATTAATTTTTTTTAAATATTTAAATCTAACATTATATATTCATATTTTTATATTTTACATTATTATTATTCATTATATTAACATTGAATACGTATAATTTTTTTTAACCTATAATATTTTTTGATAACCTATAATATTTTTAACATAGTGTAGGTATAAAAACTATGTTAAAAAATAATACTATAGGTTAAAGAAAATTATACATATTCAATGTATATAATGAATAATAATAATAATAATGTAAAATATAAAAAAATGAATATATAATGTTAGAATTAAATATTTAAAAAATAAATGAAATAAAAATAATATATGTATGATTATAGGAAATGTTGATTAATAAATATAGAATATAAAAAATGTTAAAATGTATAGTAAATAAAAAGATAATAATTATATAGAGATGTATATAAGATATATGTGGGCATATAAATAATGATTACAAGATAGAATATATATATAATGTAAAATTATATGTTCATGTATATTTGTATTTATATAATTGTATTGTGTTTGTTATCATTCTGAAGAAGATTGCTTGGGTAATCAAAACTGTCAATAGTGGGTTATAAAAAGCATTGTAAAAGATAATAAAAAACATAAATGACATTAATATTACATGGATTTGAGAATTCAATAAGAAAAATAAAATTATTACTAATATTAATGGAAAAATTAGGATTCCATTACTGGTCACAATGATCAAATGAAGGGCAGAATTATATAAATGGTATATACTTTGATGCTATAAAGTAATCATTAAAGTTTAGAATATAATGTTAAATATTGAATTTCTCAAATAAATTGTAACTGAAATACATAATTATTATATACCTGAATGTTCCATCATCAGATTTGCAATTGGATGTATGGTTGAAGAGTTGGAGTTTGGAGTGGATTGAAGCCTTTCTATTAAAGTATGAAGATTGGCTATCTTAATATATATCTGAGCACTTATTGCATATTTGTATGGAGATGATAGTCTGGACCAACTGATGATTGCTGGTTTAGTATAAAATATATATATATTGGTGATTATTTATCTTTTCGACATATACGTGTTCAAGTGTATCAGTGATATGAGATAGAGTAGTGAGTGATGAGTCATGTAAAAGTCTGTGCTCATCTACCCTATAAATTATCAAATAAATTATGTTTAGAGGAATCAAGCAAAAATAAGTAATACTGCTGGTGATCCTATAGTATTGCTTGATCAGTGTAGCCTAATTATGTCAAATTGCCTTCAGCATGAGATTTTAACACATGCATGTGCATAAGTCATTAGAATCTGAGAAAGAGATAGGGTTCATAAAAAGTTCAAATACCAGAAGTAACAGAACTGGGCCATGACCCTTAAACTGCAGATTCTATCATTGCATCATCAGATTAACTCTTGAAATGATCAAAGTAGGATAATTTTAGCCCAATCATTTGCACTTCAAACATGACATTAGATCTTATCTAATCAAACATTTTCTGCCCATGAAACTGTCAAAACTATTCACTACCACCACAATTCAAAACATTAATACACTTTTTTTCAGTATCACTCTTTCACATCCATACAAAGTCACTAAAAACACGAGCATTTGAACAATTCTACTCTTCACTTTTAGAGACATGTCTTCATGCAATCAAAATTTTTTCCCTGATTTTTTTGTTCCAATTAAATAATAATTCAAGGAAGCAAAAACTGCCAACTACTTCTAGACCTTCATAATCACCATTATTGAAGTTATCTAATAAATATTATGTTTGTTTTCTTTGAGTTTAATCATATTTTCCTATATTTCTTTATGTTTTCTTGACTTTCAACATAAGTATGGAGTAATGTAACAATATAATATGCCGCCTAGGAGATCTTAAGGCATTCAAGCACTGGAAATGATAGGTCATCAAAATATAATATTTTTTCTATCATTCTGAATCCATGTTCATCTTCATCTGATCTGACTTGTTTCTTATTCACATTCAGGGCACAAGGTGAATAGCTATGATAAAGTTATGTCTTCATCTTATCTGTCTTTTTATTAAATAAGATATAAGTAATAGAATAACCATATATAATCTTGTCTAATTCTTTTTCCATTGTGAGCTGTTCAGTTACTTCAAAGCTTATTTCAAATTCAAAATATTAAAATTTCTCATAAGAATAATGAAACCTTTTGTAAACAATATATATAAAAGAATGACCAGATGCAGTAATATCTAACTCTTTTGCTGATGTGAACCATTCAGTTTCCTCAAAGCTCATTTTAACTGCAGTATGTCAAAAAATTTTCATAAGAACAATGAAAGATTCTGTAAATCTATTTTCCTAAGAAAAATTCATAATTTGGTGTAATCAATCTGAATCAAAGAATTCATTGGAAGCAACAAAATGGTTAACATCTGTTTAGTATTACAAGCCTTCTTTTATCTAGTGTATTTAGCAACATAAATCTTTAGTTTTTTTGACCATTCCCATAACTAGGATGCACATCTGGAAAGGTCTTGTCAATTTGAGGTTTAGTCTATTAGATTTGATTCAGATGCCACAGTCATCCTACAGAGATGGCGTGAAATACAGTGGTGAGTCACATCATAACAAAAACTATAATTAAATATTAACAGTGTAGGGGAAATATATTAAGAAATTATTAATGGAGTTGAAATTGATCTATTTTGGAGAGATATAAAAGACAAAGTATAATCATACTGTAAAGAAAATTTTGGTCATATTATTACTTATTTATCCAGATTAGATTTTTATAGATTAACAACATTAAAATAGAGAGATTAAAATCAATTGAGAAAAAAAAATGAGAACACTGTTTCTCTAGTATTTCCCAATATTACAAATCCACAAATCGCATCAAGCTTAAAGATCACATTGAATGTACACAGTACATTCAAAGACTACGAGGATAGTCAAAATCGCTCCTAAGTGGTTAAAATTTTAAAATTATATCTGATTACTGTATTTATAAATATTCAATTATATACACATGTATAGCGTTTAAAATAATCAGTTTTAAAAAAAATTAAAATAAAGAACTAAAATTAAATAAAAATTTATTTAATGTGTCAAATATTGGAACCTTATCGAGATGTTTCCATTTTTACAATCACATGTCTAATTACTGTAAAGCAACTTCACCCAGTACTACAATAAACATAATTAATAGCTGATGTTGAGGTAAATGAAAGATATACTGACAAATAGAAAAAAAAAACTTGCAAACGTTATATAACTCCTTGGAAGCTTCAATTGCTTCTTGTTCGGTTAAATAAACGTTATTAATAATATATATATATATAAATGAATAAACATAAAAACTTATTACAATATTTTACTAGTCAAGCGTTGGTGGCTGACTGGTTAGCACAGCTGCCTTACAAGCAGTTATCCCGGAGTTACCAGGAAAATAATATGAAATTTTGTATAGTCAAGACAATTTAAACAATTGTATAAAGGTAGTTAAAGGTCCAGTATATTTAGGGGTGGGTTTATAGTAAGTATTGTTGAATTATTAGAAACTTTAGAATTATAATTAAAAATATTATTTTGTAGATTGTCTTATCAATCTGAAAAATAAAAGGATTGAAATAAGTTTCAAAGTTTATTCATTTTTATAAATATATATTTTACTAATTATGGTTATTGTAATATAATGTAAATAATGTCAATTGGGTAGAGTTGCTGTAGGTAGTTGGTCATGGAGAGTACAAAAAGTTTAAATCTTTATAGAAGTAAACAGAATATTGGGTGTGAGTTAATTTATGATAATAGCAAGGAAAGTAGTTTACTGTTTAAGACTAGAATGGGATCTTTAGCAACAAGGGATTATACACACAAATGGAAAAATATTGGTGATTTAGTATGCAAATTGTGTAAGGAAGGCATAGAAAATATTAGCCATCTGTTAATTGAATGTAAATGTCTGAAAGCAGAAAGGGTATAAATAATGAAGTTGTGAAAGAATAAATATGAACAAGGTGATTATACAGAAAATGACTTATTTTTATGCTGGGTTTTGAAGAAGATAAGGGGGTTTTAGATATAAAGGCCATGGAGTTGACAAAGATTATGTTGTGGAAATGGGATAAAGCAGGATAAAGAAGAATATGGGAAAAGTTGAGGTGGGGAATGGAAAGGGAAATCAATGTGGCTAACAGGTTTCTCTGGGCATAGTTTCGGAGAGATTCCTGATTCCATATAAGGAGAAAGTCACAGTGCATCACATCATGCTATTGTAAAAGAGGAAACATCTTGATAAGTTTCCATATGGAATAAAAGCCTGGTTTGATGTATTAAGTATCTTTTTATTTATTTTTGTTGACTATGTCAATTCTGTTTAAGATTGATTTTATAAAAAAGACAACACTACAAAAAAAAATTTTATGATTGAAATTTAACCATATGAAGTATATGTACATTATATGTATATAATTTTATTGTAATTATTATTTTGTTACTGATAATGGGTTACCTTAAATTTTTTGTAATTTTATTGAAGCTAATTAATATACAATGTATATTTAGGAACAGCCATTCACAAATTAATACTTCCATTCTACCCCCCCCTCCTGAAAAAACGATTTAAAAAATACTATATCAGAGATAAGTTTTGTAATTTAGAATATGCTTCCAGTTTTCGGTTTATTTGATGTTTGGGTGCTATATTTTAACTTATATAGAAAACTTTTATTTCTGAAATACTTCCAACACCTTGTTCAATCTTTAGCCCTTCAAGGTATTCCAATCTCGACTGTGTCTTCCGAACTAAAATAAATGACCTTGCATTTCTTTAGAATGTCCTTGAGATAATCCTTATGATATCGATAGGTTCTACCTCTTTCCTAAAAACGTGGTCATATTCACCATAAAACACTTTTTTAGGAAATCTTGTTCATTAATTTTACATGACCAATCCAATGAAGACGTGATTTTATATTAACAAATGGACATCCTCAAAACTGAATTATATTGTGATTGGACTTATTATCTTATCATTATATTTTAAAAATTATACTGAACTTTCTTATTGAAATCTCATATCCATACAATAAAATAGGTTAAATAATAGCTCTCTATATAGATAATTTAGTTGCAATAGTCATTTCTCTGTAATAAAACATCCAAACTTTTGACTTGTTAATTCAATAGTGGCACATTGGACTCCATGTTACATCAACATCTAAGTTAGCATATCTACTTATAAAACTATCAAGGTATTTAAATTGCCAAATACCTCACATTTCCCACATGAAGTAATAACACTTCCTCTCATTCCCTGTTTAGAAGCTATAAATTATACTAATTAATATTACCTGAAAAAAGAGGATAGAAACCAGGTTCTACCTTGTATGAGAATGGTGTAGTAAAACTACAGAAATATTATCCATTAAGTGGATAATCTCTAGTCTAATGAATGACTAATAAAAATTATTAATATATTTCCATTAAGTGATTTATGTGAAAGTTGTGAGGGCAGCAAATTTGGCACTTATCAATTAAATTGGAGTAATTGGCTATCTATATTTATACTAAACAATGATAAAGATATGTATAAGAGATTGTGATCTGGGCCAACTTATGAGTGCTGGTTCAGCACAAAATATGCATCTTGGGAATCATACATCTTTTTTACATTTCTTTAGTTACATATTTATGACAATAAACATCACATGACCACCACCTCTTATGCTTGTGTATAACTGTTGTTAAAACAGGCAAAACTCACTATATGTATTGCCACACACAGTAAGCTAGAATAATCAATGGATGCCAGAAGGCTTGTGCATAAAATCCCCATCTAGTGCCTACTCATCCAATATCCCCAGACTAGTTTCTGGCTTGTGGCCTTCATCAGTGAGGAGCCTTGTATCTGAGAGCACTGCACCTAGATCTTAGGATCTAATGCCACCCTCCAGAAACCACCTTTTATCTCCATTTAACTACAAAACTAAGATCTAGGTGCAATGCTCTCAGATCCAAGGTTCCTCACTGATGAAGAGCACAAGCCAGAAACTAGTCTGGGGATATTGGATGAGTATGCACTAGATAGGGATTTTATGCACAAGCCTTCTCACATCTATTGATTACTCTAGCTTGCTATCTGTGGCAATATGTATAGTGAGTTTTGCCTGTTTTAATATATTTATGAACATGTTAAAAGTGGATAGAAACCAGTCCCTATCTTGCACGAGAGTGGTAAGGTAAAAATTACACTAGAGAAATATTATTCATCAACTGGATACCTAGTCTAATAAATGATTAGTACCAACTGTAAATAAATTATTTATAATCATATAAAATAATTAATCATACAATTTAAAATGTATTAAGAAGTAGAAATATCACACGAAAAAATATTACTAATTTGGGCAGTATTGCATAACAAAAAATGTTGAAAAATCCTGGTTAGTCTATACTGTATAATTTTTAAAATAATTTTACTTATATGGCATGACAGTTTTATACTCTTTCCAAGATTTTATGAATAAAAATAACTTCCTCTGTCTGAAGACCATTATATAGTTTTCCATGTTAATTGACATAATTTAATCAGTACTTCTATGATTTTTTTCCAGCTTTTTTTAAAATTTCAGACACAATATTACCAACTCCAATCATGTTATGTTTTATCAATAATTTTCTTTAATCTGATTGCATCTTTCATTATTCCAGTGTCTTGATTGATGACTTTGTGATATTGCTTTTTTGAATATTTTTTCACTTCTGTTTATTTTATTACTTCGGTTATCAACTGTTCTTTGGTATTTTTCAGCATAACTAATTGGTGACTTAATTTTCTGTTTGTTTCGGTGAACCTCTGAATGATCCTGTTTTTTTAACCTTGTTTCCATTTTCAAGGTCCTTTCAAAAGCTATTATATTATTATTGATTGTATTTTCTAGTTACTTTTTGAAATACACTTATCTTAAATGATCTTTATCTTTTTTAGTTTTGGTTTCTTTTTTTTTTTTTTTTTGCGACTACCATTTCATTTTTTGATATTTATTTTGGATTTTCTGTTGTTGTTTTTTTAAATTTTAAATTTTCCTCCAATTTCCCCACTACTTTTTTTTTTTTTGCTTTATTCACAAATTATTTGCCATATTATCAACTATGTTCACAACATCTCATTGATTTCTGGTGTATGTTCTGTAGATTATACCTAGAATGTTGGACAGGTTTAGAGGTTCATTTTCATTTGATGTTTATACGCGACTAATTTCCGCCCTGCTTTATACTTTGTTTTGTGGCCGAATTTTTTTGCTAATAAAACTGGTGTCTTTTATTGCTTGATCCCTAGGAGGTAATTAATTTGAAGTCCATCTGATGTTGTCTAAGAATATGTCTAGCATTTTTGTTGTTTCAAAATATATGGCAAGAAAAAGATTGTTGAATTTATAAAAATGTATTGAATTTTCTTCTACATTTCTCCTTCCAAGTCCACTACCACTAATAACATTTCTGTTTCTATTTCAACTTTGGTATGCCAAAAAGTATATCATGCCTGCAAGTTTTGTTCAATTCGGCCTGTACTTGATTTTAAAATCATTCACTTCCTTCTTCATTTGATTGAATTGTTAGAACATAGACTTATATTAAAGTAAGGTTGATTGAGTGTCCATGAAATCAATCAATCATTTGTAGAATAATATCAATGATATTCCTTGAAATATTTTCCTGATAAAGTTGCACCAATATTTTATTTTCATTGGATTGAATACAATTTGTTTTCTTGATCTAAGATTTCTGAGTCCAGTTTATCTTATTTCACTAATTCCTAAGGTGCTCATTTGTAAGATATCTGTTATCATCTTGACCATTTTCTTGTTCTTAGTCTGTTCATTTCAGGTTTTAGTAGTGACTTTCTTTATGCTTTTTTTAGATTATCCTTTCCAATATGAAAATGATATTTGCAACTAGATGTTCAAATGGTCTTAATATAGCCATGCAGTTCTAAATCACTTAGTCCCCTTCCCCTATTTTAATTTTAATAATCTTAACAAATGTTTTAATTTTAAGGGTCAAACATTTAGTGATATTTTTTGCCTTCATGTTTAAAGCATGGGTCAGCTTATTTAATGATGTGTTACCCCTCTCCATCATTTCCTGTTTTTATAATAGGTCTCATATTTAGCATATGTGAATTTTTTAAAATAAAAGATTCGTGGTTAATTTGTTGCTATTTTCCAGGGCATAAAATAAAATCATTATTTAAGTAGAAAAATTTGATTAAGAAAAAAATAAAACATACCGCTCACATCAGCCTCATTAATGTATAGTTATTTGATGAATGACATTTAAATTTTATTTTCAAATGTGCGCCCAGTAATCCCTGTACAATGTTGTTTTAATTAGTATGTGTTTTTCAATGTTTTTCAATAATACAATTTATAATTGTAAAACAAATCCAAATAACCATAATAAAATTTTAAAAAAAAATGACAAGTCAAATATGCTGTTGAAATTTTGTAAGAGCAATAATATGGAGGTATTGTGGCATTATACGACACAAATGACTTTACATGATCTGAAATGTGAATCTACGCAGTTTTGAAATGATTTTATATTGGAGAATTACATTTCTGCAGATGTTCTGTGGTATATTTAAACTGTATGGAGCATCAAGAGAAAGTTGATCTTTTGACGTTAGTCGAGGAGTTTGAAAATAGTTCCAATTTTTATAAGCTTTGTTTCCAATGCCAAATGAAAGTCTTGTGCTCATTTTCCTGAATGAAAGTCACGTTCATTTTCTTGTAGAGATTGTTGTTTGTTGCTACTGTAATATTCACAGTAAAAAAGCAGAACAGTATGCAGAAATTTCATTGTCGAGTTTTTTCAAAGTAGTGTGACACAATATCCACATATTGGTTGATATAATCATGGAAAAGCTCATCAGTAGGATATTATTTTCTATCATATCTTTTTCTGGTTGAAGTTAGATTGGTTATACTCATTTCTGCAATCTAGAAGAGTTTCAATGTATACTCATTAGAGAACAAAATCATTGTAGATTCAGCCATTTTTTAGATAATTGAAAATTTTCAAACATCCGCAGAATTTGATTAATGGTAGCTAATTGAGATAGCTAGCCTTTCAGTAGTAATACAATAAGTTGGAAGTGAGAAAACTGAAGTTATAATAAGTTTTATCCATCATCACTTGTCTAGAAGGCTGAATACCAGAAGTTTCAGAAAGAGTTTGATCTTCTGCTACATTATTTAAGGTGGTGAGTTTATTCTGATTTATATATTTATTCATAAATTGTAACAATGAATTACGTTAGAGTGATTTTTAAATTTATAATCAATAGATTTTTTTCTAGTACTAATCAAAAACTACATCTAGTTACCTTTGATTTGTCAGCACTATTCTGTGTTCCTTCAATTCCTGGTGTGCTGTCTGGCTTTGCTCCCTCATTTCCTGGGACATTGTCTGCATCTGTCCCAGTTTTAGTTGGAGGAGGTGCAGAAGATTCTTCTCCAGAAGGATTTTTACCTTCTTCTGAGGAAGGGGAGGGCTTTTCTCCCCCAGAATCAGCAGCATTTGTACTATCTGCAGCTGGGGTTCCAGCTCCTCCAGTGGCAGGAACATTTTCTTCTTCAGTGGTTACTCTCTCTTTTCCTGGGACTGCAGAAGAACCTTCAGGGGCACTTGATGTTCCTTCACTTTCTGAAGGAGCAGGTGAAGTTGTGTCTTCTTTGCTATCGCCTGGAAGCACACTCGATATTTCTTCAGATACAGGAGCAGTAGTCGTTACTTCATCATCAAGACGAACATCTGCAAGAAATAAAAATAAAATTTTATTAAACTCATGAGTAAATTGATAAATTTACCATTAAAACAAGCCAAAATATTTGGTATAGTCATGGAGATTGTAACATAATTAAAAGAATATTACAAACAATTATTTATAATCATTCACTCTAAAAATTAATAGTGGAATTTTGTTATATAGTATTATAATAAAATTAGAAGCTGTGAGGCACTGAAAAGAGAAGCTATAATAATTATTTTTATAAGTCTATAGAAAGTTAAACGGCTAAGCGCTTTCGAGGCGTATTGCCTCATATTCATAGCCATATTGATAAATGGCGCAGAATAGAACGTAAGTGATGATATGCAAACTAAATGCAAATTATTTACATAGCCCACCGTTTGGAAATATTAAAGTATGTGTCATGTCTGTTGATGGAATTATTATTACTAGTAATAAAGTATGCCTCTTTAATTTTTCGTTTGCTGTCGTTTTTCTCTAATCCCGTTTAACTTTTGTATAGACTTAAAAGAATAATTATTATAGCTTCTCTTTCCAGCGCCTCACACGCTTCTAATTTTATTATAATTATACTGAGAGAAGTAAAATTTAATATTTACATAGTATTAATAACAGATATAAACAACTACAAAGAAACTATATCATATAAATTCAGTATATTTTTGGAATCAGAAAAAAACTTTTCGCAATTAAGTTAGATATCCCAAAACAAAATATTTTGTGGCTCTAATTATTTTGGCCTTCATTTGATATGAATTTGCCAATTACATAAGCATGATAGCCATTCTCTTTACAAATTGTCTAAAAATTGGTAACGATATTGTTTTACTTGCCATCATATATATTAAACCATCAAACATCACATGATCACCATTCTTTATGTTTACACAAGCTATTTTTTTACAAAGGCAAAACTCTCCATACAGTAGCGCCACTCAGTGCAGGCCAGAGTAATCAATGGATGGAGGAAGGTTTGTGCATAAAATCCCTATAGGAATTTTATGTACCAACCTTTCTGCATCAATTGAACAAATATTCCTGCATCCATTGACTGCTCTGGCTTGCAGTGAGTGGCGCTACTGTATGGAGAGTTTTGCCTCTGTGAAGAACAATTACATATATGCTGGTCTATTGTTATCACATATGGCTTTATAATTGTTTAAACACTCTTGGTAATAATAAACAGATTAGTATAGAGCATAATATTTTGAGTGACATTTCCCTCCTCTCTTCCTTATGTGCTTCTGGTTTAATCAGTAACAATCTAGTATAACAGTTGAACCAATAACCTTTATATTAACGAATACCAAATTTCAGATGATACTATAATCAAATTTGGCAGAAGCATTCCTTAAATTAATTACTCACAGTTGTGAATCAGTTCAATTTCCAGCTGGACTGTCACTGGGCTAGCGACACCCGATGAAGGGAAAATAATATCATGTAAAACACCATGTTTTGTAAAGCACCATGTTTTAACCTAACCAATCTTTCAAAACCACTAAAATCACACAAACACCATTTCCTATGTTTACACTATTGTATGGAGAGCTACTGTTTAACCAATCTTTTATTAGCGACAGTTGAACGTATTTGAAAAAGTTACATTTAACTTTTTTTCTAAAAACATTTCACAGTTTAACTACCCTTGGTGCAATTAGAACTGCAAAGTTACTTCTATCATGATTTAACTTTCCTGTCGCTTTATCATATTTTTCCTTTCATCGTTCTACGCAAATTTAGTGCAAAGACATATTTGTTTAAAAGCTTAAGCGGATTAATTTTCATCTGAGTAAAAGTAAACAAAATTGACAAATAAATGAAATTGTTGTATTGAACTTGACACTTGGTGGAGCTGAATTCCATTCAGTATCCGTAGCATCAAATCTTATGATTATATATTCTTTACATCTATTTGTATTTATATCTTATTTAGATTATTTTCATCATGTAATTGAAATTTTTAAATGTTTTTAGAAAAATTCGAACTTTATTTATACTTTTCCAAATTCACTTAACACCTTTTTGGTTTGAGTGTATCTTTTATCTTTAACTCAATCCTATCACAACTATCCACTAGCCCAGGAATCAAACCAACCTCTCTATTTACATATACATTAGAAACATATACTTTCAAGTAATCCATATATCACATTACAATTTAACCTCATATACACATTACTTTTAGAGATACTCAAACTTAACTTCATAAATATGTATTTAAACATATTTCAAACTTCTGTTTCATCACACATTACTGAAACCCACAATCACAGACATGTAAAAAAGATAAATGATCCTCAAGATGTGTATTTCATGCTGAACCAGCACTCATCAGTTGGCCCAGATCACAATCTCTTACATATATTTTCAACATTTGTTCACTATATATATATTGTAACCTAGTGTTATTGACACTTGGTTTATTTGGCATTGTTTCCACAGGAAAACAATGCTATCCTTTTCTAGGAAATAAAAAAGTAAAATAATAATAATATTAAGTGATTAATAAAATATGCTATTTACTCACTTTATTGTGTTTTAAGCAAATAACTAATAAATTTGGTAATCCAATGTCATTTTGAAGGAGAGCATGAATAATTTAATTAAAATATTAACAATAAGAGCAATTTAATATAGTATAAAAGCACCTATCATAAACAGTAATTGATTTTGGATGGGTAGAGGGGGAGAGTAGATGAGTATCTTATCATAAAGCACAATAACTTCTGGTAATTTTTAAATTAATTTAGATAATAATGTATACAGAAATATACAACACTAATAAGCATTGTTAGTTAAAGATATTTATTATTTTTCATTATTTGTCAAATTACTTTGTAATTTGTTTAAATCATATGGAAAAATATATGACTGTAATAAGTTTTTTTTTCCTTTCTTTTGTTTATGTTATAATTAAATGATTATTTTTCTGTAAGAGGTCGCTAAAACAAGACCGCCAAATTTTGAAGAAAGTTTAGTCTGACATTAGTTTTACAAGGAGGAAGCAGTACTGAAATTCGGTAACAAATTTTTTATTATTTTTTTTATTGCAGAAATAAATATAAGTCAAGTAAATTTTTAATAATATCATGCGTTGCTAATCCTATTTGATAAGATATTCTGTTTTCTGTTGCCATCTACCTATTGAAAGCTTTTTATACGCAAAAATGTACTGTCTTATGCTAGAGTTCAAAATGACCGTATTAACTACAGCAATCACGGAAAGTGTCATTATGTTTAAAATAAGTAATATAAGTAATTTCCATGAAATAATCAATGATTTGTTAACTTTACCTTATTTAATTATCTTTTCGTGGTATAAAAGAAAATTTATAATTAAAAAGACATATTATAAAAGCCAAGGAAAGTTAACTAGAAAATTTCGCGCTCTTTCTAAAAGAAATTGTCTGCTTTTGAAAAACAATGTAAGTTCCCCACGTTAAAATATGTTTTATTCACTGAAAATTATCTAGAAATAATATTAATGATAAAGGATATTTACTTATGCACCTGTATATTTTTTAAAAAGAAAATATAAATTTTCTCAAGGCAAACATCAGAAAATTTGTATGTGTGCATTTTACGGAGAATTCATTATTAAAGAAAAATTACAATTCCTAGAGTAGGAATAAAAACTACAAACATTAGTGACTTAATTATAACCATAATATAATATGTTATATTATACATCAATTTGAGTCGGTAAAACTTTATATCCACGTAAGTCAGCTGCAGTCGTTATAATAATAGTATTTTGGAAAATTCGCGCATTATTTTATTCATAAGCCAGCTAGCTAAAAATGATACGTATCGCCAATAGTAAAAAGAAAAGAATTGTATATGTGATCGTCTATCGTCAAATATTCGTCATGTTAAAATATATATTGTTTTCTTGGATCCCAAAATTATATCAGTTAATTCAAGGAAGAGTTAACATCCAACGCTGCTATGTTTTCTTTGCCTAATTTATTAATTGCACCAGAATGGAGGCAACTTTTATATAAATGAAAGAATAAAATGTGTTTCTTATTTTAAATTTTGCTTCGTGAACTACGAATGGATCAAGTTCTTCATCTGGATAAATTGCCCAACGGAAAAACATTTTTCTAGTGAGATAATAAGCACTTGTTAAGTAATGATTTTTTTTACTAATTTGTAAAATTATGTGTATTTTTTTTTATATCAACAGGTGAAAGGCTGTATAGTCAAGTAATATTTAAATGACCTTGTAATCATAAAGGTATGTATTCATATAATTATTCTAGGTTAAATTTATATTCGACATGAAAAATTTTTTTTTTATAAAATGTGTTTACTTATGATATGCATTATGGGTATAAATTTATATGTTAGATGCGTAAAAGAAGAAAAATTTAGATACTTAATAGGTAAAATATCTAGTTAAAATTATCAGAAGTAATTAAAGAGAAGTGCTATACAGGATATTACTTATTTAAAGTTTGAAACAAATTTATACTATGTTAATTGAGGAACTTATTCCCAATTATTCTTTATTAACGCATTCACTTAATTTAGTTCAAGATACTAGACTACCAATTACTTGTTGAATGTTTCTTTGGCAAAGGTGAAAACTATTATGGTTTATTCTGTGTTATCCATTGATTTCAGACGTTGATCTAAGTATACCCCGGAACATAAATTTAGTGGAATTAGTGTATTTGCTTGTCTTGCCCCGATATAGCATCAGTTTATGATTAATATTCGCATTAGTAATAATTGTAATGTATCTATTTTGTGGGATGGAAAATGATCTCCCCAAAAGCTTTATTTTCCATGAGGGGAATAGATAAATCTAGAATTCGGGTATGTTTATAACCCAAGTGATCGCTTCTCAGAGTTAGGACGATCAGTAATTTATATCGTATTTAGTGTATTTCATTCGTTAAAATCCCAGGAGAGGATTATATTTGGTGTGTGTTCCTATTATGCCCAAGTAAGAGGCAAGGACCCACCAAACTATTTTAATGTAGTAGTTAACTCTACAGACCTTCGGTGTTATTCCATATTCCTCATGAGAAAATAGAAATAATTCCACCACGGAAGGTGTTGAATATTGTGTTTTGTTTAGAAAGTTATGGCAAGATAACGGGTATATTGGAGGTTAATTCCTCAAGATCCATTTAGTAAAAATAGCGTGCTAGTATCTATGATCAATGTCTGGATTGTGCGGCGGAATAGTGCTGATAATCCACACGTAAGTCAATGGAGAGAGTAAGTTTAAAATTGCGTGATTTAGAAATTTTTATTTGCCAATGGAGGGTTCAAATACTAGGTTTAATTCGGGTTAATGATTAAGTAGCACTCACAATATAACTTATACTGAGGAATACAATGTGTATAACAACTTCAGTTGTTATTAAGGTAAATATTAAAATAATAAATGTAACTTCTGATAAATAACCCATAAATTATAATAAGTTATCTAAATAAAAACTATCATTTAATTAAAGATATAATAATAAAAATCGTTTGTACGCCTTGCCTAGAATCAGATTATTTTTATTTTAAAACAAATAGTTAGTTAATAAAGTTAAGTAACCGTTCATATAAGATACACTAAACGGATGAGTTGATGTATCGATAATAATATTTATTTTGTTATATTCAATTTGCATAAATGTAAAAAGAAGATGAAGAAGTAGTTCGAATCCAGGTCTAAAAGTATAGACGAATTACTGTTAGTTATATTTTGTTTTATCCATATGGGATCGAATAAATTGTATATGTTTGTTTATTATGTTAATCATAAAGGATAGTTTTGTTAAACTGTAATAATAAATTATAATCTTGTTAAAATTTAATAATAAATTATAGTCTTGTTACAAGTTGTTTTGAGTCATTTTTCTTGTGTGCTAAATAAAAGTGTATTGGCATAATACTTGCAATACTTTCTTGAGTCCAAAGTCATTTATGAAATCTTAAATTTAATACACCAGATAGACAATTGTAAGCAGATCAGAATATTTCAGTATAGTTTAATAAGAATTATTTATGGAATTGAAAACTTCAGACCAAGATATTTTATTTTATATGTGTGTAAAACCACTTTATTCCCAAACTAGTAGGTTTTGGTTGCACATTATTTCGTACACATTTAAGTGAAGTGTCTAAGTAATAAATCTTAGTTAAATTATTGTGTTGTCATGGATGATGGAAGGACACAAAAGCACCCTTGTCTTTTCATCATTCCGACTGAGATTCTGGATTAAAAGGGGCTGTATTATTCAAAATGATGCGATGTTATTGAATATGGTTATCATCTCGTTAAATATTATAATAATTGATATGTGGATGAAGACATCTGGAATTTAAATAAGGTAAATGTTTCCTATAGCCGACCAGAATGTCAGTCATATGCGACAACACAATACTGCCGAGCATTTTATTAAATATAACAGAGAACCCTGAGATTAGTGTCATTATTATTATAAGTGCTCTTAAATTAAGGAGTGATTAATTATGATCAATATTACAAGCGTGGCATGGCTTAAGAGATTGAAACTTCTGATTGTATAATAATAAAATATTGAGATCATATTGGCAAATTAATGAATGTTTTATTTTAGTCAGTAATATTAACAATGACATGAAATCATCATCATCATTGTCGAACAGTGCAAGTACTTACAGCTCAGAGAATGTGTTTTGGATAGAGAAAGAATGTTAGTTTATTCTAAATTTTCTTTTTAAATTTATTTTATTAATGATAATTTTTTTTTATTCTATCTCTGTCTGAACTGCATATCGCTGTAGCTGAATTAATATAACTAACCAAACGAAGAGATATTAGATAAAAATATAGGGTTTGCTACCCGAATCATAGAAGGAAGCGATTGGGCTTTCCGAAGTGATTTAAATTTGAAGCCATTCGTTTACTAGGTTAGAATATATATATATATAGATAGATAGTAAGTTACTAAAATTTAATTGATGGGTTTCTAATTTTCTGCTTTATGACTTTTATACAAACCACTTTAAGGAAATATTAATACCATACTTTTTCAAATAAAAATTATTTCCCTCTATTCTTTAGGTGTTCTACCTAACCACAGACAGGCTATCATGGTAAACAAACTGGCAAATATGTTGCCCTTAGAAAAAATATAGACAGCAGAATGATATTTATAGATGACTGTATTTAATTTCCATCTTGAGTGGAATAGCCTCATTGGTTAGAGCATCATTTTAAATTAAGTAGTTACAAATCTAAAGACATTACCTGTTTAATTCCCATGCTGATGTTGCCACTGGTTAGGCTAGCAGCCTCTGAAGAAGAATAACTGAATTATTTATTGCTTGGGAGTTCATAAAAAGTTTAAGCACTGGAAATGACTAAGCTAAGCCCCAATCCACAGACTTTGGACCCCAGGGTCTGCCACTCTACAGCAATAATTTCAAGTAGATGATAAAAATTGGTTTAAGTTCAGTAAACTTATGTTCATTCTTTCTTCTTCCATTCTCTTCACTGGAGCATGCTCCATCATCCATCTTAATATTATAATCCATTTTTGATATTGATCATATATGATTTTCTTTCTACTTTTAACTACTCCTATACTCTTTTATAACTTTGTTATGTAATGCCTCCATATCTCATTCTAAAAATGAAATGAGTTATGAATATTTATTGACAGAGGGCACTATGATCAAACATGAAAATCTTCACTCTGAGCAGTCAGCTTATTGTAAGAATATTTGGCTGCTAAGCAGAGTGTTTCTAGATTAATTCTTGATCAAGAAAAAGTTAAAAATAATTATTGTCCAACTGTATGATGATCAAATGTTATGTAATAGCCCAAACAAGTTCTCATGCAATAAATAAGTAAAGATGTTTTTTCATCATCATCTGTGTATGGCTTATGCCGCTGAATCTTAATAAACATTATTATAAGAGTCTTTAATATCAGTCAGCCCACTCCCATCTAAAAAATTAACTATCATAAACATTTTAAAAGATTTTTTATCAAAGTAAAATAATTATGTATATTAAGATGGCAGCAATGAATGTCAAATCATAATGAAGAGCAGAAGAGGTTATATTTTTGAATATTTATCAGTCATCATTTTAAAGTTACGTGTTACTTTTTTCTTTCTAAATTTTCATGGTGTTATGGATATGTGTTAGTACTAAAGAGAGGTACTTGAGCCAACGGAGTATGATATAACTGATCAGCAATGCTGTCACACTCTGAACATATTATTCTGACATAACATCTATATTTAAGAGCCATATCATAAATTTCCCATACTGTTGGACTATTTCCATCATCTAACATTAATTATTAAATGTCACATGATCACCATTTCTTATGCTTGCTCATAACTGTTATTAAAACAGGCAAAACTCTCCATACAGTAGGCTCCTCACTGACGAAGGCCAAAAGCCAGAAACTAGTCTAGGGATATTGGATGAGTAGGTACTAGATAGGGATTTTATGCACAAGCCTTCTGGCATCTATTGATTACTCTGGCTTGCACTGAATGGCACTACTGTATGGAGAGTTTTGCCTGTTTTAATTATTGAATGTTTCTAAAAAAATTTAAACTTTATTTAAATTGTCCAAATACATTCAATTATTAATAATAGCACACAGGTTAGTATAACACAACATTTTGAATATTATAGTGAATTTCAGTTGGTTAGAGCATTACCTTATATTTATAAATAATTTTATTGAAAAACCATATGTAATAATGATACAATTGTAAATCAAAAATAATAGTTATCCATGTTAGTCAGGCAACCAAATGTTCTGATGTGGTTACTGGTGTTGTTAATCCAGCTTAATTAGGCTCCACATGTTGTCAAATAAAAATATGGATGAGATTATTCTGTCCTTATGGCGAAATTCCTTTAGCTTGGAAATGAATGTGTCTTCAAGCTTGGGATGAGGAAAGGTAAACTTGTTGTGACATCTGACCATCCAGATGGCATAAGTGAGAAAGGTTGAGAGTCTTGTGGTGACAATCCCTGGACAGGAAGCAGCATTTAATATTTAAGATTTTGTTCAGGGAAATGTGGCAGTGGTAAGTAATGAAAGTTCTGATTTTGTTATATGCTGGGCAATCATTTATCATATGATCAAAGGTTTCACCAGTTCTATGGCAGTTGTGACACATAGGATCTATATTCTTGAGGAATCTCATGTAGTGCAGGAACCAGTTTGTCTGGAGTGAATTCAGGTTCGATTTTTATGAGAAAGTTTAGGAACCTTGGCTCCAGCTTGAGATGCTTGAAAAACCTGGTGACCACCTGATTGTTACCACCGAGGTAAGGAATGGTAGAGTTGTGTGTGGGAAATAGCAGGCTATGAGCATCCCAAATGGAGATTTTTTGTCTGAATATTAGGGTAGAGTGGCCATTGTGAGCGAATTAGTTAGAGCATTCTCTTAAAAACTCAGTATTCAAAAATCCAAAGGTCTAAAGTTTGATACACATGCTAGTGCTATCTTTGGTTAGTTTTAGTTAGAACATTACTTTAAAATTGAATATGCTTCAATCTTGATTCTCACACTGGTACGCTGGGTACTGCTACTAATAAGGACAGTAATACATAAAGAAAAGAGAATTGTGTATATACTAACATGGGTGTTACTACTAAGAGTTGAATGTAATCAGAACATTTAAATAAAGTTTAAACATTTTGCTAAAGGCATTCAAAATTTAATATTACATTATGAAATAGTCTAACGTGATTACAATCAAAATGCTAACACAAACCTTCGGACAAACATTAAGATATTCTCTCCAAAAAAATTGATTACTTTCATCTTACACGATAATTGAAGTTTCAGTAATGTATTGCAAATTTTTTAAATCTTCAAGCATATAGCCAAAGGAATTTGTTTACTTTTTAAATTTTTTTAGTAAATATCCTTCTCAACTTTTTCCTTTTCTTCAAAAAATGAAACTTTTTTTTAATATTTGTCTGAATGTTTGTGATGACAACATTTTACTCATAGTTTTATTCCGCTATTTCCAACACTTGAATTGTTAAATGATTTTAGAAAAATTCAAACTTCATGCCTTTTCAAATATATTCAACTGTTTGTAATAACATATGATGATATATATAGCTCACAAATAAGCTCTTAATAAGCTCTTAATAAGCTTTGCAGAATATCCTCAACCCCAGAGTGGTTTCTACTACTAACATGCTCAGTGAGGTGCTAGGATATTCACTGAGGATGCCAATAGCAGAAACTGGTCTGGGGTTGGAGATATTCTGCAATGCTTGTTAAGAGCTTATGTTGTGAGCTCTATATATAACATATGTAATACAAGCTTGTTAAATTAGGTCATGCAACATCTGACTTGATTTTATTGTAATATTTAGTATAGAAGATAAGATCTCCTACTTGTCTTCAAGTTTTACTAGCCTGAACAAGGACAGTGGTAGCATAAGTATTGAATCAATGACTTTTCCATTTGTGAATGCTGATTAATGGGTTGCTCTAATCAACATGGACATTCTGCCAAAGGCAACAGTCATTAAACAATTCTACGAGTGGATTCTTCTGATTTCGGATTTTTATTCCAATGATTGAAACTGTTCATAGCTATCAAGTAATGAGTTGCAAGAATATTTTCAAATAGCTTGCAAGATTTGGACATAAACCACTAAAGATCACATGATCACCATCTCTTATGCTAGCACATAACTGTTGATTACTAAGGCTTGCACTAGATTGCACTACTATATGGAGTTTGATACTATTTGATAGTTTGATACTAATTGGAGTAATACAGTAGTAATATTATAATTTAAAGGAAAGGGCAAAGATAATAGAAAGTTAAATAATTATTGACTGATAGTGGTAACATCAGTTTTATATAAAGTTTTCTCATATGTGGTGGCTAGAAGAGTTGTAAAATGGATGGAAGGGAATAATGTGGGGGAAATGCAAGGAGGTTTTAGATTAGATAGATGTATAGGAGATAGTTTATTTGTAGTTACACAACTTATGGATATGAGTAGAAATTCAGGTAGACAGTTATATATGATTTTATAGATATATAGAGAAGGCATATGATAGAGTAAAATAAAAATAGATTATGGATAAGTTTAGCAAAATTGGGAATGGACAAAGCTTTAGTGGATATTATTAAGAAGTTATATGAAAATAATTACTATATATATCAATTAGGGAATATAGAATCAGTTAAAGTTAAAACTGGGGTGGGACTAAGGCAAGGATGCCCTATATCACCTATTTTGTTTTTGTTGTATTTGAGTAAAATAGAAAGTGCAATAGAAAGATTAGGAAGAGGAATAGAGATATCGTTAATAGGTAGTAAGGGAGTATATATTTTGTGGGGTTTTTTTTTTGCAGATGATATATTTTTGTGTGAAGAAAGAAGAGGAAATATGGAAGTTATGCTGAGGACATGTGCAAGGGTGGAAAAAGGGATGGGGATTAAATTTAGTGAAGAAAAATCAAATATAATGATGGTTAATTCTGGAGAAAGAGAAGATGTAGAATTTTTATTGGAAATATAAAGTTAAGTGTGGTGAATAGATATAGTTATTAGGGAATTATCTTAAGTAATCAGAAAAATTATTTGGATGAATGGGAGAAAAAATTGGATAAATGAAGCAAAGAAAAGAAAGGGATTGATAAAGAAATTAACAGTGTTTTCATATAACAAATATGATGTAGTTAGAATTATATAGAAGGGAGTTGCAGTAGCAGGATTACTATATGGTAATGATGTGTTATGTGTTAGTAAAGGTTTATTAGATTACTTAGAAAAGTACAAAGGAAAGTATGAAGACATACATTGGAAGCAGATGTATGGACAGGAAGGGTGACAATTCAAGGAGAAATGGATGGTCAAGTTTTTATATGAGAGATGCAAAAAGTAAAATGAAAATGTTTGGTAGATTGCAGTTTATGGATAATAAAAGAATAGCCAAAATAGTATTTAATTGGATTACAAGTAAAGGGCAGGCAACAAGATAGGTGAGAAAGGTATTGCAGTATGTAAAAGATTTGAATAAAGAATTTATATCAGTATATTTGTACAAAAGATGGGATGATTGTGTTAAGAGGATTGTTGAGTGTTATAGTGATAAGGAATAGAATAAAAAATAGATTTAGTAATAAAGAATAGGGAGTTAGAGAAATGGAGAACTAGTATGGGGAGTAAAAAGAGTTCAATATATATAGAAGTAAACAGAATATTAGGTGCGAGTTAATATATGATAATAATAAGGAAAGTAGTTTGTTGTTTAAGACTTGAATGGGATCTTTAGCAACAGGGGGTTATACACATAAATGGAAAAACATGGATGATTTAGTCTGCAAGTTATATAAGGAAGGCATAGAAAATATTAGGCATCTGTTAATTGAATGTAAATGCCTGAAAGTAGAAAGGATGCAAATAATAAAGTTGTGGAAGAATAAATATAAGAAAAGTGATTATACAGAAAGTGGGTTATTGGTTTTTATGCTGAGTTTGGGAAAAGATTAAGGGGGATTCAGATATAAAGGCCATAGAGTTGACAAAGATTATGTTGTGGAAACGGGATGGAGCAGAATATGGAAAAATTTAGAGTGGGGAATGAAAGGTGAAGTGGCTAACAGGTTTCTCTGGGTATAGTTGCTGAGAGATTCCTGACTCCATTTAAGGAGAAGTCACAGTACATCACATCACTATTTTAAAGATATTTTAATGTACTTTTGTTACAATAATGCTACTTTTCTGGCCTTTAAACTATAAAATATATTATTATAATTAATTTAATTTAATTTTGTAATAATTCACTTTCTCTTCATGAGATATTGAAGAAATAGTAATATATGAAAAAAGAATCAGTGTTTGTGTGGATGTTATAATGGAGAGAATTACAGTTATCTCAAGAGATTATCCTTATCACTGTTATTAAAAAGAAAAGGACTACAAAGTGTCATATTTGTAAGTTCACCACTTTAAAATTACGATTTGATCTACAAAAAGATTTATTTTAATTAAATACAACCCACTGGGTTATTTAACTTCATAAAACTTTCAGAATGCATCAGCTATAGATATAAAAAAACAGATTTGTCAAGCATTGGTGGTCGACAGGTCAGCACAGCTACTTTACAAGCAGTTGTTCCGGGTTAGTGGGTTCGCTTCCCGGCCGATGCTATGACACATGAAAAAAAAACAAAAAAACAAAACAAAACAGATTTTAAATATATTTCAGATATTGGAAAATAAATATTCATTGGAGGCCTTTGGGTTATATTTTTAATTGTCGTATTTAGGTTTTTTGACTTAGCTTTTTTTTTAAAAAAAAAATAATTTAGAGGAAAAAATGTTTCAAATTTAATATAAAACTATAAAAAGTTAATAATGGAGAATTGATTAAAATTTGAATAGTTAAAAAAATTTCTGATAAATAACCTTAGCATCAAAAAATTCTTGTTTTCTAACATATTTCATTAGCTATCCATAGTGGTCTGGTCAGCACAAGCAGTTGTCCCGGGTTTGCTTCCCGGCCGATGCTATGACATATGGGAAAAAAAATCAGGTTATTTAAAATACATCCCATGGATTATAAACAACCTATGATGAAGGTATACATGGCCCTCCTAGAGATTTTGATTTTGTCAAATGAAAAAAAAAATAATAATTTGAATCAAATGCTTATTTGGTATTTTAATTCTACGACTAATCAATAAACTTGATGTTGCTATTATTATCTGATGTTTTTACATCACTGTATAGAAATGTAACCTTCCACTGTTTTGATTCAACATACATGCTTTATGCATAAACAATGATTATGTATGATTAGAATGCAATTACTTCTGATCAGTTAGAGTTCTTCTGTAACTAACAGTAGACCTCTCCAACAATTTAATATACATATACTGAATTTATTATTTTAAAACAGGCAAAACTCACTATATGTATTGACACACGCAGCAAGCTAGAGTAATCAGTGGATTCCAGAAAGCTTGTGCATGAAATCCCCGTCTAGTGCTTTCTCATCCAATATCCCAGACTAGTTTCTGGCTTGCGGCCTTCGTCAGTGAGAAGCCTTGGATATGAGAGCACTGCACCTAGATCTTAGGATCTAATGCAAGCCTCCAGCAGCCACCTTTTATCTCCACAACTACAAAACTATGAGTCTTAAACTGAAAACAAGGCTCCTCACTGATGAAGCCCACAAGCCAGAAACTAGTCTGGGGATATTGGATGAGTAGGCACTAGATGGGGATTTTATGCACAAGCCTTCTGGCATCCATTGAGTACTCTAGCTCAGTGGTCTTCAACCTTTTCACACCTGCGGAGTGGTAAAAATAAGGATAAGGTTCCACAGACCAGCAAAAATAAGGATAAGATTTCGCAGACTGGCAGAAGTCTATAGATAAATTTTCTTAAAGATAAGCATAATTGTTATAACTGATCAAAACAACAATGTTAAATATATAAGATAAAGTTTTATATATATGGAGTTTATATAATAAAAAAACTTTTTTTAAAATTTTTTTAGAAAAGTAATAAAAAATTTAATTCTACCCCCCCCCCCCATAAACATCTGTGATAACTAGAAAAACAAATTAATTCATGAATGATTGATTAGATTTTGTTTTCGTTCTGTTTTCTTTTTTTTTTAATTGGGTAAAACTGAGATGAAAAAATAAATAAAGTTGGTATTTAAAAAAGTTTAACCCCTTTATTTTTATTAAAAATTTTCCCTCTAGCACGCGGACCTGCAGAAAAGTTCCGCGGCCTGGTGCCGGCCGCGGACCAAGGGTTGAAGAACACTGCTCTAGCTTGCTGTGTGTGGCAATATGTGTAGTGACTTTTGCCTGTTTTAACAACAGTTATACACAAGCATAAGAAGTGGTGGTCATGTGATATTTATTTTGTTTGTAGTCCTTTGATAATTTTTTTTTAATGTGGCCCTTGAATTAGTTAAGATTGGATAGCCTTGAATTAAATAAAATTTTGAATTAATATGCAATACAATTCACTTTAAATTATCTGCATAGTTTAAATCAATGGTCGGCAAACTTTTTAACATAAAAAAAATATTTGGTTTAAATCATATACCCCACATCCCACTATTTAAGAGGCATATAAAAAGAAGTATTTCCCCCCTGAAAAATATGTTTATAAAAAAAAAACAATTCTGAATAGTTGTGGATATATTTGAACATTTATTTTAGTAATAGATAATAGAATCTGTATATAGGATGAAAACAAATATTCTCTTAAAAATAAATAAAAACCAAAAAATTATTTTGACAGTTTGATTTATTCACAAATTTCTAATATTTAATTAGTGTTTAGATCATTATTTAATTTTCATGCGCATTTTTTGTATATAATTTTTATCAGAAAAGAATTACACATATACGCATGCGCTGTATTAGTTTCAATAACTCACCGATGTTATGTTGAGTATGAACAAATGATACTCTCAAACCAAGTCACAAGATAGAGATGTTGAAATGATAAGAGTTCATTTATATACAAGCCATGAGTATAAATTCAAGAAATGACATAGTAATACATATTTTTTCTCTTCTAGGTCATCAAAATATTTATTTACAAATTACAAGAGGAAATAAAAAATGTGTTTATCATGTTAAAAAAAACATGAGATTGGGATCAAATTGGCTTACGAGCCATAGTTTGCTGACCTCTGGTTTCTATCATATACATTTCCCTGTTACAAAAGTCAAAGCATACTAATTTTTGAAATTTTTCAAGTTTTGAACATCTTATGATCACCCTCTCTTATACTAGCACATAATTGTTATTAAACAAGGCAAAACTCTCCATACAGTAGTGCAACCCTGTGTCAAACAGAGTAATCAATGGATGCCAGAAGGCTTGTGCATAAAATCCCTATCTAGTGCTTACTCATCCATTATTCCCAGACTAATTTCTGGCTTGTGGCCTTCATCAGCGAGGAGCTTTGGATTTGAGAGCACTGCACCTAGATCTTAGGATCTAATGCAACCCTCCAGCAGCCATATGAACATCTTCATAATTGTTTCAAAGTATATGCCTAGAATTCATATTTTTTTAAAGCGCATGTCTGGAGTTTAAAATTTCAAAGTACAGTATATATCTAAAGGTTGGGCTTAATGAAACATTATCAAAATAGAATCCAGAGCTGACAAAAAAGATGCATTTTTTTTCCTTACGAATTTCTGTGAAATGTTCTATAAAATTGCATGTATTATTAAATACTAATTTTATTATTTTATAAATTTTTCTATGATAGCATATAATCTTACCATTTAATCAAAACATCCTTCTTTATATATTTGTTGCATAAATAACAGTTTCAGTAATTGATATTCCTATGTTTTTTATACATGTCTGTTTATTATTATCATTATTATTTAAAATTCAACATTGCAGCCCTCTTTCTACAACCTTTGTGCAGTAATCAATCTGTACATCTATTTTGATCAGACATAAAAAGGGTTTATTGTTTTCATTCTGAGAAGAGTTTATAGCTTTTATTTTTAATTTGATTCTCAGTTAAGAATAGCTAAATACCCACTTACTGACCCATATTCAATGCTAGCTCCAATTTTTCCGAATAAGTACTTTTTCATCCAGTATCACAGACTAACTCATTTTCATCATAACACCATCTTAATTATTATACCAGTTTTAATCTTTTATTAATCCAACATCAATTCTTTCTCTTTTCAAATTCCCACATACCAAAATAATATGTGGTGTGATGCACTGTGACTTCTCCTTAAACAGAGTCAGGAATCTCTCAGCAACTATGCCCAAAAAACCTGTTAGCCACTTTGCCTTCCCTTTCCATTCTCCACCCTAAGTTTTCCCATAATCTGCTCCATTCCATTTTCACAACATAATCTTTGTCAACTCTATGGTTTTTATATCTAAATTCCCCTTATCTTTTCCTTAACCCAGCATAAAAACTAATAACCCACTTTCTGTATAATCACTTTGTTCATATTTATTCTTCCATAACTTTATTACTTGTACTCTTTCTGCTTTCAAGCATTTACGTTGAGTCAACAGATGCCTAATATTTTCTATGCCTTCCTTACACAACTTGCAGACTAAATGACCCATATTTTTCCATTTATGTGCTTATTCCCTTGTTGCTAAAGATCCCATTCGAACCTTAAACAGTAAACTACTTTCCTTGCTATTATCATAAATTAACTTGCACCCAATGTTTCGTTTACTTCTATAATAAATATTAAACTCTTTTTACTCTCCATACTAGTTCTCCATATCTCCAACTCCCTATTCTTTATTAATGCATCTATTCTTTTATCCCATTTCTTACCACTATAACACTCAAAATCCTCCTAATCCAATCATCCCTCCTTTTGTACAAGGATACAGATATAAATTCTTTTTCCAAATCTTTTGCATGCCGCATTACCTTTCTCACCCATCTTGTTGCTTGCCCTTTACTCATAACCCAATTAAATACTATTTTGGTATTCTTTTATTATCCATAAACTGCACCTACCAAACATTTTCATTTTACTTTTTATATCTCTCATATAAAAACGTGATTATCCAATTTCTCCTTAAATTGCCTTCTTTGTTGTCCACACATCTGCATCTAATGCATGTCTTTTTACTTCCCTTTGTACTTTTTCTAAGTAATCTAATATGTGATGTGCTACACTGTGACTTCTCCTTAAACAGAGTCAGGAATCTCTCAGCAAGTAGGCCCAGAGAAACCTGTTAGCCACTTTACCTTCCCTTTCCATTCCTAAGTTTTCCATAATCTGTTCCATCCTATTTCCACAACATAATCTTTGTCAACTCTATGGTTTTTATATCTAAATTCCCTTTATCTTTTCCCAAACCCAGCATAAAAAACAATAACCCACTTTCTGTATAATCACTTGGTTCATGTATTTTCTTCCTTCCATAACTTCAATGTATTTGCTAGTGATGCCATCTAGTGGCAAAATATTCATTTTATTGTCCTATTAAAGGAAGAGTTTATTATTATTATAGTGTACAGCCCAAGAAATATTTAAAATAATAAAACAAATAATATATTCAAACTTTAGTTTTAGTTTGAATATACTTTTTTATTATTATACTTATTTATTATTAATCACTTATAGTAAAAAGTTTGAAATCAAAAAGTACATCTATGTTATAGTATTTAACGGACATTTTATTTATTTTCTTAATAGATAAAACCGTATCCAAATTCCATTTGCCGCCTTCAAAATGTCAGTGATTTTATTTAAATAATTAGTGAATGCAGCAAAGATTTTATTGATTAATATTGACAATCTCATTAACTGCAGTAGTTTGCTTGAACAATCGAATCATTTATTTATAAAACTAACATCATCTGTTTAAATATAATTGATTTGCCGTTTCAGTCAAATAAAAAAATCATTGAACAAATTGAGTCGCAAAACCATCACAGAAATCCTTTGATTTCAGAACTGTAATACGTCTGACTTAAGATCGGGAGGTTGCAGGTTCGATTCTGGAATTCGCAAGTCTGGCGCTCGGACTCTTTATGAACTCCCAAACAATAAATCGTACGCCTTTTTAAAAAAATATATAAATTCTATTGTCATCATTATCAATCATTATTGATCGACTGCAGAATGAAGATTTCTCCAAGTTTAATCCAGATTTTCGAAAATGAACTCTCTTTTCCACATCACATCAAACTTCCTTATTTCATTCATTTATCTAACATATGAACTCTTTCTAGGTCTTTTACAGTCTCTTGGAATCCAATTTACAACTTTAACGGTCCATCTATTATCGCCTCTTTCAGTAAAATGTTCAGTTCAGCTCCACTTCAGTGTCTTAAGTCTCTCATTGATATTATTAATATCCCTTTGTTCTCCTACTGAAGTATTTTATTTTCAGTCTCTTCTTGTTAGTCCCAATACAAAATGGCTTACAGAAGCAGGTTTTACGTTACTATAAATGTAATCTTTTATCACAGATATGACAATGGACAAAGATTACATATTCATTTTCTAATAATTTAAAGCTTGCTTCTCTAAACTAATTCTACAAACACTAATAACTAAATAATTAATGACTAATTTGTTATGTATTTGATAACAGTAATTATTTGCATATATTTAAAGATGTAAGAGCAACATTTATATCATATGACTTTCATAAGTTACTTCCAGGAGGAGTTCCCTTCATCCCATTCTAAAAGCATCTACTGTAAACTTGAATAAACAATGGACACGAGATATTCTATAGCTATAAGATTCCTATCTTCAGATCTAGTTCTGACTTTTGCCTTCATCACTGAGGACAAAGTTTCAAAACTGGAACTGAGGTGCTTATGCATATAGCAGCCAATTTTTACTCTCCAAAAATATTGAACCCATATCAACTCACTTGCATAATTATAGAGATATAACATCAAATTAATTTTTATTTATTTCAGAGATTTCAATTTTATACCAACTGTAATCTCCTTCTATCCGTTGGCTAAGAAAGATAATATTATTAACAATTGTCACATGATTCCTGCATTTGATTACTCATTTGCTTTCAAGAGCAGTTTTTTTCATCCTACTTTAGTGCGATCTACTTTAAGCTTGAAACACCAATGGACACTATATAAGTAAAGGTCTGACAAAATATTCTTAGTTAAAAAATAAAATGACCTATAAAATGAAGATCTCTCAAACATATAAAAACTGATCTGATATCAGATCTATATAACTAAGCAAATAAATTGACCTGGATTAAAAACAAGAATAATTTAATGGAATAAAAATGGCACATGATACATATGTATATAATTTTCAGCTTTGAATCCTAGTTTTATCAATGAAGGTAAATGTCAAGAACTGATATGGAGATTGGAGATATTATAGTGCCATCATTAATTGATAAAACTTATAATAAATGGATTTTCCAGAATGAAGAGAATTGCTTTTGGAAAGTAAAACATCTAAATATATCACCACAATGCAAAACCTTTCCAACAGCTCTGAAAAGTGGAACAGGTAAGAAAAACAATCTCACCAGGTTAGTTAACTGTAGAGATAGAAAATTTAAGATATATTTCTTTGCTTTGCTCTCTTGACTACACCAATTTCCTGACCAATAATTAGAAATCTATTTAAATTAAACTATGAATCAACTTATAACCTAAAAGTCTTTTTAAGTTTTATCTAGTTTGGGTTTGATCCCCTTGTCATTATGAGATCCGATTAGAAACATAAGCATGTGTACTATTTTAAAAATACATTATTTCATTTTAATTTAAAAACAATAAATTTAGAGAATGCTTAATCATGATAAATTACCCAAACCAACTGTTTAATGCTTCCTTCAAATGTAGAAAAGACCTCTTTAAATATATTTTATAAAATTTTAATTTTACAACTTTTATAAAATAAAATTCAGTTACACTATTTATCAGTAACAAACGATTTTCAAAGAAAGTTACTGGATGCAAAAGAGAAGATTAGACACGTTCACATGTATTTAAAATTACATGAGCACACAATTTTTTGAAAGTAATATTTCTAATATAATTTTATATATCTTTACATATAATGTGCGTGTTTGATATTAGAAACTTTTACAGCTTGAAACATTCAGTGAACATATTTGGAGCAAAGATACTTGCAAATTGTCTAACGTTAGTGGTTAAGATTTTTGCATGTTTTTACGTGCAACATTTGTAGACATCTTCGTTCTGAGTTTCATGCTGTTGAAGTTTCTAATCTTACGCATTAATCAAGAATTAGATTTTTTACAGAAAATGAAAACTTAGCTTCTCTACCCGGGGAATATGAATCTGCGCACATCTATGTTGAGTTGTTCGCATAATCGCCATAATCTAGGTTAGTTTTTTACGCAACTGCTTAGGTTGCAGGCGAGTCTAAAATCCATTCGGATTATAATTAAATGGCAGATGCAAGATTGATAAATGCTTTTTAATATACAACATTTGGAGATGTCTTCATTCTGAATGTGTTGACATATATACCTATGCATGTCATCATCATCATCATCATCATCATCAACCATTATCAATCCACTGCAGGATGAAGGTCTCTCCAAGTTTAAATCCATCTTCTCCGATCTTTAGCTTCTCTTCTCCACAACACCCCTGCACATTTTCTTATTTCATCCATCCATCTCACATGTGGTCTCTTTCTGGGTCTTTTACAATCTCTTGGAATCCAGTTTAAAATTTCAATTGTCCATCTATTATCATCTCTTCTAGCAATATGTCCAGCCCAACTCCATTTCAATCTTTTAATTTTTTCAATAAGGTCAGTAACACCTGTTTGTTGTCTTACCCATACATTGCGTTTTCAATCTCTTCTTGTTACTCCCAACATACATCTCTCCATACTCCTTTGAGTGGTCTGAAGTCTCTGTATTGCTCTTCTATTAAGTGTCCAAGTCTCAGATCCACAAGTAAGAACTGGTAAAACACATTTGTTAAAAACCATCCTTTTCAAACACATAGGCATATTTCCTTTTAGTATCAAGTTATTTCTACCAAAAGCACTCCAACCAAGTTTAATTCTATGATTAATTTCCTCCATTATGTTTCCATCTGTATTAATAATCTGACCAGGTATTTGTAACTGTTAACTTCTTCTAATTCTTCATAATCAATCTTTATTTTCATATTTTGAGCAAATCGATTAAACATTACTTTAGTCTTTTTAACATTTATCTTTAGTCCTACTTTTCTACTTTCATCTGCTAACTCCTGCAACATTTCCTGCAGCTCTGAAGCATTATTTGCAAAAACAACTACATCATCTGCGAAATCTAAATGACTTTAAATACTCTCCATTTACTTTCACTCCTTTAGTTTCCCATTTTAATCCACAAAATACTTCTTGCAGCACTGCTGTAAAGAGTTTTGGAGATATGGAGTCACCTTGTCTTACACCTTTCTCAATGTTGATTTTTCCAGTATCATTATGTAATCTAATTGTTGCTGTTGCATTTTTATAAATATTCTTTAAAATATGACAATATCCTGGATCTATACCTTGATGATCCAATACTTTAATCACTGAAGAAATGTGTATAGAATCGAATGCCTTTTCATAATCTACAAATCTAAAACATAATGACAACTCATATTCGTTTGTCCTTTCTATGACTTCTCTCAATACCTGGATATGATCTATTGTACTAAAACCACTTTTAAATCCAGCTTGTTCTCTTGGTTGGTGGAAATCCAAAGTTCTCTGTAGACGAATTGTAATTATCTTGGTAAAAAATTTATATAAAACTGATAAAAGGCTGATAGGTCTGTAATTTCTAATATATTCTTTATCACCTTTTTTAAATATTAATATTATTACTGCATTCTTCCAATCTTCCGGTACATCTTTATCATTTAGACATTTGGTATATAACTTTGCTAAAATTGTTTCTAATTCTT
Organism: Epiperipatus broadwayi; assembly: GCA_028023455.1. Classification (NCBI taxonomy): domain Eukaryota; kingdom Metazoa; phylum Onychophora; class Udeonychophora; order Euonychophora; family Peripatidae; genus Epiperipatus; species Epiperipatus broadwayi. Next base: position 5,889,017 of record JAQFVV010000072.1, on the reverse strand, counting down.
CACCTGCTTCTTTTAATATATCAATTATAATTCCATCATTTCCTGGAGCCTTTCCTTTCTTCATACACTTAATTGCATGTCTCACTTCTTCATTTAAAATTCTGGGCAATTCAGAAGATGTAATAGATATAGGAGGTACTTGTTCTTTATTACTATATAATTCTTGATAAAAATCTTTTACCAATTTCATGATGTCATCTCTCTTTTTAGTAATAATTCCATCTTTTTTTCTTATTGCAGATAGAAATTTCCTACCAATACCAAAATTTTGTTTAACATTTTTGAGACTTTTATTTTCTTCTACAGCTTTCCTTGCTATTTCACAGTTATACTTTCTTATATCATTTTCAACTCTTTTCCGTACCATTTTACAAAATTCGAGATATTCAATTCTTTTTAATACATATTTTTTGTATATCTTCATATTCCTTCTTTTCTTCATAAATTCTCTAGTCTCAGTAGAAATTTTATTAGTTAATTGCTGCTTTTTTCTACCAGCTATGTTTGTTGCAGTTTTTAAAAGTGTATCAGTTATTTTCATATTAATTTCATTCAAATCTGAATCATGTTCAAAATCTCCTAACACTTGAAACCTATTTGTAAGTTCTAATTTAAATTCATTAGAATGTTTCTGAAGATTATGAATATCAACTGTAAATATTGTTTTTCTTAATAATTTTTGTCTCTCTAGTTTTACATTAACACGTAACTTACACCTTACTAATCGATGATCACTTCCTGTGTTAAATTTATTAAGAACATTACAATCTTGAAATATGTATTTTCTGTTAGTCAAAATATAATCCAATTCTGCTGTACCTTCATTTGGATGCTTCCATGTCCATTTCCTTTTAACATTTTTCTCAAAAAATGAATTCATAATATAAAGTTTTTCTTTTTCTGCAAACTCCACAAGTCTATGTCCTCTCTCATTTCTATTACCATAACCAAAATTACCTACAGCAATTTCATCTTTCATTTGTCTACCAATTCTAGCATTAAAGTCTCCCATAACAATTTTAAAATGTTGTTTACTCTGATCAAAAGCCTTTAGTACATCCATATAAAAATCTTCTACTACTTCATCATTATGAGAACTTGTTGGGGAATAAACCTGAATTATCTGCATTTGGTATCTGCTATTAAGTTGTATAACTAATCTTGCTACTCTGTCCGATACACCATCAATCTCCACAATATTGTTCTTCCACTTTTTATTTATAATGAATCCTACTCCACTTGTATTTCCAATATGTGTGCCTTTATAATAGAGTATATGTCCACTTTTTAAATCAATTGTTTCTTCTCCTTTTTTTCTAACTTCACAAAGTCCAATAATGTCCCATTTAATATAAGACAGTTCTTCTAATTCTTGCAATCTTCCTTCACTTGAAAGTGATCTGCAGTTGTAAGTACCTAAATAAAAAGTCATCATCAAATGGCAGCCTGGGTCCGCAATCAGGGGATTCTTAGCACCCTCCGCCTTCGGCCACCAACCACTGCCTTGGTTAGTGACTTTACAGCCTCCTGGGAATAAGGGTCATGCTTTATTTTTTTCTGTCATAATTGTATATATGTATTGGAAAAATATTTATCATTTACACAAACATTCATTCTGCCTTATCAGGCACTGAGAAGAAAGACCATGGTGTTTCTTGATCTTAAACTCAGAGGTAAAAAGCCAATAAACTCACCATGCTGGCTAATGCATGTTGGTGAGCAGCCCATCCATGTTCGTATACTATATGAGTAATCACATAGTAATAACAGCTGCAACGACAAGAACGTATGGAGTGGACATTAGGAATTTGCCCTGCTCGGTTCCTTTAAGGCCTCCAAGAGGAATCAAAGGGTCTCCTTTCAGTTAATAGCAAACTCCTTTCTGCATATATATATATATATATATATATATATATATATATATATATATATATATATATATATATATATATATATGTTTATTTTACATCTTTTATATATTTATCTTTAATACATAAAGGAGGTTATTCTTCTTCAGAATAAAACAAAACATTCATAAACAAATAAAATTCCAATCAAACTTCTTGCTTGCAGTAAAAAGGAAATGATTACATAAATACACAATCTAATTATCACAGTTAAGATGATCAACATTATAAGCAATCAATAATGATTGGACTTTGAGGATGAAGATAGTGAAGTTTAAAAAAGTGGAGGATAAAATAAGAAAGCATTATATATTGTTACATATTTATCTATGTATCTAATCAGTTTTATTTAGGATGAGAACGATATGATGAAAGATACCGAGGTGTCAACATGGATTTAGATATTCAGGTGTTGATGTCTCTAGATTACTTTATAAGATAAGATTTTTCATGAAATACATGCACAATGAGAGAGGATCTGCTTTTCTGTTCTGGTGGATATTTGTGAAATGATGGATTTGAAACAAGAGAAACACTAATTAAAAACACAAAATTGTATACATATATATTTCACCTTTATTGTTAAAAGGAGGTTGCCTTGACAACAGTTTGAAATTGTTGATTGTTATTGGGATTGTCTGAGTGTTGACTGGGTTTTAATGATATATATATATAAAATGAAATGATATCAACTCTTCAAAGTTTCTTTTACAAATTATGCTATTTTATCCATTGGTAAAAAATTGATCAACTGCCATAAAAAAAGACCAATTCTATATAAACATATCAACACCTTCATTTAATTAAATAAAACTATTTATATAATCCATTTAATATTAAAGTTTGACCCTTTTGGCTGTCTTATTCTAATATTATCTATTTCACAAAGACTCATACACAGCGCAAAGCAGAATTATATTAAATTAATGTTTTCCAAATACTTACTGATATTAAGTCGCTTTCTAAATATATAATAAACAAGGCAAAACTCTTTCCATACAGTAGTGCCACCCTGTGCCAACCAGAGTAATCAACGGATGCCGGAAGGCTTGTGCATAAAATCCCTATCTAGTGAGACGGTGATCATATGATATAATAAACAAACATCAGCATTTTAATTAGTATAACAAACTGGAATAATATAAGATGTGATATGTTAGACTATTTCCATCATCTATAAGTAAATGTTGAATGTGTAAAATTTGTAAACTTTATTTAGCCATTTCAAATACAAACAACTTCTTAGTAACAACACACAAATAAATACAGTTTAGTAATTAAACAATGTTTTGAGTAGTAGTATTCTCTATATTTCTTCAGGTGTAGCTGACCTAATATGCACAGTGACAGTATTCGCAGAGAAGTTGAACTCACACTCTTAAATTCTCGAATAATAAATTTTAAGAAAATGTGCTAGCCAAGTTATTCTGAGTAATATGTGTCCTCTATTAATTATCATCATCATAATCATCAACCATTATCAATCCACTGCAGGATGAAAGTTTCTCCAAGTTCAATCCATCTTCTCCGATCTTTAGCTTCTCTTCTCCACATCACCCTGCACACTTTCTTATTTCATCCACCCATATCACGTGTGGTCTCTTTCTGTGTCTTTTATAATCTCTTGGAATCCTGTTTAAGATTTCAAGACATATGTTCTAGATTAAATTGCACTTTGACAAGCAGTGCCACATCTAACATAGCAAACCTTCCATTTAAACATCATTGAAACAATCCTCTAGTGTGTGTGAAATTGGTAATGGAAAATATCTTTCATGTATTTTAATCTCTTACAATTTTATTATGCAATACTTTTAGGAAAGATTTTTCATTGTCGTTATTATTTTATCAGTATCTATGGGAAGTTATGATTTAAATCTAAAGGAAAGCCAAATGAAGCATATGTTGTTGTTTTTTATATTCTGTTAAAATGTTATCGACCTGATATTTTTGATTATGGATAACAAATTTTACAGTAATCCATCTCAAAAATGTAAGTAAATTATAAAAATATATTTAAACCATATTGGTGAATTAATTATATATACAAAATACAACATCATATGGCTTTTCTTGATATTAACATCTTCTTTCAGCTTCTTACAATATAAATAAGGGAAGTATCCACATCTAGCCACATGTATAATAAGAGTGGGAAATCAGTGGCTATCAGATGGTGATTCAGTTTATCTTCTATGTCTAGACCAGGATCTGGCATCTGTCTTTATCAATGAAAACTTGAAATTCAAAGATGGAATGCAGTTGCATATATGGAAATCACCTTTAACTTATTTTCCTCTACCAAGCTAATATTTTGAAATCTTTAAAAGATTGAATCTAAGTCAACTATCTTGTATAGATATGTATATCCAGCTCTGGATACTAAGCCCACATTTATAAAGGCAAATATAGAAGCTAATCTGGAATGGAGATTAAATGCCACTAACATATGACAAACAGTAATTAGTTAATTTTACAATAGATGGCACTAGAATAGTAGCAATAGAGAGAAGAAACTGTTCTTGATATTAAATTTAGCAAAAAGAGTCCTCTGCATTAGTTGCAATAATCCACTCCATGCTGTTCTACTCTAGAGTATATATAAACATAAGTAATCCATATATATATATATGTATAATCTGGAAATGGAAAATGGAATCCAGATCAATGAGGCACTTGAAATTGCATCCATCTATCCAGCATCCATTTTTTACATATGTTGTCCAAATTATCAATTTAAAAATTAATACTCCAAGGTTTTGAACCCCAGGTCAATTCACTTGTCCCACTCTATAGGTTCAACAGTAGCCAATAACTATGTATTATAATGTATTCAGTTATATATTAAATACAATACTTATATAAGGCTAAAACCTTAGTACATGCACTTTGAGTGCTTAATTTTATCAAGAGAGACCTCTACAAATCATAACGCGAGATTCGACTTTATAAAGATAAGAGGGACACTTTGGACTTTTTTGTCAATAACAATAGTATATTCATTCAACTCTTACATCTTAACTAAACAATGCACTACTTGTAATAGTTTTCTTTAGTATAGCAAAAAAAATATAAAAAAGTATTTAGTGAGATAGGCAAAAAAAAAAAAGAAAAGAAAGAAAAATGGGAAAAAGAAAGAAAAATAGAAAAAAATAAAGAAAACAAGAATAAAAAGGGAAAAAGAACAAAAGAAAGGAAAGAGAAAGAAGAAATTAAAAAAAGAGAGAAAGAACAGTGGAAAAAACAGAAAAAATAAAATTATAAATAGGATAGCTTGAAAGATATGTAATTCATGTTTTTTTGATAGATACATGGTAAAGTAGTGTTAGATTCATTCATGATTATTTAGCTACAGCTTGAGCTTTTCTGGTCGCAGTGTAATAGCATGAATAGATCTGCTAATATATTTATAAAAGTTTTCTTTGGAAGGGGATAAATAATTGGGACTGAAATATGTCTATCATGGGAGATTATATCTATATCAAGACTATCATTGGCTAGAAATTATATGGTAATGTGATGTAAAATGGTTTCTTCTTAGACAAAATCAGATACCCCAAAATGTTGTTAATCAAATTGAAAATTTATCTCTCCAATAAACTATTAAATACCACAATACTTACTTTTTATTAATAAATTTATTCTTCCAGTCCTGATTTGTTTTTTATCCCCTCCTATTTAGGAAAAACTGTTTCATTGGGTCTACTATATCCTACACTCATGCCACACACATTTTCGTTATAAAGAACTAAACAAATCTCATTTCCCATACAATCTATCATGATAAATATTTAACACTTCCTGGTATCTAAAACTTTTTGCATCAAATAACAAATCTGACGTCATCACACTTCCTTTCTCATTTTATACTTGCCGTTGTACCTTAGACATACCACTATCTGGTTGAATTGAGAAATGCATTTAGAATAAAATAATAACTATATTTTTATTTTTCAAAATAAATTTGGTGATTAGTAAAAGTCATTATAGAACAATAATAGTTAAATGAATTTGGAAAAGTATAAAGAAAATTTGAATTTTTCTAAAAGTATTTAACAATTAAAATAAACGTTAGAAATAGTCCAAAATAAAACTACAAATACAAGTCTACTATCACAAATGCTTGAGTTTCTTGTGAATTCCCAAGCAATAAAACCATATGTCTTGACCATGTGCAGATTGGAATAGTTGGTAAACAGAATGCGGGGGAGGTCCCAGAATTGATTCCGGCACTCACAGGTCCAGTGCTCAAACTTCTTATAAAAGTCCTAATAATAAAGCCATGTACTTTTTTAAATTCAGATTCATTTTCTATTCATTTTCTTTTTCTCTAACCAACTTAACCACTCTCCTTTTCTTTCTTCCTTCCTTCACTATATACCAGTAATATATTCCCTATACATTAATCCATTTTTTATAAAATATATTAAATAACTTGTGTATCAATTATCTTTGGAAATGTATTAGTTGTCATTTCCATGAAATCTAATTAAACAGTATTTTGACTATCCTGTAACCTTCAAAACATTTAAAATTGTATTATACATCCCTTACTAGAAAAGAAGCCCATCCTATCTACTCTTGAATATTCCATTTGTTTTCCCAATTCATCATCGATTCATATCTACCTACTTATTTTAGTATTCTAACAAAAAAATGAGTTCCCTGGCCAATATAAAGCTCTTATCTCATGTTTATTATATGAGAAACACATTAGATTTTTAATCAATCTCGATCTATTTTTTTGAATGTGATGTGATGTATTGTGGCTTCTCCTTAAACAAAGTCAAGAATATCTCAGCAATTATGCCTAGATAGACCTGTTAGCCACTTTATTTTCCATTCCCCACTCTAAATTTTCCCATATTCTGCTCCATCCCATTTCCACAACATAATCTTTGTCAACTCTATAACCTTTATATCTAAATCCCCTTTATCTTTTCCCAAACCCAACATAAAAACCATAATTCACTTTCTGTATAATCACTTTTTTCATATTTATTCTTCCATAACTTCCATAACTTTCTGTTTTCAAGCATTTACATTCAATTAACAAATGCCTAATATTTTCTATTCCTTCCCTACATAATTTACAAAATAAATCACCCATTTTTTTTCCATTTACATGTATATTCTCTTGTAGCTAAAGATCCCGTTCGAGCCTTAAACAATAAACTATGTTCCTTACTATTATCATATATTAACTCACACCTAATATTCTGTTTATTTCTATATATATTTAAACTCTTTTTACTCTTCATATTAGTTCTCCATCTCTCTAACTTCCTATTCTTTATTAATAAATCTATTCTTTTATCCCATTCCTTACCACTATAACATTCAACAATCCTCCTAACACAATCATCCCATCTTTTGTGCAAATATACTGATATAAACTCTTTATCCAAATCTTTTGCATACCACATTATCTTTCTCACCCATCTTATTACCTGGCCTTTACTCATAACCCAATTAAATACTATTTTGCTATTCTTTTATTATCCATAAACTGCAATCTACCAAACATTTTCATTTTACTTTTTGCATCCCTCATATGAAAACTTGACCATCCTATTTATCATTGAATTGCCTCTTTTGCTGTCCATACATCTGCATCCAATGCATGTCTATTTTTTATAGATGTTTATTGGCTCCATCTATATATCTGTAAATCAATTCTTAAAATTTTTATATTTAATTTAAAAAAACAACAACAAATATATTAATATTTGACTCTGGTTTAAAGCTTATGTTTAAGCCTAAAATGGTATGATAATCTTTAGCCCAATGAATGATTAATAATAATCATTAATATCTGTATTTGAGGTGAATAGTGATAAAATTAGGGAGCAGACAATTTGACTCTTGTAAATCAAACTGTAATAAAATCTTATAATGAAGTTCTAAAAATAATAATAATAAAAAGCCACTCAAAATTATTCATTAACGTCTCTGTGATTTTAACTCTAATGGTTCTCTGTATTGAGGAAAAATTAAAAAATCGAATCTTTTGACGTGCCATTCATCTTTTTACAAAACCTTTGAACAATAGTTATATTTCTTTTGTTTAAAGAAGTGATCAAATATTTTTATCTTTAGAATTAAATGTCAAATGTTCTGTAATCGAAGTAGTTAGATATAACTTTTTTTAAAAAGTTATTTTATGCAAATAAAGTTTCTCCTATATGCTTATGAAGGTACCCCAGGCAATAAGGGATCTGAAATTATTGGTGATATTTGCCATTTTAAGCACAAAATAATATGGCAACTTATAATGAAGGCAGGATGGGAAAAATTATTAGACAACAATATTAATATATTAGCTCACAATGACCCTATTTCAAGTCTTAGGTAAAGCCTAAAATTTGTCCAATTAACAGTAAATTTTTAAATAAGCTCAATATTTTTTCAAATAGGTGGTTAATATCTAGCAATTTTTAGTCAGGGGGCAAAAAAGATGAAAACTATTCAAACTTCATCATATGATAAGGGAAACCTGGTGAGAACCACATTGTTTTACCATGAAGGTCTGATGGAGAAATCTTTGCTATGGAGTAAGCTATTTAAAGACTGTTTTACCATTACCTTAATAATATTTTGCATATGTGACAATCTAGAATTATGGAAGATAAACATGTAAAAATCTATATAACTGAAGATTAATGATTAAGATGATAACAATAACAAGTAGAAAAAAGGTAGACTGGGTGCCAGGTCATTAGTGACTAAATATCTCAAAGAAGAAATGTTGATACACAACCAAAATCAGTCATGAGATGAGATTAAATTACAATATAACAATACAACATGTATAAAACAGAGAAACTTAAAAATAATATAAAACAATATAAACTACTATTGCCAAGTAGTCTGAGTCCTTATCAAGGCTATACAAAAATTGTTATTACCCTACTAAGTGATAAACTTGAACATTTCACTACATTGGCCAGAAACAAGTAATCAGAAAACTGGTCAACTTTACATTAATAGTGCCGAAAAAAATTCTTTATAGCATATGATTGCTAGATCTTATGTTTTTTACCATATGTCTTTTATATTAGTTTACGAAAATCCCATGGACAATATATATGCCCAGTAATACTTAGATGAATATAAAAAGCTGAATAAACTATATCTTCCTCCATTGCCTTTTCATACATATATTTATGTTGTTGAAGATATTGATTAGTTGTTCCTGGCCAATTTAATGAAATATTAGTTTATCTCTTAGTAGGGTAATAACAATTTTTATACAAAGGACTCACACAAGTTAAAAGCACCTGGCAATAGTGTTTTATATTCTTTTATATTATTTTTAAGTTTCTCTGTTCTATACAATAGTCGTATTATTGTGATTTATTTTTATAATAACAAAAGTATTTGATATATATATTTTGCGATGAGATTAAATAAAAGGCAGAATACCAAGCTGCATAAAGACAAAATTGTTGTAGACCTAGGCTTCATGTGAGGGATTAATAATAAAAAACCCATATAAACTTTATTATATCAACAATTGGTTAATGTGGTGAGTAGATTGGACTATACAATCATCATATATTATTGTGAACAGTCTGATTAAATAAATTCAGTCAATTTACTTAAATAAATAGTGATCTCATCCTGATTCATCAGTAGTTTACCCTCAAATAATGAACTTATTCTTATTATAGCCCTATTTAGTTTGAATCCAAGTTACAATAAGGCTAGCCAATGAAACATCAATAACAGAAAATAAACAACTGATGTCATAACTAGACCAACTGGAAAAAGAGGTCAGTGAGTTCAGTAATTTCCAGTAAAGTCCAAGATCACACTATATATAGAGGTCAATTTGTAAGGGAAATGAACAATGTAGGATAAGACACCTGTCAGAATGAATGGTAGTCTCATTTTGTACAGAGTGAAGCAAACTCAACTTTGGAGCTGAAAACCTCTAATTACAGTCATTGGCAAGCCATCCATAGAATGGAAGTTCCAGGGTCCTAAACGGGTTACTGCATCCCTTTCACCACCAATCATTAGTTGTATGCTATCACTCAATTTGCATAAGCTTGCCAACCATAACAGAAAGAAGTATTGTATATAAATAATCATAGTAAGAAAATCAAGTCATCACATAACTTAACTTGGTGATGTTATATTGCTAAAGCTAATATATGGTGTATCTGAATTTAGTTTAATCCCACAAGACTATTTAAGTTAGATAGCTGGATTTGAAGATATATAGACGCCTGAGAATTTCAAATTTCCTACAATAGTTAAGTATTATATAAACGCTGTGCTTGAATTGGTCTTTTAGATCTAATCTCTGAATATTCTAGCACCTCACTGAGGAGATCCATCAGCTCGAAACCAGTTTGAGAATAGGGATAATTCTAGATAGAGATTTTAAATGCTTTCTCTTCTGGTATTTATCAAAAAAGCTTGTTTAGAACTATTAGCTTGCTCATTATATTATATAAATAATCATATAAACTCTCTATATGAAATACTATTTCTATATTTGCAAATATTTTTATTATAATAAATATCTTTATTTCTTTTGTGTTATTTTTAAAAGGCCCTAAATGTTAAACTGGCCCTATTATAGTATAAATACAACAGATTGTTGTAATCAGAACCGAATCTTGCCCTTATGGGTTGTTTAGATCTTTGTCATTTATTGAAATAAAACTTGATAGCTAGCATTATTAGCACATCAATAAATAAAGAATCAAAGGTTTGTGGTTGCTCATTATCTGTAAAGGAAAGTAAAAAAAATTTTCTCTCTCTCTTAAAGCAAAAAAAAAAAATCATTGTGGTGAAAATTGGTTGCTTGGAAGAGTTTGATCTAGTTTATCCCGAAAATTGTCCATTTTATGTGGACCAAATTCACTTTTTTATGAAGGCAAACTAAATCAAAATATCAGAATTAAAGTTATCAGTTTGTAATACTTTAATGTAGAAATCTTAAAAATCTTAGTCAGCTCCTACTCATCCATCTGGGATAGATTTAGATATACCAATATCACTTAGGTCAGTTTATTTTTGTCCAAAGCTCCTAATAACTTTAACAAGGTATAATTTCGACTTTCATGTTTAGTGGAAAGAATAAAAGGCTAGAGATTTTGCCATAAAACTCAGGAAGCCAGTACTGATCAGTGATTTTAAAGATTTCTTGAATGAAGCTCTGAAAGATCTTTTCATTGTGGAATGAGAGATGCAATCTTAGGATCAAGCTGTTAATGATTCAAATACTCACCTATCCATCACATGGCTCTAACTTAATCAGAAAACCGGCTCAAATAAATACTCAGCTAACAATATTAAAAATTGCCTTAGTAAATCAGCAAAATAAATGCAAAAATTTTGTTATAGATGAGAAAAACAGATCACAGACAACTAATAAGAATATCTGCAACAAACAAGAATATGCTCTAGAATGCTTTCCTATGCATGCTGAAGTGGTTCACTTCTTAATAGGATATGACTATAAACTTGAATATATTGAGAGAAAAGGGATACCTCATGTAGTGCTTTAAGTTGGTTACCTGCAAATGGCTCAAAAGATAACATCAAACATTCAGATTACAAATATAACAGGTATAGATATAAATGCAACAGTAAACAGAAAATCCACTGCTCAGTGGCCCACTTGTGACTCTGGATTTCAGAAATTAATTAAATGGATCTATTCAGGTTGGCCAAATAAAAAAATAAGGTCTGTTTACTGGCCTACTTCATGCATTAGATATCTTAATAAAAAATGGTTGTGTTGCCCGAAGACCAAGAGTAGTGATTCTTAAAACAGGCAAAACTCTTCATACAGTAATGCCATTCAGTGCAATCCAGAATAATCAATGGATACCGGAAGGCTTGTGCATAAAATCCCTAGTGCCTACTCATCCAATATGCCCAGACTAGTTTCTGACTTGTGGCCTTCATCAGTGAAGAGCCTTGGATCTGAGAGCACTGCACCTAGATCTTAGGATCTAATGCAACTCTCCAGCAGTCACCTTTTATCTCTACTTAGCTACAAAACTATGAGAATAAAATTAAAAACATAATAATATTTTCAATCTAATAAGTCATGAACAAGCATAAAAAATGATCATGTGATGTTTAGTAGTGATTCTTCCAAGTATCCATTCTCAAGTACTAAAAGTGTGGTGTAGTGGTCACCCAAAAAATATGAGAAATGAAAATGTTGGCTAGATCCTATATTTGGTGACTTATTTTAAGTACTGACACCAAGTCTATGACCCACCAATGTTAGAGTTGTAAAGCAAACCAAATCAAAACATACAAGAAAAGCATAAAATAATTTAGTGACCTGATATTGAGGGTCCATCTATTGTTAATAATTATAAATGCACATTCCAAATGGCTGGAGGTAGTTGAAATTTCTTTATCTCAAACCATAGCTTCATTAAAGCACTGATATTATTTGCACTTCATGGTTTGTCTGAAACAATTGTGTCAGATAATAACACACCCTTTGCAGTAAACCTATTCAAACAATTTTGTGCTGACAATAATATAGTACAAGTGTTCAGGGTTCAGATCATCATTTCACTCTTAAAGCAATGGTTAAACTGAGAAATTGATTCAAGAGATGAAAAGAACTTTTTAAAAAACTAGAGGGTATTAGGAATATACACTTAGCACAGACACTAGTACACCTGGCACAGTTATAGGAAGAATCCATTCTGAACAGTAGTTAACAGGACATATGATAAATCTGTTAGATCTGAGGCCTAATCAGAATTATCATAAAAACCAAAATAAAATTCAGATAGATAGATACTCAAATCCTCTGCTGTATGTTCAATGGACCCATTAAATGAATCTCAGAAAGAATTATTGACATAAAGGGCTTGCATATAGTGGTTGTACAAACTGTTGAACAACAACACCAACAAAGACATTAATATCAACTAACAATAGACTACCATACACCATATAACAAAAGAGTTCATCAGAGCATATGAAGAATTCAGATCTTCTAGACCTAATGAAGAAATCATATCTCCAAGAAGAATCCAGACAAGATGAAGCAAGAAGATGTTTTAAATGCCCACCAAGTTATCTTAGAGTCTATGTGCTTCAAAGCTAACATTTGCATAGGGAGGGAGTGAAGTGAATTCATCATAACTCAGAAGTTTCCTTCAAATAATCAACTTATCTTTACTATAACATTACCTAGATCAAATTCAAGTTATGATAAGATTTATATCAAAGAAATATCAATAAAAGGAAATAAACAGTTAATGACATAACTAGGCCAATAGGAAGGCTAGAATAGTGAATTCAAAAATTGTCAGTAAGATTCAAGATTATTCCATAGATAGATGTCTATTTGAGAAGGAAATGAGACAATGCAAGACAGAAGAAATATCAGAGTTGGATGGCAGTATGTGCATGTTCTTCTCAATATTGTATAAGCCATTAGGCCAGCTTAACTATGGAACTGGAAAGTGCTAACCACATTAACGTTATACCTGCATACAAAGCAAGCCAGCCATAGGCTGAAACTGGTATAGTTACGAAGAGATTCTCTATATTTTTTCAAACCTTAGCTGTATGCTATAGCTAACTTGTACAATTCCATCAATTATAGTAGAGGCTAAGTATTTTATATAAACATTCGCAGATATTGTGTATATAAAATATTATGGCTGTATTTGCATATATTTATTAGTATAATAATATCTTCATAGTTTTTTTTTTTTTAGTTTTGTGTTATTTTTAATTACACAGAGGCTAAACTCTCCATACAGTAGTGCCACTTAGTGCAAGCCAGAATAATCAATGGATGCAAGAAAGATTGTCCATAAAATCTCCATCTAGTGCCTACTTATCCAATATCCCCAGACAAGTTTCTAGCTTGTGGCTTTCATCAGTGAGAAGCACTGGATCTGAGAAACCCACAGGCTAGAAACTAGTGAGTAGGTACTAGATGGGAATATTGTGCACAAACCTTCTTGCGTCCATTGATCACTCTGGCTTGCACTAAATGGCACTACTATTTGGAGAGTTTAAAGCCTCTGTGTAAACAGCTTGGGTAATCATAAAGAACAGTGATCAGTGAAATTTAGTGGTTTATTCTTAATTACAGAAGTTATCTAATGAGCATGCCAATAGCTCTTAATAAGCTTTTCAGAATATTCCTAATCTCAGACCGGTTTCTAGCTTCTTAAATTAGGTCATGTGATATATGACTTGATTTCTTTGCAATTAATTACAGATAAACATAAAAAATTTTATTTCATCTCATATGACGATAGGTTTTGTTAATTATGTACGCAATCATTTATTGCTTTAGTAAATAAGGAAGTAATTATACTATCAGGCCATAAATTCTAACATTTTATTTTTCCCAAAAGTATCTCTTAGTCAGTGATGAAAATCATAATTCAAAGGAGTAATAACGGTCAACACCGCTAACTGGTATAAGAAATCACATGATGATAACTACTATATACAATAATAATTTAGGCCACACAAATTTACTGATTAACGAATATCCGCAAAGAGATCTACTATTCTCGGCTAAATAATTAAACAGCGACGACATCCGTATGTCAACAGAATTTTATGCTAGAAAGGAATTCATATAATCACACGTCACCATTCTTTATGGCGCTACTGTTTGAAGAGTTTTGCCTCTTATGTAACCTATAATCCAAAATTAACTCACACAAATTGTTAGGGATTTATTTTTTATTCACGTAATACATATATCAGTATGAAACAAAGTAATAGGAACTGTAATTTTATCACCCTTAAAACACTGTACATTTAAATGTGGAATGACCCTAAAATGCTACGTTCTGTGTAGCCCACAATAACAAACACTAAGCTATATAACTTTTTTTTTTTTTCAAAAAATGTAAATTTATAGAAATGCCAGAAAAAAAGTTAAAACGTGTTCTTTCTTTATATGCGAAAGATAATCAATATAACAATATTTTTATTTTTTCAAATAGCAATTCTTAGATTCATCTAATTAAATATGTAACAAAATTACACTCGAAGAGAATTTTTTAAATAGATTTTAAAAAAAAAGATGAAGCAAATCTCATCAGGCATTTTGTTCAATTAAATCTTATTTTAGAAGAATCAATCCTGAAGACTATCTGTAAACTGACGCATTTGTAAAATAGCCTTATGATCTTTTAAGAGATCTTAAAATAAACTGTGGGCATATATATATAGTTGCTGTGTTTAGTCCGAGCTCCCGACAAGCATAGTTATAAACCTCAGGCAATGTACGTCAAAAATAAAATAAATCCAGAAGCAACGTAAATTAAAATGTATTTTTTACTTCAAATCAATGTATTAACTATATATATAATAAGGTAAAGCTGAGTACCTATAATTTTACTTATTAGTTTTACTACAGTAAAATAGCTATATATATATATATACACACAAGTAAGGCATAGTATAGTATAAGTTATTAACTGTCTCGCATTTGTCTTCACTAAATAGCTCTAAGATGAACTAAAATTTTGATATGAGCAAATAGATCTGTTTACAATCCTCCCCAAAACTTGGTGCCTCATACTTGGGCAATTATTAGAACCAGTCCCACGCCTCTTTCCAAGTAGCTGCTTCACTGGTCTCAATGACTTTATTTCCATTAGTTTTTAAATTATTCTTTTATAGAATATAGTTCTCTAAAGTAATATAAATATCTTGAGAATGTTTTTCAATTAATATACTCATTTTACTAATTAATTTGTTTTTGTTTTTTTTAATTTGATAATTAATTTATGAAAATATTAATTAGAAAAATAAATGCATATTTTTAAATTTATAATTATCTTTAATTTTCTGAATAGAATAAAATTAAATATAAGACCTAAACACTAATATGGTTAATAAAATATACGTCAATTAATATGCTAAGTTTATACTTATTTTTAATGAAAGACACTTCACATCCTTTATTTATTAATGTAGATATTATTTAACACATGTAGCGCCATACCATATCACTCCAGAAAAAAATGCAATATTTTGCCTGATTTTCACTAACAATTCTCCAAATACTCTAGGAGTCATCTGTGACTTCTTTTTCTTATTAATGTACTTACTATACCTTGTTGTTCATTATCTAACAGTTCAGTTTTTATATTTTCTTCAGGAACATCCTCTTGTTTTGATGTTTGGGAAATTTTTATTATTTTCAATCAATTGTGATCAAGATTATATCATCTCCAACACTAATCCAATTTCAATCAGAAATGATTTACATTGATCAGTGTGCAATCCAGGAACAGTTTGAAGGTTCACTATTTGGTTTAAAATAATCTCTCTGACCATCTCTTCTGTAGACTATAGTCTATTCAGACTTCTTCTCAAATTGAATAGGAATATCCTGCCACAAATTTAGAATTCTTATCAATCAGCTTTTATTCCATCAATATTTTTGTGGATGATTTGTTTATAATTGTAGATGAAGTTATGTGCTAATCTCATGTATCATGTTAATATTATATTTAATTAATATCTGTTGTCATTTGAACATGATTAATTCTCTCATTCAGCTAAAAGGTCCTTGAAATTCAATTGAACTACATCCAGTATCGTTAGTGGATGTCAGCATTTTGTATAATCCATATTATGTGTGAATATTTTTTTAAAAGTCTGATTATTTTCATCGATCTTGTATTCTTTGAAGTTTTATATCTGATCTATTTACAGACAGCACCAATTGATCCTAAAAATATGAGTACTTTGGATCTATGTAATCAATGTGTACATGCTTCCAGTGTTTCTCACCTTTTAGCCAGTGGCTAAATTTTTTTGTTGACACATTTATGGCCGATTGACATACTTTGCATGTTTTTATGTAGGTTTCAATATCCAAGATAATTCCAGGCCATCACATGTACTTGCAAGCCAGTTCTTTCATCCCTCCACACTAGGGTGTTCATGACATAACAACTTTAATACTTCAAAGAATCTCTTAAAATGGTATTAATACTTTATGATCAGTTGTAATGCAACTCTTAATTTTAGTGACAACTTTTCTTGTGAATTTCATAAAGATTACTGAAGATTTTTAGACTGTTTTCTATACCATCCATATTTAATTTATTTCATGAATACTGGATAATCAATTGGCTTTGTTCTAGGTGACTACAAATTGCTTACTTATCAGTTTTGGCTCCCAACGAAGTAATTTATTACTATTTCATTCTCATATCTCTCAGTTGTATTTGATAGATATCTTTGGATCTTTTTTTTTGCTATCAAGGTAACATAATAATACTGAATATAGATTTAATAAGCATTAGACTTATATTTTTAGATTACTTTAAGCTTACAATAGACTAGAATGTTGAGAGAATTTTCTAAAAGATTATGTAAGCTGGAATTCACATAATATTTTTTATTACTGTACTTATATTATTTTCCAAATATAATCTTACTGATTTTCAGAAATATTTTAATTGCTTTATGAAGTTAAGAGTTTGCCAATCAGCAGTCAACCAAAATTCTTAGCAACTTGAATTATTGATTATTTTAGCAATTTAGTTCTTGGCTTATAAATCCATTCTTTTTTTTCACTTTGCTTACTAATTTTTTCTTACAAGATTTGGAAGATTTTATATTTCCATAAATATATTCAAAATGTTACTTTTACATCATAAAATTTTGTACATTCTATTTGTGGCAATTTGCAAATATGTATCTTGCCGTGATTTGGCACAGTTGTAGAGCATCTGACTTGGGATCATGGGGGGGGGGGCAGAATTGATTCTCATGTTCAAACTTCTTACGAACTTCCAAGCAATAAATCCAATAGCATTTGTTTTTTTTTTTTTTATAAATGTTTTATTACTGTTAATTTTTATGTTGAATAGAAATAAGTAAAAATTAAATTCAACAAGTTTATTTATCACAGGATCACCTTCTCCACAGATCATGCGATATTGGAGTACCAAAATTTGGCAACGGATATTCTCACCATCACCAGATGGAAATCAGCCATTATTCAAATATACTCAATTCAATATCTTAAAAATTCCAATTTTTATGTGCTTAAATGTAATGTTTTTATTATTTTTTTACTTGCTTTTAGTTTTGACTAATCTCTAATCTTCATCGAAGCAACATAAAACAACTCTGATTAGAAAATTAGAAAAAGACATCATGTAACCAAATATTCAAAATGGCAGGATTGGTGTTAAACCATCAAACATCACATGATCACCATCTCTATACTAGCACATAATTTATTGTAAACAAAGGCAAAACTCCCCATGCAGTAGTGCCACCCTGTGCCAAATAGAGTAATCAATGGATACCAGAAGGCTTGTGCATAAAATCCCTATCTAGTGCCTACTCATTGGATGAGTAGGCACTAGATAGGGATTTTATGCACAAGCCTCCAATGAGTAGGCACTAGATAGGGATTTTATGCACAAGCCTTCTGGCATCCATTGATTACTCTGTTTGGCACAGGGTGGCACTACTGCATGGGGAGTTTTGCCTTTGTTTATTCAAAATGGCTGATCCGAATCATTTATTTTAAATAGAACAGAAACAGACAGACAACCTACAAATTGTTTTTCATTAAACAATGTATTTATAACCATTGAATATTCATTTTAAGAATAATTAATAATCCTCAAAACAGATAAACATTTCATTACTTTATCTTTTAAACAATTTAGCTAAAACTTTTACAGTTTTTAAAATAGATTCGAAAATCAATAAAAGTTACTTAATATACATTTACTTATACGAAATTGCAAAATAACATATTAAATATTTTCAGTATTTTAAAAATGGTGTAATTATTGCCATGGTAAAACTATATATACAGTATAAGGTTTAAGAAAACAGCAGATGGAAATTTTTAAGTAAAATTAGGTCATTTAAATATTTTATTCATATGCAAAGTTTCTCATTACATTTGATCAATAATCAAATTAGAAGTAGCGAAAATTTACATTTATGTAATTACCATCAAAATAGATAAAATCTTGCACACACATACTCCAGAAAAAGTAGAAAATAGAAAAATACATATTAGATCGCTAACTGGTAAATTTACGTATTTGCGATAAGAACATTGCGTTCGATAAATACAAAGAAATATTTGCTAATTAGAAATATTTCTTGATGTCATATTAATTAATTGTATGCGTAATTAAAAACGCAAAGAAGAATTAAAGACTTATAATATCAAGAATGAGGAGGCCAACTGAGGGGGCTATAAATAGTTTAAGCAACAATGTGCGTTCTTCTATTTCCAGAGAGATTTAAGTGTACGGTTACAGAGAGCTTTAAGTGATACCGGTAGATTAAGTAAGTGTGCAGCGCTCTTCAGTGAAAATGTGTTCACAAACAGCAGCTGAACAGGCCCAAAAAGTTTGAGGAAGCGAGGCCCGAAGAAACTGTTTAGAAAACAGCCAAGGGTTCATTTCCAGTGAGTTTAGCAAGTGGAAGCTGAAAGAAGCTTAAAGTGGTGGTTGCAATGCTCTACGTTGAAGCCAATGTGTTCGTGTGCAGCTGAACAGAATTGGGCCAAGGTGCTTCTGAAACCAAGGCCAGAGGAAAACAAACCATCTTGAATGCAGCCAGTCTTGAAGGGCGTCAGGGAAAGTGAATCAAACTGAATTATGTATATATTGTATTGTGTGTATAACAACTTGTTGTGGGAAGTGACCCAAAGTGAACTATATATATATATGTGTTGTGTTATGTGTGTAGCAAGAACTTTTCGCTATTATTGTTTATTGTATATTTGTTTGCTGATTGCCTGGTCATAACTGGGGACACAGCACTCACACATAAGTATTTAAACATAGGTACATTTTTATAATCTTTTTATCCAACTCCTCACAAATATTTTTCCTCCTTAATGAATAATCCCTAGTCTAACAAATGAGTAATAAAAATTATTAATGTATTTTCATCAAGTGATTTGTGTCAAAGTTGTGAGATCAGTAAGATTGGCACTCACCAGTTAATTGTAATAATTGTCTACCTATATATCAATAAATAATCAATCAAACAAGATTGAAATAAACAACTATTAATAAGTATATTTAAATATTTATCAAACCGGCTTTCATCTCCATTGACATATATATACTGAACATTGATAAAAGATATGTGTTAGACATTGTGATTTGGGCCAACTGATGAGTGCTGGTTCAGCATGAAATGTGTATCTTGGGCGGTCATATGCTTGTGATTACCCTCCACAAGATATTAAAAGTGGAAAGAAACCAGTTCCTATCTTGTATGATAGTGGTATAGTGAAAATTATACAACAAAAATATTATTCATTAAATAGATAATCTCTAGTCTAATGATTGACTAATAAAAAACATTAATACTCCCCTTATTTTATTATTTTAGATTTTAATTTCATTATTTGTTTTCTATTTATAGATCTATTACATACCAATAACGATTATTTTCTACTTTTTAATAATATTTATTGTATCACATATCTTTTTCTATTTTGTTTATGTATTTCTTCGTCTCTAATTTTTGGTTTTGATTTAAACATTATCTCACTAGTACATGTGACTAACCATTTTCAAAATAATATCTGAAAGTAGCATTTGATAAAATTTTTATTATTAATAATAAACATTGTACTTCAATATATATAAAAGAATACAGCTATATTTTCTGTAAAGATTCCTTTTATATAAATGATTTATGATTTATGTAGGTAGATGTCCAAAATAGATCAAATATGTTGTTTTTAATGTGTAGTTATAATAAACAAAATCTCATGAAATACAATAAATATTTATTTATTAAATATAAAAATGTGTATTTACAATATATACAATGTTATACCTTCACCCGATACTGTTGGCTTGGTATAGAGTATAGTTGTCATGCAACTATTTCTTTAAAGGATTTCAGGTAGCCTTAAGCTTACTGACCATTACCAGATGTACTGTGATAGTTTGCCTATGAGTAGGTACAATGTCACTTCTAGTTATTCTGGACAACTTGCTTTGTATCTAGTTATATCCAGCAGTGTCCAGTTCTAATGTGAACTTGCCTTATTCCTCAACCATATAGTGTACAACATGTATACTGAAGTTCAGATTTGGTAGTTGTTGTCTTACTCTACCCCAAATGGATTAATTATTTATGTTGACATCCCCATCTATAATAGAATCAATCAGATTCATTGAGCATCATTGCCTTTTGGCTTGTTCTTGTCATTGGACATATGTTATCTATTTGTATATTCATTGGTCCATAATAATAAATGATCAACACAATCAAAATAAGATGAAACCTGAGCTAATCCATTATTTGAAGACAAGGTAAGATTAACAAAGTATAAACTAGGTTTTATCAAAGAAGTCAAAACATAAGCTGCACTCAAATGAGCATTAAAACATCTATGAAAACAACCTCTCATGAGAGTGAGAAGCTTGATATTTGGATTGAAGCATATACCATTGTTAAATTTTTTCTAATATCTACTATTGATTGTCTATGAAGAAAAAGATAATATATTATTTAAATGCATTTATTTATAGAAGATGCATAAAAAATGTTACTTTAAGGTTTCATGTGGCATAATAATTTACAAAATTAGATGATTTAAGTAAATAAGTTTAATATCTTTAATGTGAACAATAATTTAAAACAGGAAAAACTCACTATATGTATTGCCACACACAGCAAGCTAGAGTAATCAATGGATGACAGTTATAAGCAAGCATAAGAAATGGTGATCATGTGATGTTTATTGAACAATAATTTGTGATACTTGAGAATGATAATACAATTACAATGATACCTAGAAATTGGAGGGCTTCAAAAAGTGAAGCCAATAATTTAAATTAGTTGCATTAACTATTTGCTTCCTTATTTAATAAATAAATTTTGTTCTTCATAAGAAAGCTTTTACATTACATAAATTCAAACACTGTACACCAGGGTGACCAATCTTGGTGCATTGTGGGATTAATTTAGTCATACTGAACCTATGATCATAAAAATGAAAGTAAGGCTAGAACTTGTATACTAATATTGTAATCAAAAAATAATTTTTATTAATACTCAGAAAAAAAATTATAATAAAAATTCAAATTTTGTGAGCTAAATTAAAAAAAAAAACTGTTCCACATTTATTCTGAAATAAATGTTTAAACTTATCTAATTTTAAGAACTAATCCAGAAATTGGAATTGTTTAACTTTTATTTTACAATTGTTAATCTTTTGTAAACTTGTTGTTTATTCTTTGGAAAAATTATTTTCATCAATGAAATTGATAAAAAAAAGAGAGAGATCTCAAAGAGCTTTGCTAATTGCTCTAACAAGCTTTCCTTGATAAAATGCTAGCAAGAGAAAGCATTTAAAATATCTCTATCAGAAACCACATCCTCACCCCCAGATCAATGGTTTCATGATTTGGCATCCTCAATGAGACCCTAGGTAGCTTCAGATACTAGATCTAAAACTACTAACCCAAAGCCAGCATTTATCTAAGAGTTAACTATTGAGGAGAAAATCTGAAAATTTTAGATACTTAAATGTCTTTAAACCCAGCTATCTAACTCAAATAGCTATATGGGGTTGAGAGATCTTCAGCTAAACCATATATTAATAGTCTTAACAATATAACATTGCTTCAGACTTAAGATTAAAATAGCTATATGGGACTGAGAGATCTTCAGCCAAACCATATATTAATAGCCTTAGCAATATAACATTGCTTAAGACTTTAAAGCAAAAGACTTAAAAGTCATAAGCAGTCTTAAGCAATGTTATATTGCTAAGGCTATTAATATATGGTTTGGCTGGAGATCTCTCAGCCTCATATAGCTATTTGAGTTGTATAGCTGGGTTTGAAGATGTAGGTGTCTGAAAATTTTAGATTAAATGCTGGCTTTGGATTGGTATTTTTAGATCTAGTGTCTGAAACTACCCTAGCGCCTCAGAGTGCCAAAGCACAAAAACATTGGTCTAGGGTTTAGTGTGTTTCTGATAGAGATGATTTAAATGCTTTCTCTTGCTAGCATTTTATCAACAAAGCTTGTTAGAGCAATCAGCAAAGCTCTTTGTTTTTATTTACATGCTTAAAAAATTGAGTCATGTGATATATAACTCTTTTTAAAAAAAAAAAAAAAAAAAGAGATCTCATTTTATATATTAAAATTTGAAAAATTTTTATGCTTAACTCCAAATATTAAATGTCTGATGAAAACAAACAGATGTCTAATTTAAAAGTAATCCTTATTTAAACTCTAGCCATTTTTTATATTATGTTGATACATTATGAAAAAATGTTAAATATTATTTAACACTAGCATATTATATTTTATACAAAATTGAATAGTAATGCAAAAATTGAATGGTGCATCACAAGTGAAAAAATTGGTGCATGGACTGTAAAATGTTCACCAATCCTGTTCTTTATTAGGATATTATATATATAAGATATGTTTAGAATGTTTACTTTTGAAAATAAAATTATGAACAGATCATGAACTATATTAAAATAATGTGAACATATATATATATGGAAATATTTAATGTGTGGAATTATTCATTTATAAGTAATTAGAAAACACTTAACCTAGAATAATAGCTATTGAAATTCAACTGTGCCAGGCCAAGAGTTAAAGTAAAACTGGTCAGAGACCTAGAAACATATGTAAACAAATTTGGAAGATGTAATGTTTCATCCTATATTTCAATATAAGATTTATTAAAGGTTTAATTAATAAAATGAATTTATGTAACACTACTTTGATTAGTGTTTATTGAAATAGAATGATGTATAGAAATACTGTAGCAGTGATGATTCATCCTTTGCCTGTTGATTTAAGATGATTAATATAAGAGCAACATTTAAAAGGAAGCTAATGAAAGGATTTATTGAAGTGTACATAAACTGCAGAGTAATTTGTTACTTTTTAAGGTAGTATAGTAATTGAATAATGAATATATTACTCATAGTAATTATAGATTGTATCTCTCTCAACATTTGTTCACATACACAAATATATTTATATAATATTATTTTTCCACTTTGATTTATAAGTGACCAACTTTCTACATTCCTAGCTTTGACACCAACCAAAGTACCTTAATGACTATCACTAATTCTTTATTAAAGTAGAGATGATCCCTAGCCCTGATATTTATCTTTCTAAGGCATTTCTATTCATGTGATTCAAGAGTGGGTGTTGGAGTAGAAGTTTTAAATCTGCACAATATAATATAATCAAACTAATAAATATCTTAAGTGCTTGAAATTATGGTGTGTGCATTACTTAATGATAGTTAGATTACTATATTTGTATGAATGATTGAACAATTGCTAGTGCTTTATGCAACTGATAAAAGAGGGACATCTTGAAATATATACATACATATATACATACGGCTGAGCAATTTGACAGTTTTTTTTTACAATTTGGAAACTAAATAATAAATATACTCATTGTAATTAAAAAAGGTGTATAACTTTATTGCTTGGGAGTTCATAAGAAGTTTGAATGCCAGACCTATGAGCACCAGAATCAAATCTGGAACCTCTCAATCCCAAATTGGATGCTTGACAATTTGTTTATATATTGTACCGCTATTGAACAGCAGTACATGTCTATAATTTTTATTAAAAAATTAAGATAAAAATAAATTACAAGTGGCTTAAAGATTTTTTTTTAAATAAAAATTTAAAACATAAAAATACAGCATCATAGTTTTCTATTTTTCTCATAGAATAAAATTTCTTAGTAGGAGTGGGGGAGGGAGGAATGTATAATAGGATTAAAGAAAAGTTAAAACTTTTTTCTCTCTCTCTTTTTAAAGAAAACAATTTTTATAAAGTAAAAGCTAAATAAATATGTAATATTAGACAGAAAATTAGTCTACAAAATAAAATGTAAAACTTTCATTATGTAATTGGTTTATAAGATTTTGATTAATAATAGAATCAAAATCAATAGTTGTATTAATTTAAAAAAATTGTAAACTATGAGAATGTTTAGATGAATCTGAGCGAGGGATTAAGATAACCAGAAATGGAAAATTAATTAAAAGACATTTCAAGTTAAGATCTAAATTAAAAAATAATGATAAGAGATTGAAACAATAGGATAGAAAAAAGGATATAAACCGCTCTCTTTATTGTTCTTTAGTCTGGTTTGTGATGTAGTCTAGCTTGTGATATACAGTCGGCACTGTAATTTGCTAGATCATTCATCAGTTTGGACAGAATGCAAGCCAGAGATCCAGATATTCAGAATGTGATAATAAGCCAGTCAATTACTGCTGTGGTCAACATTAATGGAGAAGCCACATAAGCCATGGATAGGTCTGACAGGCTTAATGCCCCAAACCTCCACAATTCAACTATTCTGCCTGAAACAAATGCTGGAAACTGATGCCATTATCATAAAATAAATGCTACCGCTATTCTCTCTTCTTCCCATTGCTGAGTCACAGAATGAAAACAAGCCATGAAGCCATTGATTGAGAACCAGAAAGCCAACCGATTGGAAAATACACACAAATGAAAACCTAAGTAAGTATGATCTTATATGTAAATTTCAATATTATTGTATTATATTAGATATGTGTGTGTTTAATTAAATATTAATGTTTGCCTTAATTATTATTTTGTCTATATTCTCTTTCTTTCTTGTCACTGCATCACTGATCAATTATTGTATAAGTTACTTTATGTGTTAAGTAAATATGCTGGACCCTGAGACAGAGTATGAGCTAGTCACGGGATATTTCAAGTGCTGGATTATGCACCTACTATCCAGGCATGTTAATTACTTTGTGTAACTAGATGGTGCCTGAGGTTTACCTCTAAACAAATAAAATGCTTTGGATAGTAGGGGTTTGAATCTAGTAGTTGTGGTGGGCCACAGTCTGGAAAGGTGATTGTGTTATGCTTTGCATAGTTTGATCTGACTGTGGGCATCATTGTTAGCTCTGCTACCAATGGTATTCTCCTCTCTGCTTGAAGGGCTGTCCATTTACATAATATCGAAAACATAAAATTTAATATTATCTTAAAATGGTTAAAACCCAATTAAACGGTTTCTATTTAAATGGACCCGGTTCAATATCTATATAATCATTAATAAATGCCATTTGTAAATGAGCATAGTTATTCCAACATCAATAAAGAGAGCATGCATGTGTATTATTCATGTGTAATTAAAAAAAGAGCATAGATCAGTGATGGCAGAACTCTTTTTTCCTATACATTTATCAAAATATATTCTGAAACTTGGTAAATAAGTTTCATTTTAATATGCTAAAAATATAATCTTATTATAATAGCATTTACTATAATCCATAAGAATATATATATAAATAGAAAAAAAAGTTTAAAATCTATTGTTAGATAAACAAAAACTTGAAAATATCAATGAAACTTCTATTTTGATTTGTTTGTTGCTACTGATTTCTATGAAGTCATTAGCTTATTTGTTAAGATGTTGGACAGCTAACTTGAATATTTACTTCAGAATGGTGTTATAATTCTGCCACTTTATATTGTGCTCCTATGGCTAACTGTAGCAATATATATGTTTTTGTTTTAAAAATTCTAAAACCATAATCTAAAGAGTATTTATTAATTTAAAAAAATCTAAAGAGGTCAGCATTTTCTAGACAGTTCCATAAAAATCAAAGTTTATGTGTATGGAATTGGCCTCATCTCCACTCTTTAACATGTTTCATTATTTGTAATCTGGTTTCCATAACATTTTTGAGATTACTTTGAGAAAATTTTTGAAATAAAAAATTTGAATTTCACATGGCTTATTAAATTTTTCTGACTATTTTTACAAAGTAATAGTATGATCATCATTTAAAACTGAAAGAATACATATATACACTTTAATTTTATTTATATATGTTTTATTTTTAAAAATAGATGTTAATAAATTTAACTATAATGTTCATGTTAAGATGACTATGCCTTTTAACATTGATCCTGTAATATCATTACTTATTAATACTAGTTTTGTGTTAGGATCTTTAGAAATATTCTAAAAATTATAAAATAACTTTAATATTTTAAAGTAGAATTTGGTAGATTTATCATAGATTTATATTTATTCATTTGTGCTTTAAAATAAATTTAAATTAAAGATTTTATTGATTATCTGGAGTTGTTCACTTATACTGTTTTCCTACCTACCATTTAATGATCAAAACATCCTTTGTTCTCATTATGAACTTTTTTTTTTTAATATTTTCAAAATTCAAATACAATTTTTTTTAAATGTTTTTTATTTGCAAACTTAAATTTGTAAGAAACCAAATCTGATTTATTGATTTTTTAGTATAGAATAAATATTTTAAACAAATCAAAGGTTGCATATTATCAAAAACTACCATCAGGCATAACAGCAACTTGTTAAAGGGGTAAATACATGCAGCATTCAAATCTGTGTTAAGTTCATTTCTAATTTCTTGAAAGTCTTCACGTAAGTAATGTTTGAGTCAATGGATCTTTAATTGAAATTCAAATCTAGAGGCTATTATTCTATCATTGGATTAAACTGTACAAGGCAAAAAAATCATTAAATAAAATGAATAATAGATACTCAGGAGTCCATAAAGTCTGAGGACCAGAGGTGATCAGATTGGAGCCACCATTTACATATCTTGGAATTCTAAAATGTATTACTCTATCAATGCATTAAACCATATAGGCCAAAAAACTCAAATGGTTTATTGCATAAAAAGTTCAAACATCATAAGTGAATGGAATCCATGGATCTTCAGATCCAGTATATGCCATTGTACTACTATTGATGAATGAGAGGTCATTAAATATTTCGATTATTTTCATAGAACTGAGAATGAATTTTATTACTCAAAGTTGTCACTGTTTTTTTCTATTTATCTGTCCATTGTTATTTTCTAAATATTTTTTTATATACATAAATTTATACTATGAGGTGTGTCTACTTAAAATTGCTTTGTATGCCACCAAGTGACCTGAATGTCATAGCTTTACCATTGCTGTACTAGGAATGGACTAGGCAATTAACATTAACAAACTTGCACAATAATCTTTTAGTCATAGCATCTATGAATGTAAACTTATCTTTGGAGGGATAGTACATTATTTATGACAATGTCATGTGATTTCATTATTCGTTTCATCTATTGCAAATTACTAATTCTAATCAGGGTAAAACATGAAGATGCTTTCACATTGATAAGAATTTCCAAACAGAGTTTCGCTTTTCCACTTATTAGATGAATTATTATCAAACTACCAGGTTAACTAATTATTTACCAGGATGTGAACATTACTTGCTATTGGTTAGAGTGTAAAGTATAAACAAATGGTTCAAACAATGATCAAACTGTAGTTAATTTGTTTAGTGAGTAATCTATTTTCTATCACAATTTTTTTTGAAGAGATGAGAAAAAAGTTTTGCTCTATTATAAGCTAGTTAAGACAAATTTCCATCTCTTTTTCTCTATTCAAAATTTAAAGATGAACGTAATGTCCAAATTCATACTATTTCTACTGAAATCATTACTATATTTTTATTTTTTAAAAATTGTTGTATATTATTAAAATGTAAACTCATTTCTATATTTTAAGTGTTTATTAAATAATGGTAAATCCTGGAATCATTTACAAGCTCTTTTGATAAGCTCATTTATGTCAAAGAAAAGATTGAAAGATAACTTCCCTGTAAAGTAGAAGATTATATGCCTTGGCAGATACTGTTACCTTTTGACAACATTTTTGGTTGTTACCCTTGTATATCTACATCTCCAGTTTTTAACCATGTATATTAAACACTGACTGTGTGACAATCTTTGCTTCTGTTTTGACATTATCACTACTATAAAATATTGAAGTCACCAAAATGTATGGGTACTGAATTGAGTTCAGACCTATATGACTATATAAGCTAACGAGCTTGGATTGAAAATATTATAGTGTTTTCAATTTAAGACCCATAGTTTTGCAGTTATGTAGAGATAAAAGGTGGCTGCTGGAAGGTTGCATTAGATTCTAAGATCTAGGTGCAGTGCTTTCAGAATCCAAGGCTCCTCACTGATGAAGGCCATAAGCCAGAAACTATTCTGGGGATATTGGATGAGTAGGCATTAGATGGGGGATTTTATGTACAAGCCTTCGGCATCCATTGATTACTCTGGCTTGCACTGAGTAGCAATACATGCAAATGATGGCTGCTTTACGAGCAGTTGTCCCGAGTTAGCAGGTTCCTTCTCGGCTGATGCTATGACACATGAGAAAAAAAAGTTTCTTAGGGAAACATTATATCTTGTAGTAATAAAATGTAAAGAGATTTGGGGATAATTATCTATCTATTATAATTGGTTGTTTACCTTTCACAAGAAGCCAATAACTGTATACTTCCATGTTTTTGCAATTCTAAAGCTATAAGAGTTCACTTTGTTGGGTAATGTGGCTTAGTTCATTTAGTCAGATTGTTCATCATAAATATAGGATCCTGCATACTTTATTCAAGTAGAATGGCAGATTTAAGATTAAAACATTAATGAATCATAGATCAATGCTGTTACTTCCGGTATTCAAAAGTCACATGATTTTCCAGGCAACATATCATTTTATTAATTTTTATGATTTGCACTTCATTAAAAGTTAAGAAATTTCTGGACAAGACAAAACCATCTCACTCCAAGTGGAACTATATGTGATGTTTTCAAATCATTAGTTGAAGGTATCACTTCAATGAATTTCAGGATTTGATCATCAAAGAGAAAGAAATTCTTAATAGCTAATAATGGTCTTCTGCTGCTTTACCGTTAATGGGCTGAT
This sequence comes from Epiperipatus broadwayi, assembly GCA_028023455.1. NCBI lineage: Eukaryota > Metazoa > Onychophora > Udeonychophora > Euonychophora > Peripatidae > Epiperipatus > Epiperipatus broadwayi. The sequence goes on along the minus strand of JAQFVV010000072.1, from coordinate 5,859,310 downwards.
GCCAGACTGGATATACAATCCACAGCCATTAAAAAATCTTTATTATTTATATTTAATGCAGTAATTAAAATTGCAATACATTTTTATAAATTACCATTTTTTTTAAAATCAAGATCTTTTAATCGACATATATCTTTGCTTGTTGTATGCACTGATATTTAATTATTGATAATTTTTCACTGCATTGAATCAACAATTGTATAAAACAGTGAAGGAGATTGATCTGTGGGAATTATATATTTCCATAAATATAATTCAATCAAATGATTCATTACTTGGAAATTCATACGACGTCCGAATACAGGAAGTGTTAGAGATAGGCCACGATTCATGACTCTTAAACTACACAATCTAACTCCACATCTAACCATTTAGACCATATATTTTTATTAGACTAGTAAACAATGAAAAATATTTTTTATGCAAGTTGCCAAAATAAAAAGCCACTGTACAGCAAGTCTTTGATTGTCAAGAATGTGTATACATTGTAAATGTATTATTGTAATGAACATTTATTAATATTATTGTTCTGCAAAAATCCAGGTGTTATACACAAATATGACTGATACTAGTATCTTCTATTAGAATATAGAATTTCAAAAAAATTAATGCTGCATTTTATTATTTTTACAAAACACGCAATCACCTCAATCAAAGACTATGTGAACTCCAGGACTTACTCAAGGATTAGAATTTCCAATATTTATAGTATATGCAATGTGGGATGTTTGCTGTAAATTGATTTTCAGGGTATCAGAACAAGAAGAGGATCTCTTCTTTCTCAGGACAATGTATAAAATCAAAACAAGAGATAACCACTCCTCCAAGAAATTATTTGAAGACCCTTGGTCCCTTTTCGATGTTCCCAATTTAGATTAATCAAGAGCAGAAAGAGTGATATAACAGCTCAAATGTACATAACTCATTATAAATCCCTGTAATTTTTCTTTTTTCCGGCTTGTTTTTTTTTCAATGTTGATTAACACACCCTACTATATTATTAGATTTTTTCCACAATAAAAATTTTATTTTAAATAAAGTAAAAAAAAATATCAAAGTATTACTGGGCATATATGTTGTCCATGGGATTTTAGTATATTAATGCATGAGACACATGATAAAAAATATAAGATCAAGGAATCATATGTTATAAAGAATTCTTCTGTCACTATCAATGCAAAGTTGACCAATTTTCCGATTAGTTATTCCTGGCCAATACAGTGAAATGTTCAAATTTATCGCTTCGTAGGGTAATAACGATTTTTATACAGCCTTGATAAGAACTCAGACGAGGTGATAGCGATTGACAATAGTGTTTTATATTATTTTTTAAGTTTCTGTGTTTTATTTTGTTTTAGATTACGTTGTAATAAATTTTTAGACCTTTAATAATAGTTGTACACTGGGCAAATCCCTTAGGTTAATATAGTTTGGGGCAATATAATAAGCCCAATCTTACCGCGTTTAATGTTTAATGGTTCGGCGCAGTTGGTGGAGCATCCGACTTTGAATCGGAGGTCCCATGATCGATTCTGGCGCTCGTATTTTTTGTGAAATCCCGAGCAAATATGCCTTTTTATATCTATACAATGAAATAAAAACTTCACTGGGGATAAGTCACTGACCTCGTATGATTAATTAATTTAATAATGAATGCAGAAATTAAAAATTTAAGATGAACGTTATCAAAAAAAAATAAAATTCACTTTTTCAAAAATATAATATAAAAAGACTTACTATTTGAAATATTAAAAACGATAGTAAGTTATTTGCGAAGCCTGTTTACGCCCATCGTGAAAACGATTTGGCGAGAGTTTCCAGGATCGATTCTGGCGCTTGACTTCTTACGAACTCCCGAGCTATAAAACAATATCTTTTTTTTAAAATCAAACTTTAGACATTTCATTTGACAATGGAAATGAAAATAGTTCGCTAGAAGTAAGCAATAATTAAAAAAACAACAATCATGATTAGAATCATTTTTAATTCAACAGATAAATGTATTTCTGCTAAATTGGTATGATTACTAATTTATTATTTTAATAATAGATTTAACCTTTATTAAATGCTTCGCTAACATTTACTAGCACTAACCTGAAAGTTCTATTTTTAAATTACTGGTAACCACCCAAAGATTATATATATAGGCAAGATAGGATAAAACCAAAACAATCTTTTTAATAAATAGCCCATTTCGGGGTAGATGACAGTCAACAGCTTGTTATAATAGAGAATGAAAAGACTGCTTGGTGTTAAACAATTTTTCAATCTTGTACCCTCCAGCTAAAAAATGATAGATATCCATTTACTGATTAATGTTGAATGATTAGGGGGTTGGTTGTGGTTATTTGCACGAAAAAAATTCTAAATGTCTTAATAAGTTTTACTTGACCTGGATTCAAACTCTATGTCATACTATGGCAGGAAAACGTGGTATTTCTGCACCACCAACTCTTAACACACACATATAAAAATTATATATGTAGTGCAAATTAAACTCATATTTAAACTATAATAAATTCCTGCATTACTAGGAATGTTTTTCACTCTGAATGAGAACTCCAGTAATATTTATATTCAAAGTCCTAAGCGCATTTCTGATGTCTTTTAAAGAGAATACTCTGCACTGAAAGTGCATTTAAAGCTAATAATAAATATTTTGACGTTCTTGGTTTGTGTGAGAAGCATTTTATTATGTATATATATATATGTGTGTAATTAATGAAATTCAACCACTTTTCCTCAAACTATGAATGTCACATGGTCACCATTCCCTATGCTTACACAAATTGCTAAAGTAGTAGCAAACTTCACACAGTAGTGCCACACTTGTGTAAGTCATAATAATCAATGGATGTAAGAAGGTTTTTGCAAAAAATCCCTATCTACTCATCCAATATCTCCAAACTAATTTCTAGCTTATGGCTTTCATCGGTGAGAAGTTTACCAAAATGTATAGATACTGAACTGGGTTAAAATCTATATGACTATACGAGTGAATGAGTATGGGTTGAAAACATTATTGTATTTTCATCTTGGGCTCATAATTTTATAATTAACTAAATAGGTAAAAGATCATTGCTAGAGGGTTGCATTAAATCCTAATATCTAGGTGCAATATTCTCAGATCAAAGGCTGTTCACTGATGAAGGCTACAAGCTAGAAACTAGTCTGAGGATATTGGATGTGTAAGCACTAGATAGGAATTTTATGCACAAACCTTCTTACATCCTTTGATTACTAAGGCTTAGACTGGTTAGTGCTACTGTATGGAGAGAGTGTTACTGTTTAAGCTATGAACGTATACATTAGCAAACCAATAAATTGGGATCACTTATTCTTAAATTTTTTGGTATTCAGTTAGCTTTCATTTGCCAACATTGTTGGAAATTCAAATTTATTTTAATATATAAGCCAATGAGATTAGATTCATCTACATATATTAATAATATTTTTGTACCATATTTTAGTTAGATCACACAAATTGACTATATAATAAATATCACCATATGTATTACCTAATGGATGGTAGGTGTGATCCAGTTGTAATATGATATAATTATACATGTTTGAATCTGGATGATATATCTTTTATATCTATTGCATGTGAAAATTTTCATATATATACATACACTCATACAGTTAAAGGTAAAACATGCTTCAATAAAATAACATAAATCAGGGCAAAGAATTTTTCAACATTCCTTCAAAGAGCAATGAGGGAGGAAAAAATATTATTCATTAAGCTTTTGGAGATGTTTTTTTGCCAGTTTTTCATTTTTACTTTAATTTATAGCCAAGATGAAAAAACCCATTTACCGACCAATTTGAATTGAGCTGGCTGAATAAAGAAAAATAATAAAGGTTGTGTTTTTATAAAGTAGTAAAATGATCATTTAAGACACTCAGTTTATATTTATTTTAATTTTGTGTAGGTTGGATTCAAATCTAGACCATAGGCATGACACACAAATGTGCTGACCATTGTACCACAAGTTCCTTTTATATACTTAAGTGTATATATTATCAGACAGTGATATGCTTAACAAATATAATTCCAAAGTTTTAGAAAATAGCAACTAATAAGTTTAAAATAGTCAGGATCTCTCTTTTCTTGCAGATTAAGTAACCAGTATATATTAGATGGTAACACAACTAGGGCTGCAGAAAGGAGTTTGCTATTAACTGAAAGGAGACCCTTTGATTCCTCTTGGAGGCCTTAAAGGAACCGAGCAGGACAAATTCCTAATGTCCACTCCATACGTTCTTGTCATTCCAGCTGTTATTACTATGTGATTATTCATATAGTATACGAACATGGATGGGCTGCTCGCCAACATGCATTAGCCAGCGTGGTGAGTTTATTGGCTTTTTACCTCCGAGTTTAAGATCAAGAAACACCATGGTCTTTCTTCTCAGTGCCTGATAATGCAGAATGAATGTTTGTGTAAATGATAAATATTTTTCCAATACATATATACAATTATGACAGACAAAAATAAAGCATGGCCCTTATTCCCAGGAGGCTGTAAAGTCACCAACCAAGGCAGCGGTTGGTGACCGAAGGCGGAGGATGCTAAGAATCCCCTGATTGTGGACCCAGGCTGCCATTTGATGACGACTTTTTATTTAGGTACTTACAACTACAGATCACTTTCAAGTGAAGGAAGATTGCAAGAATTAGAAGAAGAACTGTCTTATATTAAATGGGACATTATTGGACGTTGTGAAGTTAGAAGAAAAGGAGAAGAAACAATTGATTTAAAAAGTGGACATATACTCTATTATAAAGGCACACATATTGGAAATACAAGTGGAGTAGGATTCATTATAAATAAAAAGTGGAAGAACAATATTGTGGAGATTGATGGTGTATCGGATAGAGTGGCAAGATTAGTTATACAACTGAATAGCAGATACCAAATGCAGATAATTCAGGTTTATGCCCCAACAAGTTCTCATAGTGATGAAGTAGTAGAAGATTTTTATATGGATGTACAAAAGGCTTTTGAGCAGAGTAAACAACATTTTAAAATTGTTATGGGAGACTTTAATGCTAGAATTGGTAGACAAATGAAAGATGAAATTGCTGTAGGTAATTTTGGTTATGGTAATAGAAATGAGAGAGGACATAGACTTGTGGAGTTTGCAGAAAAAGAAAAACTTTATATTACGAATTCATTTTTTGAGAAAAATATTAAAAGGAAATGGACATGGAAGCATCCAAATGAAGGTACAGCAGAATTGGATTATATTTTGACTAACAGAAAATACATATTTCAAGATTGTAATGTTCTTAATAAATTTAACACAGGAAATGATTATCGATTAGTAAGGTGTAAGTTACGTGTTAATGTAAAACTAGAGAGACAAAAATTATTAAGAAAAACAATATTTACAGTTGATATTCCTAATCTTCAGAAACATTCTAATGAATTTAAATTAGAACTTACAAATAGGTTTCAAGTGTTAGGAGATTTTGAACATGATTCAGATTTGAATGAAATTAATATGAAAATAGCTGATACACTTTTAAAAACTGCAACAAACATAGCTGGTAGAAAAAAGCAGCAATTGACTAATAAAATTTTTACTGAGACTAGAGAATTTATGAAGAAAAGAAGGAATATGAAGATTTACAAAAATGATGTATTAAAAAGAATTGAATATCTCGAATTTTGTAAAATGGTACGGAAAAGAGTTGAAAATGATATAAGAAAGTATAACTGTGAAATAGCAAGGAAAGCTGTAGAAGAAAATAAAAGTCTCAAAAATGTTAAACAATATTTTGGTATTGGTAGGAAATTTATATCTGCAATAAGAAAAAAAGATGGAATTATTACTAAAAAGAGAGATGACATCTTGAAATTGGTAGAAGATTTTTATCAAGAATTATATAGTAATAAAGAACAAGTACCTCCTATATCTATTACATCTTCCGAATTGCCCAGAATTTTAAATGAAGAAGTGAGACATGCAATTAAGTGTATGAAGAAAGGAAAGGCTCCAGGAAATGATGGAATTATAATTGATATATTAAAAGAAGCAGGTGAAGAAATAGAAACAATTTTAGCAAAGTTATATACCAAATGTCTAAATGATAAAGATGTACTGGAAGATTGGAAGAATGCAGTAATAATATTAATATTTAAAAAAGGTGATAATGAAGATATTAGAAATTACAGACCTATCAGCCTTTTATCAGTTTTATATAAAATTTTTACCAAGATAATTACAACTCATCTACAGAGAACTTTGGATTTCCACCAACCAAGAGAACAAGCTGGATTTAACAGTGGTTTTAGTACAATAAATCATATCCAGGTATTGAGAGAAGTCATAGAAAGGACAAACGAATATGAGTTGTCATTATGTTTTGGATTTGTAGATTATGAAAAGGCATTCGATTCTATACACATTTCTTCAGTGATTAAAGCATTGGATCATCAAGGTATAGATCCAGGATATTGTCATATTTTAAAGAATATTTATAAAAATGCAACAGCAACAATTAGATTACATAATGATACTGGAAAAATCAACATTGAGAAAGGTGTAAGACAAGGTGACTCCATATCTCCAAAACTCTTTACAGCAGTGCTGCAAGAAGTATTTTGTGGATTAAAATGGGAAACTAAAGGAGTGAAAGTAAATGGAGAGTATTTAAGTCATTTAGATTTCGCAGATGATGTAGTTGTTTTTGCAAATAATGCTTCAGAGCTGCAGGAAATGTTGCAGGAGTTAGCAGATGAAAGTAGAAAAGTAGGACTAAAGATAAATGTTAAAAAGACAAATAATGTTTAATCGATTTGCTCAAAATATGAAAATAAAGATTGATTATGAAGAATTAGAAGAAGTTAACAGTTACAAATACCTTGGTCAGATTATTAATACAGATGGAAATATAATGGAGGAAATTAATCATAGAATTAAACTTGGTTGGAGTGCTTTTGGTAGAAATAACTTGATACTAAAAGGAAATATGCCTATGTGTTTGAAAAGGATGGTTTTTAACAAATGTGTTTTACTAGTTCTTACTCATGGATCTGAGACTTGGACACTTAATAGAAGAGCAATACAGAGACTTCAGACCACTCAAAGGAGTATGGAGAGATGTATGTTGGGAGTAACAAGAAGAGATCGAAAATGCAATGTATGGATAAGACAACAAACAGGTGTTACTGACCTTATTGAAAAAATTAAAAGATTGAAATGGAGTTGGGCTGGACATATTGCTAGAAGAGATGATAATAGATGGACAATTGAAATTTTGAACTGGATTCCAAGAGATTGTAAAAGACCCAGAAAGAGGCCACATGTGAGATGGATGGATGAAATAAGAAAATGTGCAGGGGTGTTGTGGAGAAGAGAAGCTAAAGATCAGAGAAGATGGATTAAACTTGGAGAGACCTTCATCCTGCAGTGGATTGATAATGGTTGATGATGATGATGATGAACACAACTAGGCTTCTTTTACTGTTTTATGATTAATTCGGTTTCTGCTGTTAGTAAACATTAAATAATCAAATAGTTTATTGCTTAAAATTCATAAGGAGTTTAAACACCTGAAGTGACCACTGAAACTAGGAACCAAACCCTTGAGCTCTAAAATCTGTCATTCTATCACTGCACTGAATCAAGAAAAGCTTAGTAAGCATTGATTTATCTTCATTCATCCAAAAATTACCAATTACTCTATTATCTATTATTAAAACAATTGCTTAATATTTTCATGTCTGGTTTATTGCTCAGGGGTTAAGGTTAGAAATGAATAAAAAGACCAATATCAAAACTAGGATATAAAAATGAGGATCTAGACCAAGAGGAAAAGGAAATATAAAAAGCTTTTGTATATTTTTATATTGAATTCCTGCTTGTTTAGTCAACAGATTCCTATCTCTTTTTTTCCTGCTGCAAACCATGGACTTCCGTCTGTTTTAGTGATACTAATTTTATATTCCATTATTTCTGTAATTGTATTTTTTAGCTTCTATTATTAGTAATAATATAAAATTATATTTGTGTGTGTATTTGCTGTTTGTAACAATAAGTGGTGGGGTCTTTACGTCTTTTACACTTTGAAATAAAATAGACAAAATTTTCAATATTTAAGTGAATTCTGATTTCTATTAATTTGTGTTTGTCTGTGATTGAAAGCATTGTAAAAGTGATAAAAAGGAATTTAATCAAAACAGTAATATAGGAAGTTTCAGAGTTATCTACTTTATGAATGAGGATGCTTTGATACATTACATATCATATATATGAGATGCAAAAAACAAAATGAAAATGTTCGATAGTATGCTATTTATGGATAGTAATAGATTAAGCAAAATAGTATTTAATTGGGTTATGAGTAAAGAACAGGCAACAAGAAGGGTGAGAAAGGTAGTGCTATAGGCAGAAGATTTAGATAAATATGTCAGTATATTTGTACAAAAGTTGGGATGATTGTGTTAGGGGGCTTGTTGATTGTTATAGCGGCAAAGACTGGGATAGAAGAATAGATGTATTAATAAAAAATAGAGAGATGGAGAACTAGTATGGAGAATAAAAAAAGTTTATATATATATAGAAGTAAACAGAATATTGGGTGTGAGTTAATTTACAATAATAGCAAGGAAAGTAATTTGCTGTTTAACGCTTACAGCATCATTAGCAACAAGAGAATATACACACAATTGGAGAAATATGGGTGATTTAGCTTGCAAGTTATGTAAGAAAGGCATGGAAAATATTAGGCATTTGCTAATTGAATGTAAATGCTTACAAGTAGAAAGGGTACAAATAATGAAGTTGTGGGAGAATATATATGTACAGAAAGTAGGTTCTTGGTTTTTATGCAGTGTTTGGAAAAAGATAAAGGGGATATAGATATAAAGGCCATAGAGTGGACAAAAGTGGAAGTTGTGGAAATGGAATGGGATAGAGAAGAATATGGGAAAAACTTAGGGTGGGGAATGGAAAGGGGGGAAGGGTAAGATGGCTAACAGATTTATTTGGATATAGTGGCTAGAGATTCCTGACTTCAATAAAAGAGAAGCCATACCACATCGCATATATCAACAATGGGCAAAACGATGCTCACATATGAATGATGGCTCTTATTTTCATCCTCCCTCCCACAGTCACTTTTATATTAATAATCTATAATACTATATTATGTATCAATATTACAATATTTTGTTTCATTAGTACATTAACAATAAGTAATAAAAAATATTCTGAAACTTGAAATTTTAGCTTTTAAATGGTACCAGTCAAAAGGTGTATTAATAAGGATTTTATTATCATAGCCTACATTGCTTCTGCCAAAATAAGTTCCAAAAATAACTGTTGTGGCTTTTGATTATTCAAAAATGTATGAAAAGTATAATATGAGGTTCTTATTAGTAAAAAAAAAATTCCATCCCTGTTATTTGTAGTGATAAGATCTATTCTATGATTATTTTTTAAAAAAGAATACCAATAGTTTTAAAAAAATATGCACTAAATTCTCTGCCCAAAATTAAGTTCAACCATCCAAGCAGTAATGCATTATAACTATGAGAGATGCCCTCTTGATAATCATTGGTGACCATTTGTCATTGCCTGAAATACTTTTAACATGTTTTAATTTAAATTTATGTTTAGAGAAATAACATAAACTTCATTGGAAAAGGGTAGATGTAAGATTTTTAAATTTCTGAAGATGACTTCTAATTATTCGAAACTGTCTATCAATCAAACATTGTGAAAAGTGCATAAAGAAAAGTCTTTTTATAAAGAAATATTGGTAAATTTTCACATTTATAAACGTTATTATAAGACAATGAAATCACTTATGTAATCCAACAAATAGTATCAAAATTTCACTTTTTTTAAAAAAAAAAAATCTTTCAATTTGAATTTTAGATGTTAAAACTTAGAAGATTTCTGTCTAAAATAATCAAAACCTTTTAAATAAGTTGAGTAATAAAATGTTATAGAAAATGTCCTTTAAATGTATTATTTTGCATATTAATGAGACAAGAGATTATTCACTTAATGAATAATATTTCTGTAATGTAATTTTCACTATATCATTCTCATTCAACGTAATGAAAATTACACTACAGAAATATTATTCATTATTGGATAATCTCTAATTTAATGAATGATTAATAAAAATTATTAATATACTTCCATCAAGTAGTTTGTGTCAAAGTTGTAAGGGCAATAAGTTTGACACTTATTAATTAAATTGTAGTATTGGCTATATATATATATATATACTGAAAAATGATAAAAATATATGTGAGTGTGATCTGGGCCAACTGATGAGTGCTGGCTCAGCATCAAATGTGCATATTGGGATCATATCTTTTTTAAATGTCTTTGTTCATATGTTTATGATTACACCTCTCCATAATAAGTGTTAAAAGTGGATATAAACCACTCGCTACTTTGAGAAAGAGTTATGTAATGAAAATTACACTGCATGAATAGTATTATTTAGCATCTGTTATAATGTGAAAATGGATATTTATTTTGAATCCCTAAAGAAATTCATGATTAAAAAAAAAAAACAATTGTTGATTTTGAAACATTAAAGTAATTGAGAAATACAAAATCTTAATATCCATTTTACGTGATGTTATCACTGCAGCTATTATTAACTAATGATTATTCATTTGGTTTAATTGGTGGTAGAGTAGCGCCCTCTGGATCACAAAATCCATGGTTTGCAAGATAAGTTCCATTGCTTCTTATAAATCTCTAAGCAATAAAGCATTCTATTATTATTTTTTATATATTCAGTAAATTAATGTCTGTGGATTGTAATTAAAGGGGATTTGAACACAGACTAAGCTTTCTTCAGCTATCTTCTTCATCTTGTATAACCAATACACATGACCACATGCATGTGAATAAGATAAACAATCTCATATATATATATTGTAACGTTTATTTATATACGCTGCAAATATATTGGCATTTGGTAAAAGCTAAATAATAAAAGTAAATTTAGTTTTTTTTTTGACTAATTTTTTTTTTTTAAAAAATAACGTACAATGAAAGTTAAATTATTCTTCCATATTTTTTTAATGTAATTAAGAAATAAAAGTAGAATTGGAGAGAACAAAAGAATTCCAAAAGTAAAAAAAAAGATAAGAGAAAGTAAAAATATTTTGGCTAATTAAAGATGGCCGAAAGACTTGATAAGAAAAGAGAACTTTATAACATAAATTTTATAAAGAATCTACAAGATTATGAACCAAAAACTTCCATGATAGTAACATGCACAGAAGTCTGAAAACTGGACCTCTAGAGTATAAAAAGGAGGGGTTCAGTTGGAGGAATGTCTTGTTTTGTTTGTTTCTCTAGTTGGTCTTGGATAACAATAATATATCCAAGATCGCTCTACGTTGAAATAATTTGGCATATCGGAGTGAACCGGAGATTCTGCGGACATCGTGCCTGAAGATTTACACCAGAAAAGTCTTTGTGACTGACTAGGAGAATGGACCGCAAGATCAACTAATAATCAAAGGCCATGAGCTCAGTTTAACCCCAAAAAACTATACATAGTTATCTACAACCATCGTGAATTCACTAAAACTTACCGGTAAGACTACTTATTCCTGATTGTGACAAAATTAAGTGTTTGCAAACAAGTCTTAAAATAATCCCAATAGAGACTTTCATTTTTTCTGTATAAGAGACTTTTGTTTATACCAGAACTTTTTTAATTAATTATTTTATTTTATTGATTGCGTCATGTTTGAATTAATATGTGGTCTCTCTAATTTACTTGATTAGGAATTCTCATTTTAACTTAAACAGATTTTTAATCTGTTATAATAAAAAAATATTTCTAATATCAATTTTCATTTGTGCATTATTAATAATAGTTATTAGTTTTTATTATTAAATTTATTATTAGTTTGGGAAGATTTAAGAATGTAATTTACCTTTGCCAATATGTTTGAATAAGCCCAAGGATAATAATCTCAAAAAATAATTCTCATTACGGTATGATGCAATACCGATTAGTTTAAAAGTATTTTTCTTTTTTTTTATTCGTGAGACGTTATTTGACTATTTCAGTGGTCTCTTTAGAATAAAAGGACCTGGCGCCCATATTAAATAAATTAAAAGCTGATTTCGTCAATAGCATAATTCTCAACAATTAATAGGCCGAGTTTGATCAGGAAATATAGCTATGTGTTTAGAATAGAAATATAACTTTCTTCTTTTTGACATAGCTTGATCAACTCTCACGCAGTTTATATTAGCATGTAGAGGCCTAGAAAAATGGAAAATGTTATAATATATATATATTGTACTGAAATTGTACTCATCAGTTGATCCATATCATCATTTCCCACACACATATATAATCATTGTTACACTTTCATTTACCATTGTCAAACTCTCTCCACTCACAACTTTGATGCCATCCATTTCAGATAAATACTGAAACAGTAAGATTTCCTTTGCAGATCTTCATTTCATCTTTTCTCACATCTTTCCTGCCCTCATACTTTAGTTTAAATCCCCAATGTGTCGTAGTGTGTCTGCAATGCACTTATATGCCAAAAATCCCATGTAATTTTAAATCATGAATAGAACACTTATGTTATATATATATTTCTAATTCCCAGCAGAAATAACTAATATAAATTATGTGTATGTACACGTAAATATATTCATTTAAAAAGTAGGTTATGTAGGTCATATTTACGCACATACTGCGATATATTCATTTTAAAAACTTAAGTTAAAATAATATTTTGTTATTTAAAATTATTTCTGTTTAAATCTATTCATAAAAAAAAAGATATTACATTCGTAATATTTGTTTTAGTTTAAAATAAAATTATATTCATCTCATAAGTAGATTTAAACATTGAAAATTAAAAGAAGTAAATAAGTTGTTATTTTACACTTTAAAATCATGTCATCAATTTTATGTAAAAAGTAAATGAGGGTTGGTCAGAAAATAATAGTTTTAATTAATATATTCTAGTGGCTTATCAAGAAATACAGCAGATGTCCACTTAAGGTATTTTTAATTAGCAAGGTTTTCTTAAATGAAATTAAAGTTTTAATCTGAATATCTAACAATAGTAAAATTAATTATAACATTTACTAAATTCCTTTGGATGTTCGGATAAGTTTAATTACAGCATTGATTAGATAACAAATCTTTTTTTGGGGTATGTTTGCTATGCTGCAGGGCGGTATTATTGTACAGCTCTCATATATATATGGCTGGTTTTATTTTAACAACAGGTGAACAAGTGAGTAGTGGGCAATTGGTCTTCAAGCAATTTGTTATGAAAGTCAGAAATTAGTAGTCAAGTAAATTTTAAAGTCTTCAATTATATTTGTGAGTCAAAAAGTTTTTTTTTTTGTAAAAGTTGAATTTGCTGAGAGTTAAGAATTGATTCCACTACAAGAAGCTAAAGCCAGGTGTATTCGGAGAACTGCACACCCCAGCCTTTAATGAGAAATTTAAAATGTCAGGGTAGAGCCGGCGAGAAAGGCTATTTTTCTTTCGAAAATGGTCATCTGCTGCACATTATACCATCTGATGCCTTCACTTAAAAAGCTCTGAAAACTGCCACCACTGCTGAAGATGTGAACTTTGAACCAAAAGTTACTGCCAAATTCTTGTAAATGCTGCTGCCATCAAACTAGAAAAGTCTCTATATGAAAATGCATTCGAATGTCTTACTTCCGATGAGGTAACCTAATTAACCCAAGAGCTCTTCTGAAATTATATTTCTTCTTATAAGCTATAGCTAATTTAATTTGTTTTCTATCTTAAAATAATTTTTTTGTAAAATTTCGTTAACTTAATTAGTGTGCTCTGACTCTATATTTGGGTTAATATTTTGTATTTATTAATCTGTTTTCTTTTATTATGATGGTGTGCCAGTATAGCCATCGATCGAGCAAATTACTCCTTTTCTTTTTGTTAAATTAATATGCCACTGATTAGCATGTTTTAATTATAAATTGGTCCTATTTTAATATCTCGTTAAATTGCTCATTCGAGGGCTATTTTACTATGTTTTAATCATTAAATAATTTTGCATTTAAGAATCCATAAATCTATTTGTTTTAACAAAATGCGAGGATATGTGTGAGGTTAATGAGTAAATAGTATACAAATGCATGATTGCATATTAATTCCTGTATTCTTATAAAACCCCATAATTATGCATTTTCCCATTTTAGATAGTTTTTATTGTCTCTTGCTTAATTTCCAAAACTTATAATTTTGAGATTGAGAATGTACAGACCTTCTTAAAATAAATATTTGGGAATTGATTAGGCACCTTATTAAAGTCAAATGAGTCCTTTTAAAAATATTTTATGTACTTTGTTCGAGTGTTGCTGGTAGGTGTATCGAATGTTTGGGACTGCCTTGTTCCTTCAAGGGCTTTAAATGGCTAAGACCACTTCCCCTTTCTCTTTTTCCTGTGGTTCCCAGTTAGAATGTGTACAAAAATTGTCACACCTGGGAATTCTATGCAGTTGTCATGCAGTCACTAAGTACTTGGATGAGTTCAGACTTGGGCTGCCATGTGACACAACTTCCAATGGATTTATGGCAAGATGCCATTCCGTAAATCATTTTTTTTTATTTATTGATTAGTTATTTTGCAAAGCTCCATGGTTTCAATGTACCACACCCTCCATCCTTTACATTCAATTCTCACTAGCGCCACCGATCTCTTAATGTGAATTTAGTTATTACAATTGATTTGCGTATCTTAATCACATCCCTTATCTTATAGCTTAACGAATATCAGTCCATTCTATTCTCGAATTCAATAAATGTTATATTGAAATCTTTACTATTTCAAATCTTGTAATTCAATAATTTATTATATTTATTCAAAGCACCTCGCATATCTTCACAAACTCTCTTTATTAATTTTACTTAGGCACATTATCGTAATGTTATTGCATTAACCCAAGGTATAGAAAATTAATTAACCAGACATTATGTAAATTTGACGGATGTTTTGTTTCCACATATATTTTTAATTATTCAATGCCACTGTCTTACATACACAGATAGTGCATGTATATATTTGTTAAATCAATAAATCTTTTGAATTTTACTATTTATTTTGATTCTAATTATTTACTTTCTTGATCCACACCACTCTCCCAGCCTACATCCCTTTTATATATCTATTTTGTACCATCCATAGATGTTAGTTAGTAGACCTAAGTTTATATTGTAGTATAGTGTATTGTTTCTCCCTGACCACTGGCATCAGTAAAAAAGTTATATTATTAGTAGCATCAGATGCATTATCATGTAGGTGGCGCTGTGGAGTGTAGACTTTGGATTCAAACTTAGGATTTCTGGGAAGCAGCCCTTTCTAGTGTTAAGTTCGGTGTCTGGGTTTAAATTCTGCAGTGTGTTAGCGAGATAGACTAATCTGACCGTTACAATACACTAATGATTATTACTAATCATTTTCGAAACTAGGGATTAATCAGTGTTCAGTTTATATTAAGATAACAAATCTTCAAATTTTAATGGACAGACTAATTTTCTCCACTCTCCAACTCTTCACCCTTCCATACCATTAAAAATCTGATAATGGAATGGTCAAACCCTTGATGATGTCAATATGATAGTTCACCCATCTGATCTCAGTACAGATTAATATTAGTTGAAAATTATGATGTCATTTACATCTCCAGTCTAATCTTTGTGACATTTTAATTTTCATCTCAACAGTTTATTTTATCTACGAATATAAAACCCCATCTTTTGACATACGAACACATACATATAAACAGTCAGTCTATATAGAATTTGATTATTAAACCTCCTCTGATTTTCAGCTGACCTTTTTATCTTCATGTTATTATGTTTCAATAATCTGTTTACTTATAGAAAGTCTTTATTCTATTTTCCCATCAGCTTGATACGGGTTAGTAGTTATTAAATTGATCTAATAATTATTTTAACTAAGGAAAGTCAATGCTGTAATACTAGGTTGTAGTTTGCAGATAAATATCAACATCATATTTATCCGATCTTCTCGGTGTAATTTAAACTTATAATCATGACCTGAATGTAAACTTAAGACTTTTTTCTCTTTGTTTTTGTTTTTTAAAAAGTTTTTATTTTAAATATTTGGCTTTGTTAAATGAACTATAAAAAAACTATCCGTTCAGGCAAATAATTTTTGTTTTTCTTTATAAAAATAATAACTACTGCTTACAGCCACTATTGATTTTTAAGACCAAGTAGGTTTGTTTATGTAATTATTAATAAATGTATTAACTATTATATATAATATAAGGTAAAACAGCCATTTTAAGAACTGGTCCACAGCAGGTCCAATAAACATCACATGATCACCATTTCTTATGCTTGCTTATAACTGTTATGCACAAGCCTTCTGACATCCATTGATTACTCTAGCTTGCAGTATGTGGCAATACGTATAGTGAGTTTTTCCTGTTTTAATAATTTTTGCAACAGCCCTCATAAAAAAATAATAAAGAATGTGGCAGTATTCAACGGGCTTGCCAATAGTTGAGTGGTCACAAGTCTATCGGTTTTTTAAAGATTATTATACACACTCTCTATTTAAAAATAACTAGATACCCATTTGTTGACCAATGTACTGGGTTGGTTGTAAGTCAGCTACTTGACTGAAAAGTCTATAGCCTCCTACTTGATCTATACTTAAACCCAAAGTCCTAGTATAGCAGACAAGTACACTAGTTCTTCTTGATGAGACAGTCTTTCTCTCTCTCTCTCTTTTTATGCATACATAAGGGAGGTTAAATAGTTTTTAATTAGCTTATACTTTGTTATCCATTTACTAACCAATGTTTGATGATTATTTAGGTAGTGTATAGATCATCTTTTTGAGAGAAATTTTCGTTGTTTTTTTTTTTTTTTTAAATCACTTGATTGAATTGAAATCTCAGGTCATAGGAATAAAAGACCGATATGTTCTAAGATAGATAAAACAGTATTTTAAATAGCTAATTGTAAAGAACTTTTTAACAGACTCGTTCCCATAAGAGGAGCAATGAAAAATAATAAATTATGCATCTTTTTAATTGTTAGGTAGTGAATATTTTAAAATTCTCCATTTTTGTTTTACTTATTTGCTAAGCATCTATAATATATATTTAGCTGACTTAGGTATAATTGTTTAGCTGGCATAAAAATTTTAAAATCTGTTTCAATTGGCTCAAATTCAAATCTTATTATGGCCGATGGATATACAAATCACTGTATTCACATGGACTTTTTTTTATCTATTTATAGAACTACCGCTTTAAATAAGCACTGCATCGTCAAGGCACTTTTATACGAGTGTTGAAAAATAATGGAGATGGATGTATAATTTTATTCATCAAGCTAGATAACTCCTCTGTTGATAATAAATTGTGATATATATATATCATCAATCATTGCCAATCCACTGCAGAATAAAGATCTCTCCAAGTTCAATCCATCTTCTCCGATCTTTAGCTTCTCTTCTCCACATCACTCCTGCACACTTTTTTATTTCATCCATCCATCTCACATGTGGTCTCATTCTGGATCTTTTATAATCACTTGAAATCCAGTTTAAGATTTAAATTGTCCATCTATTATCTCTTCTAGCAATATGTTCAACCCAACTCCACTTCAGTCTTTTAATTTTTTTAATGAGGTCAGTAACACCTGTTTATTCTCTTACCCATCTATTGCATTTTCAATCTCTTCTTCTTACTCCTAACATGCATCTTTCCATACTTCTTTGAGCGGTCTGAAGTCTCTGTATTGCTCTTCTATTAAGTGTCCAAGTCTCAGATCCATAAGTAAGAACTGGTAAAATACGTTTATTAAAAACCTTCCTTTTCAAACACATAGGCATATTTGCTTTTAGTATCAAGTTATTTCTACCAAAAGCACTCCAACCAAGTTTAATTCTATGATTAATTTCATCCATTATGTTTCCATCTGAAGGTATTTGTAACTGTTAACTTCTCTCATCACAATCAATCTTTATTTTCATATTTTAAGAAAATCCATTAAACATTACTTTAGTCTTTTTAACATTTATCTTTAGTCCTACTTTCATCTGATAACTCCTGCAACATTTTCTGCAGCTCTAAAGCAATATTTGAAAAAACAACTACATCATCTGCAAAATCTAAATGACTTAAATAATCTCCATTTATTTTCACTCCTTTAGATTCCCATTTTAAATTACTATATTATATACTAATAAGTTAGCTTTTCATTTTAATCCACAAAATATTTCTTGCAGCACTGCTGTAAAAAGTTTTGGAGATATAGAGTCACCCTGTCTTACACCTTTCTTAATGTTGACTTTTCTAGTATCATTATGTAATCTAATTGGTGCTATTGCATTTTTATAAATATTTTTTTAAAATATGACAATATCCTGGATCTATACCTTGATGATCCAATGCTTTAATCACTGAAGATATGTTTATAGCATCAAATGTCTTTTCATAATTTACCAATCCAAAGCATAATGGTGACTCATATTCATTTGTTCTTCTATAATTTCTCTCAATACCTGGATAGGATCTACTGTACTAAAACCACTTTTAAATCCAGCTTGTTCTCTTAGTTGATGGAAATCCAATGTTTACTGTAGACGAGTTGTGATTATCTTGGTAAAAATTTTGTATAAAACTGATAAAAGGCTGATAGGTCTGTAATTTTTAATATCTTCTTTGTCACCCTTTTTAAATATTAATATTAATACTGCATTCTTTCAATCATCTGATACATCTTTATCATTAAGGCATTTGGTATATAACTTTGCTAAAAAAATTCTATTTTTTCACCTGCTTCTTTTAATATATCAATTATAATTTCATCATTACTTGGAGCCTTTCCTTTCTTCATACATTTGATTGCATGTTTCACTTCTTCATTTAAAATTCTGGGCAATTCAGAAGATGTAATAGATTTAGGAAGTACTTGTTCTTTATTACTATATAATTTTTGATAAAAGTCTTCTACCCATTTCATGGTGTCATCTCTCTTTTTAGTAATAATTTCATCTTTTTTTCTTATTGCAAATATAAATTTTCTACCAATATCAAAATTTTGTTTTACACTCTTGAGACTTTTATTCTCTTCTACAGCTTTCCTTTTTAATTCACAGTTATACTTTTTTATATCACATTCAACTCTTTTCCACACCATTTTACAAAATTTGAGATATTCAGTTCTTTTTAATGCATCATTTTTGTATATCTTCATATTCCTTCTTTTCTTCATAAATTCTCTAGTCTCAGTAGAAATTTTATTGGTCAATATATATATATTTACATTAACCACAGATAAGAATAGTTTTATACCCATTTATAAACCAATACTGTTGAGTTGGTTAAGGGTTTATCTAGAAAAACAATCTTCACCTCAATTGGGAGTTTTCTAGTTAATATTCTGTGCTGTTCGAACTTGAATTTTTAATTTTAGAAATGAGAAACCACTGAACTAAGCACTGCATTACAAAACTTACCATATTATATATATGATAAACAAAACAAGTTATAAATTTTGTAACTTGCTCTTAGCTTGCATTTTATGATCACTAGATGGAACTTTACCAATAGCTCCTAACAAGCTCTTGTTTACATAAATGCTGAGAGAGAGAGAATTCAATATCTCTTTCATTGTCTCCAACCTTTAGACAATGAAAGAGATAGTGAATTCTATCTCTCTCAGCATTTATGTAAATAAGAGCTTGTTAGGAATTATTGGTAAAGCTCCATTTAGTAATAATATATATATATATATTCGTAAAAAAATAAATAGAAGCTTCTTTAAAGTTATTGACATGTTCTTTATATTACAGATTTTCATTTAAATTTATATATTTTTTATATTATGCTATTTAGAATAATTTTTATTTATTTTTTTTTTTTTTTCTTGTTTCTCTCTAACATATCTTTAATTGTTTCTTTATTTCTAAGAATGCTTTTATTTAATTCTCTTTGTTTTATTTTCTCTCTTCAGCACCATAAATCAGTTTGCTTTTTTTTATTTTCTGCCAAATCAATATCCCACAATCCTTTTTTAATTTATTTTTTATTATCTTTTTAATTAACTGGTGCATTCAGTATACTGAATGTTTACTATAGTAAATAGAGAGATTTGAACTTAGGGTTTTCAGTCTCTATTTATCCTCCATTCCATCTCAAACAACCAATGCACATAACCACACACATGTGAAAAAGATAAATAATCCTCAATGTACATATTTCAAAGTGAACCAGCACTCATCAGTTGGACCAGATCATAATCTCCCACTGACCCAACAAATGAGTGCTGATTCTGCACAAAATACACATATTGGGAATCATTTATCCTTTTCACATATGTGTGGTCATGTGTATTGGTTATTTGAGTCGAATTGGAGGATAAATATAGGCTGAAAATCCTAAGTTCAAAACCCTCTATTTATTATAGTAAACCTTCAGTTTACTGAATGAATAGATTAATTAAAAAGATACTAAAAAAATAAAGAAAAAGATTGTAGAATACTAATTTGGCAGCAAATAAAAAAAGCTAGCTGGTTTATCATATTGAAGAGATAAAATAAAATAAAGAAAATTATTTAAAAAATAAATGAAAACATTCTTAAAAATAAAGAAACAAGCATATATTAGAGAGAAACATGAAAAAGGGAAACAAAATAAATAAAATGAAAATTATTTTAAATGTTGTATGGCAAAAAATATATACATTTAAATAAAAATCTGAAATAATTAGTAAAATATATCCATGACAACTTATGATGATAATATGTGTTCTAATTATTTATCGAGTGCACAGGCAGTATGAATTATAAAGAGAAAGGCTTTAACTTTTTTCACAGGAGCTTTAAATATTTATAATAGCCAAATGATGTAGTTTTTTGACTATAGAGGGTTAAGGTTAGATAGGGACTTTATAAAGATAAGAATGGCCATCTTATCTTTGATCGAAATTTAAAAAGAAATAGTGGATATAAAAATGTGAAGTGAGTGTGATATTCATGATCTCAAATCAAGATGCTTCAGATGGGCTTATGTAAATGTGAATTTAGGTTAAAGATGAGATAGCTATTCTTATCTTCTTAAAGACCTTATCTTGTATCGAGGCCTGAGAGTTCCCTCTATAGTAAAAAAAACTACATCATTTGTCTATTATAAACATTTAAAGCATCTGTGGAAAAGGTTAAAGCCTTTCTCTTTATAGTGATAATATATGAATATTATATGTTGTTTTTTATTTCAAAGTAAATGACAGTATTATACAATGAGATCAAATCATGAGGTCAAGTAATATTTGAACATAAAGTGGTAGTATGAGCACAATTCCAAGACCCACCTCTGATACTATTTGAACATCCAAAACAGTAAATCTGTGCACCTACTTATTGATCTTTTTTAATGTGGAAAATCAAGTATATATAATTTTAATAACCAAATACACTGATTGTGTAAAAGTCACAGCAACCAACAGGTAAAAGAATCACTTCTACAATAACACTTAATAGATATTCAAAATTCCAGAGCACCCTGAATTGTACATTAATAAACCTCTGGTTCCAGAAATTACCAAAAACAGTAAAATACCAAGCATTCATTTTTTTTACCTGTCATTTGATTCAGAATATGCGATATTAATTTTCTTAATGCAACAATTATGATCAGCTTCTATGTCGAGTAATAAATCAAATAGAAATTAACAATTCTGATAATGCTCTTATCCAGAAGCAGTGAATAATTGGGCATGCTCTGAAATTTTAAATATTAATGAAGTATTATAATATAAATGATTTTCTCTCAGTTGTTTGCCATGAATCTGGTGCACTGCACCAAAATGCACTCAACTCTTAATAGTTGTATATATATTCTGTAATATACATTTATGGAAACATAATGGGGGAAATTAATCATAGAATTAAACTTGGTTGGAGTGCTTTTGGCAGAAATAACTTGATATTAAAAGGAAATATGCCTATGTATTTGTAAAGGAAGGTTTTAAACAAATGTGTTTTACCAGTTCTTATTTATGGATCTGAGACTTGGACACTTAATAGAAGAGCAATATAGAGACTTCAGACCACTCAGAGAAGTATGGAGAGATATATGTTGGGAGTAACAAGAAGATATTGAAAACGCAATGTATGGGTAAGAGAACAAATGGGTGTTACTGACCTCATTGAAAAAATTAAAAGATTGTAGTTAGGCCAGACATATTGCTAGAAGAAATGATAGTAGATGGACAATTGAAATCTTAAACTGGATTCCAAGAGATTGTAAAAGACCCAGAAAGAGCCCACATGTGAGATGGATGGATGAAATAAGAAAGTGTGCAGACGTGATGTGGAGAAGAGAAGCTAAAGTTCGGAGAAGATGGATTGAACTTGGAGAAAACTTCATCCTGCAGTGGATTGATAATGGTTGTTGATGATGATGATACATTTATACAGGATTTTTTTATGCCTTAAAAATATATGATTTTAATAGGTTGTAGATAATTTTATATATAAAAAAATGATGTCACTATGTAAGCAAGGTTTCTCAGGGCATAGTGGCTGACAGATTCCAGACTGCAAAAAAGGAGCAGCCACAGTGCATTGCATCACATCACATTGTTATTGTAAATTAGTTAACGCACACCGAAAAGGGAAAAAATTAATATTTGCTGTTACATAAGGATATTTTATATTATATCATTGATTTTATTCAAATCTTCTGTTTAACACATTGATCATATTGTATTTTCTATATAAAAATCTATTACAAAAATATACATATACCAAATTATAGATAACTATATAACTCTATTATTGAAGTAATCAATTAAAGGCAGCAGGGTCATTCCCAGAAATGCACTATGGTTGTTTTTAATATTGACAATGCTTTTTCCTTTTATATGATATTAGCATTCTCTTAAATTTAAATACAGTATATTATAAATGCAATTGTATTTTCCCTTTCTCAGCTTATTACTGAATTACAAAGGAGTTTGAATAAAATTGTTCTTTGGCCACTATCAAAATCAGTTTCACATTAGAACATATTTTGTTATTAGTATTGAATACAACAACAACAACAAAAATCAAATATTTGATAAAAGAATTTTTGAGGTTATTTATATAATTTCTCAAGCTTTATTGTTCTCCTTCTATTTTTCAGTTCTTCACCTAAAATACAAAAAAAAACAATTCTTGATATATCTTATCAGAATTAAAATATAATGACATGATTATTATATAACCCTCCATGGTTTGGTGTAAAGGTAGATGCCAATTTTTATAAAATCAATCATCATTATCATTTTCAAAGTGTTTTCAAGTCATAATGCAATTTCTCAGATCAATAGCTTCCTCATGTCACATCAGCAAATCTTAGTTCTTCCAGTGGTCTCTTTCTATGTTTTTTTTTTTTTTTTGCAATCTATTGTGATCCAATTTAATAATACAATTTCTCAGATCAATAGCTTCCTCACGTCACATCCGCAAATCTTATTTCTTCCAGTGGTCTCTTTCTATGTTTTTTTTTTTTTTGCAATCTATTGTGATCCAATTTAATAATACAATTTCTCAGATCAATAGCTTCCTCACTTCACATCAGCGAATCTTATTTCTTTCAGTGGTCTCTTTCTATGTTTTTTTTTGCAATCTATTGTGATCCAATTTAAAACTAAATATATTTGTCTATTACCATATTCTAATAATTTATGCAGAAGTTTAAAAAAATCTCCAAAAAACTATATATAAACTAATACAACTCCATCAGTAAATGAAAAAGTATAGAATGCTTTGTGCTTTGTTTTTATTGACAGAGTTGTATTAGTTTACGTATAGTGCTGGGTGTGCAGTAACTTCTGCATAAATTTCATTGACATATGAGCCATCTCAGCTAATATTTATATAATCTATTCTAGTAATATGTTCAGCACAGGTTTCTTTTATTCTCTTAATTCTTTTAATAATATCAATGATATCTGTTTGTTCACTCACATATTTCATTTTTGTTCTCTTCTCGTTACCCCTGACATATATCTCTCCATATTTGATTGACTGGTCTGAAGTCCTTATATTTGTTTCCTGTTGAGTGTCCAAGTCTTATATCCATCAGTAAAAACTGGTAAATAATATATTAAAGCTTTTTTCAAACACAGGCATATTTCCTTTTGACAAGCATTCCATCCAAGTATAATTATTATATAAACCTCCATGGTTTGGTACATGGGTAGAATAGAAGACATTGGGCTCAAATTCTATGAATTGTGGCTCAGTTCTGTCACTTGAATTTATGAAATCCTGAACAATAGGCATTCGATTATTTTGTTATTACATAACTAATGAATAAGGATTTTCTCTCATTTGAATGTGTTTCATGTAACAATTAATACATTTTAGAAAATTGCACATTTAGATATAATTTTTTAATGCATTGTACTCATATTTAAAAATATTATGCAATAATTTAATATTTTTATCTTTTTAATGAAAATTGGATTTAAAATATATATATATTTTCAAATTCATTCGTGTATGACAATTCTAAATTAACAGCAAACGTAATTTCAAAACACTTTATTTAGTTTTTAGCTTTTATTATGCAAAAAAAAAAAAATCTTGAGGGGAAATTTTATATAATCATTAAGTATGTGTTCGTATATGAACGATATCATTCCAAAACGAATTTTTCCTCCATTAGAGTTACTTTATAGGTAGTTGATTACATTACTTATTATGTTTCAAGATATTCTCATTTTTTTTATTTATGCATTAGGCTAGGTACCACGTTTCTGGTTTTATATATATAATTAACATCATTAATTTAATCATTATTAATATTCTAACTGATAAAAACTCAGAATAAATAAATTTGAAAAGATGTCATCTCTATTTGTTGTGTGTAATAGACTTTTCATTACAGATTTCCATACTACATAAAAAAATTGACAAATCATCCTGAAGTATCCATGCATTTCAGAAATAATTTCCTTTATTAGTTGCCTGGAGTACTGCTGATAATCTATGCAAATATAACAGTACGTGATTTATATTAAATAATGGCAACTTGACATCTCTTCAAATTAATTTACATATAATTTAAGATGTATTAATCTATTTATTACTTATTACAATGTTAGATTTATTAATTAAGGTTCTAAATAATATAAATCTCTGATGCAGACTTGATTAGCACATAGCTATGATAAAATAGTATAATTTATAGTAAGCATTCATAGTTTTAAATATTCACACATTGATATTGAAACAGTAAGATTCGCATTTGAATCTTAAGTTTCACCTTTTCTATCGTCTCTCACCCACCACTCTATCCTACCCAAATTTAAACCTTTTTGGTATCAAATTGTGTGTGTAGCAATATCAAAAATGTACAAATATATGTAAAATTCACCATAAACACATACACGTTTTGATAACAAATTTAAAGCAATAGATAAAAATAATTAATGTAATTTGTATATTTTTTAGTATATAAAAATATATAATTTTAATCATTTATTTTAAATTATAAAGTTCATTATTTATTGCTTTGTTTAAATTTCATTTAAGACTCCTTGAGCCCAAAGAGCCCCTGCGAGCCCAACTGAGTTTGCATGGAATCAGTAAGTAGTACACTTACGATTCTCAGATCATTCAATCCGCCATCTTGTTACAGTTAAAATGAGCTATAACTTATTTTTATGATAAAATTTGGATTTTTATGAACGTTTTTGTAAAATACGATTTTTAATTTTTTTATTTTTCTTTTGTTTTTTAGATTTAATGACCATAAATATGATTCACGGTCCATTGAACTTGTTTTACAGTGTAATAATTACGTTCAATTACGTAAGGGCTTTTATAAGCCCTCTTAGTAGAAACAATTTTTTTTGTAAAAATACAGTTAAAAGTTTAAAAATAAAAAAAAAGATTATATCAAAAATGTATAAGGATTACTATTGGATTTATTTTTAATAACAATGACTTTTGATGCCTTCATAATTGGATTCAAATTTGAAACTGATGCTAACATTTAGACAGGATTCTGTGAGTACTCATTTTATTATTATTTTTTTATTATTAATTATTGTTTTCTATAATTAAATATCATTAAAAATAATATATATATGATATAATACAGGTGAAATAATATAAAAACGTTTATTTTAATATTTTTCTGACCTAGTTCTAGAACTCTCTTTTTATAAAAATGACAAACTTTTAGATAAAAAGCACATTTGAAAATTGAGAATCTTTTACCTCAATTTGTTTTATGACCTACTTTTTATTACTTTATATATATATATGATATAATACAGGTGAAATAATATAAAAACGTTTTTTTGAATTATTTTTCTCACCTAGTTTATAACTCTTTATTATATATATACACATACAAAACAATATATATACATCTATATACAATAGAATTATATATATATGCAAAAAAATATATATACAATAAAATTTGATATATACATATAGAAAACAATATATATATATACGATAGAATTTTAGACAATACATTTGAATAATATAAAAACATGCACATCCACACTCATATACCCTCAGCCATCCACTGTCATATTTTATCTCTCATACACATATATAATCAGTGCTCATAATAAAATTGTTTATTTTGATATTTATTGATTTTTCTTGTTCATTTTATCTTGGAGAAATTTTTGTTTGATATTTATTTTTTGAGTACATTTTATTTAGTTGAAAAGAATACACATTTTAGGTCACACACCATTCCATTTTTCACTAGTATAATATAATAAAAGTAATATATAATATTATACTATACTATACATTACTATATAATTTACTAAAGTCCTCAACATCTTGTAAATTATTTCTGTTATTTTTTCCCCACTAAAAACCAAACATATTTCTAACAGATACCTGCATGCAAGGACAACCAAACATTTCTAGCATATACTCTGTTATAAAAGTAGAACATGTGAGGCGGCTACTAAAAATGGAAATTACCAATCGCACTGATTTTGTAATTTTTGCATAGAAAAATTACCTCAGGTAAGACATTATATATAATTTTTTTCAGCATTTTGAGACGCATGTGATGAAGCTGTCTATGAAATTGTAATTTTAAGTTATACCTTTCAAAATTGAGAATTTGTGAACCAATGTAACAATAAATATGTTTAAAAATGTAAAAAATCTCCTTTTTTAATTTTTTTTTTTTTTGGTAATGACTATTTTATCAGCTTTATTACATTCTTTCATATTTTCACTTTCTAAAAATGTATATATATATATATTTATATTTATTGTAATAAATTAGAAATTTCATTTAAAATTATATGTCCTGTAATTTTTTTTTTGACATTCAAAATGGCCATTCAGGTCCCTAGGGGTTAATAATAATTTTAGAAATCTGATTGTAATATTTAATTAAAAGTAAAAATAATCGTTTGTTCTCTTTTGTATTTGAAATTTTAAAAGTAACAGTCAGTGAGAGATAATAGATTAATTAAAAAGAAAAATTTCCTAAAATCTAATTACAAAAATGTAAATGTAAAAATAAAATCGAACAATAGAAAAGCAGCTTTCTATATCAATTAAACATATAAGAATGTATTGATTACCCTCGGGGCAAATGATTGAATCCAAAAATAAAATATAACAAAAGTTAAAAGATAAGATCAAGAAGGGAGGCCATTTTGAACTTTCTAAGAACTTTCAGTAAAACTTTAGCTGTGCTCTCGATCAGTTGAGAGTCTCCAGATATATAAATTAATTCACCTACCCCAGTATGTTCGAGTAGAAAGCATCAAAGACTATTCTCCCCGGAGATGGTCAATCATATGTTGTGAACCTACACATGTGCCCTCCACAAAATCAACCAAAAAGATCTGCTGCCCCAAACAATCAGAAGGCTGCTGCTGCCATTAAATAAATGAATCACCTAAATGCTGGAAAGAACTGCTACTTCTGATATCAGAAACAATTTGCTACTGACTGCTGAATTTGAAAACTTCGTATAAACAGGTACCTGTATGACTCAATCTCTAGAGTACTCTAAATTAATAATCACGCTATAGCTCATTCTCTATATAACTTGTAAACTTGTAAAACTATAATTTGTAAAACTGAATTTAAATATTAATTCCCTCTGTAAATTTCTTTAATAATCTAGCTTGCCTAATTCTCTCTTTCTTGGGTACATATTTCTAAAATTTACATTTTATTATCTAATTATAGCATGCTCATAATTTTCTTAGTATAAATCTAGGATTGATTGAAGCCCTGAATGTGTGTCAAATCTTCATTAATATTTACTTCCATAAATTACTTAATATTTTCATATAAATCAACACGTATTCAATGCTTCATCTGTTGTAATGCAGGGGTCTACTACTTAACAAATGGCTGACACATTAGTCATTAATACTCACCTAGCTTACCTATTGTTTTTATATTTTATTAAATTTTAAGTAATAATTCCGTAAATTGCATTTCTTTGAGAGTCAATGACGTTCTTTATTAAATGTTGATGTTGTAGGGCCAAGTTATAAAATATATTAAATCTTAGCAGAATAGTCTGTATATTATACATGTGTTATGTTTTAGAGACATGATGACCTATTATAAGCCTTGGATACTCCAGATTCTATAGGATTTAAATTAATTCCAGTCGTCCTATACAAGCGGGCATAATAAATGCTCCCGTAGAGCTTGACAAACATCATGCAGCCAAAAAGAAATCATGGCAGGAACCAATTGCCCCTGGTTATGCTTATGTGACACCTTATCTCTTTGGGCCTATGGCAAATGCCAGCCTGTTGTTCTAAACTTATCCACGGCTTCGCAGTTTCAATATACCGCCACCCTTATATCGCCTTTCTAGACGTACGTGTTTCTTCATATTAACTTTATTATTCAATGTATAACTCCATCTCTGCATTAGTGACATAACTCACTCTCAAATAAATGTTTGTCCATAGTAATTAGTAAATATCTTTAATTAAATAAATATATGTCCACCACTACGATTAATCCTACTTTAGACTCTTGCATTGCAAAGTAATAAATCCCTGAAGGCATGCTCTTGAAATACTTGCTCGAGAATTTTAGGCAGCTAGATTACATCAGCTAAATAAATAATGTATCTCTTTGTAAACATAACAGTATCGGAAAATACCGTTACTGAGATCTTAAATATAAAGTATTATTGGTTAAATGATTTCGTATCAAATATTTCTAAATAAATAAATGTATTTCTTTAATATATAACAGTATCGGAAAATTCCGCTACTGAAATTTTAAATCTTACCAAATATTATTAGTTAAATGATTTATTATAAATGTTTTAAATAAATAATTTCAAACTATACGTCTGCCATTACACCTTTATTTATTCAATACCCATTTTATATAATATTTCCTCGATTCAGTAAATATAAATGTTTAATATTAATGTTATTATTGGCTAACTCGAAATAAAATTCTTGATTCTCTTGCATCTCCCTGATCACCGTGCCTAAAGAAGTATTTACTAATGTAGCATCAGCTGCATTGTTTTGTAGATTGTATTGTGGAACCGATAAACTATGTTCGAACTCAGTACTATGGGTAGCTTCACGATCTAGATGGTGCTGCAGTTCTGTGTGGTGGTCGAATTCTGCACTATGTTAACGAATCACACGTTTCTGACTGTTACAATATCAAACTATTACTATAGTATTAATATAATCTAAGAAGCTGTAGTGTTTGTATAGATTGTTAATAGTGCCCCAGGTGATTAATAAAGTTATTTTTAAAATATATGTATATTGCATAGCGATTTATCATTATTTCATGCATTATGGTAACAATAGTAAAATGCTTTATGCATGATGATTGGAATTAACATCTCTTCAAATTTATTTGTATCTTATTCAAAGTACTTTAATCTATTTTTTATATCAAACTTAATATAGAGCAGACCAACATGTATAATATGTTTATTATTTTGATAATTAGTATCTTGAAAGTAATCCTTTTATTTTTTATTTAAAAAAATCCTCAATTGGCCCAGTATAAATTCTACAAAAACACTTGATGAAACTCAAAATAGGAAACGAACCAATATAATTAGCTGATCAAAATTTCCAACAAACAGTATATTTAAATCTTAGAAATAAATTATTGATTTTCCATATGTTGTGATGTGAGTATTTATTCCATATGTTATTTTAATTATTTATTTCACATTTATATTCATAGTTTTTTTTTATTATTAGTATTATTCTCATAATAATTTGTGGTATTAAAATTTATACTAAATTCCATTTTTTTTTTTGAAATGCAATGAATTTTATTTTTGTTCAAAGATAATTAATTATAATGTTAAAGTTATATATAGAGCTTACAAAACAAGCTCTTGACTAGCTTTGTAGAATATTTCCAATCTCAGACCGGTTTCTGCTACTGACATCGTCAGTGAGGTGCCAGCATATTCAATCATTAGTTTAAAAATACCAGGACAAGCATGGCACTTTATCTAATGTATAACTATTAAGTAGAAAATCTAAAATTTTCAGACATTTATATGTCTTCCAATCCAGCTATCTAACTTAAATAGCCATATGGGACTGAACTAAAATTTCAATTTTCTACATAATAGTTATACATTAGATAAAGTGCTGGGCTTGTACTAGGCATTTTTAATCTAATGATTGAATATCCTAGTGCCTCACTGAGGATGCCAGTAACAAAAACTGGTCAGGTTGGGGGTATTCTACAAAGCTTGTTAAGAGCTTGTTTTACGAGCTCTATATATAACATTTGTAAATACAAGCTTATTAAATTAAGTCATGTGACATCTGACTTGATTTTTTTTTTGTAATGTTAAAATTGAAATTTTAACATAATAGACATCATATAAATACATACTTTTCCAAAAAAATTGTTTACCAGGACTTTAAAATTTAGGGCACTTGAAAAGCTATTTACTTTTTTCTTTCAATTCTCAATTTGGTAAACAGAACACCTTGTTCAAAAATAATCTAAAATATCTCAAATTTTATTAAACCAATGATATAAAAAATTAACACACACACAAAAAAATATGACCATTAAGATTTCCATTTTTAAGTTGGCACAGTAAATTAAAAAATGAGGCAGATAAAAAATAAATGATAAAAATAAAGACAATTGTATATAGATATTCTCATGTGTGTGTGTATATTATGATGGGATGGAAATTCGGTGTGGATGAAAAAAAAATCTTCCATTGAAAGTCAACATAAAAATTTAACATAGCATTTAATATATAAGTAATAGTATATATAAATGATGATAAGTAATGAATATAAAATGATTGACTATAAATCAATATAAAAGAATGAGAGATCAGCACAGCTTACTATCTTAAGTATAAGCATAATTAACTATAAGTTCACCAGCATTAAAAACAAGTATAAGTACTACTCATTCATCATCATGGATGATCAACAATAAAATAAATCAACATTTGTGACTAGATTTGAAATGGGTCTATGGTAGAGTAGGCTAACCATTTGGTTCTTGCCAGCTTGGGGTTAATTATTTAAACAATTTGGATGTATAAACTTAAGTTCTAATCCATCAGAATATATAGCAATCAAAGCAATAATACTGGGATATTAAAACATGCTGATCATCATCAATACTGTGGCCATTTAGTACCATTGATGCACTGGCCAACTATAAACTTAATGTCTAATAGAGACTAAGCTAAATAAAATGTAGTGCATGGACTTTAAAGAATACTCTCTTTGCACCATGCCAGGATGATCATCAACTGGATGCCCATACACTACAAACCCCTTTCATATAATAGACAAACCATGCATGGATCTAGTTCAGCAAACACAAGCTCTATAACTGTTACTGTGATCAAGAGGTGATGCAACATAATATTCTAAAACTAGAATTAAGTTTACTGGAATAATTTTAACAATGAACATAAGTTTATTAATAACAATAAAAAAATGAAATTAAGTCTGTAGAATATGGCAATAAACATATAAGCCTTCTGATTTTGATTAATATAAAAACAAAATTCAAGTTATTACATTGTGATTTACATATATGTTCTAATATAAAAGACATATATTCACACACAGACAAAGTATAATTTTTGGATATATTTGAATCATCATATGAAAATAAAATTAATTTTAAGTTAACACATTTTGATGATACAAATGTTTCATACAAGGTTTACATAAAACACATATACATCATTGGATAGAGATGGATATAATAATTTATTAACATATTTGAATTTATAAATCTATAAATAACATATGTAATTAATGACTAATTAACATATATGCATGTGTGCATAGAAATGTATGTGCATGCTGATGTTTATACCATATTTTATCAAAATAGTAAAATTATTCAAAATATATTTTCAGAATCAATTCCCCATTGAATATATATAATATTCACACATGTGTGCATATGTAATAATATTATAATTCAATGTCTATTTCTTTAAAGCAATATATGTAATTATATAATTGAATACAGCTGGGTCTCGTTTTATGTGAATTATTTTAATGTGATTTTGAAGTTATGCATTCATGTTTCTTCTTGATATGTTTCATATTTCACTATATTTATTAGATATCAAGAAATTTAAATTATTAATAACTTATTTTGACTTGAAATACTTTTTTTTTCAAAAATATAATGTTATATTAGTAGCTAATGTGAATATGTCCTGAAGCTGTATTTAGAATCTTAGCTTTTATGTAAATAACCTACTTATACTAATGAGTAAATAATAATAATAGATTCATACTACATATAAAAATATCGCAATAAATATTTAAAAATTTTAAACTTTTAAAACGTAATTTGTTAGATATAACAGAAATAAATATTTTTTTAGATTTTTAAAATAAATAATAAAGATTTTATTGATTTTATAAACTGAAAATAATCTTTCTAATGATAATGTATAATTTTTTTGTTTTGATTGCAATTTCATTTTTTTAAATATAGAAACAGAAAACCATTAACACAGCACAAGACTGAAAGTGGCGCTAGTTGTACATCACATCATGAATCTGATTTCTTACTAGTTCACAAATGAATGCATATTGTCATATAGTGGTAAAGATAAAATATGTATAAAAAATGTAAAATTAAATACTGTAAATAAAAAAAGTAAAAAAGTTTGTCTTGTATTAATTTTTTTCAAGTATTTGAAATTTTTTATTAGTCATACTTTATTTCCTTATTTTTTTAATGTGAATTTTAAAGTAATTTTTCTTTGTTTTGCTTTTATGCCGATTTCTGAAAATTACAGAACCTATCCCCCCATTTTTCAAGGTAAGTTACTTTTATTTTTGTGCGATTTCTTTTGTGTGCATTTTCTGAGGAACCTATTTACCACATAAAATAAGACCCAGGTGTATTTATAAATACAGTAATCAGATATATTTTAAAAATTTTATCCACTTAGTAGTGCTTTCAAGTATCCTCGTAGTCTTGTCAACTAACACTTTGAAAGACTAACCTTCCCACAATTCTGTGATCTTAACATTTGCTCCTGCCTGTTAATTAAGTCATGTTTGTATTTGTATATTAGCATAGCTTCTTTTATTTTTATTTTATTTTTTTCAATTTCAATGAAATTGAAGTTAAAACCATAAATACATGAATTATTATGGTTGTGAAAAATAGATGCTGAAACATTATTATCTACTTTGCAATTTTGATTCAATTTCTGAACTCTTTTTAACAACAGCAAGTGCTCTTTAGTTCTTTTTTCCAATGTACATCTCGATTCACCTATATATCCACTACCACACCTATATATCCATTTATAAATGATACAATTTTTATTTATAAATGAAGTTTTATCTTTAGAATTATTTATTAATTTGTTTAATGTAGGAGGTATGTAAAATGCATTATCACACATACCTTTATAAATCTTTCTTATAAATCTTTTTATATGTGTGTGTATATATAAAAAAGTAATATGAATCAGTTATTAAATTTTTTCATAAGTTTTTTTTTTAAATAAAAT
The DNA here is from genome assembly GCA_028023455.1 of Epiperipatus broadwayi. NCBI lineage: Eukaryota > Metazoa > Onychophora > Udeonychophora > Euonychophora > Peripatidae > Epiperipatus > Epiperipatus broadwayi. Next base: position 5,825,263 of record JAQFVV010000072.1, on the reverse strand, counting down.
ATCAATACCTCATAAAAGTTCTTTTTTTAACAAGTTACTCTTAATTAAATATAAACATCTTTAATAATACTCCAGCAGATTTTTGTTTTTTCTAATCTAAAAGACTTTTTTTTAGATTTTCTTTTTCATAATAGAATTGTCTATGAATCAATCATTGTTTTACCTTCTAAAATATATATTTTAAATGTCTTTTTTTAAATGAACAATTTAAAATAATATCATTCTCTATATATTTAAGGGTTATTTACTCTTAGCATGTTGAAACCGCTTGAGGGTGTAATTTCTATGTAAACAAACAGAATTATAATGTTACCAGGCATTGTTCTTTTTTTCATAACTAATGAAATTTATCTAAAAAAAATAAAATAAACTGGATAAAACTTTTTTTTTTTTAAATTTTTATTTTTCTAAAATAAAATTTGTTATTTTAAAAACAATAAAAACAAATAATTTCTTCAAAACAACAACATGGCCACACAAATAAAATTTATAATTTTAACATGTAAAAAAAAAATTTCTCCAAAACAACATCATGGGAGATGTATGGCCTTCACAAAATCAAGCTGTGAGCCCTCAAACCAGGTCCCTTGGTGAATCAAATAGTGATGCCTGCAAGAACTTGCCTTATATTTGAAATGGTAGCTTCCGCAATGATAAATTTGCATCTCTTGGCCACCTGAATACTTCACTGCTCACAGTACTCCACAATGCTGTAAGAGTTCGATTGCATCATGTGCTGTACATGGTAAATTCCAAACTTTAAAAGTGTTAACTAACTTCAGCTATTTTATTGGTCTCATGATTTTTCTCATGCAAACATGAATTTTAGCATGGTTTGATAAAAATCATGCTTACATCTCTCCATTGACAATTGATTAAAGTGTCACCCTTGACTAGAGAAGGGGGGGGCAAAGTTTCCACAATTTTTATTACCTCATACTACCTTATTGGATTTGGAAAATAATGATTTGGGCATGCAAATTTGAACACTTGACAGACTCAATTACAGATACCCTCACAAAATACCATAGCAACATTTAAAATGGGTTGTTTGTATAAACTGTAACACCAAGTTCACTGTAAGCAGTGGAGGCTGCTGCAGCAGAAAATTTTTTATTTCTGTGCTGTAGCATAGAAATAGGTGCCACAGACAAGAAACAGACTATTTTTATGCTTAAGCATTGAGATATAATGTTATATAGTGGTGTGGCAACTAAAATGACATATTTCTGTGCATTCACATAGAAATTACACCCTCGAGTAGTTTCAATATGATAAGAGCTGACTACCATCTATTGCTTTTAAAATGTCATTTTAAAGGGATTATTTGAAATAACTTACCAGCTGCATTTTATATAAATATGATGCAATACATTTATCTATGATTCTATGCATATAGACAAAGCAGCATCTGTATAACGAATTTTTCAGCAAGCTGATGGAATCTTTGGGTGTCATCATTGAGACAGGTATAGTCCAGGTAACTTGGTCTGCAGTGATTTCCCTTGTCTAGGATTGGATAGACTTCTGGCAAACTAGCTGTTTTATCCACATTAGTGCAGGCTAATGAATGTAGAACATTGGATCTTGCTTCAATGTAAAACAAAACTCAAGTGAACTAGTAGCAGCTGCTAGATCCACTGTCTTGTTTTCAATTATTTTTTCATTGTTATTCTGTACAACTCTGAAAACCAACTACTTTCTAATCTTTTTATCAACCCTTTTTATAACTAGGGTGGGTGAAAAAATGCATCAACTCAAAAATATTTTTCCTATCTTTTCAATTTACTTTAATCCTTTTAAAAGCAACTTTGAAATTTACTTTTAAAAAAGATTCTTAAAATAAATAATATTTTACCAAAAATGTTGTACAAGTTTTAATAAAAAAAAAAAAGTATTTCTAAAATAGATTGAGGATTTTTACAATTATCAATAGATCTATTTTAACATCAAACATGCTTCTTTTAATTTCAAAATCAGAATTCAATAAAAATATTACTTAGACCTTTTTAAATGTTTATTTCATAATAAAATTTTTATTTAAAATTCAAAACCCCTTACTATTATTACAGTGAAATGTAGAAAATATCTGCAAAAAAAATTGACTGTTTATTGCTAATTCTGACTGTTTATTGCTATTTTTCCTTTTAATTTTATATATATTTGTGTACACACACTATGTTATAGTATGCCATGAAACCCATATGATTACAATACACATACATAATCATTAAAATCAGTCAACACTTAGACAACCCCAATATCAATAGCAATCAACAATCTCAATATGTTGTCAAGACAACCTCCTTTTAATAAATGTACTTTAAAATATCTGTAAGAATAAGATTTTATGTATACAAAAAATAATGCAATAAAATTTATGTAGCATAGCTCAGATAAAGACTGCTACTAGTCAAAACAGACAACATAATATTAATAAGGACAATGTGTAAAGTGCAATAGGAAACAAAGGTTTATTGTTTGATTAAAGAGTACAATTTAAATAAGTTATTTACTCAGTAAATAAAGAAATAAAAAGCATACATACCAAGCAGCAATAATTTTAAAACAGTAACAATTATCTTCATATAGTAGTGTCACTTTGTGTAAGCCATAGTAACCAATGGATGCTAAAAAGTTTATGCATCAAAATCCCTATCTAATGCTTACTTGTCCAATATCCCCAGACTAGTTTCTAGCTTGTGGCTTTTATCAGTGAGGAGACTTGGATCTGAGAGTACTGTACCTGGATTGTTACCTAAAAAGGTAAGATGTGGCTGCTGGAAGTTTGAATTAGATCCAAAAGATCTAGATGCAGTCCTCTCAGATTGATGCACAAACATTTCTGCATCCATTTATTACTATGGCTTACACTAGAAAGCACTACTGTACAGAGAGAATTGCTGTTTTAACAGCTTATGAAAACATAATAGTGATCATGTGATGTTTTATGGTTTAATATTAATCCTGGCCAAAGGATGACAGTGACTATGGTTATTAAAATACCAAAGACACCAAAATGTAGAGATATTGAACTGGATTAGATCTGTATGATTATATAAAACAATGAGCTTAGATTGAAAACATTGTGTTTTCATTTTAAACTCGTAGCTTTATAGTTAACTAAGAAAGTAAAAGTGGTTGCTAAAGGATTGCATTAAACCCAAAGATCTAGGTGCAGTACTCTCAGATCCAATGTTTATTACTGATGAAGGTCATAAGCTAGAAACTAGCTCAACAATATTGGATGGGCATTAGATAGAGATTTTGACGCACAAACCTTCTAGCACTCATTTTCTTGCACTGGATGGTAGTACAGTATGGAAAGAGTTGCCATCATTGTAACAGTTTGTGTAAGCATAAGAAATGGCGATCATGTGATGTTTTGGTGGTTTAACAACTATAACTTTTTTACACTTTTGTCAAATTTATTGAATATATCAATGAATAAAAAAGTTTTAAATTTTAAAAAATAATATATGATTATAATAATTACTATTTTTTTTTTATTAAAAAGTTTAATGAGTATCTATTTATCTATTATTAATCCTTTATTTATTCTTCTTCTTTAAAATATAAATACTAGTAACTATGACAATAATAATATAAATTAAAACACGTTTTATTTATATTTAAAAAAATATTTGTAATATTTTTTTATTTTATTATATCATATATAAATCTGTGCAAAATAGTTCTTCTTTCCACCCCTTAAACTGGTATATATTTTTCTTTTTTAAACATCTAAATTAATGTTTATAAAATCCTTTTCGTGTATAAAAAGTGAGAGTAATTGTATATTTTGTAGTAAATCTGAAAAATATCATAACATAATAATAAAAATAATATTAAACTCCTTTACTTAATCTATATAATGCAGTACAATATTTTATTTGATTTTCTAATTTAGTTGATAGTTTCGACTGCACAATTGACTTTCTTCAGGACTCTAAATACTCAATACAAATAGGAACCATTGTTATAAACATATTATACATATAAAATAAATTATCTATGCAGATTTAAATATATATTAAAACAATTATTTACAAAAAATTAAATTTAACTTAAATTAATTTTTATTACTAAAATTATTTTGATTGTCTTAAAACACTTAGTTTTAATGATGCAGTCTTCCAAATTAACCATTTTTTAATTTAAAATTATATATCATTAAAATTGAATATTTAAGAACAAGTAACATAATTTAAGTAACAAAAATTACATTTAAGTTAAATTTAATTGTTTATTAATAATTGTTTTAATGCATATTTAAATATGTATACATAATTTGTTATATATATATAAAAAAGACCCAGAAAAAGACCACATGTGAGATGGATGAAATAAGAAAGTATGCAGGGGTGATGTGATGAAGAGAAGCTAAAGATCAGAGAAGATGGATTAAACTTGGAGAGACCTTCATCCTGCAATGGATTGATAATGATTGATGATGATGATATATATATAATATTTGCATAACAGTGGTACTTATATGTCTCCATGTTGTAACTACTCATTAGTTGCATTTTGATAAGTATTCTTCAGAATATGATAGTATTATAGGTCTATATCTTGATGATCCATTGCTTTAATCACTGTGGAAGCACTTATGGAATTAAATGTTTTTTCATAAGCTACACAATCAAGCATAATGTCAACTCACATTCATTTGTACTATAACTTCTTTCAACACATTCGTAAGTCCAGTTTATTCTTTTGATTGGTTAAAATCCCAAGTTCATTGTAGATGAATTGTAATTATCTTGATAAAGATTTTGGATAGCACTGATGAAAGACTGATAGGTCCATAATTTTTAATATCTTTATTATATTTTTTAAATATTAATTTTAATACTGCATTGATCCAATCACCTGTTATGGCTTTATTATTTAGATGTCATGTACATGGCTTTGTCCATAGTTTTTCTATTGCTTCACCTATTTCTTTTAAGATATCAATAATAAACACATCACAGCAAACAGGTTAGTATATGCACCATCTATTAGTAATATCACAGCAAACAAGTTAGTATATGCACCAACTGTTAGTAATATCACAGCAAACAGGTTAATATATGCACTAGCTGTTATTAATATAAATAGGTTAGTATATGCACGATGTTTTGAAAGGTATTATTCTTTCCTCTTCTTCAGGTTATTACTGGCCAAAATCACATTCATTTGTCATTTTTATAACTCCTCTCGATATCTGAATATGATTTACTGTTCTAAAAGCATTTTTAATTTAAACCGAATGGGATTTACATTGTAAGCACATCACTGTAATGTTTGCTATAATAACTCAATGGTGTGTTGTTGAGTACTGAGATACTCTCAAACCAAAGCACAAAATACTTTTGAAGAGGTAACAGTGGCCGTCTTATCTTTTGAATCTAAATTTAGTTATACAGGCCAATCTAAACTGTCTTAGTTTGAGAGTGCAAAGATATTTTTTATTCACTTTACATCCTTTGATTTCTTTTTATATATTAATGTTCATGAAATTTTTCCAATTTACTACATGTTAATATTATAAACTATTAGAAACTATGTAATATTCAATTTTATTTACTAGCACAGTGATTGTGTGTAATTTAAACAGAATGAATTTACACCCTAAACACATGCACTGTTACATAGTAGCTCAACAATGTCTTGTTGAGGACTGAGGATACTCTCAAACCAAAGCACAAAATAGAGATTTATAAAAAGATAAGAGTAGCCAGATTATTTTTTGAACCTAAATTTAATTATATAGGATAAACTAAAGCATTTTTGTTTGAGAGCATGAAGGTACTTCTTTATTCACTTTACATATAAATATTTGTGAAATTTTTTAATTTACTATATGTTAACAAGAATTATTAGAAACTATATAATATTCAATTTAGTTACTGGTGCAGAGATTGTATATAATTTAAACAGAAGAGATTTACATCCTAAACACATGAACTGCAATGTTTGTTATAATAGATCAATGATGCAAACTGAATAAACATTATGCTCTCAAACTAAGATGCTTTAGATTGGCCCACATAACTAAATTTTGACCCAAAAGATAAAATGGCCACTCCTGTTTTTTCAAAAGTCTTCATCTTGTGCTTTGGTTTGAGAGTATTCTCAGTACTCAATAAATCATGATCGAGCTATTATAACAAACATTACAGTGCAGGTACTTAAGGTATAAATCCCTTCTGTTTAAATTACATACAATCTCTGTGTTAGTAAATAAAATTGAATAATAAAAAAATGTTTAAATATGTTTTGTTGATAAGCTTTATTGCAATAGAATATTATTTGATTTGAAAGTGTACAATATTTTTGAATATGCATATACACATATAACGTACTTTTTATATGTATAGTATACATATATAAATTAAGATTATACTATAAACAAATTTTTTTTAAAATAATGTGATTATTAATAATAAATGGAAGAATTATTCACATATATATTTATTGTATATGTTCACTCATTCACTTTCATTCAAAAAATAAAGTAATAAAAAACTGTATCATATCTTTACTTTTTAAAATAAAATGAATAGCAACGTATCAGAGTTTTATGATAATTCTTAAATAACTTTTTTTTTGCCTAAAGAAACATTAATAACAGTCTTGATATTAGCATACAGTAGGATTTTTATTTGTTTTGATGTTTCTAAGTCTGTATTAACATTAGAATTTATGAAATTATACATTTTTCCATTAACCACTTCAAATTCCAGGTTAAAATTTTAAATTTTTTGACACAATAGTAAAAATGTTTTACAGGTTTTACTTTAACTTTTATTTTATTATCAAGAAAGATATTTTATGAATTTTATTAAATTTCACATTTTTAACTTTATACTTAGGAAACGCTTTATTATGTGAATATTATACAATGTCAAAGTGATGAATCTGGAGAAAACAGTTGAAAAGTAGTTGCTGCCATTTTATAAAATGTATTAATTTCTGAATTTTTTTTGTTTATTTACATTTTTTTGAATCGGTACAATGTATACCATAGCTTTGTTTTATGTCTAAAATAAATTTTAATTTGTGTATTTATTTGTGCTTCAAATAAAATTTTAGGTCTAACCATACCAAATCTGTTATCTATGGTATTTTCAAAAGTTTTTACTAGTGTAACAGTTCAAAACATCTTTCCTTTTTATCTTTTTTTAAATATATGATCTTTTCCAAGTTTTTGACTGCAATGCCACCGAGTGACAATATATAGTAAATGTCTTAACATTAGATCTTTCAACATTATCAAATAATGAAATCAACTGATATTATCATGATAAAATTATTTGACCTTATATTTAATCACAGTAGCATCCATTTATTATAAAAATAAATTATTGGCAGGTTAAAAGCAATTCTTATCATACTTTGGATGATTCATATATTAACATTGAGTTTTAATAATTAGAGGATTCTAATAAAATAGTATAAATTATGGTCACTTAAAGATCTATCTAGAGTTAGAATTAATTTCTAAAATAGTTTATCTCCTTAAATATTATTTATTTCTCATAAAAAATGAAAAGAATGTTTATATTTAAAATATATAGAATTATAAAGCATTTTTTCATGAGGGAAATATGAATATAACAAGAAAGAATTCAAAATAAGTTATTATCATCATCATCATCATTATCTAAGGCTTTTGATAGAGTCAATCATGATATTCTTCTTCAAAAACTTTACAGATTTGGTTTCTCTGTAGATCTTATTCAATGGTTTAGTTCATTTATTAGAGATAGAAAGGCTTTTATTAAATATGATAACTTCCACTTTATGCAATTGTAATTTGAGTGTATTTCAAGATAGCATTCTGGCTACCTTATTATTCAACATATACATGGATGATCTTAAAGATTATCTTATGTCTTTATATTTATTATGCTATGCTGATATCTGAAAAATTTTCAAAAGGATAATTACAGTAAATGATCGTATTTCTCTACAAAATACTAATAATAATAATAATAATAATGATGATGATGATAATAATAATAATAATAATGATGATGATGATGATGATAATAATAATAATAATTATTATTATTAGTTTATTGCTTGGTGTCTAGATCTCTCATATTATATTGAAACATAAAATCAAATGTAAGACTTTGCAAAAAGATCTAGGTATTTTATTTAGAAATAATGAATCATTTCAAGCACAAGGTGAATCCATAATTAACAGAGCTCTTAAAATTATAAATTATTGAAAGATTCTTAGATATGGCAGACTGTTTAATAATCAATTAAAATGTAAATCGTTCAGAGTTCTTATCCTTCCTATTATTGAATATGGATCGGTTGTCTGAAATTCACATTTAAAAAGGGGTATTGCTAAACTTCGATCATTGGGAGAGAAATTTTACAGAAATGTCAGTTTAAATAAAATCAGCATATTATTTTTCCATTCAAGAAAAAGCATAAGAGATCTAAAATTTTTATACAAATCGGAAATAAAATAGCAATTTCTCAAAATCTGATATCAAATATTTCATTTAATGTAGTAGAATATAAAATTAGGACTTCAGGTCTTTTTAATTTTAAAACCTCGTACTCAGATACTCTTAAATTTTCTCCATTGTTTTAGTTATTGGATTCTTATAATAAAGATTTTTACAATAATAATTATTTTAATTTAAATGACAAAAATTATATAATTTTTGTTAAAAAATATAACATTTAATTTACTACGGTGATGGTGTATAGCATGTATTTTACATCATTATATAAATTGTTCATAGCTTTTATCCTTCCTATTATTAATGCATTTTACATTAATAGGGTATATGAGCGGACATTCACGCGACCCATCACTCTCCACTCTATCTCATAACAGTGGAGAGAGATCGTGTGAAAGTCTGAACACATACCCTGTATATTACATATATTGATACAGGTATATAATCAGCCTGTATTTCAGTTATTATTTATATTAGAAATTACAGACCTATCAATCTTTTATCAGTTTTATACAAAAATTTTATCAAGATAATTACAACTCATCTTCAAAGAACTTTGGATTTCAGTCAGCCAAAAGAGCAAGCTAGATTTAAAAGTGGTTTGGTACAATGGGTCAAATCCAAGTATTTAGAAAAGTTATAGAAAGGACCAATGAGGCCATTATACCTTGGATTTGTAGATTAAGAAAACACACATGATTCTATAAGCATTTCTTCAGTGATTAAAGCATTGGATCATCAAGGTATAGATTCAGGATATTGTCATATTCTGAAAAATATTTATAAAAATGCAACAGCAACAATTAGATTACATAATGATACTAGGAAAGTTAACATTGAGAAGGATGTAGAACAGGATGACTCCATATCTTAAAAACTTTTTACAGCAGTGCTGCAAGAAGTATTTTGTGGCTTAAAATGTGAAGCTAATGAAATAAAAGTAAATGGAGAATATTTAAGTCATTTAGATTTGCAAGTGATGTAGTTGTTTTTTTAAAATAATGCTTCAGAGCTTCAGAAAATGTTGCAAGAGTTATCAGATAAAAGTAAAAAAGTAGGACTAAAGGTAAATGTTAAAAAGGCTAGAGTAATGTTCAATGGATTTTCTCAAAAGAAAAAGATTGATAATGATGAGTTACAAAAAGTTAACAACTACAAATACCTTGATCTGATTATTACTACATATGGAAATATAATGAATGAAATTACTCATACAATTAAACTTGGTTGTAGTGCTTTTTGTAGAAATAACTTAATATTAAAAGAAAATATGCCTATGTGTTTGAAAAGGAAGGTTTTTAATGAATGTATTTTACCAGTTACAGAGACATCAGGCATTCAAAGAAGTATGGAGAGATGCATATTAGGAATAACATGAAGAGATCCAAAACGATACATGGATAAGAGAACAAACAGGTGTTATTCACATCATTGAAAAGATTAAAAGACTGAAGTGGTGTTGGGATAGACATATTCCTAGAAGATATAATAATAGATAGACAATTGATATTCCAATAGATTGTAAAAGACCCAAAAAGAAACCACATGCGGGATGGATAGATACAATAAGAAAGTGTATGAGGTAGTATGGAAAAAAGAAGCTAGAGATCGGAGAAGAAGGATTGAACTTGGAGAGACTTTCATTCCGCAATGGACTGACAATAGTTGCCAATGATGATGATAACATTATTTATATATATTTCTTTTTATAATCTTACACGTGTTATTTAATTAATTTAAGTGCAATGTATAATTGGACAATAGTGCTGTTGAATTGTACATTAAATAAATAAATTGAATTATTATTATTATTGTTGTGTTATTATTTTCATTTTTCTCTTTTCAACAAAAATTTCTTTACTTTATTATGTCTCTTTATAGATTAAAAAGAAATCAACATTTTATTTTTTTCTTTTCAAATAGAGAATAGAATAAAGTTATATTTATATAAAACTCTTTATTTTGGACACAATCATCTTTATTATTATTTCTAATTGGTGGTGTGTTATAAAAACAAAAAGCTCTGGAATAAACTCTACAATATTTAAAATAGCAATATATAAAATAAATAATAGTTATAACCAGTTTACGGCATATACACCATCCTGAGTAGCATTCAACAGTATACATATACATATATAGCAAGCAACTGAAAGAGAGTTCGTTTTTCATTAAAATAATGAATTTCTAAAACAATCAGGTCTTCTTTCCCTCTCAAAATTATATGCCAGCATAATTTTAAAAAAATCACTGTCAGTTATCATAGAATTTGAATCTATAATATTACAATATCCCAGAAGAAACCTAGAACTGCTTAAAGGATTTCCCAGCTATCAATTTTGCTTATTGAGAAACAATAACTTTCATATATATTTATATGTTGGACTATTTCCATCATCTAATATGAGTATTGAATATTTTTAGAAAAATTTAACTTTATTTAAATATTCCACATACATTTAAGTGTTAGTAATATCACCCAGGTTAGTGTATGCATAATGTTTCAAGAGGTATTATTCTCCCCTCTTCTTTAGGTGTTAGGTGTTGTTCAAACCTGGACCCTTAGATTTTTTGAGTATGGAATTTTAAGGTAACACTTTAACCAACTGAGCCATCCTGCCAAAGGCAACAGTCAGTAGAAATTTAATATACTTATCTATGAGGTTCCTCCTGATTTTTCTACTTTTTTCTAAGAGCACAGTTGATTAGTGGTTTCCATACATTATGTAATTTTTTTAAAGACCTTCAATACTCATATTAAATGATGGAAGTAGTCCAACATATAGATACAACTAAAACACCATCATCACAAACCTTCAGAAAAATAAATTTCATATGTTTAAAAAATATGCCTTTCTCATGATAATAAAAGTAAATGATAAAAATTATTATACAGAATTCCTATTTTATTGCTTAACATTTAATATATTGATAGTACTTGAAGAGAAAATATGAATAATACCTTTTATAGATATTAAATTGGAATCAGTTTTATAAATACATAAATACTTAGATATAATCATATTAAGGACAGAGATGAAACTCATTAACAGTTATAGACTTCACAAAAACTATTTTGGAATTAATAATTTGTTGTTTTCTATTGATGTTATTATACCTTTAAAATTTTTATTTTATTATATGATTAGTTATAAGGAACCATTTTGCATATTAGAGCAGATAAGTTTGATTATTGTTTGTCTGAAGGTTTGGGATGATAGTGTATTAATAGTAGTTATATATTGGATTATTTCCTTTATCTAGAATTAAACAGAATGTTTTTAAAAATTCAAAATTTATTTAAACTTCATTCAACTGTTAGTAATAACACACAAGTTAGTATGTAACACATTTTGAGTGATATTCTCCCTTCTTCAGGTGTTACTGGCCAGACCAGTGGCAATACTAGCATGGGGATCGAATCTGGATCGTTTGATTCTTGAATATTAAATTTAAGGTAATGCTGCAACCATCTAAACTACTCTATCAAAAGCAGAATTACTAGATTTGATTATAGATCGATTTCAAATCGATAACAATTTAAAAATAAAATGCTCCATTAATTAATTAATTTTTAAAATGTGTCTTATTATAAGACGCAATTGGGAAAGCATCATTTTGTTTGGTTTTGGTTAGTAGCTCGTTTAAACAAAACAATAAAATAAATTCACCACAATTTAATTTTTTTCTTATCATCATCAACTTCAACCCACTGAATGATGAAGATCTCTTCAAGTTCAACCCATCTTTTCCAATCTTTAGCTTCTCTTCTCCACATCATCCTGCACACTTTCTTATTTCATCCATCCATCTCATATGTGGTCTCTTTCTGCATCTTTTACAATCTCTTGGAATCTAGTTTAAGATTTCAATTGTCCAACTAGTATAATATCTTCTAGCAATATGTCCAACCCAACTACACTTCAGTCTTTTAATTTTTTCAATGAGGTCAATAACGCCTGTTTGTTCTCTTACCCATATATTGTGTTTTTGTTCTCTTCTTGTTATTCCTAACATACATCTCTCCATATTTCTTTGACCAGTCTGAAGTCTCTGTATTGCTCTTTTATTAAGTGTCCAAGTCTCAGATCCATAAGTAAGAATTGGTAAAACACATTTAATAAAAACTTTTCTTTTCAAACACATAGACATATTTCCTTTTAATATCAAGTTATTTCTACCAAAAGCACTCCAAACAAGTTTATTAAATATATATACACATAAATTTTCCTAACAAACCAGGTATTTTTGATGAGTGATCTTACATTTGCGATTTTAATATTGAAAATTTAAGATGATGACGTGAAGCATCACTGTATAAATAAACACATATATTCTACCTTAGAGTTGCCAAAAAAGAGGAATCAGTAATGTACTTCATTTGGTATTTCGATGTTAAACGTGCTTCTAATATACAATTTTTTTATATTGATAATATATTCGATATAAAACTGGATAAATAAATCTAACTCTGCTCCATTAATTGAGCAAATTTATTCCTAGAGTGTAAAAAGAAAATCTGTTGCGAGTTTATTGAATTAATCCTATAGAACGGAAAAGCAGATAAAACTGTATATATCATACTTATCATAGTTTTGATTAAATATGATAATAGTTTTCTTTTACTGATGTTGTTTTATGGATAATAAAATTATTCACCCATCCATGTATATGGAATAGTAATTGTTTTTATCAAATAATTGTCAGATACATCTGGAAACATACTATTACTAATTGGACTCTTCTTATAACAGTAAATGTTTATGTATATTAATTATATAATAAAAAACGAGAGAAATATGTTTTGTTGATATTTTCTTTAACAGAACGCTTTGAAATATTCCATTGAACAAATAAGTCAATAAAATCGTTTTCCAATATTATAAAGGTGAGAGAGACAAATGATGAAATATAAAATGTAAATTTGCCACATACAATTCATAAGTGAAACCTGTTTAAAATACAACAATATACGTATACCTATTTATACAATTGGTAATGATTTTTTTTCTTTATTATTATTAATAGATAAAAAGAAAAGGAATGAGTAAGCTAAATTAAAACAGGTAAACTATTTTTAATAACTTTACTTCGAATTATTTATATTCATTCAGGAATAATAAAATATGACAGTAATTATACAATGCCCCCACATATTCCACATTACGTTATTTCAAAACAGATTTACTCAAGCGATTTCATATTAGAAGCATCTATAATTCATATTTTATGAAACAGATAATATTTTTATATTTATTAATCTATTTTGCTGTTTTATTCAAATGATTAATCAAATGTTTTCTTAAAGTCTATGTTTATCTTTCTTTCTTGATATTTACAACAGTATTACGTGAACACTTGACAGAATTCTCATTACTTAAAGTAAACATAATACCTTATCAATAACAGATAATTACAGAAATTATTCATTAAAATTTATCGCACTCTTGTGGATTCAAAATTTAGGTTCTCTCATTGAGTCTTGGATGATCACTAAATTAGCATAAGAATTATAATATGCAGATGAGTATATGATTTGTTAGACAAAAGTAGGGAAGTTCAAGGCTAATCAGATATAGCAAATAAAATATTAGATTGCCTTGATTTCTTCTACAAAAATATATAAATAATAAGGTGCATGATTTAGATTATCTGATCTTAATTACAAATCATATACAGACACATATATAATATACCACCTCATATCTTATTTACCATTAAGACATATATATATATTATAACTAACAAAATATATTAGCATAAGTCTCTTAAGACTGAAAGTAGTCATGGTGGCCACAAATGCATCATGCACGACAACATTGGGCATCCATTTATAACTAACAAACAATTAGCATAACCAACAAAGTATCTAATTTCAAAAAAAGAAATCAAAACATCATTGACATAATTCTCTTAAGATTCAAAATACTGGCATGCTCTGGTTAGGAAGCCATTGTAACTAATAAATAAATATTAGCCATTATAACTGAATAAAAATGATAGTTAAATCAATGTAGTGAATTACACTTCTCCAATAAATATTCTTTCAACAAAGAAAAATCTCTTTCCACATATATAAAACATGCACACACTGGCGTTATTTGTAACTACCTAAAATATATTAAAAAAATAATATTAAATATCATCAAGCTGGAAAAGGAAATCAAACTCCTTTATTCAGTTTACCTACGTACATGTGTTTTACCTGGGTGCCACTAGACTGTCTAAACCTAGATAAAGTTATATCATATATTTATTCATATGTATATCTGGTTCAAACCCACTTGGTACAATATTCATGACACATGCACTTGGATGAATGGAAAATGATCCTTATATTTTAGTTGTGCAAATAAAAAATTATAAGATGTTAATATCATAAATTTTCAATACTTTCACAGGTGTTACCAGCTCAGTTTAAATAGATGGTAGTCATCTCTCTTGCTAATGACTCCCAAACACACATAGTGAGGATCATTATTTATATATGGCCATTAAACCCATTTATTTAATATATTTATTAATAGTGACATAATGATAATGATGATTCCAGCCACAGCTTTTGCAATTAAATCACAACAACAAATTTAGCATTTCATAAACCTATAATTATTTACCCAAAACATTATTATATTTAAATTATGACCCAATGCATAACATTTATTAGTGATGATGAATGATCATAATTAAATGGTAAAATCAAAACTACCAATACCAATAATAATAACGCGAAATCCAAATATTGTATAATTATATTTATTAAGATTCTTTCCTTTTAATAAAACAAATTTCTAATAATCTAATTGACTTCATATATTATACTGATCAAATAATATATTATTAAAACAAAATATCAAATACCGTATGTAACCGAATAAAAAATTAAATATATGTGTATGCTTTTACCCCTTTAAGATAAGCTGGTTTAAAATGAAACATAAAAAATAAACAAAAACAAAACATTCCATCTAATGCTTATTCAATATTTCTTCCAGCTTTAATATATATGTCATAAATGCAATACAAAAGTCAATCACGCTATATGTGTGTTCACTTTCATACATGTGAATCTATACTCTATTAATTTACTCTCTTAAAAAACTATTAAGCAATACGATTTTAGTCTAATCTATTTTGACATCTTAATTGACGTGTCTGTATAAGCAGTTACCCACGCACACCCACACCCGTGATATGTTAGCATATATATTATGTTAAATGTTTCCCCTTTTATATTATTCATTCATAAATAAATTATACATATAAAAAAATTATCTAAATCTTGAGCAAAGCAACATTTATATCAAATTTAAATATGCAAATAAATAAAAAACATTATAAAATATATATTGACAGATTGCTCAAGTACTGTTGGTCAACCCAATAAATGACAATCAATAAAAGAGATTTTATTATTACAATAAAAAAAAATAATATTCAAAGATGAGAAACATTAAGTCTAATAATTTCAAAATGTATTTGCGATGTTGTTATGCATAATGATTGATGAAAAACTGGGTATGAACCTTAGGAAAATCCATAAAAATAACCCTAGGAAAATCCATGCAAAAAGTGCTAAAATGAAAATAGAGATGCTCAAGTCCTCTGTTGTATGCTCAATGGAACCACCAAATAAATTCCAACAATTGTAATCAAATAATATTGCAAACTGGTTGTTCAAATAGCAGAAGGATGACCGCATCACAGACATGAGCTAAGGCTGAACTATGGGTTACCAGCCAGTAATGATAATTCATCAGCCAGTCATGAAGTGTATACAAGGTTCAAAAACACTTCATCTATGGATGAAGATGACAAACCTGTGGTTAAAAATAGCAGATTTACAAAGTTCAAAGTCACTAGATTTACAAATGAAGCCACCAGAACTGAAAAAAGTATCCAGCCAACCACAGACTTTGATTACAATGAATCTCAATGACTACATACTCCAAGGCTAATTTTAGCCAATAGAAAAGAATGTTATAGTTCAATTTACCTTCAACTAATGGACTAGTCCAGATTTTATCTTATTTTTGGATTGGAAATTCATCTCTACAGACCAATGAATATATGATTAGATATGTCCAGTAATAAAAACAGGCCACTAGGAGGTGATGATGCTCAGTAAATCTGATTTCTCCCATTATGGAAAGGAAAATGGCTATAAATAGGCAGTCTATTTGGAAATAGTCCGACAATAATAATTGTCAGAACTGAATGACAGTATGCATGCTGTCCATTATATGGCCAGAGCAATAAGACAATCTCAACCAGAGCTGGAATTTGCTACATCATAAATCAGACATGAGACAAACTGTCACAGAACAACTGGAAGTGTCACCATACTTCCCCATGAGGAAAGCTATAATGCTACAGATAGAAGTGTTAGTTCAACATAGAAGGGCATCTGAAGTCTCATCCTTCTATAGTTGTATAGCTATCAAACGTTGTATTGAGCCATAGTATCATGCATAAGGTATAGCAAACACTATTATATATAAGCTGAATAAAATATTTAATCACATTTATATGAGTCTAAGGTTATTACACCCATATACAAACACAAAAATATATAAAAAATATTTTATAACAAATGCTTTTATTTACTGTGAAAATACAAAAAACTTGAACATATATATTTCATAATAATTGCTTTGATTGATAAAAAAATCAAGTCAGATGACCTAATTTTAATAAAGCTCCTATTTACAAATGTTATATATAGATTAAGTTAAAAACAAACTCTTTGACGCTAGAGGCAGAAACCGCGGTCTGAGGTTGAGGGTATTTTTGAAGCTTCATAAGAGTTTGTTTTTAACTTACTCTATATATAATAATTGCTTTTATTTACTGTGTACTAAAAAGTCAAAAATAATGGTTTCTTCAACCACAATTGGAGCTTTTATAAATAACTTGAAATAAAAGTAGGAGCTATTCAGAAATTAATTAATTCCCTCATTACTTTCCTGTTAATGTTAGTCTATAAACCATACTATGTTTGCCTTTTCAAATAAAAATGTGATTTAAAGTATATATGTAAATGTAAGATCATTAATAAAATAGTAATAATAATTTTCAATATATACAAAGGAAAGTTTATGTTATATAGACACCAGTTTGTATATTTTTAATTATTTGTTAATAAATTATATTTAGTGTACCTATCAAATCTAAACAGGCAAAACTCACTATACGTATTGCACACATCACGTGATGTTTAGTGACCTATCAAATCTATAGAAAAATTTACCACAAACTCATAATATATTGTTAAATAATAATAATAAATTTAATTTCATAACGACATTTGTTTAATAGTTGCTATTCATAGGATCATTAAACTAATTATTATCAACATTGCATTTTGGGCAATAATAAAATTGAAAGAGTTACTTTAAAATTAATATTTACAGTTGAAGAACATTTCATGTGTAATTTTTTTAAAAGAATTAATATATAGGGTATATGAGCACAGACTTTCACATGACTCACCACTCTCCACACTATCTTATAACACTGATACACTTGAACACATATATGTTGAAAAGATAAATAATCACCAATATACATATTTCATGCTAAACCAGCAATCATCAGTTGGTCCAGATTACCATCTCTGCACATATATATTAAGATAGCCAATCCTCACACTTTAATGGACAGGCTTCAATCCATGGGTGTGACAATAAACTCAGCCTCAGAATGGCCTAGACTGTCCATTAAAGTGTGAGGATTGGCTATCTTAATATATATCTGAGCACTTATAGCATATATGTACAGAGATGGTAATCTGGACCAACTGATGATTGGTGGTTTAGCATGAAATACGGATATTGGTGATTATTTATCTTTTCAACATATATGTGTTCAAGTGTATCAGTGTTATAAGATAGTGTGGAGAGTGGTGGATTGTGTGAAAGTCTGTGCTCATATACCTATATATTACATATATAAACACAGGTATATAATAAGCCTGTGTGTTTCAGTTATTAAAAGAATTAAATAAATGTCTTTTTAAAATAATAAATAAGAAAAGAAGCGACTGAATAGCACAATTACTTATAGATATCTTTAATAATTTCGATCATTTACAAGAAGAAAATTAAATCTCCTCTATTCACACAGCTATTATTATAATTTTAATCAAATAACTAATCTTTATAAAAGCGAACAATACTTCAAGGTTAAATTTGCCTAAACTGAGAAATCAAAGAATCGTATTAAAGCTTTATTACTAAATTCATATTTATATTACGTACAGAAAAAGAAAACTTGTTTAGTTCTTATTCTTAATGTATGTTTGATAATATGTAACGAAACGGAACTGAGATGAGTCACCTTATTTCTGCTTAGGAGAAAAAATATTAAACAATAATTAGGCGGTAAGAAAAATATTTTGACAGGAAATTTGAAGTTGTTCCTTTTGATGTATGTACAGAGCGAAGCTTTTCAAATATCAGATGTAATGTCTTACCAAAGAGAGTGATTTTTTCTTTTAAATAAAACCATTAATTAATTATCATATCTAATTTAATTTCTCT
This sequence comes from Epiperipatus broadwayi, assembly GCA_028023455.1. NCBI lineage: Eukaryota > Metazoa > Onychophora > Udeonychophora > Euonychophora > Peripatidae > Epiperipatus > Epiperipatus broadwayi. The sequence goes on along the minus strand of JAQFVV010000072.1, from coordinate 5,806,245 downwards.
ATAAAACATGCATTAATATTTAATCGCCAATTGCTTGAGCATATATGTTACACATAGTATATAAAACCTCTATAATTGAAATAAAGAGAGAAGAGAGTATTTCATTTACTTAATTAATAAACCTATATTTAAGAGTATTAATGTCGATGTATTATAGTATTTATTACATATCTCAGCCTTTATTCTATTATCACCACTTTTAGCCATCTAGTATAAGTTTTTTATAGACATATACATAGATATATATATATCATAATGAATCAAAAAAATTTTTTTTCATTTATATTTACTTAAATTCATTATTCTAATCTCATTGTAAATTAATGAACACGCTTTAATTAATACTATAATTAAAATGTTAGTCCATCATCAAAAATGAATTAAAATTTAAAATAATCAAACTAAAACAAAGAAATAGACAGCTAAATATAAATAAAAAAATTATTTAATACACCTAACCAAACTTTAGTTTCTTACTGGTCCTTATCAAGATGTTCCCTCTTTTATAATTACATGCGATGCGCTATGGTTTATCCTTTATCGAAGTCAACAAGGGAATGCACACACAAATGGAGAAATGTGGGTGATTAAGTCTGCAAGTTATATAAGAAAGTCATGGAAAATATTAGACATCTGCTAATTGAATGTAAATGCATACAAGCAGAAAGAGTATAAATAATGAAATTGTGGGAGAAACAAATATAAACAAAGTGATTATACGGAAAGTGGGTTCTTGGTTTTTTTGCAGGGTGGGGGGTGGGTTGGAAAAGATAAGGGAATCTATATATAAAGGCCATAGAGTGAACAAAGATGATGTGAAAATGGGATGGAGCAGGATAGAGAAGAATATGGTAAAAACTTAGGGTGGATGATGGAAAGGGAAAGTATGGTGGTTAACAGGTTTCTCTGGGCATAGTGGCTGAGAGATTCCTGACTGACCAACTACTCTACAGCAAGTCCATTCAATGGACGTTATTTACACTATACTATATGATAACAGATGGACAATTGAAATCTTAAACCGGATTCCAAGAGATTGTAAAAGACCCAGAAAGAGATCACATGTGAGATAGATGGATGAAATAAGAAAGTGTGCAGGGTAATGTGGAGAAGAGAAGCTAAATATCAGAGATGATAGATTGAACTTGGAGTGACATTTATTCTTTCAGGGAATTGATAATGGTTGATGATGATGATGATAAATATAATTAATAAAATATATAAAAATGAATAAACTTATTACAATCCTTATATTTTTATATGTTTACAAAACAGTCACTAAAATTCCAGTAATCTAACAATGCCCCCCCGCCTAATTGTGCTGGGTCTTTAACCATGTTTACACATTTGTTTGAATTTTCCTGAATACCAAAATTTCATAACTTTTTCTTTCCTTGTAATTTTTAACATACTTTATTACTTGAATATTTTTCCCCAGTTCATTCTATGTCCATTATCTAAAATATATATATATGCTCTGATTTTATATCCTTTCTACTAATTGCCGTATTATGCTCCTTATCTCTTTCAATGATAGTCTTGTCTGTCTGATCTCTCTCTCTCTCTATATATATATATATATATCATACTACAATGGTTACAATTTATTTTATAAACTAACCCTATTCTATATTTATTATCCACCCTTTTTTGCATTACAAATCCATTTTCCCAAAGATGTACTATTCTTCCATCTTACATTACTATCTTCTGTTGACTTTTCTTTCATTAAAGTCTTATGTACATGCATTAAATATAGAATTGAAATCCAGTTCCTATTTTTATCTGCAGGCTTTACACTATCTCTAATATTATTAGTATTTTTATTATGAAAATCTTTTTATTTTTTCTTTTATAATCCATATTAACTTAATCATTCTTCCCTTCCAATTTCTGTTCAAACATTTCGGCATTCAATGTTAGCCTATCATTTTTTAATTTAAATCTTTTCAAAGCTGTATTTTTTGAAATCATGGCTGATATGAATTTGGACCAATTTATACTTCTTTTTTCTTTATCCTTAATATCATGTTTAACAAAAACTTTACCATATATTCCTCTTCTTAAAAATATCAATATTTTAACCTTTTCTTATCTTTTCCCACTATAAATGTAATATTGTATTTCCTATTATTTAATTCTTTAAATGCATTAATAATACTTCTACTATTTCTTATCACAATTATTTATTCTATTCTTTAATTTCCTTATTTTTTATATACTTATCAATTTGTAATTGTAATTGAAATAATAAATTTAATGGTTTACAAACTATTATAAACAATCCTTAAATCTGCAGAAGTACTTTCAGCTAATTTCTTAAACCTGCCTCAACTGCCATTAAATTAAAAAAACAAAGCAGAAGCAAACGTCATCAATTTAAATCCCACGAATCTCGTATTTTAATGTTAGCAACTTGTTTATTTATTAAATGCATTTTATTCCTATTTAAAAAAATTGCCTCTTTAATTTTTCTTTTATTATGGTTTCTCTCTTCATGTAGAATTTTCACATTTTCAAAATCAAATTTAAATTTATATTTACATGTTTTTTCATGATCAAAGAAAACTGAAGGAGACATTAAATTACCATTATTTTTACTTTTTACATGCTTATAATGATGATTTAATGTCTCCTTCAGTTTTTTTTTTGATTATGAAAAAACATGTAAATATAAATTTAAATTTGATTTTGAAAATGTGAAAATTCTTCATGAAGAGAGAAACCATAATAAAAGAAAAATTAAAGAGGCAATTTTTATAAATAGGAATAAAATGCATTTAATAAATAGACAAGCTGCTAACATTAAAATATGAGATTCATGGAATTTGAATTAATGACGTTTGCTTCCACTTTGTTTTTGTTTTTTAATTTAATGGCAGTTGAGGCGGGTTTAAAAAATTAACCAAAAGTACTTCTGAGGATTTAAAGACTGTTTATAATAGTTTGTAAACCATTAAATTTATTATTTCAATTTTTACTACAATTTTGTTTTAATTAATGGACATTTTATTTATAATACTTATCAATTTATATAAATGAATACACCAAACTTCTTTCTAAAACTTGTTTTTTAAATGACTATTATAAAAATAAGATAACACATCAACGCTTTGACTATTTTATAATATAATCTTTTTCAAGGTGTTAAGTGTTCCTTGAAAAAGATTATATTATAAAATAATTGAAACATTGGTGTGTTATTTTATTTTCATAATAGTCATATAAAAAAAAGTTTTAAAAAGAAGTTTGGTATATTCATTTATATATATGGAAGATTATGAACTGTTTTTGAAAAGAAAAACTATGTAGATGATATTTTAAAATTCATACTTATCAATTATATTTTCCTCTATATAATCAATCTCAATCTATTATAACATTCCACTAATAGAGAAACCCATAATCCATCCCTCTATATATTCCAAATTTCTTCCTTATATTTAAAATATAAAACATTTATCAGTAATAATCTGCTGAAAGACTCGTTTTTATTTTATCTATATCTATTTTATACTATCTTCCTAGATATACATTGATACATGTTTTCAATATCAAAGAAACAATCATTCTATTTCTATTTAACTTTACATTTCTTAATTTATTTATAATTTCTTCTGAATTCTTAATATATTATTTACCAAAACCTATTTTTAAATTATTGAAAATTTTAAAATTATAATTAAAATATTATTTTTGTAAATTGTTTAGCAAACATATATATATATTACTAATTGTCTATATTTCATTTTAATATAAATAATGTCAACTGAGAGATCCAAAAAGCAAAATTAAAATGTTTGGTAGATTGCAGTTTATGGATAATAAAAGAATAGGCAAAATAGTATTTAATTGGGTTACGAGTAAAGGGCTGGCAACAAGATGGGTGAGAAAGGTAATGCCACATGCAGAAGATTTGGATAAAAAATTTATATCAGTATACTTGTACAAAAGGTGGGATGCTTGTGTTAGGAGAATTGTTGAGTGTTAAAGTGCTAAAAAAATGGGATAGAAGAATAGATCCATTAATAAAGAATAGGGAGTTAGAGAGATGGATAACTACTATGGAGAGTAAAAAGAGTTTAAATATATATAAAAGTAAACAGAATAGTGATTGCGAGTTAATTTATGATAATAGGAAGGTAAGTAGTTTACTGTTTAAGGCTCAAATAGGATCTTTAGCAACCAGGGAATATACACATAAATGGAAAAATGTGGGCGATTTAGTCTGCAAGTTGTGTAAGGAAGGCATAGAAAATATTAAGCATCTGTTAATTGAATGTAAATGCCTGAAAGCAGAAAAAGAACAAATAATGAAGTTGTGGAAGAATAAATATAAACAAAGTGATTATACAGAAAGTAAGTTATTGGTTTTTATGCTGGGTTTGAGAAAAGATAAGAGGGATTTAGATATAAAGGCCATGGAGTTAACAAGGATTATGTTGCAGAAATGGAATGGAGCAGGGTATGGACAAACTTAAGGTGGGGAAGAAAAAGAAGGTAAATTGACTAATAGGTTTCTCTGGGTATAGTTGCTGAGAGATTTCTGACTCTGTATAAGAAGTCACAGTGCATCACATCACATCACATCAACATCACTTGTGATTATAAAAGAGGAAAGATCTTTATAGAGTTCCAATAAGGAATGAAAGCCTGGTTAAGTGTATTAAATACATTTTTTTATTTATATTTAGTTGTTTCAATTTTGTTTTAGATAGATTTTAAATTTTATAAAAACAGATAACATTAAGGATAATTTTTTTAAGACTAAAATTTGATCATTTAAAGTAAGTAAAACGAATTAATATTTATTTTAATAAATTCATATCAGAAAGCGCTATTGAATTTTGGTTCAATTTTTCTAATTTCAAATAACTCAACATGACAACGTTTTCCCAGAATTCCTTCATAAAGTAAAGAATAACAAATATCACTTGCCAGGTTTATCATCTGTTAATAGATGTTAATTGGTGTATATATAATTTTTGAAGCTTCATAGACATATAGAAAAATCTAACAATAAGAGAATTTTACAGCTAATGTCTCCATACTAAATTTCAAAGATTCTTCTTAGTTGATTAAAAAAATTTTTTTTTTTTTCATATGTCATAGCATCGGCCGGGACGCGAACCCACAACCGTCTGCAACCAACTACTTGCTTGCATGGCGGTTGCGATACCTCTCGGCTAACAACGCAAGACAAATTTTTTGCCTATTGTAATTTCAATGTTTTCACGAAACAACAAACAAATATTTTTGTTTACATAAATATGTTAAATTAAAAAAAAACTGCAAGGTTAGTTCTAATGTACCATAACCCTTAAATGCTTAATATTTAAGAAAACCACATCATCTTATTTCATGCTGCAAAATATAATTGGTTTAAAAATTTTGTGCAATATATTGGGGTTCTATTAGATAGTTCCGCATTCAAATAATGAATGGTATTGATAAGCCATGAAATGATTATCCTAGAAAAAGTTTTAGTAAGTTATTTTAGTCTAATATCAAAGTTTTATGAATTTGTTACATATGAGCTTATTGACTATCATGATTTAAACCTTGGTTAAGGAGTAACTTGGTTATATATGGTTTTTAATTATGAACATTAGCATATTAAAAAAGCAAATGAAAGCATTAATTTATGTTACTGATCTAATTTAAAAACTAAGATTCATCTTGCACCTAAACAAAAATCTTTTTATCTCAAGTAATATAGTTTGCCAAAAATCCACAAACCAGATATTTCATTGAAACCAATTGTAAGCACACCAATACAGACAGTAGCTCATATTTACAGCCACATTTAACAGAGATATCATTAAGAAAACAAATCATTTTTGAGCTTATCCAAGACATTAACCACGAATCATGTTTTGATAAATTTTGATTTGTTTAGCTATTTCTAAATAAAGCTATTGAAGTTTTGAAAAATATTCAATTGCCTGATTTTGTTGTGGATTTTATTGAACACTGCTTATACATGGATTGTCAGATGCATAAATAAATGTCAGGTTTATCTATGGGTTCACCAATTACTCCAGTATTGGTTTCTATTTTTATGGAAAACTTGGAAAAGAAAATACCAGCAGTTAAAACATCATTTATATGACTGAGATATGTTGATGATGTCTTTCATGTGGTCTCGTGAACATGCTATCGATAACGTTTTTTAATTTCTTAAACTCTTTTCATAACATCATCAAATTTACTATGGAAATAGAAAATAATAAGCAAATTTTGTTCTTGAATATTTTAATTGAATATTTCAATTAAAAGAAAGATGGGGGGTTCTTTATCCTATGGTATATATAGAAAGCAAACACCCTATGGGATATTTACATTTTTCTCATTACCATCCAAAATAATTATTTTCAGTCGCAAAAATATTGTTAGATAGAACTAAGAGACTTTCTAATGAAATCCATTTTCACCAAAATATATCTGCTATTCAAAAAATGCTTCTGTATAATGGTTTTGATCTCAGGATTATTAAAAAACACTTTTTCATATAAAAAGAAAAATGATATTGATACTTCAGAAATTAAGGCAGTTCTGCCGTATATAACAGGAGTAACAGATAAAAAAATAATATTTTAAAGAAAAATAACATCCACATAGTTTACACTACTTTAAAAAATAATGAATATTTCCATGTTGTAAAAATAAAATTCCTTTGGAGTGTCATGCTGTATATAACATTTCATGCGATGTTTGTTCATATTTGTATATTGGAAAAACCACAAAAAAGAACATATTTTGGAAGTTAGAGGAAAATCCAATTCATCAACAATTTAAGAACACATAAAATGAACTATTCATAAGATCAAGTTTAATAAAACATATTCTGGTCAAAATTGAACAATATGATCAGAGACTATATATATTGCTTATAATAACTTCTTTCATATACACTTTAATGCAATTTTTTTTTAATAAAACTTCTTTATTTTCCTGACAGTTTTGACTGTCCTCTGATGAAGACTGCTGGATAGTTGAAACTGAAGAGAACATAAAGATGTTTTATTAAAAAGAATTTTTTGCATTAAAGTGTATATGAAAGGAGTTATTATAAGCAATATATATGAATATATGAAGAAATGCAAAGAAAATAAAGGAGAAGAATAAGAATATATACTTCTAATAATGATCAGAGACTGCTAAGGAAGTTAGAGGTTTTTAAAAGCCCTAAGAGTATAAATGAGAAGTGTGAATTGAAGAAAATAAACAATATTTGGAAAAAGCCATTAAAAGATAAAAGTTTTTAAAACTTCTCAATCAATTGAATTTGAGTATAAGGAGAAAATAAGAAAAGGAAAAAATAACAATTTCAAACTTCACTTACATTCTTAAGATTTGAAAAAGAAGCTCTGAGGAAAGTACTCATCAATTTACTGAAATATCAATAATTGACCTATTTTGTTTTTACTATATAGTATCTTCCAAAAACAATAGTATGAAATCATTATTTATTTGTGAGAATAGTAGAATTAATATATATATTGTAACTGACCAAAAATACAATAATGATGACTCCAAACATTTATCGAATAAGATTACACATAACTTTTGAAAACACTTGGATAGTCACTTCACAAGATTCTTTTTAATATACACTTACATATTTTAAGGAAACACTATACAGATGTGTATTTATAACTAATCACAATAATACCTTAAAGTTGTACTATAATTTAAAATATAACTGTGGATTTATCAGAATAAATAAATTCTGTAACATTCTTATATTTGAACCAGCAAATTTGTTATAAGCTTTTATATTACATAAATTCAATTTAAAGTTATCTCAATGTTATTAGATTAAAATACAGTAAATACTATTCTTAAAATTTTAAATCTTTAAAATGGTAAATTATTATATTTGGTATGAATAAATAACAAAGGACATTTTATCGCATTTAATTCATATCTTAAGCAAATAAATACTAAGATGAAGATAGTGTAGTAATGAACAATCTTTATAATAAAGCAGTATACCCTATAATAATTATACAATCATGTGACCATATTTATTTCTAAAATTAGTAGGTAATGAGTATTAAATAATTAATGACAAAGAACCAGATAATTAAAATATATAATTAATTTATTAACAGCAAGTAATAAAAAATATTTAAATAAACCAAATACCGATAAAATCAAGTTTTCTGCAATGATTACAGTTGTGTGCCTTCAGGCTAATTACGTCATAGCAAGGTAAATACTGGACTACCACTAGTCACGTATTTACCTTGCTATGACGTCATTTGCCTGAAGGCATACTACTCTAACCACCCGATTTTTAAGATAACGTCACCTAGTGATTTGCTGACACATGTAATCGCAACATGTGTAGTGTATCTTGACATGATGTGAAACAAAACACTTTATTCAAGATAGTTGTTAAGATAAAAGCAAAAGATTTAATTGTAAATAATGAACAAAATAAAATAATATTTTATTGTATCTTTAATTACATAATAAGATCCATTTCTTCTAGGTATTTGATTTATAAACTTAATTATTTTATACAAGAGCAAAACATTAATCCCATCTATAATACTCTTTGTAAAGTATGGCTTCAATTAAAATGATCCCAAATAGGCACTGGTAGCATTCAATAAGAGGCTTATCAAACTCAATTATGAATAAAAATGAAAATATAATATAGTCAGAAATTTAACTCAACTGAACAATAATATTTATACAAGTATTAGTGCCACAACAATAATTGGTTATATAATACAATCATTACAAAATCTTGAGAATAGTTATGTGGGTAAATAAGGGTAACATTTCTAAATTTTTAAACTATATAGTTTTGATATCTTTAATTATAGAAACATAGGAATAAATTAATGGATCAATAATATATATAAAATATTAAATATTATAACTACAAATAATTATTAACTTTAAATATTAAACCGGTCTCCATAGTACAAATAATCAATAACACGCACTCATACCAAATTGTAGTCATAAATTTAACAAAGTACCTGTATAGTCTCTCATTATATCTTGCTTGTTGTGAAAACTTTCACTCAACAATATAACTAAATATTATAATAATTAAACAAATATGAGAAATATAGTATATCCTTATAGTTTACGATTGATTAAAAGTTTTTTAAAAAGTTTAAAATATTTATTTTGGTGCAAGCGTTTTCAAAATATTTGAAAAAAATTAAATCCTTTGGAATTTTGAGTTGTAAAATCCTAATAGATAGGTAAAGCAATTTTTAATCCTTATATATAGTAATTAGTAACAATGTTTAAACTTTAAAATAAAATCCAATAATAATAAGCTTAAAATATTTCAAAATCACAATACACATATAACATAGACTTGTTTATTAAAACTGTTAGTGTTTTAGTAGAAATTTAGGTTTAAAAGAAACAATCCACATAATATGAGGCAAAAGACCTTGAAAGCGCTTAGCTTGTAATAATTTCTGTGTATCTTTATAGCTTCTCATTCAAGTGTGTCATACGATTTGTTAATTTTTGTATATTATAAAAGCTATATTAATGATAAGATTTTTAACAATATTGCATGTTGAAATATTTATGGATTTTGTGTAATCATCATCACCATTATTTCCAACCATTATGATATACTGTTAGATGAAGTTCTCTTCAAGTTTAACCCATCTGAGTCTCTCTTATTTCATCCATGAATCTCACATGTGATTCCCATTCTCTTTGGAATCCAGTTTAAGATTTCAACTGTCCATCTATTATCATCTCTTCTATCAATATGTCAGTAGTTAGGAGAAACATCATATATTAGTGTAGTAATTTAAAGTATAAAAAAGTTGTAAATATTTTAATATTTGTGAATATTCTGTTTATCAAAAATAATTTTTAAAAAATAAGTGTGTTCTATTAAATCTTTACTTTTTAATTTTTTCCTCCTCTAATAATTTTTTTTAAACAGCATTAATTGTTTTCAATTAGATGTGTATACTTTTAAGTCATCTATATAAAAAAAATTACTTAAAGATCACACACATACACATGTATATTACATAAAACAAAGCATATTACATTAAAGTAACCAACCCCCAATTTCCACAGTTGGATTGTTTCATGGTGTGCCACACCAGCCATTCAGAGGATCCAAGACTAATGTTGATATTCCAATTCAGTGTATAAAGCATGTTCATTTTAAAAACATAATATGAGGATATATTTAAGGTCTGAAGTAAGCTTAATACTTGCACTATTAATTATTCAAACCTTGATAAATTATTTTAATGAAAAATTGAAACTAACTGAAAATTATAGTCATAAATATTAAACTATGAGTTGTCTTAAGACGTTTGATAATTAAGTTAATTAAGGCCTTCAAGTTGCATTTGAATATTAATATTAGACTTTCAACTAGCTAAATGATCAGAGTTGTGGGATAGGAAGCAATTGTACTGAAGAGAAAGGTGGGATATTATAAGAGAGTAACTCAATACAAGTGAATTTTTTTTCTGGAAAGCAAGCACATAGTCGTACATACTTATGCTACTAGATGCCTCTTTCAGGGATCCTCTTGAAGTAGTCTGTCAACTTTTGTCATTGTGAAAAGTCATGTTATGAAATAGTAAATGTTTTTGTTATGTAAGTTTCACTTATTTGTTGATATTTGTAATGGCTGAAAAGTTGAAACAATAAGAAATTCTGTTTTCTGTTAGGGAAAATGGCAGAGAAAACAATAATAATGTATAAAACAGCTTGCGAGCAAGTTGTTCCATGAAAACACAAATTTATGAGTGATTTAATTGAAGTTGCAAATTCACCACAAAAATGTGTGGCAAATGAAGCTCAATATCAAGAAATTGTGGATTCACTCAGAATTTGTTGTTTTTTAACTACAAGTTCGGAAATGTTTGTGGGATGTGATAAAGTGAAGATATTTTAATTCATGGCCAAGTATTAGAGTGCAAGATTTATCATGACAACATGGGTATAGATCAATTCTTTTTATAAAATTAGCAAGATCCAGCTTATCCACAAGCCATATTCACCCAATCTCAATCCATATGACTTCTTTTCAGTCCTTCAAAAAAAAAAAGCCTCATTTTTTGTGGATGATATTTTTTTGTGTGCAGAAAGAAGAGAAGATATGGAAGTTATGTTGAGGACATGTGCAAGGGTGGGTAAAAAGATGGGGATTAAATTTAGTGAGGAAAAATCCAATACAATGATGGTTAATACTGGGGAAAGAGAAGATGTAGAATTTTTATTGGGGGATATAAAGTTAAGTATGGTGGATAGATATAGTTATTTGGACATCATCTTAAGTAATCAGGAAAATTGCTTGGATGAATGGAAGAAAAAATTGGTAAATGAAGCAAATAAAAAAAAGATTTGGTAAAGAAATTAACAATGTTTTCATATAATAAATTTGATGTAGCTAGAATTGTATGGAAGGGAGTCACAGTAGCAGGATTAACATATGGTAATGATGCATTGTGATAGTAAAGGGGTATTAAATTACTTAAAGAAAGTACAAAGGGAAGTAGGAAGACATGCATTAGATGCAGAGGTGTGGACAGCAAAGAAGGAAATTCAAGGAGAAATGGGATGGTCAAGTTTTTATGTGAGAGATGCAAAAAGTAAAATGAAAATGTTTGGCAAGTTGCAGTTTATGGATAATAAAAAAATAACCAAAATAGTATTTAATTGGGCTATAAGTAAAGGGCAGGCAACAAGATAGGTGAGAAAGATAATGCAGTAAGCAAAAGATTTGGATAAAGAATTTATATCATTATACTTGTATAAAAGATGGGATGATTGTGTTAGGAGGATTGTTGAGTGTTATAGTAGTAAGGAATGGGATAAAAGAATAGATGAATTAATAAAGAATAGGGAGTTGGAGAGATGGAGAACTGGTATGGAGAATAAAAAGAGTTTAAATATATATAGAAGTAAATGGAACATTGGGTACAAGTTAATTTATGAAAATAGTAAGGAAAGTAGTTTATTGTTTAAGGCTGGAAATAGGATATTTAGCAACAAGAGAATATACATGTAAATGGGAAACTATGGGTGATTTAGTTTGCAAATTGTGTAAGGAAGGCATAGCAAATATTAGGCATCTGTCGATTGAATGTAAATGCTTGAAAGCAGAAAGGGTACAAATAATGAAGTTATGGAAGAATAAATATGAACAAAGTGATTATACAGAAAGTGGGTTATTGGTTTTTATGCTAGGTTTGGGAAAAGATAAGAGGGATTTTGATATAAAGGCTATATAGTTGACCAAGATTATGTTGTGGAAATGGGATGGAGCAGGATATGGGTAAGCTTAGAGTGGGGAATGGAAGGGGAAGATAAAGTGGCTAACAGGGTTCTTTGGGCATTGTTGCTGAGAGATTCCTGACTCCGTTTAAGGAAAAGTCACAGTACATCACATCATATCATATAATTGTATAGTTATTTAGAAAGTAAATTATAAAATAAATAGTAATAATATATTTTAATGTAAAAAATATATCATTTAACACTTTTATCATCATTAGTCAAAAGTAGACCAAACAAAGACAGTATAGCAAATGTTAATATTAGGGAAAACTTTTGGTAGGGCAAAATTAGACTGCAGCTTAAAAAATATGTAAGTAAAATCAGAATAAAAAAAAGGAACGCGTTGTAAAACCCAGTACTTATAGACAAAACAATACTAGTATTATAGGGAGCAAATATAGTTATTATCACGTGAACAGACACGTGTTAAAATAAGTGCTTTCATATGAAAGATCAATTAATAGCTTTTTTACATTCCATTTATATGATATATAAAAATAGAACTACTACTTAAAATAAACTTTTAATTGAAAAAAATTTAATTAAAAACCAACAACAAGCAAGTTCATATTTAATTTTAAAAAAAAAAAAAATAGAATTTAAAGTAGTATTAATAATTTCCCTTAAAGATAAATTTAGTTTTAAATAAATGATTTTTTTTTTTAATTTCACGAAATGTATTTTTAGTAAATTCTATTTTATTCTTGAGTTTGTTGAAAGAAAACTTATAATTAAAAATTAATTTAAATATAAATAAGTGCTAGTTATTAAAAAACTTCAATATTAGTACTTGTAGAATTGGTTCCTAAACAATTATTATCATAGTTCATCACTGCTTTGATACATATATTTATTGTTATTGATTTTAAATTGTCTGCTACGAAGCACATTTAGACGTCTAGGCAAAATCCAGTATGGTTAAAAAATACTACTTAAACGAGCATTTTTTTTCTACAACTTTAGCGCCATCTACTGTAAGGTTGAATAATTACTATTAACCACATGGCAGTGTGTTTGCCTTTCTCAATGAGCATTTGGGATTTAAAGCTGAAACCAATACAATTTATATACCTGGCAGCCATGTTTAACTTTTTTAAAAAAGATCAAGCTAGTATCTTGAAATTCAAAAACCTAAGAATTTGAACTCAAGTCACTTTTGGCATAATTATATAGCTATAATACTGTCAGTAACTCTATATTTTAGAAACTACCATTCAATTTTAACTGGAAGCATTTTTTCTCTTTTGCTAGAAATATGAGTATCAACATAACATTATTTGATTCTCTCAGTTTACTGCAATATAAATAAGAACATGTTTTTACTAGACTAGCGCTACCTATTGTAAGCTTGAGTAATCAATTACCAGAAGATAATGCAATCTATTAATCCCCAACTCTAATTAGAAGGGAATCGTGGCCACAAGAACATATAATCAAATGGTTTTATTGCTCAGAGCTTCAAAAATATACTGTTACTAACATGTTGTCAGATTAATTCAAAATCTTAGGATTTTTTTAAATTTAAAGCTATTAACTATTGATAATAAAAAAGGGTTAAAAATGGCTATCAGATGCATAATTGCATTAGTTCCTACTTTGAATTCCAAGTTACACTGATAAAGGCAAATGTTAGAAAACATTCTAAGTACATGAATTAATAAATTGCACTGATTTTTCAAGATAATGCCATAAATAGCCTAGAGAGGAAACAATGTTTTTATTTATGCTGTAGAAAGCTGAAAGAATCAATTGATGTCATGTTGGTGCTTTTGTTTATGTTATAGTAACTGAAAGAACCAATTGATGTCAGGTTGGTGCTTTTGTTTATGTTGTAGTAAGCTGAAAGAACCAATTGATGCCATGTTGGTGCTTTTGTTTATGTTGTAGTAACTGAAAGAACCAATTGATGTGAGGTTGGTGCTTTTGTTTATGTTGTAGTAAGCTGAAAGAACCAATTGATGCCATATTGGTGCTTTTGTTTATGTTGTAGTAACTGAAAGAACCAATTGATGTCAGGTTGGTGCTTTTGTTTATGTTGTAGTAACTGAAAGAACCAATTGATGTTAGGTTGGTGCTTTTGTTTATGTTGTAGTAAGCTGAAAGAACCAATTGATGCCATGTTGGTGCTTTTGTTTATGTTGTAGTAACTGAAAGAACCAATTGATGTCAGGTTGGTGCTTTTGTTTATGTTGTAGTAACTGAAAGAACCAATTGATGTCAGGTTGGTTCTTTTGTTTATGTTGTAGTAAGCTGAAAGAACCAATTGATGCCATGTTGGTGCTTTTGTTTATGTTGGAGTAAGCTGAAAGAACCAATTGATATCATGTTGGTGCTTTTGTTTATGTTGTAGTAAGCTGAAATAACCAATTCATGCCATGTTGGTGCTTTTGTTTATGTTGGAGTAAGCTGAAAGAACCAATTGATATCATGTTGGTGCTTTTGTTTATGTTGTAGTAAGCTGAAAGAACCAATTGATGCTGACATTTAATCATGGTTAATAACAATTTATTACAACTATCACAATTTATTTTATAGTCTTGTGTTTAAAATTACGTCATTACTTTTATTTTTCAAGTCTCATATTTAGATTTGTGTTGCAAAATAATAAGCACTTTTATATTATTAAAATTAAAGAAAATGTTTGTCATACATTCAAAGAAAAGTTAACATTGTTTATTTGACTATTAAAACTTTAAATAAAAGTTCATTTTATTAATAAAGAAAATTCAATATCATCAATTTTGTTTGTATTGTCTTATAGTTCTTTACATTCACATGTTAAGTGCGCTAGTTTATTATTTTAAAATTTTCTTGATACAGACTACGGTAGACAAGTAATAAATATGCACTTATAATTACAGAAGCCAATGAAAATATCATTATTAAGTTTACTAATTATCTTACATTATGTGATTATTTAATTGCCTTTATTGGGTGAAAATGATATCTGACTGTTTTTTGAGTTTTTATAAAGAATGCAAGCATGGACAATGCCATTTGTGGACTTTGATAGATTCATGGTGATGTTTGAATATTTTGGCACTAAGCAATCTTCACAAATTAGAAACCCAAAGCATTTACCTTAATACCTTTACAAATTTCCATTCATAAGTATATATGTAAATTATTTAGGCCAGAGTAACGCCTTTCTGAATAAATATTGAAGGCAAAAATATCATGGTCTATATTTGCAATCTTAATAAAAATGCAAAAATCAATCAGAAGTGGTATTATTTTTGTCTGTTAAAGCTTCTATAATTATTACATATTATAAATACTTTTGTTAAATACTTATCTGAGTTAATTCATAGTACTATTGAATTATTATTGTGTGTTTGGATGTCATCTGCCATCAATTGGATAAAGAATGTCATTACTAGAACTGTTATAGAGACACTACAGATATTACTATACAATAAGATTAAAGATCCAATCAACCAAAAATCAAGAACAGACAATTTATGGAATGATGGTAGATATAAAAATCACCAGCTATTTGGATTAATAGGTGTTTAAAAGTCTTTCCAGATGGAAAATAGTTTACACATATTTTATTTATTGATATAATTTGTTTTCTTAAGAATATCAATGGCTTCTGATTTTTCTTTGGTGGAAAGTATGATCTCTGAATATGAATATAATGTTTGAAAAATCTATATTATGACCAAGCATCCTTAGCATAGAGTGAAAGTGCTTATATCTATGTAAAAGGATCCACAAATTTCACATGGGATTTTATAAATTCCATGGACCGAAGAAGGATTGTTAGGTCTGGTCAGAATGTTACCAATTGTTTGATTAGTAATGTAAAATT
This sequence comes from Epiperipatus broadwayi, assembly GCA_028023455.1. Taxonomy (NCBI): domain Eukaryota; kingdom Metazoa; phylum Onychophora; class Udeonychophora; order Euonychophora; family Peripatidae; genus Epiperipatus; species Epiperipatus broadwayi. The sequence goes on along the minus strand of JAQFVV010000072.1, from coordinate 5,790,131 downwards.
TAAATCTGTTAGAATAAACCATACACACATTAATTGCAAATTATAACTCAGAAAAACAAAATATGATATAGAGATAAATATCAACAAATTATTATTTCTCCAAACGTTTTTGAAGGCTTACCCTTCATTATCAAGAACTACAAAATTTCTTATAATTTCCAACAATATACTGATATGCAAGTATACGAAATGACTTAGGTGAATATCCAAATAAGACTCAAAGCACCTCAGCATGCCATTTCTTTGATAAAGCATAAAAAGATTCCCTCTTATTTAATGCATGCTCATCCAAAATGATAAAAAACGCCTCTTTTATTTTCCTTCTCAAATCATTTTGCTCCCTACATAATACTTTAGGTTCATCCAGTCTGCACGTATGACTCGCAGCAATTGCATGTTGTACAAAAATTGACAGGTGGGATGAATCAGCCAAAGCTCTATTATATGAATATACATGTTGGGACAATCTAACATGAATGGATGCTTTTGTTTCTCCATAATATGTGGCCTGACAGTTGTTTTCTCTACATGCAATTTTGTAGACTGCTTGCTGTGCTTAAATCGAAGGAATGAAATCTTTAGTGTTATTTAAACACCTATTCAAGTTAGGTGGTGACCTAAAACACACACAAAACTCTGAACAAAAGATCATACACATGTTATTGTAAATATTTCGAATATATGGGTACCAATCTGATTATGCCTTCCTTTGAATTTCTCAATTATCTTATCAATAATCCGAGGGTTATATTGGGCCTTAATGAGTTCATTTCTGTAAATTTCAATGTTGTTTCTCTTGTCATTTTCAAAACTACACAAACAGTCGTTTCTATATAAAAATGATTTTGTAGTCCTTGATAATGAAGGGTGAGCCTTCGAAAACGTTCGGAGAAATAATAATTTGTTGATATTTATCTCTATATCATATTTTGTTTTTCTGAGTTATAATTTGCAATTAATGTGTGTTTATTCTAACAGTTTTAAATTTTACATTAGTATCGTTAACACACATTTGTTCTGTTATATATATATATTACATTTACTTTGATTAGTAATATATGCTGTTTTTATAATATAGCCTTTTACACTAAGTTCTATACTGGTTGTAATTTCTTTTATATAAGGAAGACAGACTCTAATAATTACAGTTTTTTTCTTTTGATTTTTATTATAAGTATCCTAAATTAAGGGTTTATTATGATTTCAATATCATAAGCCTTAACTAATTGGATATTATACAATTTACTTTCTTTTTCTAGGTATGATTAGTAAAAAAATTGAAAATTTTATTATACTTTGATTTCTTACGCCTGTAAATTTAAACTGCAGTACTTTGATCTTTATATTAGATTTAGAGGGGCATTTAAAAGAGAATCCTTCTTTTTGATGCTATCAATTTACTTTGATTCTTAACCTGGGGCAGTTGTTCTAGGTTAAGTGCTTTCTAATTAAGTTGATTTAAATGGTTAACTCTATATATTCAAGATTTCCATCAAAATCATTCATTAAAAATATTGTATTACAATATATAAGCTACCAGTGGATGAGTTTATTATATAGTAAGAAAATTGAAAAGTTTGTTATACTTTGATTTCTTACACCTGTAAATGTAAATTGCAATACTTTGATCTCTATATTAGATGTAGAGTTGCATTTAAAAGATTATCTTCCTTATCTGAATGGTTAATTGCTCTAGTAAAGAGAGTTTTGGTGCAGGAAAGATTTAAGTAAGATACTGATGAATGGAAAATGTAAGTATCTATATGTATGTGTATCATTCTCAAAAATTACACACAATGATAAATACTTACAATTTTCTTTTATTATCATCCATTTCAGATTTTTTCTGCACACAAACTCTCTTTACTAGAGCAGTTAACCTTTCAGATAAATCATCTTTAGGAGAAGTAAATTATTTAAGTAATATCTTATTATCTAATGCTTATAATAATGGAATCATAAGTAAAAGCTTTAATTTAAGATGAAGTAGGCACAAAAAAAGAGAAAACTAAAGTATCTATTCCTTATGTAAAAGAATCTATTGGACATTATTAGATGTATTCTAAAAGATTATAATAGAAAATGATATATATTACTAACCCAAAAATTGGTAACATTCTGTCCAGGCTAAATGACTCGATCCTTCTTGAGGCTTATAGAGTATATGAAAGCCCTTATGGAGACTCCTTTGAAAGTATGAGCAATTGTTAATTAACTGCTAGGAGAGATGAACATGTTTTGTGCTGAAGTACTTATTATTAGCAATCTCATTCCATGTCATTGATTATTGAGACATAAGATATGGATTAAGATATAACCGTCAAAAACACTACGATTAGTTTAAATTAGAAATTGCAATTCTTTTTAAAATATTAGCAAATTTTAAAGATACTTCAGACTTGGTTTATATCAATCTGGTATTAAAACGGCAGTAATTTATTAGTAAATCCTCTACTGAGATATGACACTACATGAAGAATAGAAATAATATAAATGATACAAAAAAAGTTAATAGCGGTATAATAAAATATAATTGAGAATTAGCGAATATAGTTATAAAAGAGAATAAAAGTCATAAGATTGTAATATTAAAAAAAATGTTGTTCCTACAATAAGAAGAAAAGATGGATTTATTACTAAAAAGAGATATGATATAAATTGTGCGATATATAGTAACTAGATGTCAAGATGGCTTTGTTTATGTTAGTAGAATTATTTTAAAAATATAAAAAAATTATATTGTAATTGATAATTAAAATATATTTATATAATATTTATAGAAATAAGAATACATGGGTTATTTATAGCAGTATCATAAAAATATAACTTTTATATAATTTTTAAAATAGCTATGAAATTTTAATATCGTGATATTTTGTTCATACACCATTTGCAACGTGGGATAAATGAAATTTAACTTATTTAAAACATATTTATAAAAAAAAAGTTTACCTTCGGTTGCAAAAAAACTGTAATTCTCTCCATTTCTTTAGGATTTTAATACGTAGGCCACAACATACTTTGTACTAATTTAAAAAATGTTTCACCATCTGTAATCTCTTTTTAATAAATGTGTTTTACTAGTTTTTACTTATGGATCTGAGACTTGGACACTTAATAGAAGAGCAATACAGAGACTTTAGACCACTCAAAGAAGTATGGAGAGATGCATGTTGGGAGTAACAAGAAGAGATCGAAAATGCAATATATGGGTAAGAGAACAAACAGATGTTTTTGACCTCATTGAAAAAATTAAAAGACTGAAGTGGAGTTGGACTGTACATATTGGTAAAAGAGATGATAATAGATGGACAATTGAAATCTTAAACGGGATTCCAAGAAATTGTAAAAGACCCAGAAAGAGACCGCATGTGAGATGGATGGGTGAAATAAGAAAGTGTGCAGGGGTGATGTGAAGAAGAGAAGCTAAAGATCAGAGAAGATGGATTGAACTTGGAGAGACCTTCATCCTGCAATGGATTGATAATGGTTGATATGATGATGAATCTCTTTTTCGTTAATGAGCGCTGTCTCTTTTTGAATTTGTATGAAGTCATTAGAAAATAATTATAATTTTAATGTATTTTTATATTGCAAATTACCGAAGTTTTAAAATAATTAAATACCATAAAGAAAATTCCATTGTCTGTAATTCTCCCTGTGCAAAGTTCATCAAGATTGGAGCAATATTTGTTGAGTTATTAAATAACAAAGGAACAAACTTTCAAATTTATGTATATAATAGATAATGATCTACAAAACAAAGTATCCCCGTTAGTTATTAAATTTTCTGAATTACGTGAAATTTAAAGAAGTTACATTATTAAAGTGAAGAAGAAAAAAGCTTCAGGAAATTATAATTTTATTATTGCTACCTTAAAAGAAGCAGGTAAAGAAATAAAAAAAAATGTCGACAGTTTATATACCAAATGTTTAAATGATCAAAATATACTAGATAATTAAAAGATTGCAGTAGTAATATTAATATTTAAGAAAGGTGATAAAGAAGACATTAGAAATTACATATCTATCAGTCTTCCATCATCTCCATATAAAATGTTTACAAAGATAACTACATTTCAACTAGAGAAAATTTTGGATTCTAACTAACCAAAAGAATAATATTTATTTAAAAATTGTTTTAACACAGAGAATCATATCCAAGTATTGAAAGAAGTTATGCGAAAGAGCAATGAATATGAGTTACCATTATGCTTTAGATTTGTAGATTATGAAAAGGTGTTTGATTCCATAAGCACTTCTACTGTGATTAAAGCATTGGATCACCAGAATATAGAAACAGGATATTGACATATTCTGAATGCCATTTGTCAAAATGTAATAATAGTGATTATATTATTTGGTGATACTAAAATGCTGAAAATTGAATAGGATTATGATAGGGTGATTCCGTATCTCTAAAACTTTTTACAGAATTTTATAACCATTTTTGTATTAAAATGGAGTAAAAGTAAATGGAGATTATTTAAATCAACTAGATTTTGCAGATGATGTAATAATTTTTGATAATAATGATGCAGAGGTTCAGGAAATGTTGCAAGAGTTATCAAATGAAAGTAAAAAAGTAGGACTAAAGATAAATATTAAAAGGACTAAAGTAATGTTCAATGGATTTTCTCAGGAAAAAAAAAAATTGCTAATCATGATTTAGAAGAAGTTAACAACTTTAAATATTTTGGTTGGATTATTAATACATATGGAAATATAATGGATGAAATTAATCATAGAAAATAAACTTGAATAGAATGCTTTTTGTAAGAATGCCTTAATATTAAAAGAAAGTATGCCTATTTGCTTGAAGATGAATATTTTTAATGTATGTGTTTTGCCAGTTTTTACTTATGGATTGAAAACTTGGACATTTAACAGAAGCAATGCAGAGACATAGGTAAAAGAACCAAACAAATATCACTGATATCATTGAAAGAATTAACAGACTGAAATGAAGCTGGTCTAAACATATTTCTAGAAGAGATAGTAGTAGGTGAACTGTTGATATAGTTGTTAAATTGAAATAGAAGGTCTTGTCTAATCAGCCAAAGGTGATATTGTAAGTACTTTTGTATACAAATAATTTTATTGTGATCTTTATTAAATAATGTTTCTTACATATATATATCTATATTTATTGGTGTTTTATTCAATACATAGATCAGATAGAATAATGATCTCCTGATTTATGTCATAGATAATTATGCTATGTGATGGTTGTGAATGAAATGGAGACAATAAGAGAAGAGGTCTTTAAAGGTAATATTTTATTTTTTATTTTATCGTCAGTTTATTTTATAAGTTGAAGGAGAATGTCATGATCATAGAGTCATTCGGTACATCACAGAAATCTGAGACTTAAGGGCATTTTTATGAAAGAGAGTTTAAACCCAAGCTAAGTTATCTTGTAAGTTCTGAAGACTCAAGTGATATCCAATTAAACTAGAAGAATCTGCTGAAAGGTTTTAGGTAAAAACTATATTTGTAGAACTTCCCAAACACCTCTTCTCCAGTACTGATTAATTTAAGTTTGGCAATTACAATACCTATGTAATATATAATTGAATTGGATTTCTATAGAATGGTAAAATTAGTATTTAATGAAAAAAATTATTAAGCAAAAATTTAGTGTGAAAAAAGAGTATTTTACTTAATATTGATATAGTTACTGTCTTTACTCATTTATTTTGATATTAGTTTAGAAGTTTAGTTAATTTATGATTGATCTGTTTATATATTAATGGTTATTTAATAATAATATTAAGTGAATGATTTATTGCTCAGGAGTTCATAAAATTTTTGAGCATGGAGTAATACAGTATGGTTATGATCCATGGATTTTGAGTTCCAGAATCTACCGCTCCACTATTGCACTAAATCATGAAGAGAATAGCTATATAGTTGCTGACGTTTTTATATGTCAAATGATTGAAGGAATCTTATATTGTTTGTTTTAATGAAAAAATATAATGAAGCATTATATGCAAAGTTTCCATGGGGGTGGGGGGTATTTTTGATGTATCTCATATTTCTACAAATTATTTTAATTTTAAATTACAACAAAACAATCAACCGCCCACATTGTGAATTGGATTGTATATTGTCCTAACTCATTCATGACCATACTTTAAGTTTAGAGTAAAACCAGAAATTTTTAACATTTTTTTTTATGTGTCATAGCATCGTCTGGGAAGCGAACCCGCTAACCCGGGACAACTGCTTGTAAGGCAGCTGTACTGACCTCTCGCCCACCAACACTTGAAATTTTTTAATTAGCTGAAAATTTTCCAAGTAAATTCATGACAATTTCAAGTAAATTATTCGTATCTAACTTAACTAGCCACCCAATATTGGTCAGTAAGTAAATATCCCATTATTTTTCGTTTATGATACAACTAAACCTAATTCCAGATGTAAGAATGTAAAACCAAACCATTGCTTATGAAATAAAGGGAGCAATGTGGATAAAAAATTGTTTCCATGTTGTTGATGCAAATAAAAATTGCATTGTTATTTACTTGATTTTAAAATCAGTCATAAAATAGCAAAGCTCAGATATTAAAGATAAAATGATTCAGAATACATTAATGTACAGAAAAGTTATCATTCAAATTTTTTGTCTTAAAACATCCAGAGAGAATAAGATTCAATGATATGATGACTTAACATAATGATGATCACTGTTATATACCCTTATACTATGAATAAGTGCATATAAATGCTCTCTATTGTCACATTTAATTAAGACATATGTTGGTATATAAAACTGAAATTCTGAATTGTGAACTATGACAATGCAAGATTTGCAATTCAGGATTTGGGTACTGTATAACAACTTATGGATTAGAAATGGGTTAAGAGAAGGCATTTAAATATTAATGACATTGTTTATCTTATGATTTAATATAAAACAAATTAGATAAGCATTCTATTTAGATCATTTTTAGAAAAAAATCACATGACACTTTCTCATTTTCTCTGAGCCAAGTTTATGTATTGTGCAATACTGACCACGATATAATTATGGTGTTGTAATTAAATTAAGAACTCTAGATGGTAGATCAATCAATGGCTATGACATGGTCAATTCTAGTTTTTGACTGTTTAATTTAATTCATGCAGCAAAAACTATCAATATAAATACTATATCATCTAGTTGTTTAATATGTCTTTTAAATCAATGATCTGAACAATCAAATTGTTTAGGTAGGTGATCTTGTTTTTTTTTTGTTCTTGAGTAACATAATAAGTATTATGTCTTTGGAATAGAAGCACTGTTTGATATAGAGTTCTTGTCAAATAAATAACAGAAACCAGAAATTAAAGATGGATGTCAGTAAACATTTTTAATGTTTGCTATAATAATCTCTTAATTTAAGTAGTAACAACTTAGAGAAGATGTCATTTTAAGAACTAAATGTCTGACCAAAAGACACACGTGTATGTGTGTTTTTCTATACTTGCATGACATAAATAAAGACATAAAACCTTGCATTGTTGGAAGAGTCAAACTGTAGAGATCCCTGAGATAGCAATATTTTGTAAAAAATATATCTAAAGATCCACTATTCACAATTAGTCAATCTATGTATACCAAACTATTATATATCCAACGATTATCTTATACAAATATTATATTTGTGTGTTACTTTGCTGCAATCTGTTTTGTAAAAATACTAATATATAGTAATTGCTATTTCTAATAAATGACCATTTATATAAAATATAGTGTCACCATGTCAGTTTTTAATTTTTTTAGTTAGCACAAGGATCTCATTGAGATACTGACAGAAAGCTCCTAGATGTTTAGCAATATTACTATGTATTATACTCACATTATATATACTCACACACATATATAACAAAGACACATAATTCCTGATTTAATTTTCCCTTTATTTAATTAGATTTGTTAATATGACTAGATAAATTCTATTGCAGTAAATATACTGTGTGTCTCAGTAAAAAAAAAAAAAAAGAAAAGATTAAATCTCTATCCAAAATGTTTGAAACTCTATTTCTGAGTAACTGCCATGTTATCTAGTAACATGTTTAGCTATTCATCACAAAAATGTTAAGATACTATTGAATCATAAGTTATGATATGTGTCAATGTGATTTACCAATGGCTGTCAATGCTCTCGCTACCATTGTGAAATCTTGAAAACATTTTTGTGATATATAGTTTTATTTCCACGCCTAGTTTGAATATTTTCAAATTCGGGAGCATTTTTTTTTCCAGTTTAAAACAAAATGTAATGATTGCACGGTATTCCATTGTGAGTTTAAGTATGAAACAACATTGTTACATTTCATGTCGTAACCCATCATCCAGTCATACTAATGTCTTAAAATTTTTGTGAAGCATAACTAAACTTTATTATTATATAACACATGATTTGATCAAGAGATGGCGCTGCAAGCCATTGGAGAAAGAATCAACCATCATTCATCTTTTCGCTGAAATTCGCTATGTTTTTATATACGGATAAATGATTTTTATTTTATAATACATTTGTTATGAAAATTTATCACTTCTAACAAGTATTTCTTTTAAAAAAAAAGCTCCAAAAAATCCACAAAAAAAAAAAAACGAGAAAAAGACAACTTCCTGTTTAGGATTTTATTTTTGCAGACACATTGCAATGTTTGATTCAAATATCAATAATATTCATTTAATGAAAATTACTTTAGCTTTAATATTTAAATATTTCACTGATGCATAAATGATAATTTAAAAAAATCTCAATAAAGATAAAGATTACTTTAATAAAGACAAATTCTAAGTAATATTTTAATCAATAGTTTCTATTTTTACAAATAGATTAAATGATTTTTAATAAATTTGTAAATTATAATATATTAGTTTCTAATAATAATAATAGAACAGAATTTTTGTAATGCATAATTTAAAGATTAGATTAAGAAGATATCAAAGCTTCTATAACCAGATGTAGCTTACGGTTTACTATTATCACAATGGTAACTTCTTTTATCACAACAATTTAGTGTTAAACCACTAAACATCACATGATCACTGACGAAGGCCATAAGCCAGAAACTAGTCTGGGGATATTGGATGAGTAGACACTAGATAGAGGTTTTATGCACAAGCCTTCTGGCATCTATTGATTACTCTGGTTGGCACAGGGTGGTACTACTGTATGGACAGTTTTGCCTTGTTTATATTTATGGCTGTTAATGAATAAATGTATAAATAACAATAGCTATAAAATAATTTATATAGTTTAAATAAGAACACACTTGTGTAATAAACTTATTGTTTGGAGAGAAGTGATAAGAAAATAAAGATTCTTAATGTCTAAGTTTCTTGGCATTCAATTGGTATGTCTATACACACATATCAAAGAATAAATAAAGATGTGTGTACGTGTACAAGCTTTTAATGTTGATATGCTACAATACTCTAGAAATAATATAAATACTAATAATATGCAAAAAAAGGAAATTATTTACTGCAAATCAACAGATTAATTTGCATGTAAAGAAAGTTCATTTTTTTGAATTAGCAAAGCTAGTAAAGAGACTGCAAAAGGATTAAATTAGTACTATAGTGTAAAAGAAGTGTAGTAAAATATTATACTAAGTATTATAATTTTATCTTTCTTATTGCATTGCCAAATCCATATAATATTAAATCATCTATGCTTTGTATTACTATTTTACAATGCTTTTATTACAATTCACTATGACAGTTTCGATTGCCCAGCAATCTTCTTCAGAACTTTAAAAGTTCTGAAGAAAATTACAAGTTCTGGAGAAGAGTGCTGGGGTAATCAAAGCTGTCATAGTGGGTTATAATAAAAGCATTGTAAAATGGTAATAAGAGCATGGATGATTTAGTGTTATACTAAGTACTGAGTTATGTTCTGGCATTTTGGAAATTAATAAAGAAGTGCTCTATCAATCTAGAGATTATCACATCATTTCTAGCCCAAATATACACTTCAAGCTACAGTTAAAAATTAATATATCTATTTTTAACCAAATGTAAAACACATGGAAAAATGATCAGGCTTTATTTTTAATCTTTTTTACATATACTTAAACAGTTCACTTCATAAGATATTCTTGAGACATATAAAAAAAAATATCTGAAAAATATAAATATTTCCAATATATATTTCACATTGAATTAGCGCTCTTCAGTTGATCCAAATCACAATCTCATGCATTTTATCAATATACTAAATTATTACACTTTCATTTAAAAGAAACTTTCTGTATTCACAACTTGTTACTTGTAAATCAAATTGTAATAATTTTATATTAATACATTTTGGACAAATATTAAGAATAAATGTGTAAAATTGTGATTTGGGTAACTAGTTCAGCTTGAGTAGTATTATGGGAGTCATATATCTATTTTAGATAAACTTTATTCAAATGTTTCAAGAATGTAAGGTGGAATAAAAGTTTTGAGTATATTTAATCAAAATAGAAGCATTTAAAAACTATTTACAGATATCATGACTTAAATAAGTATATTTGGATCTCTAAGTCAGAGGATAGAAATGTTGTGAGTTGCCATGGTAATGATTAAAAAATTGATACATTTCTAAGAATCACAATCATTACTAAATAATGATCTGGGTTGATTTTTGAAGGGGAATTGGCAAATTACACTTTTACTTCTCTTGAGGTGTCATACTTTGGAGTGGAAAAAATTTATCATTTTTATTTATGAATTGAAACGTTAGAATCCAAAATGAAAAGGTTATGTGAAGTTTCAGCCTAAGTGAATCAATGTTCTGGATTAATTTACGGTTGCTCACAATTTTATTTAAAATTACAACCAAAATTGCGATTCAGTACTTTTTTTGTGTCCTTTCAATGCATTAATTATCAAATTAAATACAAGTTTTTTTTTAAAATATTTTTTACATATATTATTTTTTAGTATTTAGGTATTTTGTAACTCACTCACTTCGATTTTTCAAAGTGACTTATCTTTAAATCAAGGTATACTTTATATCACTGAAGTTTCGATATAATTATAGGGGATTTGAGCCCAGATTTTCAAGCTCCTTGAGCTATGCACTCCATCTTATATAACCAATACATATGACCACACACACGTGAAAAAAGATAAATGATCTTCAATATATGTATTTCATGTTGAACCAGCACTCATCAATAGGTCCAGATCATCATTTTCCCACACATGTATATAATCAGTGCTCAGTTTATAGCAAATCTTCAAATTTTAATGGACAGGCTTCAATTAAAGTTTGAAGAGTTTTTATCTTAATATAAATCAAGCACTGATTACATATATATGGGGGTGATGATCTGGTCCAACTGATGAGAACTGGTTTAGCATAAAATACGGAAAATTGGAGATTACTTGTCTTTTTTACATGTGTGTGGTCATGTGTATCGGTTGTGAGATAGATTGGATAGTTAAAAAGAGCATGAAAGTCTGGGTTCAAATGCCCTATAATAAAATCACTTATTGTAAACAGGAAAACTATCCATATTGAAATTTAAAAAATGAAAATCTAAAAAATATCATTTTAACTCAGATCATAAGCAATTTATTCTTGAACTTAAATTAATTTAAATTTAGTTTATTTGTTTATAATTTTACAGTTTTTTTGTTTGTTATCTTCTCTTTATTATGTTATATGCATTGTGTTTGTTCTCTTTACTAAAATGAAGAATTATTATTATTATCATTGTTGTTGTTGTTGTTGTTGTTATTATTATTATTATTATTATTATTATTATTATTATTTGCATCTATTTCATAAATAAATTGATTCTTCAAGTAAACAACAGATTTTAGAAAAATACTATTAAACATTGTGAACATCTTTAAATTTTAATATAAAATAATTAATACTTCACTTAAAGTATTAAGTTCCAGGTATAAGAATGCCTGTATTTCAAATCTTACACATTAAGCCTGCATTCCGCCCACCCCCCATTCTAGGTATTTAAATGGATACTGTCCTATACATGAGGGGTCAGAGTGACTTGAGGTCAACATGGGCATAATAACAATATTGGCATTAGCATGGGATTTGGGCATAAATTTTTAATGGTATGGATGGCTGAAGAGTTGGAGGTTGGAATAGATTGAAGCCTGTCCATTAAATTATAAAGATCTTAATAGATGAAATACACAGGCTTATATATACCTGTGTCTATATATGTAATAGACAGGGTATGAGCCCAGACTTTCACATGACCCACCACTCTGAGCACTGATTATATATATATATAAAGCTTTGAATAATGAATATCTTCTCTCTTCTTCAGGCCTTCATGAACTGACCAATTACAACGTAGCTTGGAAATTGAACTGGTAATTTTCAATTTCATGAATGCTAAATTTAAGTGATGTTCTAACAAATTATGTTTTCCACTAAAGTGTGTTTAATTTCTATGCTATATTGTTACTGGTCAAAAAAGCAACACTTAAAAAAAGAAAAGAAAAAAAATATCTCTCTAAACACATGTTCTATACTAACATGTGTGTTAATACTGATTGGTGAAAGCACTTGGAAAATATAAAGTTTGAATTAAAAGAAAAATTAATAATTGAACTAGATGATGGAAATAATTTAATATATAACTACAAATATAATATACAAGATTTATTTTATATATATATTAATTAGATTAACAACTCAACACTGGTTTATTGAGCATGTAAAATACTCTCAATTCAAAGCACAAGATAGTCTTTGAAAGATAAGAATGAACTTTTTATCCTGTTACCTAACCAGCATTGAATTATTAATCTAATTAGTATATAATATTAACTGCTAAGAAAAGTTTATATTTATACAATTATTTTAACATTATAATTTGGAAAACAGGTTAATTAATCAGAAATGGAAATGATAAATTTAATTAGTCAAATGTAAATCAGCCTTGGGCATTTAAATGTAAAAACATCGGTCAGATAGGAAAACAATAAAAACTTTTAGCAAATGAAATAAATCCATTGGGAAATCGGACCTCAACGAAAAGGATCATCACATCGATGACATAATGTTAAGTCAATCTTTCAAAGTAATATAAAAGGACAAGTTTGGAAATTATTGGGGAATTATTATTGATTATTTACGATGTTACAGATATGTGTTAGTGCGGAAGTGAAGGAGAAGGGATTGAAAAAGACGCACGTATGGAGTGGACATAAGAAAGTGTGCAGGGGTGATGTGGAGAAGAGAAGCTAAAGATCGGAGAAGATGGATTAAACTTGGAGAGACCTTCATCCTGCAGTGGATTGATAATGGTTGATAATAATGATGATGAAATAATTTATTTTAAAGATGAAATATGTCAACTTTTTCTTATACAAATTTTACTAAACAATAAATAATAATTTACTAAGGCTGTAACCTTAGAAATAAGCGTCTGAAAAATACGAAGGTAGGGACCTCTATAGGTCTTAAAACACAAGCTTACGCTATGAAGAAAAGAGAGAATCCCTATATTAAGGTTACAGCCTTAGTAAATTATTACTTAATATAATAATGGGCGTTTAATAAAATTTATAAACAATAAATCAAATTTATAAATTTTTTTTAAGATAATCTTTTCCGAAGATATTGGGGGAAATGTAATCCTAGCCTCCAGGATGTATTTCAATTGAACCAGATACTTCACATGACCAAGCATTAATTAATTATATCTCAAATATTCTTAAGTGATTGTTCTTAAATATTTAATCAAATTCATGTCATGCATGAGTGCAGTGTTACTGTCGAACTTATGTTGAGACATAAAGATTTTTTTGTTTATCACGAATAATTAATTCTATGACCAAAGTGATACATCATTAAAATAATTTATACTTCCTTAACCATGGACTTGAAACATAAAAATATTATAACTTGTCTTATCAACCATAAGATGGGTTAATTGCCCAGAAACATAATTAATTAAATATTAATATATTTTTTATTCTCACTCAAGAGTCTTGACGAGATAAATAGTTCCCCAAGTATACTACCAGCTCTATAAATATGTAATGTGATAATATGTTGAATTCTTAACCTGTGTTGTCTATTTGTGTGCTATAATTAAGAAGTTGTTTGTATTTGAAAAGTTTAAAATTTTTCACACATTCAACATTTAATGATAGATGATGGAAATAGTCCAGCCTATTATCACATCTAATATACCACCATCACAAACCTTCAGGCAAATAATAAATATATAATTTCTGAATCAAAATTTTGTAGCTCAAGATCCATGGACCATGGTTCCAGTTTTGACACTTCTGTGCTCAAACGTTTAATGAACTTCCAAACAAATCAACCATTCAAATGTTCTTCTCATTCAAAAAATTGGTCTCATCTCCATGCAACACACTCTGCCCAGTTTCAAGTCCTTTGAAGGGATTAATCCATTTTTATTGTAAGCAATATTTTACATTCAAATATTGTAAACACGGCGCTTGATAAAATAATTGCTTATTTACTTGTAAGCAATATTATTTTTATTTAAATACCATTCTTATGCTAAATTTGATATTAAAACTTGAATCTGAAATTAGTAATATATTTGACACAGCATTTAGAAGTTCAAAATATATTGTAGGTGGCGCCTGAAGTTTTAATATTAAATCCTAAGTATTGAAATGCTAAATGCTTATCATTTATAATGATTGAATACATTGCTGTTTATAATGGCTTATTTTTTAATTATCATTATTTGCCTTTAGATAGAACATGCAACATATATAAAAACAGCAACACAAGAGAAATTGAAAATACCATTAGAGACATTGATTTTAAATAGATCTCAAATTTTGCTGAAGATAAAACAGATATTGAAAGAAAAATTTCTTTAAGGCATGCGGCTTTCATAAAATTACTTTTACTTTGATAAAATGGTGTAGTTATTATGTACAACAAATTAAATCTCGTTCTCATAAGATTTACTCTGAAAAGTTTTGTTGGCCAATTACAACTTTCTTACGTGTTTGCATAGTATTTAAAAAGTTCTTCAGAGATTACTGATAGCTTGAGCTAGTTAGAGTTTCAATTGAACTACTATTAATCATGGTAGCAATCTTTAAACAAGTATATTCATATTCTTCATCTCTTTGAACTGATAGGCCCTCATAGCAAAAAACTATTAAAGATCTTTAATACATCACATAATCACTAAACATCACATGACCTTACATGAAATGACAAAAAAGAACTTGCTATTGAGATCCTTGTTAGTTTTCCTGTCTGAGTTTTGTTATGTTCTTCCTTTTGCTTTACTTAAGATTTCTCACCTGATTTCAGGAAAACATTTAATGTTTTTACCATTAACCATTTTGCCCTCGTTTATTGCTCCATATGGTTTAGTGCAGTTGTAAAGAGGACGTTTCTGAAGTTCAAGATACCAATTCTGTTCCTTCTGGTACTCAAACATTTATGGACTTCCAATCATCAAGAGATATCCCATTGTTGCAAGTTTTCCCGATACTTATCATTTTGACAATGTATTCTTTATGAAAAGGATTAGCAAACATTCCTTGATACTCTATTTTATTGCTCCTCAACATATCCTTATTTTCTCTTCCTAGTAATTGTTTAGAGTATGCTCTTCTAAAGATCAAACACATTTGTATTGTTCTTGAAGTTAAGAAATTATATTTATTTTTTATGAAGTCAATTGTTTTATAGAACAAAAATATTATTAAAATCACAAAAAAATCAAGTCAGATGTCACATGACCTAATTTAAACAAGCTTGTATTACAAATGTTATATAAAGAGCTCACCAATAAGCTCTTAACAAGCTTTTTAGAATATCCCTAACTCCAGACAGGTTTCTGCTACTGGCATCCTCAGTGAGGTGCTAGGATATTCAAGCATTAGATTAAATCCACCAGGACAAGCCCAGCACTTTATCTAATGGATAACTATTAAGTAGAAAATCTGAAATTTTCAGACATCCATATGTCTTCCAATCCAGTTATCTAACTTAAATAGCCATATGGGACTGAACTAAAGTTCAGATACAACATATATTAATAGCTTTAGCAATATAAAATCACCAAGGCCTTAATAGAAAAAAATAAAATTACAAAAAAATCAACTCATATGTCACATGACCTAATTTAAAAAGCTTGTATTACAAATGTTATATAATATTATTAAAATCAAATAATATTTATTGATTTTTAGTCCAGCATTTTAAGTATAAATTCTCACAGAAATTATATGAAAAGCTCTGAAAAAGATAAGACTTATCCATAATTTAAGATTTAGTTTCACTATCAAAAACTAATCTCAAATGAAGATCCTTTGTGGATGTTCAACCATGAACCTCTTCAGACAACCATGAATTACAGTGTAAAAAATGGTCTACTTACAAGGTTTTATATAAATTCTCATTCAGATAATAATAAAGATATATAGATGAATTTGATCTTTTTAGATGTTACTAGAGTCACATAAATAGATACAGGTCCACTATAGTCATTGTGCCTGTGGGACACCTATTAGTGTTTAATATAATTATAAATACAATCACAGAATTAAAGAATAAATCTATTAATGAATCCATATACTGGTTGTATTCTCTACAGTTGTCTTTTCTAGAGTATAAAGTAGTAATAAATATAAATTGAGGGATTTGAACTCAGAATTTTCAGTCTAGTCATCCTCCATTCTATCTCAAGCAACCAATACACATGACCATCCACATGTGAAAAGAATACCTAATCCCCAATATATATATATATATATTTCATGCAGAACCAGTACTCATCAGCTGGGTCAGATCATAATCTACCACACAGTTGCTTGAGATAGAGTGGAAGATGAATAGACAAAAAATCTTTGAGTTTAAATTCTTCTATTTACGTATATAAGAAACATTCATTATAAGAAAAAAATATATACTGCCTTAGAAAGTAGCATTAAATATAAATTGCCTTCTATAATAATGACTCAATCATAAGGATAATGATATCCAGCCTTTCTGATGATTACAGCTGGTATTATCCAATGAATGTTTTTATGGTAAACAAATATATATGGATGAAAGGTTACCAATATGTAGAAGTTTTTTTATCATTTTCAGATGCCTAATAGTTCTTGACACACATCAGTTGACTTTTCGTGAAGGCAAAATGAAAGTATGTATCTATATGCGGACATGTGCGAATGTTTAGTTTTATTATAACAAGACGTGCGAATGTTTAATTTTATTATGTCAAGACATGTGTGAATGTTTAGTTTTATTATATCAAGCAAGAAAAACCGTGGCCTCATCTTCAGTAGGTCGAAAATTGACAGTCGGTTTAGCAGTAGTAATAGTTGACCAAACGCAGAGGAGTGATATCTTTGAGTTCTAGTTCTAGGCTGTCATTTGATAATGACTTTACCTTTGCCACTAACAGCTGTAGATAATTAATAGCTGAAGAAAAATTGTGTGGAAAAAAAAAGTTTTTCATGGCTTTGTCAAACTTCATGAAATTATAAGGAAATATGAATGATAATTGATTTAAAAAATAAATGAACTTTATATTAAAGGTATAGATATTGCAAATAAAAGGGGAGCTAAATTCTTGGTTAAATAAAAATTAAAAGTGCACATTGTAGAGATTAACTATATATCAAATAGAAGAGTAAGAATAATTATTTGATTTAAAACCTAAAAAAAATAATGTGATCTACCATACACAATGCTTTTCAAAAGCACTGGATAGAGAATTAGCAAATACTATCATCTAGCATCTAGTAATTACTCAATTTTACACTAGGTGGCAGAACTGGAGTGATTTACATAGAGTTATTTCATTAAGCTCGGGTAAGTCATATTTATGTTTTAATAAGTTCTCATTCTGATGAAATGGAATACTTTTATATATTCAAAGTTTTTTTAAAAATAAATCTAACAATATTTGGACACTGTTAGGGGTAACTTAATGTAGAATTCATGATCCAAACTCTCCTAAACTTTTCATCTCAGTTTTGCAGAAAGTATTTTGTTGTTAAAATAAAAAGCAAAAAAAAAATGATGATGATCAGTACTTAAGATATAAGAATTTTGCAAATGATGTAGAGGTTTTTGCAAATAATACATCAATGCTTAGAAAATTTTACAAGGATCAATTTTAAAAAAATGATAATAGTTAATTAAATGTTAATAATTATACATACAAATTATTAATGAATGGCCTAGAATGGATAACATTAATGATCAAAATGATTTATTATTAAAAATAAATATACCTATGTATCTAAAAAAAAAATTATATTTAATAAAAACGTTTTACTGTTACATATTTATAAGAATGAAAGAAGGACATTAAAAAAGTAAATTATTCAGCAAAGTATATGAGAGATGTATGTAAGAATTAATGAGGAGAATTAAAGTACAGCACTAACACAACACACAACTATCAATGACATCATTAAACACTACAAAAGGCTGAAACTGAGCTGAACTACTAGAATAAATAATAATAGATATCCTATTAAAAATCTAAACTGAATCCCAAGAAATTTTTAAAAACATAAAAAGTTTAATTGTGAGATGGTTATATAAGATTATTTTAAAAAGTAGTAGTGATGTGGACATGAGAATATAAATGAAGAGATGCTTACATTCTTCAGTTGAACAATAACAGTAAAAAATAATAATCATAAAATAGAATTATAGATTGAAAAATGCTACAAATGAAATTATGAATAAGATTTATACTATTAAAAAATTTAGATAAGCATACGATTTTTAATAAAATGGATGTATCTGAGAACTTTTTTTATTATTTTACTAAAAAAGGTTAAATCATAAAGAAATTAACACTTTATACACCACTATTCTTTATGCTTACACAAGCTGTTTACACAGAGTCTAAAATTTCCATACAGTAGTGCCACTCAGTGCATACCAGAGTAATCAATGGATGCAAGAAGATATGTGCATAAAATCTCTATCTAGAGCCTACTCATCCAATATCCCCAGACTAGTTTATAACTTGTGGCTTTTATCAGTGAGAAGCCTGAGATCTGAGAATACTGCACCTAGGTCTTAAGATATTCTTAGACCAAAGCACAAATAGAGATTTTGAAAAAATAAGAGCAGTTGTCTTCAAGCTTAGATTGGCCTATATGAACAAATTTAGATACAAAGATAAGATGGCCACTCTTATCTTTTCAAGTCTCTATCTTGTGCTTTGATTTGAGAGTAGCTTTCATACTCAACAAAACATGATTGAGGTATTAAAATAACATTATAGTGCACGTGTATAAGGTGTAGTTCTCTTCTGTTTAAAATTGTATACAAATACTGCACTAGTAAATTAAATAAAGAGTTAAAAAAGTTTAGTAACTGACAAAAACTAAATCAATTATTGTTTTTCCAATGATTATTTAGTTCAGTGATTTTAAATACTTGCATCTTGGTAGATAAATCAGTAAATAATTATTAAAATAATGATAACTGAGCTTAAGGCAGAGGTTGGTGAATTTAGTGCTGAAGGTTTAGGATTGACTCAACTGAGTAAAATAATTTTAAAAAACTCATTTTGGATTAATGTAATGGAATTATTAAATATGCAATTTGTTACTAGGGGGCTCGAATATGTTAAAAATTTTCAAGAAGTTACAATATAATTACTTAATTAAAGCATCCGTTCTACCAACTATTCTTGAAACATATAAATAAAGACATCTGAAAAAGATAAATGATTTTTTAAAATGCATTTCATGTGAACCAGCACTCTTCACTTGGTCCAGGTCATAATCTTTTAAAAATCTTCATCATTTATTATTATTTATAAATATTAAATTATTACACTTAGATTGGCTGAAACTTTCCGCATTCATAACTTTTACACCAATCATTTCACATATATACATAAATGTTTACTATTAATCATTTATTAGGCTAGAGATTATCTCTGGTTCATCAACTGAAGATTAATATTTGTATTTTTATATTAGACTATTTCGATCATCTAATATATGTATTGAATGTCTTTAAAAATTTAGCTTTATTTAAATACTCAAAATACATTCA
Source organism: Epiperipatus broadwayi (assembly GCA_028023455.1). Lineage (NCBI taxonomy): Eukaryota > Metazoa > Onychophora > Udeonychophora > Euonychophora > Peripatidae > Epiperipatus > Epiperipatus broadwayi. The sequence continues at coordinate 5,770,107 of JAQFVV010000072.1, read as the reverse complement.
ACTGTTAGTAATAGCACATCAAACATTGGTTAGAGCATTACCTTAAAATTCAAAACTCAAGAATCTAAGGAGCCAGATTCGAATTCTATGCTAGTACTATCACTGGTCAGGCCAGCAACACCTAAAAAAGAGGGTAGACAAACCTCTCGAAACATTGTGCATATACTAACCTGTTTGATGTGCTATTACTAACAGTTGAATGTATTTGGAATATTTAAATAAAGTTAAATGTTTCTAAAGACATTCCATACATATATTAGATGATGGAAATAGTCCAATATAAAAATACAACTAGAACACCATCATCACAAACTTTCAGGAAAACATGAAGATTAATACGTCTGTTTTTAAGTAAAGACAAACATGAAATTTTGTCTATGTAATTATCAGTTGTACTCCAACCCACATCCTTGAAACATATGAATAAAGATATCTGAAAAAGACAAATAATTCCCCAAGATGCATTTCATGCTAAACCAGCATTTTCCAGTTGGCCCAGGTCACATTTACTATACATGTCTTCAATATGTATTCGATATTTATCAATATAAAATTGTTACAATTTGAATTAAGATTCTTCAAAGTTTTTGCACTCACAATTTTGACACAACTTTCCTTCTTATAAATACATTAACGATTATTACTAATTAAACTAAAAACATATATTTATTTTTAATCGGGCTTAAAGTTTATGTCTGGGCTAGAAATAATATAACAATTTCTAGTTTAATAAAAGATTAGTAATATACATAAAAAGAAGGATAAAGTTGAATTAATAATACTATGCGGTCACATTTAATAATAATAATAATAGTAATAATAATAACAACAACAGCAACAACAACAACAACAATAATAATAATAATAATAATAATAATAATAATAATAATAATAATAATAATAATAATAATAATAATAATAATAATAACAACAACAGCAACAACAACAACAACAACAACAACAACAATAATAATAATAATAATAATAATAATAATAATGTACCCAGACATAACTTTTGATCCTCAGTCACCAATGTTAAATATGAACAACAGTCGTTTGATGCAGCGATTCAAAAAAATGGTCATTGGAACCCAAATTTTTTGACTTTCTTTTAAGGCTAAATCTTCATGCTTGACCCACCTCCTATTTTCTTAAATTCCACAGGTTTTATACCAAAATTGATGCTTTTTGTTCTTGGTGCCATAAGAAAGAAGGAACACAACACCACCTGCACAGCTCTGACAAATACTTGCAAAATTATGATTAACACATATATACAAAATAACACCACACTTGATAACCTAATAGAGACACTAAGTAAAGGTTTAATACTGGCAGCCTATTCAGCAATGTTTTGTTTATATACTGTGTGGTACACTAGATGTACTTTCTGCCTTGGAAACAACACCAGAAGACATCTAAACACATTCTTTAATAAGCTCGAACAACTGATGGCAAAATTGCACACTTAGATATATTTTTGCTGCTACATGGTCACTATTAAAAACCTGAGATACACCATAATCTCAAACAACCAAATGACCTTTGCTATAACAAGAACTTTTTTTTTGTTAAATATCTCATTTTCAATAATTTTTTAAACATCACATCTGTGTATTGAATAGTCCAAAGGATATATTTAATTCAATCAAAAGTATTTTGAACTGATGAACTAAACCTTCAGACAATAAAAATAGATCCATAGTCAAATACACAGTTTTCAAGTCTTACATTTATCAGACTCCTGCCTAAAAATTTATCTGAACTGTACCAGTAATATCTATCTGTCTTCAACCATGTATTTTTAACAATGTAACTCTTTATGAACAATAAAGTTTGATTTGAATAATAATAATAATAATAATAATAATAATAATAATAATAATAATAATAATAATAATAATAATAATAATAATAATAATAATAATAATAATAATAATAATAATAATAATAATAATAATAATAATAATAATAATAATAATAATAATAATAATAATGAATTGGATAGAATGGTCTATAATTATATTAAAAATAATCAAATGACTTTACTCCCTGAGAGTTCATAAGTTTGACCAATAAAAATGTCAAACTGGGAATCAATGTGATGATCTTTCAGTCCAGAGTTCTGACATTTCACCACTATTCAGTATTTAAATTTTATATGTGGGCTAGAAATAATATGATAATCTCTAGTCTAAAAAATCACAAATAATAATCATTATGTATTTATCAGATATAGGGTAGTGTTAAAGTTGTGAGCGCAGGAAGTTTGACACCTGTAAATCAAATTGTAATAATTTAATTAAAGTAGAATTTGATAAAGTCTGGAATATACATTTGTAATGTAAATTTTTTTTACTAATGCATCAAATATTGTGCTATATTTATCTGTGTGCGCACACACATATATATTGACATCTTTTTAGTTATTTTGTAACCTTAACTTCTATGTGATCTCTTACGAAGTTAGAGAAAAAAAACATCTTAAGTTTTACTGCAACGAGTTAGATTAGAGTATGTTGAAACTTTGAATGGTGACAAAATAAAAATCTGTTCATGAAACGGAAAAAATAGTTTAATAATCAAAAATGATTATATAAAAATAAATTTTTAATAAAATAAATCAAAGGAAAAGGAAGTGTAGACATAAGTACAGGATTTCTGTTAACTAATGATAAGCTGGCCATTTTTCAAAACAAAGTTATACGAATTCAATCATACTTCAAAACAGCTTAAATAGTAATCAATAGAAATAATTAACTTATATACTACAAAGTAATTTTATGGAAACAATAGTTTTAAAGTTTTAACTTTAATTTCAAGCTTTCATAATATTATCTCTGCTGTTTTTTAAATACATATCCATGTCTTTGAAAAGTCATATACGAACACGCCTGCACAATATATATATATAATACTAATATAATGTCGCGTCCAATAAATGAATGGTAAATCATTCCAAATTGTATCAGATCGAATTGATCACTTCTACTGCCCAAATTAAGTCCACATTATATATATATCATAGTTCAGACATAGTACATATTTTACTGTATGACAGAGGCTTTTAAGGTACTCTTGAGTTCCATATCTGAAACTTAATACGTAAGGATAGTTATCTATACAAAATTAATTGCACAATATTTTTTTAACTAAGTAATAGGAATAATATTCAGGCAGAAACATCTTGAAATGTGTAAGGAAAAAAAATCACTAAAATCTATTTATTGAAAACCTCATTACATATTTTTAATGATTACAGTATGTTAACATTTATTAGCACCAAAATATTACATATTTAATAAATGATTAGTATGTATTGTAACGGTATGAAAAGTAGAGCTGCTTTAACCTAATCTAGAGATGCAGGTAGAGGGGGTTCGAACCTCACCTACTCCTCCAGATTGCTACTAAGCAACTTACTCCCCCAAACCTCACTAGAATTTATTCCTAAGGTATGCCCGGTGGTGAGGCAGAGAAGAGACCACAAAAAGGAATTTTTTAACATATATAATGACCCGATGTACATACATATATCACAAAAAGAAAACAATACTATGTGGTTTTAATTATAGTGAATGAAAGACAAAAGAAACTTTTATTATTTACATTAGCAGAACTACACAAAGCTTTATTAATGGTGTTGCAGGCTATGTTGCAGGCTATTTTCCCTGCAACCGTATACAGATATGTAGGAAAATCACCTTTCTGTCATGAGAACAAAAAAAGGACAAATTTATATTATAATTTTGGTAATATCTCTAGCCAACGGTCAGGTTACACAATTTAAAGAGAGAGACATAATTTCAGTTGACTCTATGGTGAGAGCACAAGGTAATAAATAAATGGTTAAACTAACTAAAACATATTTTGTATGCATTTAAAGTACAGCCCTCTTCTAAAAATTAAATAGTGACCCGAACGGATATTTTCAGCTTTTGTTAGAAACATTTCAATAATATTTTAAAGGTTTTTTTTTTTAAATAAATATAAATATTAATCCTAAGGCGATCGAATATTGTGAGCTAGGATGGGTCTCGAGACATGATGGCAAAAACCAAGAAGCTAACATAAGGTCTGGATAGCTCTCCGTCTCTAAACTGAGTTAGAGAAAATGGAATTCGTTCGCTGACCGCGTGATCCGAATTCAGGCAGGAGTTTTATTGCTTATGTCCAGTTATGTATTCTTATACATATAAATATTCTGAAAGAAATGAGATCCAATTTCATTAATCTTCATTGTGATCCCGAAGCAAGTGTATTAGCCTATGTAGACTTGGTAAAAGAGTGCGCTGAACACATGCTGAGACGCTCACAGATTAAATCAGAAAGCAATATAATACAAATACAGTCAAACGACCTTTAAATTTTTTTTTTTTTAAAAATCCTTTGCAAAAAAATATATATAAAACATTACGAAAGTCTAACCAAACAGAAAATCCATTATACCATAATAATTCTTACTTTCCCTTCATAAACTTGAGATCACTTATACAAAAAGGGCGGATATTTTAATGATTAGCTGTAGTTTAACCCATCTATCCGCAGAATCAATATGTAATTCAAAACTTTAATATATATAGTCAAATGTACACTCTCTTTTTCTTTTTTACAAATAGAATAAATACGAACGCTTATTTTATTTTGCGTTCTTCAAATATAGGATTATACATTCGTAACTCTTCCATCGACTAAAAACAAGAAGAAAAAAGTATAATAAAAGTAACATTGGTAGGGATATTACTTTTCTTTTTATAAAAAAAACAACTAAATAGAATCTTTAATAGTTAAGTGATTTTTAAAAAGGGGGGATTTGCGCTTTCTGTGATTTGCTTTCTCTCCTTCCAAAATAAAATATATACATAAAATAAATACTTAATTACAGGTGCATAATGACGGAAGGTTTAATGACACATTTACAATTTAATTAATAAAAATTACCATCGCCATTATACAAAATAAATCACCACCCATTATATTATTTTTAGAAAGAGAAAAGAAGCAATTGACGAAATATAATTGTTACAAGACGCAAACCTATAGATTTCAAATATATACATATAGATAATAGAATAACAAAAACATATTAAAGATTGACCTTAAGGAAAGACAAACATATTTCAAATTATAAAATAGTTACCGGTAACTAGAAGGCTGGTGTAAGAATGGAAGCTGTTGATGTTGCATGGCAGTTCTTTTTTAAGTCTTGATGTTATTTCACATTTCCATTGAAAGAATTTTGTATTGAACTGGGTATGGCATTTCTCATGAATGCAGGGCACTTTAGTTCTCAGGCTGGCTCACATGTTTATGACTCCAGTATCAGGAATGGGCAGGAGAGCGAAGGCAAAGAAGATTATTCTCTCATTTTTGCAAAGTAGCACATTTTGAATTTATAGATATATACTGAACAGAAAGAAAGGCTATTGCTTGCAGAAAGTACAGCAAAACTTTTCCCGTAAATTTTCTTGTAAATTTGTCAAAACGTCCTTTTGAAAAATTCTGAATAAAAACTTATTCTTCAGCAAGATGACTGTAAGCATAATCCTCAAACAAAAGAAAAATTCTTTATTTATACCCTTTTCAATTCTATTTTTAATTAAACTATTTATTAGTAGCCTATTGTTTCAAATTTTCCGTTATCAATTTTTCTTTCAATTAAAATGTTTCATACATTAATTGCATTCTTTAATTGGATTCTATTGTAATTAAGAAAATTTATCTTATCTATTTCTACCATCATATATTTTAAAAATAGCTACAAATAAAAATTTAAACTTTCTATATTTTATTTCATTAAATCTTTTTTTTCTTTAAACAATTTTCTTCTTTAACTTATGTAACTGTTTGTGCAGATGACAATTTATTTTAAGAAAGAAACATACATTAACTGTGGTTGGACTTAGGGTCTTATCTAGACCACAGTGAATGGTGAAGCCAGCATATATATATATATGCACAGCTTCAGTATCTATTTTAATATATTGGGTAATCATGTTTATTTATGGTCTAAGATCTTTATATAGACACTAAAGATTGAAATTTGGCTGAAAGAGATTATTAATTTAAAAAGTTAAATATCATTAAACAGGTAAATATAATCTATGTTGAAAGCAGTCTAACGAATAATCAGTTTTAACTTTAAATGGGACTGAAACTATGTATTGTATAGATAATAAAGCTAATAATGATAAAGGCTAGACTGGTTTGTAAATGCAAATACATAAAATCAGTCCACCCTGAACAATACTAAGAATCTCAATCTATTGTCAAAGCAACCTTTTATCCATGTTTATCTATCTATCTATCTATCTATCTATCTATCTATCTATCTATCTATCTATCTATCTATCTATCTATCTATCTATCTATCTATCTATCTATCTATCTATCTATCTATCTATCTATCTATCTATCTATCTATCTATCTATCTATCTATCTATCTATCTATCTATCTATCTATCCATCCATCCACCCACCCATTCATCTATCTATCTATCTTTCTACCTACCTACCTGCCTGCCTATCTATCTATCTATCTATCTATCTATCTATCTATCTATCTATCTATCTATCTATCTATCTATCTATCTATCTATCTATCTATCTATCTATCCATCCATTCACCCATTCATCTATCTATCTATCTTTCTACCTACCTACCTGCTTGCCTGTCTGCCTATCTATCTATCTATCTATCTATCTATCTATCTATCTATCTATCTATCTATCTATCTATCTATCTATCTATCTATCTACCTACCTACCTACCTACCTACCTACCTAACCTACCTATCTATCTATCTGGAATAGGACTAGCTTTTAGTTATGAACTGGGCAAGCCAAAATTGTAATGATAAAAAATGGAATAAGTTTCGGTTAAATAATTCTATATTGTAAACTTTTAACTTCAAAACTAAATTTCATAAATATACTAATGAGACTCAAAATATAATTCAATTCAGTATATATAATATTATAAATCAATGTCTGTATTTCTTCAAAATAATATACGCAAATTTAAAAATACAGTATTTAAAAGCTTATAAAAAATATATGTATAACCGTCACTTAGGAGCGCTTTCAACCAACTTGTGGCTTTGTCTACTATCACGTTTAAAATGTCAGCTTTCCCATAATTCTTTGATGTCAACTTTCCCATAATTCTGTGATCTTGATGTTTGCTGCTTGCCTTAAAAACCAAATGTTGCTTGTATTTACATATCAACATCGCCTCTTTAATTTTCCTTTTATTATTATTTCTTTCAATTTCCAATATTTTTACGTTGTTATAATTAAAATCGAAACCATATATACATGATTTATTATGGTCATAAAAGACAGAAGCTGATAAATTATCATTATTTTTAAAATTTTGTTTTGTATTTTGAACTCTTTTAAATAACAATCCTATATATCCGCAGCCACACCCACATGTCCATTTGTAAATGATACAATTTTTATTTGTAAATAAAGTTTTATCCTTTGAATTGTTTGTTAATTTATTTAATGTAGGTGGTGCATAAAATGCAATATCACATATTCTTTTATAAATTTTCTTAATGAAACTTGCCTGTTGATTTGAAATATATGGTATTGATAGCCACAATTTTTTATCAGAAGAATTAACAATATTATTATTTTTATATTTATAAGTAAAATTTTTAATAGTATAATAAATAGAATCATAATTGTATCCAACATTTAACAATTCATTATAATAAGTTTCAATATTTTTAGTTTTATCTGATGCATATTTACGAAGGTTATCATTTCTAAATAAAAAGGATTTCAAACCTGCCATTTTATGTGACATTGGTACTTTTGATTCATATGGAATATATCCTCTTTTTGCTATTGGTTTAAGAGTCACATAGTAATCCAGTTTATCCTTGTTTCTGGTTATCTTGAGATCTAAAAATTGTATCAAGATAACCAGAAACAAGGATAAACTGGATTACTATATGACTCTTAAATCAATAGCAAAAAGAGGATATATTCCATATGAATCAAAAGTACCAATGTCACATAAAATGGCAGGTTTGAAATCCTTTTTATTTAGAAATGATAACTTTTGTAAATATGCATCAGATAAAACTAAAAATATTGAAACTTATTATAATGAATTGTTAAAAGTTGGATACAATTATGATTCTGTTTATTATACTATTAAAAATTTTACTTATAAATATAAAAATAATAATATTGTTAATTCTTCTGATAAAAAATTGTGGATATCAATACCATATATTTCAAATCAACAGGCAAGTTTCATTAAGAAAATTTATAAAGGAATATGTGATATTGCATTTTATGCACCACCTACATTAAATAAATTAATAAACAATTCAAAGGATAAAACTTTATTTACAAATAAAAATTGTATCATTTACAAATGGACATGTGGGTGTGGCCGCGGATATATAGGTGAATCGAGGTGCACGTTGGAAAAAAGAACAAAGGAACGCTTATGGTTATTTAAAAGAGTTCAAAATATAAAACAAAATTTTAAAAATAATGATAATTTATCAGCTTCTGTCTTTTATGACCATAATAAATCATGTATATATGGTTTCAATTTTAATTATAACAACTTAAAAATATTGGAAATTGAAAGAAATAATAATAAAAGGAAAATTAAAGAGGCGATGTTGATATGTAAATACAAGCAATATTTGGTTAATAGGCAAGCAGCAAACATTAAGATCACAGAATTATGGGAAAGTTGACATCATAGCATTATGGGAAAGCTGACATTTTAAATGTGATAGTTGATAAAGCCACAAGTTGGTTGAAAGCGCTCCTAAGTGACGGTTATACATATATATTTTTATAAGCTTTTAAATATTGTATTTTTAAATATTTATTTATAAATATATATATATATGCACGTGTAATATCTTGGTGCTCTAATCATTATTAATAATAATATAAAAATACCACAACACAGATGTGTCTGTAAAAAGAAGTAAGTTATTAAGTGAAAGGAGACTCTTTGATTATTCTTCGAGGCCTTAAAGAAAAAGTGTATATATATTCTATCAATGTTATGTGATTATTTAAATAATATATAAAGATTGATGAACTGCTCCCCAAATTGAATCAGCTGAGTGTGATGTGTGATTTTACTGACATTTTACATCTGAATTTAAAATCAAAAGCTATGGTCTTTCTTCTCAATGGCTTTTATCTGAAATATCATTTGAGTATTTTTGAAAGTATGGGAATGTCTGGGTAACTGATGTTGTTTTTATAGATATTTACAATAATGACAGATAAAATTAACTAAATTAGGACCTGTATTCCCAGGAAACTATAAATACATTAGTAAAAGCAGAAGCTGATAGCCAAAAGCACAGTTATCACGAATTTCTGTTGTGGGTCCAAGCTTCCATTTGGTTACATTTGATTTAAGCACCTACATCTTCAGATCTCTTTTAAATGATAGAAAGTTGCAAAAATTGAAAAAAGAATTATCTAGTATTGAATGGTATATTATTGAACTTGTAAAATTAGAAGAAAATCTGAAGAGGCCCAAATATAGTAAACACAAATGAAGTGGAATTCATTATAAATAAAGAGTGGTGGAATAACATTGTGGAGATTGATGGAATATCAGAACTCGCTTCCAAATTAGTTATTCAAATTAATGTAAGACATTATTTATCTAATTTAAAGTTGCATGGCAATGAGTTGTAGATAATTTTTATATGGTTGCAAAAAGATCAAAAAGTACTTCAAAATTGTAAGAGAGTGTTGTCAAATTTGGTTATGGTCATATAAATAAGAGAGGACACAGATTGGTGGAGGCTGCAAAAAGAATTGTATATTATGAATTCTTTCTTTGAAAAAAACCTAAATGGAAATGGACATCAAAACATCTCAATGAAGGTACAGTAGAATTGGATTATATTTTGAATAAACAAAATATGTATTTGAAGACTTAATGTTCTTAATAGATTCAACATAGGAAGTAATCGTAGATTAGTATGAGGTAAGATGTGTGTTAATGTAAAACTAGAGAGATAAAAATTATTAAGAATTTTTAGTATTATTAGTCAATATTCTTAACCTTCAAAAACATTTCAATGAGCTTGAATTAGAACTTGCAATTCTTATTAAAATATTAACAGAATTTGAAGATAGTTCAGACATAACTGGACTCAATAAGAAGATAACATATCGTACTTGATACAAAAAAAGCAGTAATAAAATTTGAGTATTTAGAATTTTGTAAAATGATATGAAAAAGTCATGATAATAATATAAGAAAATATAATTGTGAATTGGTAAAGAAAATCACCGAAGAAGATAAAAGTTTCAAGGGTCTAAAATAATATTGTGGTAATGGAAGGAAGGTTATTTCTGTAATAAGAAAAAAAGATATAACTATTATTAAAAAGAAATGATATCCTGAATGGGTGGAAACTTCTATAAAGAATTAGATAGTAATAAAAAGCAAAACAAAAAACAAAGTATTCCCTACAGTAATTACCTTTTCTGAATTGCTTAGAATTTTAAATAAAAAAGCAAGATATGCAATTAAATCCATGAAGAAGGGAAAGACATCAATAAACACTGGAATTATTATTGATACTACAAAAGAGGCTGCGAAGAAATAGAATCTTTTTTGCAAAGTTATATACCACTTTAAATGAAAAAAATGTACCAAATGATGGAAAAAGGTGATAAAGAAGATATTAGAAATTAGAGACCCATCAATTCTATGCAAAATTTTTACCAAGACAAATTTATATATAAAAAAGGGCACTGAATGCCAGATCTGTGAGCACCAGAATTGATTCTTGAACATCCCATTTCCAACTATGCTCTAGTAAATGTGCCAAACTGCGCAGGAAAAAAATGCATATGGCTTATTGCTCATTCATAAGAAATTCAAGTGCCAGACCTGTGAGAGTCAGAATCGATGTGGGACCTTCTGATCCCAAGTCAGATGCTCTACCAAATGTACCAAACTATGCAAGTCAAAAGGGAATATGGCTTTATTGCTCAAGAGTTCATAAAAGTGCCCAATCTTCAAGTGCCAGAATCAATCTGGGACCTCCTGATGCCAAGTCAGATGCTCTACCAAATGTACCAAACTATGCAAGTCAAAAAGACTTATGGCTTTATTGCTCAAGAGTTCATAAAAGTACCCAATCTTCAAGTGCAAGAATCAATCTGGGACCTTCTGATCCCAAGTCAGATGCTCAGCCAAATGTACCAAACTATGCAAGTCAAAAAGGAATATGGCTTTATTGCTCAAGAGTTCATAAAAGTGCCCAATCTTCAAGTGTCAGAATCGATCTGGGTCCTTGTGATTCCAAGTCAGATGCTCCACCAAATGTACCAAATTATGCAAGTCAAAAGATGCTCTACCAAATGTACCAAACTATGCAAGTCAAAAGGGAATATGGCTTTATTGCTCAAGAGTTCATAAAAGTGCCCAATCTTCAAGTGCCAGAATCAATCTGGGACCTCCTGATCCCAAGTCAGGTGCTCTACCAAATTTACCAAACTATGCAAGTCAAAAAGGCAATATGGCTTTATTGCTCAAGAGTTCATAAAAGTGCCCAATCTTCAAGTACCAGAATCGATCTGGGTCCTTGCAATTCTCTAACTAATCATGCAGTTCAAAAAAGCCATATGGCTTTATTACTCAGGAGTTTGTTAGAAGTTCAAGTGCCCAACCTGTAAGTGCTAGAACCGATCTGGAACCTCCTGATCCCAAGTCAGATGCTGTACCTAATGTGCCAAATTATGCAGGTCAGAATGGCATATGGCTTTATTGCTCAGGAGTTGATAAAAAGTTCAAGTGCCAGATCGATCCCAAGACTCCCAATCCCAAATTGGATGCTCTACCAACTTCACCAAACTACAGAGTAAAAAAGACATATGGTTTTATTGCTTGAAAATTCATAGAAAGTTTGATTGCCAAAATTGTGAGCACCAAAATCAATCCTGGGACCTCTTGATCCCAAGTCTGATGCTCTACACACTACACCAAGTGGGGCAAGCTAAGATAATTTCTAATTCAACTACAGCAAATTTAAGTGGTTTTAACACAATGGATTACATTCAAGTATTATAAAAGTTGTAGAAATAAGCAATAAATATGAGATAACATTATGGTTTCAAGCACATTTCCCAAAAGTAAAATTATTTAACTTAATCGCATTATGGTTTGCATTTGTCGATTATTAAAAAAACATTTGATTTTATAAGCATCTCTACAGGGATTAAAGCATTGGATCATCAAGATATAATTCCAGGATGCTTTCATATTCTGAAGAGTATTTATCAAAATGCAACAGTGGTGATTAGATTACATCAGAATACTAAGAAGATTAACATTGAAATGGATGTATGGCAGAGTAAATGTATGGCAGAGTGAGTCCTTATTTTATAAATTAAAATGGGGAACAGAGAGAATCAAAATCATATGGATTTTGCAAATAATATGGGGTTGTTTAATTATGCTTCAGGGCTTCAGAAAATGTTATAAATTACCAGATAAAAATAAGAAAGTAGGATTAAATAAAAATTATAAAGACACTTAAATAATGTTGAATGGCTTTTCTCAGAAGAAAACAAAAAGATTGAAAATCATGAATTAGAAGAAGATAACAACAAATATCTTGGTCAGATTACTAACACATATGGAAACATAATAAATGAAATTAATCATAGAATTAAACTTGAATGAAGTGCTTACAATTACTATTAAAAGTAAATACAACTATGTGTTTAAATATATAGGTTTATAATGATGGCTTTAGCAGTTATTAATTATGGATCCAAAACTTGGGCACATAATGGAAAAGCAATATAAAAGCTTCAGACCACTTAATAAAATTATGGATACATTTATGTTAGGAATAATAAAACAAAATCAAAAATGATGGACATGGATAAGATAACAAACAAATATACTGACATCAAATATATTGTCATTATTGAAAGAATTAAAAAAAACTGAAATGGAACTGAGCTAAAAGAAATGATAATACATGGATAGTTGATTGGATGTCAAGAAGTTATAAAAGGCCTAGAAAAAGACCACATATTAATGAATGGATAAAATAAGGACATTTTCTGGAGTGCTGTGAAAAGGAAAAGCTAAAGATTGAAGAAATTGGGAGAGATCTTCATCCTGTAGTAGATGGATAATGCTTAAAAATAATAATGATACATACAAAACAAGACAATATACCTAAATAGAGTATAGCATCATATGTAATAAATCAAATGATAGAAAAAGAAAAATTAAGGAAGCCTAATACATTGCTAATTCTAATAATATTATGAATAAGAGTTGTTACACAGCTGGACATGCTCTGGAATTTTGATCATTAAACATTTTTTTCCCATTTTGTCAGTTGATAACTATAAACCCAGAGTGATCTACAATGCAAGCACAATTGACTATTAATATTATATTTATTACTTTGTATAACATATTGAAGTACATGTTTTGTTATATTCAGCCTCCTCTGTATGCATGTAAACCTCACTTGGCTTATATTACTAATATATGATAATTTCACAGTGTAGGCCTAACAGGTCCATACATCTATAAAAATATGGATGTAAATATTTAGATATAATTGGAGCATAGTAATTAGACAGTATAAAGTAGATCACAATGAAAATACTTGAAATAGTTAATCAACTTAAGAAGTTTAGTTTTTGTGTTCATATATATTTAAGGCTATAACCTTAATACTATGCACCTTGAGTGTTCAATTTGCCTACAAGAGGAAACTCTGCAAATCTTCATTCAAGATTATGACTTTATAAAGGTAAGAATGGCCACTCTTATCTTCAACCTACTTTCTAATTATATAGGTGAATCTAAAGCATTTACAGTTTTTGGGTTCATAATTTATCTTAAAATTATGGAATCAAGGGTAGATGCCATAGAGCAGAAAAAAATATCTTCTTAAAAATAATTCTATGAATACAAGAATATATTGGTAGCTGGGACATATTTGGTAACTTATGGAAAAGAGTAACTAAGGACAGATCCAAGATATCAAATTGTAGGACTATGGGTATAACTACTGTATTAAAGGGAAATGGGGGGAGTGTGTGGTAAGAAAAAAGATTAGAAAAAATAAGAAGAATGATAATAAAGTGAGAAAGTGCATGGTGGAAGTATGGCAAACACTTCAGAAAAGAAACAAAGTGAAATTAGTGAAAAAAAAAATTATAATAAAAGAAAAGAGCACAGGATACTCAAAAGAAAATGAGAAAAGATATGGTAATGCCATGAACACAAATTAAGGATGATCCACAAACTAAGATAGAAAAAATTTAGACAAGGTAGGAAAAAGGACCAAAGTTCTAAAATTAATGCGAAATAATAAGCAAGCATATATGATGCAAAAAATTATGACCCTAAAAATATTGACAAATATTCTATAGTAGTCAACATACAAGTGATATATTTATGCATTTAGGTTTGTAAAGTTATTGCATTCCAAATGGATTAGCATTTGTTTTGCATACAGCTGACTCCTAGCCATTACAGTTAGGCATTCAAAATTGTCTGATAAGTGGCTATCATAAATACTCTTAACTAGAACTAGAGTAGGATGGAAAACTGCTAAAACTATCATAATTTGGCATATGATTATTAACTCAGTGAATAATATTATCATCTTAACTGGTCCTTTTATGGAGGACTGTTGCCATACTGTAGCTATTTAAAGGTTATTTTAACTTTTCTTACAACAAATTAATTCAGCTATCCAAATTTTAGTAACTGTTAGCATCTTGACAAAATTATAAGGACCTCTGTTAGCATCTTGACAAAATTATAAGGTGAGTTCTATAAATGTATATGATCATCAAATTTTATTATTTTAGTGTAAGTTATTATTATTATTGTTATAGTACTCTATTGGTTCATTATTTAATTAAAATATATACTATAACTAAAATCTAAATTGTAAACTATTACAATATAAAACTCATATAACTTATTCCAGGGAAACCACTTTTATAAGATGTTCCAAGCCTGAACTTTAATAACCACAAATCAAAATAGGTTGAATATTATTTATATTAAGTAGATGTCTTCTGTTTTATTTCAAAGTATGATGCATAATTTTCCAATGTTCACACATTTCAAGTATATATGTCTTAGTATTAAGCTAAAAGCAGTTCCATTTTTTAATTTAAAAATGTTGGAGAAAAATATTATTGGTTGGCATGATTGCATATTGTCAGATTTATTTGGTTGTTTGTCTAATTGCATCCTAACTAAAATTTATCTAGAACAAATTCCCATTATAATTTTAATATTTAAAACAGAGACAAAACTCTCCTTACAGTAATGCCGCTCACTGCAAGCCAGAGTAATAAATGGATGCTAGAAGATTTGTGCATAAAATTCCTATTTAGTGCCTTCTCATCCAATATCACCAGACTAGTCTTTAGCTTGTGGCTTTCATTAATGAGGAACTTTGGATTTGAGAGCACTGCGTTTAGATCTTAGGATCTAAAACAACCCTTCAGCAGCCACTATTTTCTTTTTTAGTTAACTAGAAAGCTATAAGTTTAAAATGAAAATACAATGAGGTTTTCAATCCAAGCTGATTCATTTGTGCTCTCAAATCCAAGGCTCTTCACTAATGAAAACCACAAACTAGAAAGTAGTCTGGGGATATTGGGTAAGTTGGCATTAAATAGGTATTTTATGCACAAACCTTCTTGCATTTTTTAAATTACTCTGGATTGCACTGAGGACCACAACTGTATAGAGAGTTTCACCTCTGCTGGGTTGGAAAAAGATAAGGGGTTTTTAGATCTAAAGGCCATGGAGTTGACACAGATTATGGTGTGGAAATGGGATGGAGCAGGATAGAAAAGATATGGAAAAACTTGAGGTGGGGAATGGAAAATGGTTCAAAGTGGCTAACAGGTTTCTCTGGGCATAGTTGCTTAAAGATTCCTGACTCTGTATAAGGAGAAGTCACAGCGCATCACATCATCACATCGTATCACCTCTGTTGTAACAGCTTGTATAAGCATAAGAAATGGTGATCATGTGAAGTTTAATTGTTCAATATTTACATCTATAAAGTCTGTGAAAATCCTTCATATATATATATATATATATATACTATTCATTTCAGAATATCAAAACTTTATAATTTATATTATGAAAAAAAATAATATTTTTTCGAATTACAAAACTTCATAAGCTATCTGTTCATGCTTTCCAGCCTTTTAAACTTTTATTTAGTTCTTCTAAGTGTATACGATGTTATTCATGATGTTCAATTGCATTCTTTGTCAATCTTATCTGTTTCACTAGCCTTTCTTAATATATTTTTTAAATGAATTGCATTATGTAAGAAATGTAGTCTCATATTAAAATGATAATCCTATTGTAGTATAAGTACACACACAATTATACTCTCAAAAAGTTTATAGATTCTGTGAGTCTATTACTAATCATGCATTATAAAGGATCCATTTAAAAAATATTTAAGATGTATTAATCTTTGACTGAGCGATATTGTGAATCTGTTGACTGATAATCCTAAGAATATTTTTGAACTTATTCCCTTTATTTACAACTTAGTTTATTTTTGAATTTTAATAAACTTTCATGTCTTCCATACATAAGCTAAGCTTCAAAGTTGCCATGGATATTATATTTAGCCTATTAGAGTTGAGATTTCTTATATAAATATATTTATATAGAGGTTTACAGAGGCTAAACTCTCCATACAGCCAGAGTAATCAATGGCTGCAAGAAGGTTTATGCATAAAATCTATCTAATTCCTCCTCATTCAATATTCCCAGACTAGTTTGTAGCTTGTAGCACTCATCAGTGAAAAGTATTGTCTCTGAGAGCACTGCACCAAAATCTTAGGATCTAATGCAACCTCCAGAAGCCACCTTTTACCCTATTAGCTAACTATAAAGTTTTAAGTCCAAATGAAAACAGAATAATGTTTTCAATTCAAGCTCATTATTTTGTATAATCATTAAGATTTGAACTCAGTTCAGCACTCATACTTTTTGATGTATTTGGTTCTTTAATAACCACAGTCACCATAATCCTACTGGGCTGGATTGGTATTAAACCACTAAACACACATGATCACCATTCTTTATGCTTACACAAACTGTTTACACAGAGGCTAAACTCTCCATACAGTAGTGCAACTCAGTGCAAGCCAGATTAATCAATGGATGCAAGAAGGTTTGTGCATAAAATCCCTATCTAATATCTAAACATCTAATATGCCCAAATACATAAATGTATTTATGTCACTTCTAATATAATGAGCATGCTTAAAATCTCTATCTAGAATTATCCCTATTATCAAGCTGGTTTTGAGCTAATGGTTCTCATCAGTGAGGCTCTATGACATTCAGACACTAGATCTAAAATACAAAGTCAAGCCCAGGACTTGTCGAATACTTAACTATTAAGTAGAAAATCTGAAAATTTCGGATATCTATATGTCTTCAAATCCATTTATCTAACTTAAATAGCCATTTGGGACTGAACTAACACTGTATATTATTAGCCTTAGCAATATACAACATTGCCAAAGCATTAGCTCGAAACCAGTTTGGGGATAGAGATTGAAATGCTTTTTCTTGCAGCATTTATATTTATCTAAAAGCTTGTTTACAACTGTTAGTAATTAAGACACATGGTGTGTGACTTGATTTCCTTACTATCATGTAACTTCTATAAAATTTGGCATGGTAGTAGTTTTTATGCTAGCTTTAAAACTGTGAATCATTATCTGTGACTTCCAGTGTGCAAATGTCATGAAACTTCTCCTGTACATGAGGGGTCGGTCAGAATGACTAATATGTCAACATGGGTAGGATGACAACCTTGGCACTAATAAGGGCTTTGAATGTTCCACCATCAGATTTTCAATGAAATGGAAGGCTGAAGAGTTGTGAGTTAGAATAGTTTGGAGCCTGTCCATTAAAGTTTGAAGATTGGCTATCTTAATATAAAGGTGAGCATTGATTATATATGTGTGTGAGGATAGTAATCTAAACCAACTAATGATTGCTGGTTTAGCATGAAATACATATATTGGTTATCTTTTCAATATGTGTGTGATCAGGTGGGTCAGCAATATGAGATAGCACTGAGAGAAGTGGGTCGTGTGAAAATCTGAGTTCGAATCCCGCATAAACCAATGTAGTAAATTTTTCTACATGATTGATTTTAAAATAATAAATGCTGTTTTTTTAAAGGTGTTCTTTTTTAAATATTAATAAGTGAACTGAATCAAGTCCTATAAAAAAAAAAGTAAGTATAAAAAATTTTTTAGATTTAAGTTGCTTAAATTTAAGCTCTATGCTGCATTAAAATGTATACATATAAAATATATACCTATTTATTAAAATATGTACATATATAATGAAGTGTATTTATTTTTCAATAGTATTTATTAAATCAATTATTTACACATATTGTACTTTTTATCTGTTGTTTTGATTGTTAATTTATCAAAACTGTTGCCTTGGAAACAATTTCTGAAAAATGTTGTAATGGAAAATTTATTTTCTTTTACAGTATTTTTAAAAATATTTAACATGAATCAAAAAAAAAAAAAAGCAAAACAATAACATTGCACTATTTTTAAGGTCAAACAATATATATATTTTAAAATATTTAACGAGAATATTAACATTCCAACTAGAACACTTAAACTTGGATAAATTTAAAGAATTCTTCAACAAAATGCAAATATATCTATGAATTTTAAATATTCTGGTTGATTTCGATATCGTGTTGAGTCATTTTCTTTAAGTATATTAACTATCATGATACCTTCATAACTGTGGGAATGTCTTCACATTATGTCGAGTATAATATCTTTCCGTAAATTAAGCATCTTATTGCCATAAAAAATGTTAAAACGTTTTCACATTGACCATGCACATCATTTTTTGCACATAAATGAATTATCTCATCGTTTTAGTGAAGTAACAAAGTATCTTCACATTATGTTATGTATATTATCTTCTTCAAGTACCTTAATTATTATATCCCCATATTATAAATCCTTCTCCATCTCACATTACAGTAAAAATTCATTAAAGACTTTTTTATTCATCAAAAATTGTTAAACTCATACAGTTATTTTTTTCTTCCTTGTATTCAATACATTTATGCTTATATGGCTAACTCACATAGTCCTGGGATTAAATTTACCTTGCTGATATAAATAGCAACATCTACTTAGTAAGATATCAATAAGTAACTGAGTCGGATTTGGGCCAACTATCTTAAAAGGTTCTGAGTGATTAGAACCCTTCCTCCCAACTTACAGTTCCACTCTGAACTTAAATTTAGATTTTAAATATCTTAAGCAAAGGCATTGCATTAATTATCGCGATCTCCTTCATATTCTGATTACACTTATTTTCTAATACTAAACCTAACCAGTACTCTTAATCTACAGGGTCAGTTTTTATAATAAAGTTGATAACCTCCTATGCCTTTGAAATATAGCCTTTATTTGGATTTAGGATGAGTCTGTGTAAGAGATTTTATTAATAGCTACAACAGTTTTATATGACTTTTTATATGCTTTTAAGAGCAGTTCTCTTCATCCTATTCTAAATCCATCTTCTGTAAGTTTAAGTAATCAAAGATATTAGATGGTATATGTTCTAATATTGTATACACACATTTTCACATTAGCTATGACTTTTGCTTCCATTACTGAAGGTTATAGTTCAAAACTGGAACTATTGCAATTATATGTCTACAAGCCACATTTAACTTCTCCATATTATTTAAGATATTAACTTGAAATTTATAAAAAGTCGAAGTTTTGAACCTAAGTTAGATTGCTTGCACGTTTATATTGATCTCACATCTATCAATTTCTATATATTTTAGCGATCTCATGTCTATGACAACCATAGACCTTCTTGTCCATTTGGCTAGAAAGGGTTACTCTCAACAACAGTAGCACATATGTTTCCAAGAGCATCTGGTTCATTATAGAACCATATAGTAAAAGTTTGAGTAATCAATAGATATTAAGTGGTATAGTGCTACAAAATTTTTCATCTCAGACTGGTTTTTGGCTTTTGCTTTCCTTAGTGAAGATCAGCATTCCAGGTAGGAATGAATGTATTTACACATCTGTCTTTTTTCTACCTTTTTATACTATTCAAACTAACGTCATGAGTAAAAGAGGTCTAAACTTATTTTAAAATTTTAGATCTTTAAAATATGTAGACAGTGGCCTGGTGCTAATCTATATGACTATCAACAAAACTAACTGGATTTCAAAACTTCAGGGTTTTTTTTTTTTTAATTTTGGAGTTAAATTAGAAGCTGGCAAGGGATAATATCTCAAAAATGTCCATATCCTGCATAATGAATGGAGTTAAAATTTATGAACTTTGACCTCTAAATTCCATTATTCTATCACTGATCTAAACCACAAAGAATGCTGATAAAGATCACAATAAATAGTCAAAATATTGAGATATGAACATAATACGTACATAATTATTCATATTAAATTAATTCAGAAATAAATTCATTTTAAAAGGAGAATAAACGAAAATACTATGTTTTATATATTTCGATTTATAATATATTTCGATTTATAATAGCTAGCGACTTTTAATTTAAAATAAAATATTTACTCTATGTTAGAGTGAAGGTGGATAAACTACAGTCCACAGGCCACAAGTGATTCATTATAATAAATAAATTGTGCATCCTGATGCCCATGCATAAGTATAAGATTTTTTAAAAAAATTTGCTACAAAAATGTTACATAAATTTTTTTTATGTATTTACATTAGTTTTCAAGTTATAGGTAAATTGCGTCAAATTGAAAGTTCTCGTGATCACATAGGTATTACTAAGTTAATCCACAAAGATTGTGGCACTAAAATTTCATCATAAAATTTTTCTTTCTTTCTCTAGTTATTGTGGAAATAAAACATATATGCACACACGCATCCACATGACACAGTAGATCATTCTAAAATTGCCCAAAATGAATTTTAAAAGTTTTATTTTATTCAAATTCATTGAAAGTAGAAAGATGTTTTCCAGTATAATTGTGCTAGTTTTCTCTACTGTAAGTACTTATCACATATATCAGAAATTATTTTATTACATATGGCCTATTAGAGACTTTACAAAAGTCCACATGACTTGTGATTAAAAAAATTTGTCCACTCCTATATTAATGTGTTTTTTGTCTTAGTATTATTATTGACAAGTTATTTATTTAGTTGAAAACATTATATCACAATTGCCTAATGTATAAATTTTACTGACTTATTGTAGTTTCGTAGAGTCATAATTGATTTTTTTTTTTAAATTTTTAGCATGTATTCTTTCTAACAGCTTTCTTTTTTTCTTTTTTAAAGGCTATTCAATCAATCAATCATCATCAACCATTATCAATTCACTGCAGGATGAAGGTCTCTCCAAGTTCAATTCATCTTTTCCTATTTTTAGCTTCTCTTCTCCACATCACCCCTGCATACTTTCTTATTTCATCCATCCATCTCATATGTGGTCTCTTTCTGGGTCTTTTGCAATCTCTTGGAATCCAGTTTAAAATTTCAATTGTCCATCTATTATCATCTCTTCTAGCAATATGTCCAGCCCAACTCTACTTCAGTCTTTTAATTTTTTCAATGAGGTCAATAACACCTGTTTGTTCCCTTACCCATGCATTGCATTTTCGATCTCTTCTTGTTACTTCCAACATGCATCTCTCCATACTTCTTTGAGTGGTATGAAATCTCTATACTGCTCTTCTATTAAGTGTCCAAGTCTTAGATTCATAAGTAAGAACTGGCAAAACACATTTATTAAAAACCTTCCTTTTCAAACACATAAGCATATTTCCTTTTAGTATCAAGTTATTTCTACCCAAAGCACTCCAAACAAGTTTAATTCTATGATTAATTTCATTCATTATGTTTCCATCTGTATTAATAATCTGACCAAGGTATTTGTAACTGTTAACTTCTTCTAACTCATCATATTCAATTTTTATTTTCATATTTTGAAAAAATCTATTAATCATTACTTTAGTCTTTTTAACATTTATCTTTAGTCCTACTTTCCTACTTTCATCTGATAATTCCTGCAACATTTCCTGTAGCTCTAAGTGACTTAAATAATCTCCATTTACTTCCACTCCTTTAGCTTTTCATTTTAATCCACAAAAAACTTCTTGCAGCACTGCTGTAAAAAGTTTTGAAGGTATGGAGTCACCCTGTCTTACATCCTTTTCAATGTTGATTTTCCTACTATCATTATGTAATCTAATTGTTGCTATTGCATTTTTATAAATATTCTTTAAAATATGACAATATCCTGGATCTACACCTTGATGATCCAATGCTTTAATTACTGAAGAAATGTTTATAGAATCAAATGCCTTTTCATAATCTACAAATCCAAAGCATAATGGCAACTCATATTCATTTGTCCTTTCTATAACTTCTCTCAATACCTGGATATGATCTACTGTACTAAAACCACTATTTATTCACTGACATAGCAGATTTGTTGTTTTTCTTTACACTAATCATTATATTACTTCTATTGTAATCTATTATTCTATTTTTGTTTTTTGCAATTATTCTTTAACTTCTTGTCTAAACATCAACTTGCATTTATTTTCTACAGTTTTTATTTTTGTAATTTCTTTTCTTTAGAGTATTTTATTTTACACTAGTAAAGATCAACTTGTTTAAGTGTAATAAAATTTTGAGTTAATTAATTACATATTAAAACTTCTTCTCCTCCTCTTTTTATATATAAGGGGGGGGAGAAGAAAAGGAGGTTCTCTCGGGTATTCTCTTTTCTTATTTATTAAGGAAGTGTTTTTTTTAAAAACCAAGGGCCCTTAGGAAGGTTTTTTCAAACGCTCATTGCTAAGGTTTACAGCCTTGTTAAAACTATATTTAATTAAAGTAATTCACAGTATTTCTGACTTACACTCCATAATCTTGTAAGCCATTGATTTAGTGAAAAAAAACACAGACGGATTTCTCTTACTATATATATATACTAACTAATCTTTCTTATTGCATTATCAAATATATATCATATAATACTAAATCATCCATTCACTTTACTACTGTTACCCAATGCAGTATTTACCACCCTCTTTTAGCAGTTGAAGCTAGGAGATATAAAAGTTCTGAGGAAGATTGCTAGGGCAATCGAAACTGTAAACTGTAAAAGACGGTGGTAAATAAAGCATTGTGTAATAAAATGCATAGATGATTTAGTATTATATGATATATATACTGGAATAAATTTTAATCGTCATGTGTTTAACTTCTAACTTATCTAGCAATTGAAGGTTTCCTTCAATATATATATATATACTGAGAGAATTCAATCCAGTGTCTTCTTTATTAGGGCAATAGTCTTGGATATTGTGGAGTGCAATTTGTAAGTGCAGTGAATTAATTTGATTGGTTATATATTTTCTTACCACGTGGTACTTCAGATAGTACTATGAATTCTTGTGATTAATTACATATTTCTTTCCAGCATAATGTTTAATCATTACACATACACCCACACATAGACTGAAATAAATCTAAGGAGATATGAGCTTTAATTTTGTATTTAATACCTCTTTTACACCTTCCGTATTAAATTTAAAAAATTGACAAATCACTCTACAGGATATAGGTATTTAAGGAATAACCCCCATCAGAATCTATATTTTGATTGAATTTGGCAGAACAAATAAAATGTGAATTGTTTCTTTTGTAAATACGATCCCTTTGATATTATTATTTATGAATTATGTTTGTAGATCTATTTTATATATTAGTGTATATCACTTAATCCCTGCTAATAATAACTTTTTTGACTTAAAGAATAAGATTAAGATTAGGAGGGAAATCAAATAAAATAAAGGTTTATTGTCTCTGTTAGATTTCACTCACATTAGTTTATTAAAAATGAAAACAGCTAAAAATAATAATAATAATAATAATTATAGAAATGTCAGTAAACTCAAGTTTCTTATTAATCTTCGAAGCATAAATTCCTTAGGTTACAAAATAAATTGAAGTTTTTATGATTAAATCAACTTTCAGATTACTAATCATCCATATTTTTCTTTTACATTTAATTAATAATTTTTCAATTTCTGAAGAGAAAATTTTTATAGATTTTTTTTAAAAAAATGTTTAAAGATATATAAATAAGCTAAAAAAAAAAAAAAGAAAAGATGAAATACCACTTTAACTGGTGATATAGGAAATAGTAATTTTATCCTCTAAGTAAAAAATAGATAGGCACCTATTTACTAATCAATAATTAAATGATTAGATACATTTGTTATAAGCCAACTAGCTACTTGAAATTATCTTTGTCTGAAAATATTTCTAAAATGCTACTGAGATTCCAAATATAGGTCTTCGCTATTGCAAGTATATGTATTAACCACTTATTGCAAGACCTTCTAACACACTCACATTCATATATATATATATATATATTATGGGCCAAATGTTTCTGGTTGTTCACAATGATCATTGCCAGAAATTTTATTTTTAGTTAACTAATTTGTTTGCCAGTATATTACTTAACACGGTCTATATATATATGTTTATTTATGTGTGGGAATATATATAATACAAAATTTTCACAGACTTTTTTTTTTCATATGTCACAGCATCGGCCGAGACGCGAACCCGCAACCGTCTGCAACCAACTACTTGCTTGCATGGCGGCTGCGATACCTCTCGGCTAACAACGCAAGACTATTCACAGACTTTAAAGATGAAATATTGAAAGTTTAATGAAAATTTTCAGCATATTTCTTCAATTAGATCTTTGACAAATAAAATGTCTAAATGCTGCTAAAACGCAGCCAATGGTGAAGCAACATACAGATTGTCATATTAATTGGCTGAGCGCTTTTGAGAAATTTTGTCTTCTCATCACCCATTTGCTATGATTATGAGAAGACAAAACTTCTCGGAAGAGCTCAGCCAATTAATATTACAATTTGTACCTAGCTTCAACATAGCCTGCGTTTTAGAGCATTTAGCTATATTACTTTTTTAATTGGGAAGTCTACGCTTTTTTTTACCTTTGTCAAATGTAATTGATCAAAAACCAAATAACGTAATTAAAAATGGATCAATAAACTGAAATCATGTTATCCAGCAGTAGTATGGGATTAGTCTGACTTGTAGAAGTCAGATTAATACAGGTATTTTTTCTGCATGACATGATTTGTTTAAGCATCGCTACGTTACCTTATTATTTCTCATATGAAACTTTCATTTCTCTTTATGTAGTTTTTTCATTATCTCCATGTTTTTTCACGAGATATTTTTCCAACTTTTTAAATCTTTAACCAAATTCGCTAAATATTCTGATTTTAATATATATAACATTATTTTCTTAGCTAAAATTTATTAACACTAGTTCCTTTACTTACGTTTCTATTTAAATCATATCTATTTGATTGTTTTATAAAATAAAATGTAACCATAAAGAACTTGAACGCAGTATTTGTACTTGGAGATTGTTTTTTTATATCTTCAGTGAGTACTAATTAAAAAAATAGAAGGAAAATCTCTTTAAACTTTCAATATTTATAATTACAAATATTTAGATAGAGAATAGGGCTTTTGCAAAGCTCATGAATTAGAATATTGGATTTTAGATAGCTGAAATGAGATTGATTGCACACATGGCCTAATTTAAGCAAGCTTGTATTACAAATGTTATATAAAGAGCTCGCAAATAAGCTCTTAACTAGCTTTGCAGAATATCCCCAACCCCAGACCGATTTCTGCTACTGGCTTCCTCAGTGAGGTGCAAATGCTTGAATACCCTAGCACTTCATTGAGGAAACCAGTAGCAAAAACTGGTGTGGGGTTAGGGATATTCTGTAAAGCTTGTTAAGTGCTTATTTGCGAGCTAATTGAAAATAACTATTAGATTATATAATAAATATTTTTACAGGAATAGAATGGTCAAGTCTTGCAAATATTAACAATTTGAGAATTAACATAGCAAGACATTAGTACGTTATTCTTTTGAAGATTTTAGTATATGATAAAGGTAAAAAATTGGCTCTGTTTACATGGATATAATTTCTTTATCTCTATTATTTATCAATGTAAAAATCTATAAAAACATGTAATTCAACAATATACAACCTTCTGGAGAGAGATTAATTATTATTTACAGGATGTCAAGAAGATGATAGTATTCTGTATTCTCATACATACATATGAAAGCTTTCTGGATTTAAGTTCTTATAAGAACTTAGGTTTGAATAAAAGAGGATCCTTTCTATTTCACTAATTCCTCAGGATTCTCAGTTAGCAATTAAAGGTTTTGTGGTAACATCAAAAGATAAAAAGTTGCCTCTGTTTATATGGATATAATCTCTTTATTTCTATTTCTTATCAATGTAAAAATCCATAAAAATATCTAGTTTAACATATATGTAAAATTTTTAGATTTAAATGTTGATAAAGTTGATAATGTTTTATTTTGTAGACATTTTATTAAAACAAACATTTAAGAAATATGATAAGGCCTTTTAGTTATCAATCTTTTACTCATAAAAATCTTTCTTTATTAAATTTTTGTTATAGAAATAGAAGACTTAATAAATTTGAAAATAATCATTATATTTAAAGCAGTCAATTTGCTTCTGATAATATTGAGTTAGAATATAATCATGAATTTATTAGAAATATTATATTTAATAAAAAATATTTATACCTTTGGTTAATAATAAAGATTTAATTGATAGTGTGAATAAAGAATTTATTTCTTTGTCCTACAGGTCATCAATTGTAAATTGATTTATAAGAATAATTTTTATTGGATGGCATGAAAGTGGCCTGAAAGAAAGGCTTGAATTTAAATTTATTACTATATAGTTGAAAACAGTCAATTAATTGCAAATATATTCCTGGGGTAGTTTATAACATACGTGGTAGTTGTCATAAAATTTACATAGGTCAGAGAAAATTAAGTCTTAATGGAAAAGTTAAAGTTAATATGAGTAAAATTAAAAATAAATATCAAAACTCAGCTTTGTATATTCATGAACTGAATACAGGTCATAAAATGTTATTTGACAATACAGAAGTTATCTTTTGTGAAAAATGTGAATATAAAAGAAGAGTAAAAGAAACTTTGATGATAAAAATTTTTGAATCTGAAACCATCAATCTTATGAAGACATCCTTTGATGTCAAAAGTAGTTAGTTGGTTGTTGAAGTGAATGATAGAAGACTTTAGCCAATTGTAAATGTAAAATTATTTGTGTTTTGAAATTATATTTATCAAGCAGTTTTTTCATGCTGAGAATCCATTCTGCAGCCTCCCTTCCTAGTCATTTGATTTTTAATAATTTCTTTAGTGGTTTCTATAGGTCACTTGACAATATAATTATAAAATGATTCAAAAGTTTCCAGTTGATATCACTGAGGTCTGACAAACATGCCATTGGTTTAACAGTTTTCTGAGTTGATGTAAATTCTGATATCTTTTTAAAAAACCTCTGATGAACTAAACTTAACACAACTAACTTGAAAACTAAACTTTTTAATCTAGAAATAAAATATATACTTTTTAATTTTAAAAACAAGTCAGTAATAAAAGAATTATAAAGTTTGTCATTTTTTAATTACTTACATTTAGCATCAATTTTTTTGCCAAAATATTTTCTAGTAAATGAAAGGAAGACTTGATTTAAAATGACCATTATTAATAAATAAAATCTATTTGTATATTTTTAAATCAAAAATGAAATTTAAAAGTGAAAGAAATATTTTTTTTTATTTCTTTATACATCTACAAAATAATCTCTTTTTTTCTTCTATTCATTGCTGAAGTAAAATTTAAAAGGGAAAATATTCAAATTTTAATCATTCTCTTTTAATTATTTTATTTATTTTGCAAAATATAAAATAAAATTTTACAATGTTTTAGTCAGTTTGTATGCCATCATGTATATATGTATGCCAGTCTATTTTTATAAAGCAAAATAATTTAAAACATGTAATATTATCCTTTTATAAAAATATTTTCTTTTGTTACACCTGGTGGAAGTTTTTGAAAATACTCAATCTTTTATTTCTGTATAAAATCTTTATTTTATATTAAAACTCAATAAATAGGACTTGTACCATATAATACTAAATCATCCATGCACTTTACTACTTTTACACAATGATTTATTTGCCACCCTCTTTTACAGTTTGCAGTTTCAATTGCCCCAGCAATCTTCTTTAGAACTTTTTGAAGTTAGGAAATATAAAAGTTCTGAAGAAGATTGCTGGGGCAATCAAAATTGTAAATTGTAAAAGAGGTTGGTAAATAAAGCATTGCATAACAGTAGTAAAGTGCATGGATTATTTAGTATTATATGGTATATATTTGGCAATGCAATAAGAAAAAGTAGCTACTATAATTCTTAAAGAAGATAAAGTAAATTGGACTTGATTTCTTTTTAATTTTACATTATAAACAAAAATCTTTAAAAACTTATATTTGAACTTTGCCAGCATTTGTAAGCAAAGGATGTAATATATTATTTAGTGATGTAAAAGTAAGCACTTTTTAAAAAAAGAATGATTTTTTTTTAATTTTAACTCTTTTTTAATGTGAATAAATGAATGTGAATTTATAACAAATCTATTGAATTCTGATTTAAAATCTGATATTTGCCTTATTATTATGAAATATTCTAATACCATGTCAATTCCAACAGGTGATAATTTATGCAATCAGTTATACCTAAAGCATGATTAGACCTTAGTCAAGTTTATTAATGTGTATTTTTTTAAAAAAATAAACAAATATGAATAAAACCACAGTGGATATATGTATTTTTAGCTTTAAATAATTGTGTACCAATTGGTGTACAAAAATAACCAGAAGTATTTAATAAATAAGAAAAAATCATACTTTTTTTATTTCAAAATTTTGTGAAATAAAACAAGACTAGAAAGAAAAAAAATTGTCAACATCTTAGAGGAAGTCATTTTTTTAATTAACAATAGAATAAAGACATTTGATATTTGCCAACTGTCTGTATAATACTGACATCTTCAGATTTATTTAATTATTAAAGTAATAAAAGACTGCAGAAATAGCATTATAAAAACTACATTAATATAAGATCTAAAGTTGCAGAACTACTCATGCTACTTTTAGTGCCATTTTTGTACAAGTAGCCATGGTTCACTGGTAACTAAAAATTTATGTATTTTCCAAAGTAGAATGTCACAATATATATATATCACAACTTAACTTGTAAATGTTAAATTTCTTGCATTCATACATTTCACTTTGATCTTTAGAAAAATACTAATAAATTATTACTAATTATTTATTAGGCTAGAATTTATCATAGGCTCAGATATAAACTTTAAACTTAAGATTAGTACATCTAATCTTATTGGGTATTATTTCCCTTTGTCAAATATCTTTATTCATATGCATCAAAAAAGTACAAAGAAATAGGAATTTTATATATAAAAACAAAGTAATTATAAATTTATTTAATGCACATTGATTATGTAAGTAATATTTACTAAGGCAATAAACCTAAAGCATGTGCGATTGAAAATGCAAAGGTAGGGACCTCTACAGGTCTTAACCACAAGCTTACTTAGATCTAACCGCTTCAGCTTCACCTATTTATATAGAAAGTAGGTTGAAGTAAAGAAGGGGTTCCCCTCCTTTTTAGTGGGGGGGGGCTCTTCCAATGCATAAGCTTGTGGTTAAGACCTGTAGAGGTCCCTATCTTCACATTTTCAACTGCACATGCTTTAGGTTTATTGCCTTAGTAAAAACAAAGTAAGTAAATGTAAGCCAAGCAGCAAAAAGTCATTTAAAAAATAAAATACTTCATTCTTTTTCTAAAATTTATTATTATTACTTCTAAAGCAGTATGTAACTTACTTATTCTGAATGTTTCATAAATGTGTAAATAAAGGGATTTGAACTCAGAGTTTTTCAGTCTATTCATCCTTTATTCTATCACAAGTAACTGATACACATGTCCACATATATTCGAAAAAGATACATGATCACTAATGTATGTATTTTGTGCAGACCAGCACTCATTAGTTGGGCCAGATCATAATCTTCCAGAAACATATACAATAAGTGCTCAATATTTTAAAATAACAATTCCTTAAACTTTAATGGAGGCTTCAATCCTCTCACCCTTCCAACCACCATTTCATTGACAAACTGACAACGGAATGCTCAAAATTTGATGGACTTGATATTATAGTCATTCCCATATAGACATTATATCAATCTAATTCCTCATCTTATTGGACATTATATATTTATACATATTGCTTGGGAAATAGATTACATCATAGTATAAGTTCATCCCATTCCTCTCCTATTAATATATATATAACACAGATGAACCCACAAAATATGTTTTGTATATATTTAACCCATGCAAATCTTCATTTTAACATAGATAGATAGATAGATAGATAGATAGATAGATAGATAGATAGATAGATAGATAGATAGATAGATAGATAGATAGATAGATAGATAGATAGATAGATAGATAGATAGATAGATAGATAGATAGATGATAGATAGATAGATAGATAGATAGATAGATAGATAGATAGATAGATAGATAGATAGATAGATAGATAGATGATAGATAGATAGATAGATAGATAGATAGATAGATAGATAGATAGATAGATAGATAGATAGATAGATAGATAGATAGATAGATAGATAGATAGATAGATAGATAGATAGATAGATAGATAGATAGATAGATAGATAGATAGATAGATAGATAGATAGATAGATAGATAGATAGATAGATAGATAGATAGATAGATAGATAGATAGATAGATAGATAGATAGATAGATAGATAGATAGATAGATAGATAGATAGATAGATAGATAGATAGATAGATAGATAGATAGATAGATAGATAGATAGATAGATAGATAGATAGATAGATAGATAGATAGATAGATAGATAGATAGATAGATAGATAGATAGATAGATAGATATGATAGATAGATAGATAGATAGATAGATAGATAGATAGATAGATAGATAGATAGATAGATAGATAGATAGATAGATAGATAGATAGATAGATAGATAGATAGATAGATAGATAGATAGATAGATAGATAGATAGATAGATAGATAGATAGATAGATAGATAGATAGATAGATAGATAGATAGATAGATAGATAGATAGATAGATAGATAGATAGATAGATAGATAGATAGATAGATAGATAGATAGATAGATAGATAGATAGATAGATAGATAGATAGATAGATAGATAGATAGATAGATAGATAGATAGATAGATAGATAGATAGATAGATAGATAGATAGATAGATAGATAGATAGATAGATAGATAGATAGATAGATAGATAGATAGATAGATAGATAGATAGATAGATAGATAGATAGATAGATAGATAGATAGATAGATAGATAGATAGATAGATAGATAGATAGATAGATAGATAGATAGATAGATAGATAGATAGATAGATAGATAGATAGATAGATAGATAGATAGATAGATAGATAGATAGATAGATAGATAGATAGATAGATAGATAGATAGATAGATAGATAGATAGATAGATAGATAGATAGATAGATAGATAGATAGATAGATAGATAGATAGATAGATAGATAGATAGATAGATAGATAGATAGATAGATAATGTAATGGTCCAATAATATGAGGGGTTAAGATTGGCATAATGTTACATGGGTGTGACTACAATATAAAATCCAATAAGGGCTTTGAACATTTTATCGGTTTTTCAATGGCATAGGTGATTGAATAAATGGAAGGGTGAGAAAGATTAAAGCCTATCCATTAAAGTTTGAGGAATTTCTATTTTAATATATAAACAGAGCACTGATTGCACACATGTGTGGGAGATTATGATTTGGCCCAACTGATGAGTGCTGGTTCTGCATGAAATACATATATTGGGAATCATATATCTTTTTTCCATGTATGTGATGGGTATTAGTTTCTTGAGATAGAGTGCAAAATAAATACAGTGAAAAATCCTGAGTTCAAATCCCTCTGTTTATTATTATTACTGTTGTGCTTATTTAAAAAGAGTTTAATGTTGTTCAAACTATATTCCAAAAACATATTTGTTATTCAGAAACAAAATTTTCTTTTTATACATATGTATATATAACAGTTGCCTTTATATCTATATTTAGCTCCAAGAGTAAATTTGGATAACTAAATGCATTTGATATATATTTTACCACTTACTCATGCATAGATATGTACAACATTGTATGTGTATATTGAAAATATGTGTAATACATTTGTACGCATAATAATGGTAAATGATAACTAAAATATCTAATGATTAACATTTCAATGTTTTAACAGCTTGTGTAAGCTTTGGGAAATGGTAACACATGATGTTTTACTGGTTTTATACTAATCCTCCCCATAGGAAGATGATGACTGTGGTTTTTTAAAAAAAACCAATGACACCAAAATATATAGATGCTGAACTGGGTTCAGATCTATACGACTTTACAAGTGAAAAAGCTTGGATTAAAAACCATAACCATGTTTTCATATTGGGCTCGTAGTTTTATAATTAACTAAATAGATAAAACGTGGCTGCTGGAAGTTTGTATTATATCCTAAGATCTAGAAGCAGTGCTCTCAGATCCAAGGCTTCTTACTGATAAAAGCCACAAGTTAGAAACTAGTCTGGAGATATTCGATGAGTATGCAGTAGGTAAAAATTTTATACACAAATCGTTTTGCAGTCATTGATTACTAAGGCTTACAATGTTTTAAATGCTAACTATGTATTAATTTCTATTTTGTGTGTGTGTATTTTTTGAATCACTGGTAGTTGAAAACATGGATATAAAAATTTGCGAATAAGAGAGAATTATTGTATATGTGCGTGCATCTATACACACACAATGGAAAAGAAATAAGATTTAGAATTACATTTCTTACACTATACAATGACTGTAATAAATCAAAGATCTGATAAGCATAAACCTTCTCATGTAACACATTTGATCAACTTTTGAAGTGGATTAATAATTTTTTTTAAATATAAATATTTTAGCTTTCCTATGTTGCTTTTTAATTTTTAAATCATAATCTTTTATAGATTAAAGTGGTGCATTTTTAAATCATGATATTTTTTCTTATTATTAAAAGTTTATATTTTGGTGCAAATATTTTTTTAAGTATTTCTTGGTAGCCTCATTTAAGATGGACAGATCTTAAGATAAATGAATAGATATAAAGATATTGCGATTAATCTTTTTTCAATACAAAATCAAGCAAAAAAGAAGAAACATATATCTTTACAAATACAAACCAACATTTATTTACTCAAATGTCAGAAGTATTATTTCAGATAAACCATTAACAACTTTTTTTCTCATTTTCAATCTCATTACGACCTAACTAACGACATCAAGTCTTCATATATCACGAAAGGTTTAAATAACAAACAATTTTACTACGTTATTCACAGAATTTATAGTTCTGTTTTTTTTTTGTAAATGTATAAAAAAAATAGCAAAATTTTTTAAAAATAAAATTAATAATGTTAAGTTGTAAATATTTATTATTTAAACAGTAGTTTTTTAAATACTAATAATAAAAACTGTCTTAAATATGTGGGTGCTTAAAATATAACAATTAAAAAGTATGTTGTTTGTGCATATATAAAAAATAATAATTAAAAAATTCTAAAAAAATAAATGCAGTGAATTCTTAATATATATTGTTTTTCAGTATCTATCAATTTCTTTCTTATTAATACAGAATTTTTACCAATAAAATTACATTGTTTTTTTTTTAATTGCTTTTTTTTTTTTTTAAATTTCTATCACTGACCAATCACAATTCATATAATATTTTCTGCACACATAATAGTCATATTAGCTATATATTATCCATTTCTTTTAATTTTTATAATTTAGTGATATAAAACTCTTTCTTTTATTTATTAATTTTTTTATTTTAAAAAAGATTTAATTCCTGTCCCGTCCCCCCCCCCCCATTTTTTTTTTGTCATTTTGCTGCAAGCTTAAACAAAAGAGTAGTTTTGATTGGACTGAATTTCCTATTATGAATTTTAACAATTAATTAAAAAAGTAAGAGATTTGCCACTTTTCTTTTTTTATTTGCAGAGATAATTAATTGATGCATTAAAGTTTGTCTTAAGAAAATTAATGTCCATTTTTTATTATTATTATTAAGCAAATTAATGTCCGTGTATTATTATTATTTTGACTTTCATAATAACAACAATATATTGCCAATTAATATCAACTTCATTTTTTTAAACACATATAATTATTGTATTAATCTTACATGTATAAACACCACACACATTTTGCAAATAATAAGTGTGAGATGTTTTGAATTATAGTATCTGAGTTATACTTACATTTTAAAGGCTTATCGTCTATATTTTTGAATAGCCCTACATTCTAATGTTTTTACATATCTATTATTTATGTTCTTCAATATTTTGAAAAACGATTGAGAATTCCATGTATTGTACATTGAAACATATTATATATAACAATAAATATAATAATAATAATAATATATTATAAAAATATTCTTGTAAAATAATATAGGCGCTATTGCACCTGAATGCAAAGCTACTTTACACTTAAAAACAAAGTATATTTTATTCCCACACAAAGTTTTTGAGTTAGATTTGAATTATAAAAATATTATAATCCACAGAAGTACTTTCACTTTATCATTTAACCTTCTTCAACTGTCATTTCAATTCAAATATTATAGAATACATCTTGAATTTTTATCCCATGATTCCCATGTTTTAACGTTAGCAGATTGTCAATTAATTGTAAACATTCTATTTATAAAAATTTCTTCCTTAATGTGATAACATGTTGGACTATTTCCACCATCTATCAGTAAATGTTGAATGTATAATAAATTTAAAGTTTATTTAAACTATTCAAATACAAGCAGCTTGTTAGTAATAACACACAAATAGACAACACAGGTTAAATTACACAACATTTCAAGTAGTACTATTTTCCACTCTTCTTTGGGTGTTGCTGGCCTGACCAGTAACAATATTAGCATAAGAGTTGAACTTACACTTTTAGATTCTTACATATTGAATTTTAATGCAATTCTCTAATTAACTGAACTATTCTGTCAAAGGAAACAGTTAGTAGAAATTATATATATATATATGAGGATTGGTTCAAATCCTCCTGAGCCCTTCAATTTTTTTAATACTTTTTTTTAAGAGTGAAGTTAATTAGAGGCTTCCATATATTGTGTATTGCCACACTGGATTGACTTCTGGAATTATTTGCCATTGTCATAAGAGCAGCTTCCTTGAGTTTTCTTCTTTGCTCCATTTCATCTCCATCCAATATTTTTGGATTTTCCCAATTGACCATATGGTTATTGGTATATACATGGTCTGCTTCTGTAGATACATCTGTTTTTTTTATTTTTTAACCATTAGTTTGTATTCTTTCACATGGTATTTCATAAATATAGTTTTTGTTCTTCAGCATTTCCAGTTCAGGCTTGGTAGAAGTTAGAATTTTTCAAAGTGTGGTATGTCTTTGGAAAGCTGTTCTAATGTTATATTGAGTGCAGATTTTTTAAAATTTGTTTACAATTCCTGGTATATATGGATTCACTATAGTATCAATAATTGTTTTTTTTCTTTTGGTGTCTCATTTTGTTGTCTAATAAAGGTTTCTTGATTACAGCTGATTCTTTGCATTGTTCCACAGTGTTAATATAATTCCATGTTTGGTGCTTCTGGAATGATTAGATGTATATGCCAAGTACTTGTCAGTGTGGGTTGGTTTCCTATATGCTGTTATTTTACTTTGTCCTGAGGGAGTCTTGTCACAAGAACATCTAAGAATGCCATTTTTTGTTCTCATTCTTATTTCATTGTAAATTTAATTGAAGGATATGTTATAGATATGCATCCAGAATGACAGCAATTGTGCCTCATCCTTTGGCCATACTATGAATGTATCATTAACATAGCAAAGCTACACTTTAGGCAGATATGGAGTAGTATTTATGGTTGTAATTT
The DNA here is from genome assembly GCA_028023455.1 of Epiperipatus broadwayi. Classification (NCBI taxonomy): domain Eukaryota; kingdom Metazoa; phylum Onychophora; class Udeonychophora; order Euonychophora; family Peripatidae; genus Epiperipatus; species Epiperipatus broadwayi. Next base: position 5,733,946 of record JAQFVV010000072.1, on the reverse strand, counting down.
TGAATTTCTCCATGTAAATGTTGTTAAGAAAGGGTGACAGTAGTGATTTCATGGCCTTCTTTTGATTTTTTGGAAGAATTCTGAATTATATTAAAAGTACATTGTTGTTATGCAGAATGTTAATAATTTCATTATACTATTCATAGGTAGAGATAAAGCCTCATCACATCATACCTTTGTAAATAGACTTTCTATCAAAGCTTATCAGTATGTCAGTTCTTTCAATTTTTATCTCCCTGATTAATTCTACAAAGTGCTTAGGATATCTGATGAGAACTATGTTCTCTATGCCAATGGACTAAGAACTTTGAGAAGAAATCTCAACAAATTTGGACATTATGAATTTCTAGATCTAACAATAGGTTTCAATGGAACATTGTTTTTATGCATTTTAGATAATTCATGTAAGTGATGAATCTTGTTGAAATACAACGTTAATATCCTTTTTTCTGACTCACTGAAATAACTGTGATGTTTTCAGAGTAATGCTTGTAATTTTACCTCTGTACTTGGAATTGAATTTTTTGCTACTTTTTATGTTGGTTTGCTGTGATAAGTCCTTGTATTTTGTTATTATAATCAGTTTTATCTATTACAACTGTACTTTTACCTTCTTCATTAGAAAGTATGATTGCAGATATATATCCTGATTGAAAGATTTAATAATTTTTCTCTTGTCACATGAAATATTTGATTTCTTCTTCTTTGTTGTCTTTCAAAGTATTGTTTTTAACTATCCAACATAATTCTGCTGCTATTTCCAGAGGTAATGTTTCATTAACTTTCTTCAAACCTTTTCCAAGATCAGGTAATTCGGCATCAGTAAAATGATTAGAACTAAGATTTTTCACAGATAACGCTGACAGATTGTTAGTGACAGTATGACTTTTTGACTTGACCATGTAGACTTACAAGTTTCATCTTCTGTTGGTCTTTTATCCTTCCGTGTATTTTACAATAAAAAATTATTGGTACTGTAATGTATCCATACATACCAGGAATAGCATATAAATGAAAGAAAATCTGCAGTCAATATAACATTAATACAGCTTTCCAAAGCCATAGGATACTTTAAAAAATTCTTAGTTCTACCTAAACTGGAAATGCGGAAGAACAAAAACTGCAGCTATGAAATACAATGTGAATGTGGATAGAAGTCTATTGAAGAGACCTGTTTATCTGTCCAACAGTGATTAAAAGAAAACAAACTAATGATTAAAAAAGAAAAAAAAATAGATGTGTCTACAGAGAGTGTAAAGAAGAAAATTCAAGGAATCTGCTCATATAACAATGGCAAATAATCCCATAAGTCAACACAGAGGGGTAATACACAATGTATGAAGACCTCTAATTAACCTTTCTCTTAGAAAAAAAAATATAAAAAAAATTGAAGGACTCGGAAGGATTTGAACCAATTCTTTTACATAAATATATAAAATTTATACTATCTGTTACATTTGACAGAATAGCTCAGTTGGTTAGAGCATTCCCTTAAAGTTTGAAATTTGAGAATCTAAAGGTGTTAAGTTCGACTCCTATGCTAATATTGGCATTGATCAGGCCAGCAACACTTGAAGAAAAGTAGACACTAATACTACTTGAAACATTGTGTAATTACCAATCTGTGCTGTCTAATTGTGTGTTATTACTAACAAGTTGTTTGGATTTGAATAGTTTAAATAAAATTTAAAATGTTTTATACATTTAACATTTACTGATAGATAATGGAAATAGTCCAACATATCACAATAAGGAGGCAATTTTTGTAAATAGAATGTATATTTAATTGACAATCTGCTAATGTTAAAATTTGGGAATCATAGGTTATGAATTGAAGATGTTTTCTTCCACTGTATTTGAATTGAAATGACAGTTGAAGAAGGTTAAGTATTAAGCTGAAAGTACTTGTGTGGATTACAATATCTTTTATAATATATTATTACTATTAAATTCATTATTATTTTTATTACAATATTTATTACATAAAAGGACATTTTATTTTAGTCACCCACCCACATATATATAATTAAACACATGTATAGTATTAGGATTTGAACCCAGACTTTCAAGCTCCCTTAGTCATCCACTCCATTTTTTACAAGCAATGGCACATGACCATACACATGTGGAAAAAAATAAATGATTTCCAATATATGTATTTCATGCTGAACCAGAACTCATCAGTTGGTCCGGATCAGATATATATATATATGATTATATATGTGGGTGAGAGATGCTCATCTAGACCAACTGATGATTTCTGGTTCAGCATGAAATACATATATTGGAGATTTTATCTTTTTTGCATATATGTGATCATGTGTATCAGTCATATAAGATGGATTGGATGACTAAAGGGAGCTTGAAAGGCTGGGTTCAAATTCCCTCTAATTATATATATATTATAAAGTACAAATGAATTGAAATTATAATTATTTATATTAAAACAGCTGCCTTGTTATCAAAATATTAAAGACAACTTAGTGTAAATTTTATGGGTTGCTGAATGACATATAAACATTGGATTAGAAAATAAAAATAAATTGATTTGTAGATTTAATAAAGCCATAAAATATTTTAAAAAGAAATATGTAACATTAAAAGTAAAAAAAAATAAAGCTCATATAATGAAGGGCAAGAAGGAGAAAATAATCAATTTACTTCAGTTTTATATATATATATATAAAATATGCAGTTTTAAAAAGAGAGAGAAAATATGTCATTTTTCTGTGATTTTTCAGATTTGCCTTCTGGAAGAGGCTTAATGAAATAAGTATCTTTTTCTTGAGATAAATTTGAGGGTGAATCCAAATATTTTATTAAAAATTATAAAGTATTAAAATTAAAAAAATCTCGAGTATAAATTTCAAAATTCCGTCATAATTTTTCTTTTTCCACCGGTGTTTATTGTAAATAAAAGCTATTTTATAAAAGCAAAATCGTGTTTTTTAGAAGTGAATTAGGCATTTGAATTTTAGATTAAAAAATGTTTTGTAAAAACATTCCAGTATAAAAAATAATACGGAATTAATTAGTTTGTCTAACATATTTATTAAGATAACCATTATGGTATTCTTGTTTTGAGGTAAAAAGTATAGATGGGTTTGAAAACAAGAATAGTTTTAGTTTGAATCAGAAAATACAGCAGTGTAGATTGATACCAGGAAGAAAGAAAAGCTGCTAGCTAAAAATATTTTCTTATAGGATAGCTTTATATTGCTAACTCTCCTAAAAATTTATTTTTTTAAGATTACATTCATCTTAGTAAATATGACAATATTTTTCTATCAAAAGGCTATTTGCCATAAATGGCTAAACAATCCAAAATACATCAGTCAAAGACATGCAACTATGTAAGTATTATCCAGATGTGTTGATAGTAAACAGGATACTATTTGTTAGTTTCAATGCATTTATTATATGATTTTAAGATAGTTATAAATATATAACGAGTTTGTTATTTTATTATTAAATTTAGTTAATTCAGTATGTGAACTCATTCCAAACATAGACCATTGGAATACTACTAAATCTAAGAAGTTATGCAATCCCTGAGGAACAAATTGGAGTAATGAAAGTACATTAAAATGATGATTATTAGAGACAATAATATATCCAGAAATGTTCTTTCTATAAAGAAAGTAATGCCTAAGATTAATTTAAATTAGATATTTCAAAAGTATGGGCTTTTGGAGCAATTATTCAAATTTTAATCTTCAATTTGCTAATGTCATTTGATCATCATTACCGCAGTATTTGATATTTTTAGTGTGAACCATTGTATTTTGATATTGGAAGCAATGTGTTAGATTGGTTAGATATTACCATTTCAATAATATATATAAAACTTGCAAATAAGCTCTTAACAAGTTTTGCAGAATATCCCTAATCCGACTGGTTTTCACTGCTGGCTTCCTGAGTGTGCTAGGATATTCAAGCATTAGATTAAAAATGCCAGGACAAGCCCAGCACTTTATCTAATGGATAATTATTATGTAGAAAATTTGAAATTTTCAGACATTCATATGTTTTCCAATCCAGCTATTAACTTAAATAGCAATATAGGACTGAACTAAGTTCAGAGACACCATATATTAACGACTTTAGCAACATAAAATTGCCAAAAACTTAATAGCAAAAAATAAAATTACAAAAAAATCAAGTCATTTGTCATGCAACCTAATTTAACAACCTTGTATTACAAATGTTATATATAGAGCTCACAAGTAAGTTCTTAACAAGCATTGCAGAATATCCCCAACTGGTTTCTGCTACTGGCTTCCTCTGTAAGGTGCTAGGATATTCAAGCATTAGATTAAAAATCCCAGGACAAGACCAGCATTTCATCTAATGGATAACAATTAAGTAGAAAATCTGAAATTTTCAGATATTCATATGTTTTCCAATCCAGCTATCATATATTAATAACTTTAGCAATATAAAATTGCCAAAGCCTTAATAGAAAAAATAAAATTACAAAGGATTATCCATTAGATAAAGTACTGGGATTGTCCTGGTATTTTTAATCTAATGCTTAAATATTTAGCACCTCACTGAGAGTCTAGAGATCAGAGAAGATGAATTGAACTTGGAGAGACCTTAATTCTGTAGTGGCTTGATAATGGTTGACAATAATGATGATGGTAATGATTGCATTAACAAAACATTGCCTTTTGTACACTCATTTTGTGGTACTATGTACAGCATTATAAGCAGATATTTGGTATTTTGATGGATTCTCCCATTTCATGGGCACTTGCTGATTTTCTTATGGAGCAAATTGAAGTTTATACTTTAGAATCTATGCCTTCAAACTTTATTGTTTGGCTTAATATGTTTGTTGTTTAGCAACATGATAAACTAAACAATATGATTTCTTTTTGTATACAAATAGTATCCATTCTCATATTAAGCTCACAATAGAAACAGAGACTGATGGGAAATTTTTCTTTCTTGATGTTCTCATCACCAAAAGTAGAGTACATTTTTATCTTTTTCCATTTTCAGAAAAACTGTATCTGCAGATAGATACTTAAAAGTTTTATCACATCATCATTTATCTTAGACAAAAGAAAAATATTATGAACTATTTGAATCTATATTTTTATATAAAATAAACTACACACAGTATTGGACATACTCTTTAGAAAATGTATATTGGTAACCCAAAAATTGGTATTTTATTTAGGTATAAGGACTCAATCTCTCTTGAGACCCATGAACTTTATGAAATCCTATGTGCAGTTCATTGTCAGAGCTTTTTCTCCATGATATGGATTCTCGTCATAATACACATCTTTTAAATACCAGGATCCTATCCATATGGACATTCTCCATCAAAGAAAAAACACAAGTCATTAAGATTCTTAAAAAACTAAATTATATCAACAGACATGATAATTTATTAAACTTTCATTTAGAAAAAAATTTTAAAAATCTATTGGTCCCAATAGCTACTGATTTATATATATTTTTTTTATTATTCTTCCACCACCACTTTTTTATTTTTTATTTTTTTTTTTCTGTTCTTGTTTTTTACTTGTTAAACTTTGAATCTTACTATCCAGCAATGTTTGTAGCATTTCTACAATGATTTTTTTTTGTAAAAACATTCATTAGTGACCTAGCCAAAACATCAAAGCAATAGTGCTATGAATCATACATGGATAACCCATTCAATATGTCTTTTATATATGTAGACATAAAATTCTTTTTAACAATACAGTTAGATTTATATAGATGGTTCATAATATTTTGGTAGTAATACAGTACAGATAGATGGCACAGTTGATCCAAATTTCTAATATTTAAAGGTTTTTTTCATCCAAACTACATTTTAAATATGATGTGTAGCCTTTTACTATATGTAAATTATATTACATTGTAAGCAAAACATCAAATGAACTAAATTTAGATCATGTTTTTCTTCTGATTGATGAAACTTACATTAGGTAACATAACTGGTGTTAAAGATAAAAAAATACATAGTTCTATACATTGGTCTTTAATAAATAAATTTATGCATGCATTCAGAAAAAAAATGTATTAAACAGTGCATTACATGGTAGAATTCATATTTATTTACATGTTTTGCAGAGTTTGCCTTTGCAATTAAGTGTAAAGGAGTTGTACTTGAAATCCAAGAAATTCAAAATAGTAGCACACTCTTCATACAGTAGTGCCACCTAATGCAAGCCTTAGTAATCAATGGATTGCAAAAAAGTTTGTGTATTAAATCCATATCTAGTATCTACTCATCCAATATACCCAGACTAGATTCTAGTTTGTGGCTTTCATCAGTGAGGAGCTTTGAATCTGAGAGCACTGCACTTAGGATCAAATGAAAGTCACAAGCTATGAATTAGTCTGGGAATATTGGAACTACTGTGTGGAGAGTTTGGTATTATTTTAGCAGCTTGGGTAACCATAGAAAATGGTGATCATTTGATATTTGAGTGTTTTTATACCAATTCTGCCCATAGGATGATGGTGGCTGTGGTTTTATAAAAAAAACAGAGACATCAAAATGCATAGATATTGAACTGAGTTCAGATCTATATGACTATACAAGCAAATGAGCTATTATTGAAAACATTATTGGGTTTCCATCTTGAGCTCACAAGTTTATAGTTAACTAAATAGTTAAAAGGTGGCTGCTGGAAAGTTGCATTAAATCCTAAGATCTAGATGCATTGCTCTCAGAACCAAGGTTCCTCACTTATGAAAGCCACAAGCAAGAAACATGTCTGAATGTATTGGATGAGTAGGCAACTAGGTAGAGATTTTATGCACAAACTTTTTTGCATCCATTGGTTACTGAGGCTCGCACTAGGTGGCATTACTGTGTGGAAAGTGCTACTGTTTAACAGCTTGCGTGAACATAGAAAATAATGATCATGTGATGTTTTAATGGTTTTAAATTTAAAATATAGAATCATGCAACAGATTGAAGATAAATTTAAAGACTGATTAAGATGTAAAAATATTTTAAAATATCCTTAAGATTTTATAAAATGGTAGATTCAATCATGATAGAACTTTATAGGGGGGAGGAGGTAATGTGCTTACAGTTGACATTTATCCAAATATAAAAATTTAATTTATTTTAAAAGTTTCTACAAATCACAACAATCTTATATTTATATAGTATCTTGATTTTGAAATCCCATATTATATGTACACGAGTTATTAGTATTTTAAAGTATTGACTTTAAAGAAATGATACGTAATTTTTGCCTTAATATCGGTAACATAGCTTGATACATATCAAAATAAAAATACTATAATTTAATATAATTTAGAATGTATCTAAAGGCAATAAATATTAAGTTTATAGATATGAACAATGCACAACACTGACATCTATATAAAATATTCTTTCAGCCACCCTGCCTCTTTAAATAAAGAAAAGCTTTAGTTTATAAAAAAGCAAAATGTGACTGAAAGAATGTCGCTTTGAGTTGTTTAAAATATTTTACATAGATTTCGGCTAGCAGTTATGCATTGTTTCTATTTCTTATATTTGAGTTTGGGAGTAAAAATTGACTATTGTATAGTCTTTCTAAGTTTATTTAAAATTAAATATATTTGTCACACTCCCTCTTTAAATTAGCTTGAATTTTAATATATATGACATCATTTGCAGTATAAATAATTTTTCTATATCGTAATTTCACTACATCACTCTCATGCAAGAAAGGGACTCGCATCTATTCACTTTTAACACATAGTGGAGTATGTAATCACAAACATATGACCAGACATGAAAAATTGTATGATTCCCAAGATGCACATTTTGTGCTGTACTAGCACTAATCAGTCAGCCCAGATTACAATGTCTCACACATGTCTTTGCATTATATATATATATATATATATATATATATATATATATATATATATATATATATATATATATATATATATATATATAGACATACTTTGTATCTGCATTGAATAGTTATATTGTATTTAAAAAAATGAAATAGCCTTAGAATTTTTTATTTTTTGCTGGAAATTGTTTAAAGCTTAGATATGGGTTGCTTATGCAGTTGATAGACCACTTTATAAGTATTCATTATTATTATTGTGGTTAGTGAAGTATTTAATGCCAGAGAGAGGGGTTGTTATTATAGGAATTGGTATATTTGGGCAGGAAAATGCAAAGTTATTTTATGTTAGTGTAATATTTGGTTGAATGGTTTCAAAATCCTTTATTCATTAATACTTATCCTTTTGTCAACAATTAATAGCCATTTCAATTATATTTAGTTAAGATAGTTTAATATTTAGGTTGCAGTACATGTGCATGCATGTATGACTCTGCATCATTTTCATTTCATTTTCATCTTTTAATAACAGCAAACAATAGTACATGTACAATAAAAACATTTAAATTACAGTAATTATCTTAAATAATTTAACAAATATATATTTCTTTCCAATGATTAATAGATAGTTGAATCAATGAATTATTTTACAAATTAAATAAATTATTAATCATTTTTGTTTAATAGTTAATTAATATTCATTTTTCTTTCAAGTTTGTAAAAGCTATTTATTTTATTATTTTTTTTTTTGTCTTGATTTAATCAGAATGATTTTTTTTTTAGAAAAGATTTTTTTTTGAATATGTAATTAGCTTAGATAGAAAAGAAGCGTGGGAGTAACCTTGTGAAGGGAAATGACCTTTTTGCTAAAGAGAGCTATTTAACAAAGATCTCCAGTAAAAATTTGCTTATTATGTATTGTAATTGTAGCCAGTAAACAGTGGCTCATTATTGTGAAATTTAAAGCCAGTTGCTGAAGTCAAATTGATTTTAAAAAAGACTTTGGAGTAAAACTTCGAAAGGATCTTAAGAAATTTATTATGGGAAAAGTTAACTAGGATGCAATTCTAAATTTTAAAAAGGTACATAGTTTACTTTGCTCTCCTTGATTTAAACATTTTGAATTAACCTCTTCATAACTATTGCTTTTTTTTAAAAATGTATGTTGATAACGTCCAGTCTCCATTACTTCATTTAATTGTCATTTTAAATAAGAATAAATTGCATGAATATTATTGTTGTATCATTAACCAACATGTGTCTTTTAATATATCTGGAAAACGCATGCAGAACTATTTTACAGAATATATTTTAATTCTTCACTATTTTCTGTGTTGTGTTTTTGTGAGGATTAAACATAAAATTGAGGATATGCATATTTTGATAAATCATGCCATGTTTAAATTCATCATAAAGAGATAACAGTATTTATTTATCTGGTATTTCTGGAAATAATACATATTTTAAAATGAAGGAAATAAAATGTGAGTTACTTCAAATTAAGTATTTGCTTAAATCGAATGGAAGGATAGAAATGCGGGTAATTTTTGTTCTCTTCGATAAAGATGGAATATAAAACAAAGTATTATTAATTGTGGAATTACTAAGGAATCATGGTATCTTAATTGACAATATTTAAGAATAAACCATGCATATAATAGACTATAAAGTGTCAAATGCTATTCAAGAAAAATACTAAGGATAATTGCGTATTTAATTTAGAACTACAACGGAGAATGTCTTATATTTTCAGTATAATAAAGGAGAAATTGATTGCTTATGTATGATATAGTAACTCAAATAACTTTGTTATGAACATTGGAGATGCTGGGTCATATTTAAGTTATGATTATATTTTTTTTAAGTTATCCTGCAGAAGTTTATTTTAATTTAAATTCAGTTTGGAATGTGTCCCATATTGTTTCATAAACCTGGAGCAGAGCTTTGCAAGTGAACTTTTATTTTAAGTTACAAAACAAATAACTTTTGTTTCTTTATTTTTTTTTTATTGCTTGTCATTATTAATGTATATTATTGATAGATAGGCTTACTTATTATTATGTTTTATTTATAATTTGGGTTATTTTGACCTTCAAGATCGTCTCCGAAGCGTATCCAAATGAGGAATACGCTGGTAAAAATTGATTGTGTACAAATAGGTCTTATTGTTCTTTTACGAAGGTAAAAGAAAGAAATATTTTTTTAAAATATATTATTAGAGAGGTTTATATTTATTTTGTATACTTTATTATCTCAAAGTGAGAATTTTGTTCTTTTTTAAATCAACGAACGTATAATAGAAATAGTTTGCTAGATATGAAAGAAAGTTCGTTCGTAATAATTATAACTATTAAATTTTAAAAGTAACCTAAAGTTTATTCTGAATTAAAAGTTATACCTTAATGCAATATTTAATTACCATGTTGCCTGCATAGTGTGTAATTTAGAGTTAATTTTATATATACTTTTATTCGCGGGTGTGTGTCTGTTTTGCACAATTATGACATTTGTTTGATAAAGTTCAGTTTGTGAATATTTTATGTATAAATTTCAGATGCTGTCATATTCTACTGAGTTGAATGGATTAGTATGTTATCTGTATGTATTTATCTGCCAGCGTGTATTTATAATGTTCGATATTTAGAAAAGCTTTGAGAATGGAAAGAAATCTGATTGCATTATAATGTTTGTAGGGATAAAAGATTTTGCTTATTTAGTATATGTTTTTCCATGAGTAGAGCCTAGTTTATATTATATGCGTATGATTAAATGATATTTTTTGAAGTTAAGTGATGTTTTCTTAGAGCCCTGGTGATGAGGAAGAAGTCCCCACCAATAGTGTATTTAGAAGTAGATGAGTTATTGTTGAAGTATGATTAAATGATGTTTAGGAAGTTATGTGATGTTTTTCTTATATTCTTGGTGATGAGGAAAAGGTTCCCCACCAACAGTGTATTTAGAATCAGATGAATTATTGTAGAAGTGTTCAGTAAGAGTTTATCTGCTCCTCATGTAGATTTCCCTTATAACGTATAGTCTGTATAATCATGAAAATATAGCTCTGTGTTAATTAATATGTGGCCAGATAAATTGTTGAATTAATTCTTGATGTAATATTAGTGTCTTATTTTATTGATGAATTACGACATTGTCCGAAATAAAATAATTGTATGATATTTTCTTAATGAATGGAGAGTTTGTAGAAAAGATTATTTTCTATTATTGTTGCTTGACACATGCACACACATGCGTAATATAAATAATATCGCGTATATAAAGTATAGAGTTATTGAAATTAAAATGAGAAATAAATGTTTTTTGAAATACATTACATTCATTTAAATAGAAGTATAAAGTTATTGAGATTAAAACGGGAAATAAATATTTTAAAATACAGTGTATTTATTTAAATAAAGGTTATAAATCATCAAATCATCAGAATGAACATGATTTTGTTGCTATGCATGAAAGGTATACGTAATTGAAAGTGATTATTTAGTCAATTAGAGAAAGTTGCTTTGTTGAGAGCCAAATATAATTAATTTGATTTATTTTATTAATCAATAGTAATATCCTCTCAAAAGTATTTTTTGTGCTAATAATATAACATGTTGTTTATTTAGTGTCATGTAGATGAAACATGTAGGCAAAGCATGTGTTCGAAGTCAGAATATTTAAGTTTTGTTGTTAATTTGCTTTGATAATAGGGATAATCCCAAACTGATGCTCAAAGTTTATTTGATAATTTAAAAATCTGTAGGACAAGTAGTCCAATTGTAAATATCATGTTAAACCAAATTTATTTTAGTGTAATAAATGATTTGTTTTATTTATTTAAAATCTTAAAACTGTGTCTTGAGTTATTATTGTATACATTCATGTTTTCCATTTCCACATCTCCACATTTCACACATCTATTATAAAATAGATATATTGTTTTATAACTATAATATCAAATTTGCTGGTGTCTGACAATATTGTTTTCTTAATCCAAACATTATAAGGAACATTTGCCACTGGATAAACGTATTAGAAAGGTTGCCAAGTTAGTATATTTGTTAGATGATGATATGAGATTAAAATACCCTATTTCTGTCATTATCTTATTATTGAAACACAGTAAAAATATTTTAGTCAATTTGTTTCATTACATTTTTATCATACTTTAGAATTATAATTTATGGGCCAATGTATTTATTTAATTCAACTGTGTTTGTTAAATTCCCTGAGATCTTATTGTTTATTTCTTGATTGGCATTAAAGTAGATGTTTAGATTATGATATGCCAAGTCATAGAATTGTTTAGGAATATAATTATAGCAAGCTGATATATGTTGTATTTGGATGAAGGAAGAAATTAAGTTTAAAGTATATTTTAATAGACTGTACCAAATAAACATTATGATTCTTTATCATACAATTAATTAACAAAGGAATTTACATTATATTAAATGTTTTGTAATATTTCTTCTTTTATTCATTTATCATCATATATCTTATGAACTGCCTATAGCCTCCCACTGAGCTGAGCTGAACATAAACTTAAATATAGAGTCTCAGTAATAATTTTGTATTATATATCTTATTATATTGTTCTATTCATTAATAGAACTGGCACCTGGGCATTTCGCTCATGTAATGTATATGAGCTGTGATGGGAGTGTAGGTTATAATATATATATATATATATATATATATATATATATATATATAATTACTACAATTTAATTGACAAGTGTCAAACTTATTGCCATCACAACTTTGACACAAGTCACTTGATGAAAATATATTAATAAATTTTATTAGTGATTTATTATACTAAAGATTATTCGGTTAATGAATAATGTTTCTGTAATGTAATTTTCATTACAGCATTCTCACACAAAGTAGGGATTAGTTTCTAGCCACTTTTAACACCTTGTGTGAGAGTGATATAGTGAAAATTGCACTACAGAAATATTATTTATTAAGTGGATAATCTTTAGTATAATGAATCACTAATAAAAATTATTAATATCATTACAGTATACATTCAAGAGAATTACCCAATGGGCTGGAAAATTCGAGAGGTGTGTGATAAAGAATATAACTATGAGATGTTAAAATATATTATATGTATGTATACGAAAATAATTCCAATGCATAAATATCATACTGAAATAAATATCCAAATATCAAATCATCAACATCATTAAGAAATTCATATATAGCTGGAAATAAATATATAGCTGGTCTTAACAATGGTGGTGATTTGATATTTATATATATCTGTGTATTGTATAACAACAAAATCCTGAAATCAATTGTACAATATTCAAAATACTAATATATAAAGTAAATAATAATTATAGCTAGCTTACGGCATGTCTGCCATCCTGAGTAGCATTTTTTAAAGAAATTAATTAAACTTAACTATAGAATTGATTTTTTTAAACTGTAAAATGCTACTCATGATAGTGATATGCTTTGCATTTATAGATTATAAAAAAGCATTTCATTTTATAAGCCCTTCAACAAGTCTTAATATAGATCAAATATATTGCCACAGTCTGGAATATATTTATCAAAATGCAGAAGTAGTCATTAGATTACAAGGTGATATTAAGAATAGTAACATTGATAAAAATATATATCTTCAAAACTTTTTATATCAGTTTTCCAAAAAATATTTTGAAGATTAAAATAGAAAGATAAGGAAGTAAAAATAAACAAAAATTATTTGAGTTGTGATTTTGCAGGTAATGTGGCTGTTTTTGTAAATAATGCTTCGAAACTTCAGGAAATGTTGCAGGAATTATCAGATGAAAGTAAGAAAGTAGGATTAAAGTTAAATATTAGAAAGATTAAAATAATATTCAATGGAATTTCTCAGAAAAGAAAATAAAAATTGGTAATTATGAATTAGAAGAAGTTTACAACAACAACATAACTTGATCAGATTATTAATGAAGGTGAATACATAATGGATGAAACTGTCATAAAATTGAAGCTAGGTGAAGTGGTTTTGGTAGAATTAAATTAGTATTGAAAGGAAATATAACTATGTTTTAAAAAGAAAAGTGTTTAATAGAGTATTTTACTTATTCTGATTTACAGGTTTGAGGATTGGACACTTAACAGAAGAGCCATATAAGAACTTCAGTCTCAACAAAGTATGGAGAAATGCATATTGGAGGTAACATGAAAAGATAAAAAGTAAAATATTTGGATAAAAGAACAAATAGATATCATTAACATCATTAAAAGATTTAAGAAACTGAAATGAAGCTGGGCTGAACATATTGCTAAAAAAAGAAGATAATATAAATGATCAGTTGAAGTTTTAAACTGAATCCCAAGAGATTGTAAAGAATATAGTAAGAGACCACACATAAAATTAACAGATAAAATAAAGAAATTGTTTAGTATAATGCAGAGAAGATAATCTGTGGAACAGAAAAACTCAATTAAAGGTAAAGAAATCTTCATCCTGGGTTAAAAATGATGATTATAATATATAAGAAGCTAATTCATTGACTACATATGGTTATGTATATTTTCTAATGTGTATGAATTAATTTCTTTGCTCCGTTAAATAAAAACCAATCTTTTATCAAATAATTCACATTAATTAATTAATTCTGACATTTCTTCTCTAATAATTCAGGACAATTTTCTTAATGCATAAAGAAAACCAAGTTGAAAATGGCTGCCATTCTCTTAATACCCTATTGTCAGATGATTAGAGATGGTGTTTCTTATTTACTAAATAGCATTACTGCATAAAGGATTTATTTAACATTATGTGCACATACTCATATATAGTCGGAGTGATAAACTCCTAGCATAAATATGCTGGATATTTAATTCAAAATTCTCTACTAATAGAATTGCCATGCAGCCCATGAAAATAAAATAACTTTCAATTCATGCTCTCAGTTGTATATTTTGTTTAAGACATTCTTATAAAAACTTAGGAGTAAATGAAAACCATTAAACATCACGTGATCACCACTTCCTATGCTTACATAAACTGTTAAAATAGTGGCAAAACTCTGCCCTAGTGCATCCATTGATTACTCTGACTTGTACTGGGTTACACTACTGTATGGAGAGTTTTGCCACTGAGTGAATGAAAATAATTTTTATTTGATTTCATTTTTGATCATTGCAACACAACTCTGACACTAGAGGGCATAACATTATCATAGAATATAAATAAACATAAATTATCATAGAAATAAACAGAATATTAGGTGTGAGTTAATATATGATAATAGTAAGGAAAGTAGTTTATTGTTTAAGGCTCGAACGGGATCTTTAGCTACAAAAGAATATACATGTAAATGGAAAAATATGGGTGATTTATTTTGTTAATTATGTAAGGAAGAAATAGAAAATATTAGGCATTTGTTAATTGAATGTAAATGTTTGAAAACAGAAAGGGTACATATAATGAAGTTGTGGAAAAATAAATATGAAAAGAGTGATTATACAGAAAGTGAATTATTGGTTTTTATGTTGGGTTTGGGAAAAGATAAGGAGGATTTAGATATAAAGGTTATAGAGTTGACAAAGATTATGTTGTGGAAATTGGATAGAGCAGATTATGGGTAAATTTAGAGTAGGGAATGTAAAATAAAGTGGCTAACAGGTTTATCTGGGCATAATTGCTGAGATATTCTTGACTTCGTTTAAGGAGAAGCCATAATACATCACATGCAATAGGAGTATTGCTCTATATTTTATATTACATGTGCTGTTTAGTTTATATTACATATGTTTAAATATATATGAGTAAACAATAATGCAATGAGAGTATACTAGGTTTACTAAAATAAGGATTAAACATATTCTGTTATTATGCTAAACATATAATCATAATACAAATAACATGGTGGAAATGGTAAGATACAACTGATAATCAAGAATAACTTCAAAATCATGAAACCTGTATTCAGAAGATTACTCAAGCTTTTGAAATATTAATAATTGAAAATGAATAATAATAAAAAAACTACTTTAAAGTATTTATTCATTTATTTATTTCATATATCACTATTTTCTACAGTGATTAGGTGACTGTGGTTTTCAGAAAACTAAGCACCAAAATGTATAAATACTGAATTGGGTTCAGATCTGTATGACTATACAAGCAAATGGGCTTGGATTAAAAACCTTATTGTGTTTTCATTTTGGACTCATACCTTTATAGTTAATTAAAAAGGTAAAAGTTAGCTGCTAGAGGGTTGCATTAGATCCTAAGATTTTGATGCAATGCTCTCAGATCCAAGGCTACTCATTGATGTAAGCCATAAGTTAAAAACTAGTCTGCAAAAATTGACCGAGTAGTCATTAGATAGGAATTTTGATACACAAACTTTTTAGCATTAATTTATTACTATGGTTTGAATTGGGTATGGAGAATTTGCTACTATTTATTTATTTATTTATTAGTTGTTGGATAAGTCATGAAGTTTGAGAACACAGCTACAATTTTACAGTTCCATTTAGTTGTTCTATTTCCCTCAGCTAAGAATCAATCCAGGAACCTTTACTTGGAGGCATTCAATAAAACACACTGGAAGTGTTTAGCCAAAACTTATGGAAAGTTATATGCATTGAGTTACAACTTAAAATTATCATTTTCAACCACTTTTAATTCTAAGTACTGTCAAAATTTCATCCAGTGTTTCAGATTCATAACTTTTTCACATCATACCAATGAATTTCTTTATTTTATTCATACGTCTCATATATGATAACTGGATATCACATGATCACCATTTCCTATGCTTATGCAAGCTAATAAAACTGTGAAACATTCTCCAATCAGCAGTGCCACATAGTGTTAGACATTGTAATCAATGGATGCAAGAAGGGTTTATGTATAAATTCCATATATAATGTCTACTCCAATTTTTAGCTTGTGGTTTCCATCAGTGATGAGCTTTGGATCTGAGAGTCCTGCTGAAGGATTGGATTAGATCCTAAAAATTAGGTGTAGTGCTCTCAGATCCAAGACTTTTCACTGATGAAAGCCACAAGCTAAAAATTAGGCTAGGAATATTGGATGAGTAGGGATTTTATGCACAAACCTTTTGGCATCCATTGATTTCTATGGTTGCACTACATGGCGCTACTGTATGGAAAGTTTATCACTATTTGATATAACTAGCAGACAGTTTAAATAGAAACATTTTGAAGTGCAGTTAATAATATCAACATTTTTATATGGCTGATTAATACATTGATTTTAACAAAAATATTGGCAAACCCACTTTAATCCCAGGACATATTAAAAAACTATAAATATAGGATTATTTTTTGATTCAGAATTTACATAATGCATTTATACTTTGAAGAATATACCTTGTCTTGATATGATTATCTTCTGATATAAATGTAGCAGAATTAGTTATATATACACCAAATTGGTTTTTATGTGAGATGCTCTCTTCTCAACTTCTCCAAATTGCAAGCATTCACAGACCATCTTCTATGTGCACGACTCTCTCTTTCTCTCTCTTTCTCTCTCTCTCTCTCTCTATATATATATATATATATATATATATATATAACATTTCTATTCCATTCCACTACACATGTTTTAATCATATGAATAAAGGTGTATGTATATTTAAAAGGTTTTTTCATCACAAATAGTTAAATCATAAAAATAAAGACATCTGAAAAAGGAATTGGATTAATAACACCACGTGATTATATTTGAATACTAATTGGTATATTCATTTTTAATTAAAGTTTAAAATGTATATTTAAGTTAAAAATGGTATGATAATCTTTAGACTAATACATGATTAATAATAATCATTAAAATATTTACATGAAGAGGATGCCGTCATAGGTATGAGTTCAGGAATCTTGCACTTGTTAGAATAAATAATATATATACACACATATTAGTTCATAAGAAATGTTGAACAAACAGTGTTCTATTTATTTATGAAAAATTGCCATTAAAATTATAGTATTCTCTGCGAACAAACTATTAAAGTTCTTGCTAAAGCCCGGTGGCGGTAATAAATCAATTGGTTGATCGCTCAACCAATAATGATCTTTGACTTCTAGTTCTTATTACAATTTAATCTAGTATCCCGATGTTTAAAGTTACATTACAAATTTTCATGGACTTTTTATATCCTTAAAATATATATTTGTAAGTTAAGCATGAATAAAATTGATAATATTTGAAAAAAGATGCATCTTTTGATTCTTTGAGTGAAAGTCATTCTTCGAGAATAATTTAGATGAAAATATAAAATCTACTTGAAGCCATCCGATTTATACATCTGAAGCTGAATGTATTTATTTTTCTCTTTTTGAAAGATAAAAAACCTAACAATATAATAAACCCCATTAAGGTGAGAAATGTATTGTAAAATTTATTCTTTTGATTACTAATTCTGTCTACTTCATATAAATCTGATCGTTAATAATAAGAAATTTATCATTCAAAATCTGTTACATAAATTTTAATGATTTTATAAATATTGATCTCTGATGTAATAAAAGAATAAAATTTAAAAAACAATCTAGAAAATTATAAAAAATGCCATAATAATATACATTCTTTTATTAAGTAGATCTTAATAAGTTATCTGTAAGATGCTAGATATTTTGATCTCAATTACTTCTCATGAAATGTACTTGAAAATACCAATAAGAATAATGATTTCCTATCTAACATGTATCTATTGACACTAGTGACACCTATATTTTACCTTTAAAAGTCTTAAATGTAAGCGATTAATGAACAGCATAGTAATACGGCTATATCTCCACTTATTGCCCATTGATTTTATTCAATATTGATCACCAAAGACCGGTATTTTAGAAAGTCATATTTCTTATGCTAATAACAATAATATATATAAATTGTGAGAGTTTGGCATCCATTCAGTTGTGCTTACTATATTAACTAATTTCAAAATAGAATTTATTAATAGATAATCACACACACACATATATATATAATATTCAAATTTTAGCACTAAATATGGAATAAGTAACTTTTTAATTTTAATAACTAATCAAATGCATTTTTCTACACAAACATTAATATTTAAACTTGAAAGTATAAAAGTCATTGTTTTATCTCTCAAAAAGTTAAAATCATTTCCAATGAGTGTTGATAAAAAAAAAAGAACCAGAGATGTGGCATATTGTCAGCTCAGATAGCACTATAAATAAATAAGCAAACAGCATACAAATTAAGCATGCATTAGATTACATGTGGAAAAAACATCTACATGCAAAATGAACATTTCATATTGAATATTAGATTATTTTTGTTATGATTATAATGCAAAGTCTCAAAAATGAGTTTCATGCATTAATAAATACTGAAAATTTATTTACTCTAAAGTAAAAGCATAAACATTAAATACTAAAATTTCGAAAATTATGCCAAATAAGTTGGGAAGGAAGTCACAGCAGACCAAATCTGTCTCAGAGAAAATGTATATCATGTCTTAAATCTGAAGAGCCTTGTCAGAGAGTTCGGCCATGATGGATCCATTAATGGGAAAGTTTTTTAGTAATGCAAAGTTATACTCATAATAGATCTAATACAATTAGTTAAGAATACTAGCACTGAAGAGACAACCGCAAAGCTCGGGAAGATGCTGTTTTATCAGAGATTACCTGCGATCATAGTCACAAATAATAAGACCAAATTTATTTCTGAGAAATTTGAAAGCTTGGTAAAAGATTGGGGGAATAATCTATTTATTAATGTCAGGGTAATATGCAAAGCCAAATGACTTAGCTGCCTGATATTTAAAATAAATGTTGAATAAAGCCAAAACAGCTGGCATTCATAAAGCTGTTCATTTTATGGTGGTGTTGAAACACATAACTTCATTAGTAGCAATGAATAAATTTCCAGAAGAGACTCTAATTGGTAGATGATTGAGAATCCATGTTTTTTTTTTCATGTGACAAAGCATCGGCCAGGAAGCGAACCCGCAAACTCGAGACAACTGCTTGTAAGATAGCTGTGCTGACCACCAATGCTTGACAAGAAATGCAATGAGCAAACAAAAATGAAAATAAGTTTAATGTCTTAATAGGGGGCAGAATTTGAATAAGAAATATTCTAAAAATCATATGGGGGAAAATGAGAAGCTTAAAGTATTTTGTCCAATCAAATCACAGCATTCAAATCTAAGGTAATTAAGGGTAATGTAGATAATCAAATCATCTTTGAAAGTGCTATATTTCACAAAAATCAGAAGTACTAAAAAATTGGAAAATTGAAAACCATACATTTGATGCAGATTTCATGGGAAATGGTTCCTAGAATGATCTTGATAAGTCACACTAGAGACAGACAAAATAAAATAATGAGTTAACCTAAGTAATCAACCAGAGAAGATGGCCAATCTCTACAAAAGTAAAAAACAAGAACTGTAAAAACAGAAGACCATTGCAGTACTAAATGAAAAAGATATCAGGTTCTGGAGTAAAGGAGGTATGCTGTATTTTCCTGAAGGCTTGTGATGATGGTATTTATATGTGGTAGTATGTTGGACTATTTCCATAATCTATCATTATGTCTAGAAAATTTTAAACTTTATTTAAACTTTTCCAAATATAAATAATTATTAGTAATAGCACACAAAGACAACACAGATTAATAGATTACACAAATATTTTCTGCTCTTCTTCTAGTGTTGTTGGCAATATTAGTTTAGGAATCTAATTTACATCTTTAGATTTTTCAATATCGAATTTTAAGGCAATGCCCTAACCAACTAAGCTATTCTGTCAAAGCAACATTCAGTAGAAATTTCATACACTTATTTAATACGTTAATATACATGAGTTTTGTTATTTACATTTTAAATGCAAAGATTATTTTAAATTTATATGTAACCCAGCAGACATCAAATTTATATTGCAGCTAAATTCAAGCTTTAAATTTAAACTGATTGCATTTATGATATATATATAAAAATGTCCGTTAATTAAAAACTATTGTAATAACAATAAAAATAATAAATATAACAGTAATTAACTATTATACAGTCTTTTAATCCACAGAAGTACTTTGGCTAATTCCTAATACTTCTGTGGATTGAAAGACTGTATATAATAGTTAATTACCGTTAGATTTATTATATATATATATATATTAATTATCAACACAAGTGTAAAAAACTAGATATTTCAAGCTTTTACTTTACCCAAGGAAGTGAAAGTTGCTCTCGAAATACATATTTTGTGAGGATATCTAGAGCTTTTCTGTGATGAATATTTATCATGTAAATTTGATATCTACTTATTTATATAAGATTGAAAATCATATAATATCAACATACTAGTTAAAACAATAAAATGTTACAAAAATATCTTATAGTCGTGATTTCTTCTAATAAGAAACAGACCTTGTCAAGTAAAATTCAACTAGATACAGCAACATATATACATGCACACACACAAACAGAAAAAGCCTCCCCTTAATTCACTTTAAAGATCAAACACTTTTAATATCAAAGGATGTCTTTATAAGATTGATGGCCACAGATTCAAGAAGATACAAAACAGAAATAGGATTCAATAATTCACTTCAAAAATCAACCATATTTTAATTATAACTATATAGAAGGTAGACAACCCACATCAATGCCATTAAACAAGATCTTAAAACACAAGGATAACTCTAGTCATAAAATAAAGTCTTTACGGAAGTAAAAATGGCCATTTTATTTCCGAACTCAAATGATAATTTGTGAGCCAATTTTAAGTATCTACAAGTGAGAGCATCAATATATAAATCATTCACTTTAGATCCATTTCTTATTTTAATATTCTTATTAGCACTTCAGAAATATTAACATATATTTTGTGTTAGTATTAAACAATAGTACATTATGTAATACTCTATAAATTTTGCAATAGCAGTATTTAAATTGTGTCTGGGACGAGAGTATCCTTACAATTTTAAAATCTTGTTTAACAGCGCAGTCGTGGAAGTTTGATTACCTTCTATATAGCTACAATTTAAACACTGCGCTTGTAAAAATTATAGAGTATTACATAATACAATGTTTTAATGTTATATGATTTACTATTTTATTTATCATTACTTGTAGAGATTTAGGAAGTATTTAATGTTCTAATTGTTTATATATATTTATACAAATGCAATCATTAATGTCAAGCGTTGGTAGCCAAGAAGTCAGTGCAGCTGCCTTGCAAGCAGTTGCTTGCAGACAGTTGTTGAGGGTTTGCTTCCCAGCCGATGCTTTGACATATGGAAAAAAATGCAACCATTAATTAATTATCTCTATAACAACATTTTCAATACTATCTATGTTTTAATTGAAATATTCTGATATGTATTTATATAATGATATCATCTATCTCAAGACAAGAAATTATTCAAGTTGTCAATCTTCAGCTTACCATTGTGTGCTATATCTGACATTCTTACAATCTTTCTCACTATACTTCTACAAAGTATCTATTATCATAATTTTCTATTCATATTACGAGCATTTCCAATTTAACTTATTAATATTTGCATTTAAAATTTTTTCTTACTTTAACTTGAATTCAAGATCAAAGGTAGAAAATTGCTGTTAATCTAAATATCTTGTTCCAGAGCATTTTTGGATTTGTTAATTTTTCAGATTAAAACTTTTCTTCCCTCATTATAAACTCAGGCTGTACTAAAAATTTAAGTAAATATTAATTTTACTATCTATAGTTTGCATACGTTACTTTAACAAAGAAGGTGTTTATTAAAAGAAATAAATTATTTTGACAATCTTTGAAAAAAATTAAGAAAAAGACTAATTATGTGCTATGTATGGGACATTTTGTTGTATGGTTGGGAAACGTGGACAATAAGGAAAAGAATGTGAACCAGATTGGAGGTCTTTTGAGATGTGGTTGTACAGAAGAATTGAGAAAATTAGTTAGATGAATAAAATGACAAATGAGAAGTTTAAAAAAAAATAATTAAAGAAAGACTAATTGAGGATATTAAAGATAAAAAGAGAAACTCAATAGGACATATACTAAGCAGATAGATTAATGATCTTTTTTGGAGAGAATAATGAATAGAAACAAAAAGGAAGAATAAAGACTGACCGTTCTGGATGATGTAAGAGATGGAAAGAGATATATAATTGAAATTCTATGCAATGAATAGAACATAATGGAGAAATGAATGAATTGGCTGTGTGATTGCTCTCTGGATCTGCCCATAGGACAGAGCACTATGTTGATTGATTTTGAAATACTTTTGGTCTATTGCACAAATTTATTTGTAACAATATAAAACATATTTCTGTAGTCACAAAACAAAGCAGTAAGTAAAACAATAAACAAATCAATACTTTATAATTTTGTCCAGATAATAAGAGTTTTTGAATTAAAGATGTTTGGATTAATGGTAGTCTAATTGTATCAATTATAAAACAGATAACTTGGAAAAAATATTGCATTCTTATCAATTCGTATTCATCCTCAGTGCATAGAATGCCTAAGTAAAAAATAATCAAATGGTTTGTCATTTAGAACTTAAGATGTTCAAATATTAGAAGTGACAAAGACTAAGGTGTGATCCATTGATTTTTAGCTCTGAATTCACAACTCTATCATTGTAGTAAACCATACTGTGCAAGCAGACATGACTAAGCAGCACTTTACCTATGATTTAAGCATTTTGAGCAATATTTTGTATCTCCTACCATTTTAGATTTGCACATCAAACTATAAAGCATACTTCAACAAGGTGAATTAACAGAAGATAATTTTTTCTTTAACATATATAAACAGTGAAAAAAACATACTCTGCAGCAAACTAGTAAATTCCATTTATGAGTATCACAATTTTGTACCATACTTCTGAAAGTTAATAGCATCTAAAAGGTATCCACATGCAACATTTTAACTTCAGCCATATCTAAAAAACACATTTTCAGATTCATTTGAATATTTTTGCTGTGCTGCTTAGTGCAGTTCTAAGCTAATGGACTCAAGAGTTATATATACATGAACTACAGTTCAATATTTCATAAGGACAAATAATATGTCTAAATGTGCTAAAACACAGGTATTGCTAAAGCTAATTACAGATAATAAGATTAATGGCTGAGCGCTTTTGCTATTGATATGGGATTTCTAACAAAATCATTAATTTTCTTACTTCAGTAGATAAAAGTTCAAAGCGCTTACATTTTCTCTCATGGGTATAGTTAAATTAAAATGACATGCTATTTCAACATCTCTATTTGTGTATAATTATTATTTATTTCAAATTTTGGTAATAAAATTTATATTAATAAATAAACACGTAATTTAATACACTGTACATGCTTACACACACACACATGCACATATATAATATAATATATAGGGGATTTGAACTTAGATTTTCTCATGATCCTTAACTCTCCATGCCATCTCATATTGATGACCCACCTGATCATACACATGTTGAAAAGATAAATAATCACCAATATACATATTTCATGTTAAACCAGAAATCATCAGTTGGGGTACCCACAAATAAGAGGAATTTTGTAATAATAAATTGTATATTTATTTTTAGATGTTACAAATTGAATCCCATTTTAAGTTCAGTCTATTTAATGCAAATACATCAGTCTAAATGTATTTTTCACATTTCAAAGTAATTTGGAAACTCTTGCAAAGTGGCCATTTTTTTTTCTTTCCCACTTCTAAATCTGCAAAAAAAAAAAGAGGCATTTTCATTCAAGGGGGTGCACTGTCATGATAATATTGCACTCCCTTCTTGGCCACAAATTGAGAGATCTTCATTTTACTATATCATGTAAACAATTTAGAACTTGTAATTAAAACATCTGATTGTTACAAATGAATTCTGAGTGAATAATGCTATTTGCATCCAAAAAAAAGGAGAAGAATCAGCAGCATCTTCATATTGGACTTCAATCACCATTCCTTTTTGGAATATGATGAATTTAACCCATCAATTAAACCATGCATAAATCTGTGCCTTCCCCAGAACAGCTTTCTTGTAAGCTGTTTCATGCATTATAACAGTTTTCCCTGAAATTTTCTCTAACAGAAAGCAGAAGTTTATATTGTTTTAACTTTTTAGTCATTACAAAAATCAACAAATAAGCAAGACCCAACATAAAAAAATATGTACTATGTCATAACATAACTTTTTTCAATGACAAAAGTTGAAGGACTGTTGCAAGGGGATCTCTGAAAAGGAATCTAGTGGCAGAAACATGTACTACAATGTGCTCGCCCTCCAGAGAACAATTCTGATTATTTTTGGGTAGTCCCTCATATAAAGAAAAAATATTTTAAGAAGGAGAGAATTGATATTATTTTTTGCCTATAAATTTGTACAACAGTTGGTAAAATATGTTTATAAATATTAAGTTTAACTAGTTATTTGACATTTATCTTAATTTAAAATACTCATAAATACTTGAAATTATTTAAAAAATTGGAATGAAATAATAAAAAATAATTTAGATCAGTGAATTGCCATATTATACTTATAGAATTCTGAAGAAATAATAACATAAATAGTGCAAATTTATTATTTTTAAGGAATAAATTTTTATTAAATAGCAGATGTCAAAAGAAATATTTCCATGTGATTTTAAATAAAATTTATAGAAAGAACAGATTTTCTAACTTGTGAAAATCATTACTGAATAAAGATATGTTTCGTAGAATAGATATATATTTTAAAATCAAAGGAACAATTAGTTATCTGCAGATTATTTAATAAATATTAATTATTTGAATATAATACTAGTTTTCTACTTCACCTTTGAGTAGTAAGTAATTTAAATTGCGCTTTACGCAAAAAAGTGAAGCTTGTCTCAATCTTATTACAAAGTTATATGGCTAAGGGCTTTCAGAGACCTTGAGTCTCCATAGTCATAGCCTACTTTTAACTGAAGTTTAGCTGTGGTTTATGCAATAAATCTGAAAGAATCGTGCTTTGCAATCAGCAGAAAATGGACGTTATAAAATTTGCATAAAATTTACATAAACCACAGCTAAACTTCAGTTAAAAGTAGGCTATGACTATGGAGACTCAAAGTCTCTGAAAGCACTTAGCCATATAACTTTTTAATAAGATTGAGACAAGCTTCACTTTTTTGCGTAAAGCGCAATATAAATTTCTTATTTGAATAAAGTAAGTTTTGACAGAAAAAAAAAAGTTATCAGATGAAGACAAAAAATTAGATCTAAAGATAAATGCTTTATGACAATATAAACTTTTCTACAATACAGGATTTTTCATACTGCACTTCTATATGTAATATATAGGGGGTTTGAACTCAGACATTCACACAACCCTCAACCATGCATGCTATCTCATACCGCTGATACACTTGATCACACACAGGTTGAAAAATAAATAATTTTTGCCAGAAGAAGAAAAATAAATATTGATAGCAATGAGAAGTTAAAATTACAAATATTCTAGTTAGCATATGAAAGTATAATGAGTGAGTTAAATTAATTGTAGAATAAACTTATGTGGAGTGATTTGTTTAGAAATAATGTAATTTTAAAAGGAAAAAGTTCAATTGCATTTAAAAGTAGTTTTTTTAATACATGTGTTTTGATGGTTGCATTAAAAAATGATACAGACTTCAGATTACACAGAAAAATATGGACAGAGTAACAAGAATGGATCAAAAGAGAAATACAAGAATGAAAGAATAAGCAGATAATAAGAATGGATCAAAAGAGAAATACAAGAAAGAGAAAAGCAAATATTACTGGTATTAATAAAAGACTTAAAAGACAGAAATGGAATCAAGCTGAACTTATTGATGAAAAAAATAAAATAGATTGGCAGTTCTAGAAATAATCAGAATCTCAACAGATTGTAAAAGATCTATAAAGAGATCATATGTAAAATGAATAAATAGCATAAGGAAATTTTCTGGAATGATTGAAAAAGAACAGCTATGAATTAGAGAAAGTACATTAAAATTGGACTTTGATTCTGCAAAAGATCAATAATTATTTAAAATGATGATGATAATGATAGTTAATGTGTTTTCAAATACAATGTGATTATAAATATATACATGCATTTTTATAAGTAAGTAAAAAATATTTATGAAAAGAATTGGTGTTTATTTAATCTCTATGTCATTTGTTTCTGTCTGAATTAGTATGATTGTGTATATGATAAAATATGTCATTTAGATTTATGTGAAGATGTATTAAATGCATAATTTATAATACAAGTAGAAGTGTTGTATCTTATTAGCATAAATTAAACAATAGATATTTGATGTACATATATTTGCTATTGTATAAAATGTGATAGCCAACCTGTTATTTACTACTTTTGCCACATAACCTTCGTAATCACAGTTGTCAATAAATTTGAAGTTTATCGTTAATGATTCAAGAGGTCATTTTTATTCATTTGAATACTAAGGACTTTTTGATTCATTATATATTCACTTTGTATAATAAGCCATGATTCTTTGAGCTTTCATATTTTGTCATTTCTTTCTTCACATTTTATCTTAACAGTGATAAAAATTAGACAGATCTAATGTTGGGTATGCAGTAGGATGTAGCCAAAAAGATTGTCTCTACATATACTATGGTGAAACAAAGGCAAATTTAAGGACAAGGTTAACACAGCATGCATTAATGTGCAAGAAAGTTAAAGCTGATTTAACAAACGCATCTAACTTTTGTAATCATGAAAAGGAATATGGATATGGCTTTAATCCTGGCATTGTTAAGGTAATGTGTAAAAAAAGAAATGACAAACTGGAAAATCAAAAAGGTGTGGCTTATTACTAAAAGTGAATATATAATGAATCAAAGAGCCAATAGTATTCTAATTAACAAAAAAAGGGTCTCTTAAATCTTTAATGACAACCATAATTATGATGCTCACATGTTGAAAGTATACTCCATCTATTTAATTTGTTTTGTTCTGTGTTATAATGTTTTTATATGACTAATAATGGCAGAGTATCAAAGTACTCTATAGATAATTCTTACAATTCAGGAAATGTATATATATTAAAATATTAATATAAATTACAACACTTTTCATACTATAATAATTGCAGAAGGTATTAAATTGCATGAACAGATTTTGTATATAATAAACATTCAAATTCCAGTATTCATTCTTCTCAATATTAAGAACAAATTATTTAATTCTCCAGCTCACATAATATAATAAAACAAAATCCAATTCCCACTTAAGCTTTCACTAGATGGCGCTAGAGTCATGAACTGCTTGTTTTCATTTCAGCATTGTTAGAATGCTGCTTCATTGCACAAATATGAACACATGCACATACCCACAACTGTTTCCTCTCCCATAAATATATATCTAAATATAATGTAATATACTTTTTAGTTCATTATTGTATTCATGTCTTGAATAATCTTTTTAATATTTAGTTATTTAATTATTATATTTTTACTACATGAAAGCTCCCAGAATTAATACTATATATATATATAATTTGAATTCTCACCTACAATTTATACTTGAAGTGCACTTTGAAAGATTTTGTCAGAATTTCTCAAATATATTATATTTTTTCAAATCAACTGATTCCTATTTTATATATGTTTTTTCTACTGTTGGTTTTTTTTTAACATTTATCCCTAGGATTTCTGACTTCAATATTCCATATCTTGAAGCAACCAATCTATATTGTAAGCAGATCAGTTATTTTTCAAAATCATGATTTAATTAAGCTAGCTTTTTTCTAAACTCACAATTGAGCAGACAATGGTATTTTGTTTAGGTATTAGGAAAAGTTAGCCAGATATTTTTCCTTAATGCTTCTTGTAGGATTTATATGTCTAAGAAAAACAGCAATAATAAAGATAGTATGTTATCTCATAATACTGTCATATTTATCCTCTTCTTTAATGCATATCATAATTTTGAATATACAGATGAATTATAATAGTGCTTACAATCCTATTTCTTGTAGCAATTAGTTAGCCTATTAGTGATTTTAGCTTGTCTTACAATTCTCTCTTTTGTTTCCAATTTCTATTTACAGCTTCAATATGATGAATTGTTTAAATAACAAGTTTTGCACTGGTCAGATGAAAATAACGAAATGAGTTCTGACTATACCCAACTCTTCTACTTATATTGGTAATCGATGTTGTTTGGCAAGCATGTTATTAAACTAATTTTAATTCATTAAGGTCTTTAATTAATTGCTTGTCTTTTTGAAGTTATTACTGATAAATACATTTATTATCTTGTTTTTAATTGGCTGCACATTAAATTTACATAAATAGAAATATTTAAGTTCACACGTTTAATTTATAAACAATTTTTATTAGTTTCCATATTTTTGATATTGTAAAAATTAATATTTGAAAGTAGCAGGCAAAATAATTCCTCTCACATTTTTGTTCACTTTTAATAAAAATAATACCTTCATTCAAGGCAAATATTATTTAATTATTTTAGCTTTGTATTATTAATTTAAATTTATTCTAAAAGAGTTATTGAAAGATGGGAATCAAAAGAAATTATTCTTTTCATATTTATACACGGATGACAGATAATTTTAATGTAGTGTTGAAGAGGAATTTTGAACTTTTTTAATAATTCAATCTTATTTTTTTCCATACTAATTACTTATAAAACTTAGTTTAATTAAACACTAATGTGGCTAATAATGTATTAATTAAATGTTATAGATAGATAGATAGATAGATAGATAGATAGATAGATAGATAGATAGATAGATAGATAGATAGATAGATAGATAGATAGATAGATAGATAGATCGATAGATCGATAGATAGATAGATAGATAGATAGATAGATAGATAGATAGATAGATAGATAGATAGATAGATAGATAGATAGATAGATAGATAGATAGATAGATAGATAGATAGATAGATAGATAGATAGATAGATAGATTGCTGGGCTTGATCAGGTATTTTAAAGCTAATGCTTGAATAGCCTTGTGCCTCATTGAGAAAAACCAGAAGCTAGAAACCAGTCTGGGATAGGAATATTTTGAAAAGCTTGTTAATAGCTATTGGCATGCTCATTAGATAACATTTGTAATACAAGCTTAATAAATTAGGTCATGTGACATATGACTTGATTTTACAATTATATTTTTTTCTCTTAAGACTTTGGCAATTTTATATTGCTAAAACCATTAATATATGGTGTATCTGAACTTGATTCAGTCCCATATGGCTATTTAAGTTAGATAGCTGGATCTGAAGACATACAGATGTCTGAAAATTTCAAATTTTCTACTTAATACTTAACCATTAGATAAAGTTCTAGACTTGACCTGGTATATTAAATCTAATACTTGAATATTCTAGTGCCTCACTGAGGAAAGCCAAAAGCTAGAAACTGGTCCGAGATAGGGATATTCTGAAAAGCTTGTTAAGAGCTATTGGCATGCACATTATATAAAATATACATATATTAAAAATGATTATTATGTGGAATGAGCCAGATTATTTGATTAGCTTTTCAGACCAAAGCCATTTTAATTAAATTCCCAAATCTTTGTATATTTTATAAATCTATTAAATATAGATTTGTAAAAATATTGAGCATTTTTATTTAAGCAATTGGCTTCCACACTTCTGCCAACATCAAATAGACTCATAAACAATTCAAAAGATAAATTAGATCCTAAGATGTCTCAAGTTGTATATCAAATCCAATGCCCTCAAGCTGGGTGCACGGCCTCGTATTATGGAGATACAAAACAACCATCACAAATGGAGCATCACAACACATGTACATGTATAAAAGGGAACTGATCAATAAAGAGACCACATCAGCATTCTTGGAGCATGAAAATACTACTGGACATAGATTCAAACCTACCAACCCCACAATAGTATGTAGAGAGAGATGACTCACATAAAATAAAAGAAGCCTACTTCATAAATAATGACACTCATTCAATAAACAGAAAAAACATCTGTTTTGCCATTTTAAAAAGATGAACTAATTAATCTAAACAAAATAAAATGCCAAGACCTACAATACAATTAACAGCTAACTAATTTGCATAAATTAGAATACGTCTCCTCATTACTATTGTCTGCAATCAGCTATGAAGTCCAGGAACTTTGAAAGTGCTCAGCACAGATAAACATATAATTTTACAATATTAAACTTCTCTAATCTAAGCATGTTAGCACAGAATTATTGATAAGCAATATTGCAGAATTTATCAATTATATTAAGGCAGCATTTAGAAAGCCATTTATATAAGTATGAAGCTGTATATGATTTTCATAATAAGTAATAGTTTGAACATTTTGTAGTTGTCAGCATATGATAGCAAATTATCCATCACAATATATTTATTTAAATCACTCTTAAGCCAATAAGCTAATGCACATGCACTTTCTAGTTGTCACTATATAAATGAATACTCCCACTTTTTCAAACACAAGATAAAGTCTTTGGGAAAAGATAGAATGAATCCATCTATCTTTTTCTGACCCAATTATATATGTATGGGCAAATCTTAAGTGCATGTGCATTAGCTTATTGGCTTATTGGTATTATAGTTTATAAAAACATTTTGCTATATAAAATAAATGTCTTGTTTACATATGTTTAATTTAATAAGAATGATGTATTGTAAATTCTAGAAATTTCACAGACGTCATTCATTCACGTAATAAAAAAGTAATTTAAAGTGATCAATTAACAATTTCACGCTTTCATTTTCAAACACTTAAGATTTCCCATACAAAAAGTTAGATGGATTCATTCTATCTTTTCCCAAAGACTTTATCTTGTGTTTGAAAAAGTGGGAGTATTCATTTATATAGTGACAACTAGAAAGTGCATGTGCATTAGCTTATTGGTATTACAGTTTATAAAAACATCGCGCTATATCAAATAAATGTCTTGTTTAAAGCACTCTTATAAATTGCAGAAAGCAATAATACTAATATATTTCTCTGTGAAATAGTCAATTCATTTAAGTAAAAGTGTGAGATATCATTATTATATTTAATAAAGAAAACTCTGTTATCTAAGTGTTATATGAACCGTGCAATTATCTGCTCTTAATAGAGGTATCCATTTCACATCCGATGATTTTATAAGCAAATTCTTTAGATATAAAAATAATAATGATGTGTTTAGGCTACTTTTCAAACTTAACAATACATTTTAAATGTTATCAATGTCATTAAATAAATATTATTGTTTCAGGTTTCAAAAAATGAAAATTTAAAAATAAAAGTCAGCGTTTTACATCTACAGCAAATTTTCTGACATTTTTCTTTCTTCTTGTAAAAAGTTATACGATGGATTTAAGAGCAACTATGATTAATTTAAACAATCATATCTTTGACATTTTATTACGTATAACTTTTGTTTGCTTTATAGGATTTCAGTTGAATTTCAAGTATATTAATATATCTTCTATAATAATTGGTAACTGTGTTTTTATTAATCTGGGGTTAAGTTGACCCATTAAATTATGAATTATAAATATGGTGGGTTCATGTATTGAGTAATTTATGCTGTCAACCATTTGCTCTATGGTCGTCTTCCAGGTATACCAGAAACAAGTAGCTCAATTCCTATTTTTCCCTCTCATATTGATTGGATTTGGGATTTCTGCTGGATGATCAAACTTATCTCTCCATTAATTCCATTCTGAAGACAGGAAAGAAAGAGCATGGTTAATAAAAAGTGACTTTGGTTTTCCCACAAAAGCATGAATTACATTCTCAGTATTAGCTTTCCTAACATAATATGATACTAATTTTGAAAAAGCATCATATCCTATCAGTAAATAATGATACCCATTATATGGAAGAAATGGTCTGTAAAACTCTATTGCTAGAAGATCATTTGATTGTTCCTGGCTGATATCATGACCTGATTTTACATGTGATTTATTTGATAGCTTGGTTCTTTTAAATAGATCCCAAGTATTTAGGATAAGTGTTGTACTGATATATATATATATAATTGACCAGTAATACCCTTTTTACTCCACCTTTCAGAGATCATCATGTCCATATAGATGATGAATGTAATGAATCAGTTTCCTTTTTAAATTGACTGAAATCAATACTCTATAGGAATTATGTTGTTCATCTACACTGAACATGAGAACATCATTCTTTGCTTGTTATGTCTTTATTTTGGCTAATTGTCTTAATGATGAGCCATATATTTATCATCAGTATAAGCCTGATTTATACCTTTGACATCATTCTCAATAGTCTTCAACACTGGATACAAGAGAAAGCCCATAATATTCATTTTCTTTAAAAATTTATAATGAATAACTTGATCAAAAGCTCTACTTAAATCAAAATAAATTACATCTATTTGAGATTATTTATAGGATGAACAATATGATTCTATACAGTTACTAAATTGAGTTTTATTACATTCAAATATCAGCCTTTCAAGCTAATTATGCACGCGCTTTGCGAGTGTTAATAATAAATGAATACTTTCCTTTCCAATACAAGATATAGTATTTATGCAGGAATAAAATGAATCCACTTATTCCTACAACTCAAATTCTTATATATGAGCAAATCTAAAGTACTGGCAAGGAAACCGTGAGGATGGACCACTCACTTTAAAATACTATTTACGATGTCTGAATGAATGACGTCAGTGAAATTGTCTAGAATTTACTAAACATCACTCTATGTAAATAAGCATTTATTTTTATATAGCGCTGTGTTTACAATTGTATTACATACAAATATCAGCCTTTCAAGCTAATTGTGCACACAATGAATACTTTCCTTTCCAATACAAGATATAGTATTTATGCAGGAATAAAATAAATCCACTTATTCCTACAACTCAAATGCTTATATATGAGCAAATCTGAAGTACTGGCACGGAAAACGTGAGGATGGACCACTCACTTTAAATTACTATTTACGATGTCTGAATCTACAAAATAAAAAGCATGATAAAAACTTAGGGCAATAAATTTATTTTACCTATAATACTATTACAAATAGATCTCTCTTCAACTGCACTATATTGCAGTCATCAACCAGTATAGAAATGGGTTCAGATGCTGGAGCACTAAAAATAATCTAAAGTAACTTCCCTGTGTTAGTAGCAATTAGAAATTTCTCAATGAATATCTTTTTTAAATATTAGTATTACTTTGGTAATTTTTAAGTATTAAAAAAATATATCAGTTTGAATTGAAATATGGAAAATTTATTCCAATGAGCAAGAAAATATTTTTACACAACCTTTTATTTAAAATGGATGAAAACCATTAAAACTAGGACGGAGCAAACAGTTTAAACTTCGTGGCCAATTGTTCTAAAGTGCAAAATATAAAATGCGCTAACACGCACAAGCACACAAAGCTGAAGACAAAAAGAAATATATATATATTATTTTAATATATATATTTAATTAAGTGGCTAAGCGCTTTCAAGAGTCAGAGCCCTCATATTCATAGCCATTTTGTAAATAGATAAGAAATTGATTGGGAGCGATGTAAATTTATGCAAATGCGATAGTTACGTATTCCATTTTCGGGATATTTTGTTATATTTTGCACTTTAAAACTAGGACTAAACTTTGTATTAATTTTATTTACAGTCTAGTAATATCGTTTTTGATTTATTGTCATGATCAATAATTTTACAATCAATATCATCCCAGTTCTTATTTGTATTATTGAGTGTGTTTTTAACAAGTGTTGAAAAGTAATTATAAAACTGATTATTATCATTTATTAAAGATGAGCCTATTGTACATTTGCGATTTTCAGACACCTTTTTTTTTTTTAAAAAAAAAAAAAATTAAACCTACAAAAAAATGAAATTTCCACATTTCGACATATATTTATTAAAGACACTTCTCTCTGTAGTTTAGATAGATATCTATAACTAATGAAATGGTTGTAATAAATGTATGAATCAGCCCTTTAAATAGTTAATAAGTTTGTTTTTATACCTATTCTAGTTTACTTATTTAATCTTTTTGTCTATTCCTAATTTTTCCTGAGAATTTAAAAGTTTGAGTTATTACATTCATTTTTAAAAGAGTAATTATTGGTTATTAATATATATAGGACCATCTGTTATTAATAATTATAGGCCCATTTGATATGGTAATGAAGACAAGGTGATGCTATTCTTAAAAATGCATAAAATAATTTTTGTACATCAGTTTGGTTTTCATGCTAGAAATAAGACATCGGATAGTCTTTAAAATCATGAAAATAATTTAGGATTTTCATTGGATAACTGTCTTAAGACTGTGGCCATGTATTTATCTAAAACATTGGCTTGTCATGAAATTCTTCTTCATATGGTTTTGTGGGTCATTTGGCTTCATGATTAAAAAGTTATCTGAAAGAAAATGAGTAACCAAAATGCAAGATATTAGTGATTTTAAATTGGTTAATCATGAATTTAAACAGGGATATGAATGAAATAAGAAAGTGTGCAAGGATGATATGGAGAAGAGAAGTTAAAGATCGGAGAAGATGGATTGAGCTTGGAGAGACCTTCATCCTGCAGTGGACTGATAATAATTGATGATGATGTATTTAGTCCTATATTATTTTTGATTTATATAAATGATATGGTTGTTGAGATCATTTTGTTTCATGATTAAAAAGTTATCTGAAAGAAAAAAAACGAGAAACCAAAATTCTGATATTAATGATTTTAAATTGGTTAATCACGAATTCACACAGGGATATATATTTAGTTCTATATTACTTTTGATTTATATAAATGATATTTGTTGCTTTGCCTTTGGACCTAGTGACTTAAGGTTTTGCTAAAAATATTGTTTTTTTTTTTAGTGATACTGCTTATAAGATCTTCTTGACTGGATGATTGATAAGAATTTGGCTTTAATTAATAAATTGTGTAACAGTCAATTATAACAAAATAAAAAATATTAATTGCTCATGGCAATGTGGACAACCAATTGTGATCAAGTGTTGTTGAAGTTAAGTGCGAAGAGGGAACCGATTGCAGATGTAAAATAAAAGAGGTGTATACAAAATGAATACGTAGTGAACCAAAAATCAAAGAGCATTTAAATCAGCAAAAAAATAATTATGGACTGGTTTTTATCCACTTTTAATACCTTGCATGAGAATGGTGTCGTGAAAATTCTATTATAAAAATATTAATTGTTAAGTGGATAATTTATAATCTAATGAATGACTAATAAAAGTTATTAATATTATTGAATGTATGTTTTGTATATTTAAAAAATGTTTGCCACTTTGATTACATTATTGCATATAACTATTTTTAATTATTATTATTGTTAGTTTTTTTGTATTAATAAATAATAATAAATATGACTAACGACTTTGTCACGAGCTTGATTAATAATTTATTCAAATATACGTCAAATTTACAGCGGTCAGATAAGTTAAATTGCTAATAATAATTTAATGTTTTATTTATATATTAATTACGCAATATATAATTTTACAGCAGTTTTGCAAGAAGTATTTTATGGATTAAAATGGGAATCTAAGGTAGTAAAAATAAATGGAGATTATTTAACTCATCCAGATTTTGCAAATTATGTAGTTGCTTTTGCAAATAATGCTTTAGTGCTTTACAAAATATTGCAAGAATTATATAAATCAAGCAGACAATCCCAGGCATGATTAAAGGTGAGCCAGCAATGGGTGAACCATAGTGAAAATAATATGAACGATGAACGTATTTCCAGGACGGATGCATGTAGTATGTTGTTTATGAGAATTGATAATGTAGGCATTTTGTCTTTTAGCATTGAGGCTGTAAGGTCTCTGTAGGGTTGAAGGGAAAAGCAGTGGCAGAGGAGATGCAATGAAGTTTTTTTCTCTCTCTGAGTCATAGGAAGCAGGTGGAATCAATGCTTGAGGAATGTCAGTTTAGTCAGCAAGGTATTAAGGTTCATTTTCAACAGGAAGTCAAATAATTTAGGCTTAACGAGCCAATGCTTAAATTTCTTGATTAGCGGATAGTTGTTGAGCCTAAGAAGGGTTGATCCAGCAGAAAGATCAGGGTATAGGATGTAGGGTATATATTGTCAAAATTAAAAAAATTGGAAGAGAGACCAGAATCTGCACTCCCACCCTACATCTTTGAAGCCACTTGGAAGTTGATTGTTGTGACTCTCTAAGGCTAGTTCCTCTTAGATCTAGATAGAAATTACTTATTTCATAATCAATTAAAAAACTGGTTTATGTGCATTCCTTTGGGATTGACTATTCCTTGCCCCAATCCTCAAGCCTTTTCTCAGACCCTGGGTATTATGGCAGTGACATCCATTCTGAAGCACTGATTTACCTATGTTATGCCATGATTTTCAATGGACAAATCTGAGGGGTCATTTTAGTACATTTCTTAGTCAACAATCTCCAAGATACCAAACTCTGGGCCCTTTCCTACCTATGGATCACTATAACCCTTATTAGTTGTGCAATGTAGGATGTGGCATCATTGAACTTTTTCTAGCTTTAAATACCATTTAATGTATCCTATGTTTAACCTTATTATATACTTGTAACCAAATTACAGAATAAAATTTTTTATATTTTTATAAATAAAAAAATATTGCAAGAATTATCAGATGAAAGTAAGAAAGTGGGATTAAAAGTAAATGTTAAAAACACTAAAGTTATGTTCAATAAATTTTTTCAAAAGATAAAAATGAAGATTAATAATGATGAGTTAGAAGTTAGTAAGTCAGATTATTACTACAGATAGAAACATAATGGATGAAATTAATCATAGAATTAAACTTGGTTGGAGTGCTTTTGGTAGAAATAACTTAATATTAAAAGAAAATATGCCTATATGTTTGAAAAGGAAGGTTTTTAATAAATGTGTTTCCTCAGTTCTTACTTATGGATCTGAGACTTGGACATTTAACAGAAGAGCAATACAGAGACTTCAAATCACTCAACAAAGTATGGAGAGATGCATATTAGGAATAACAAGAAGACATAGAAAACGAAATACGTAGGTGAGAGAACAAACAAGTGTTACTAACACCATTGAAAGAATTAAGAGACGGAAGTGTAGTTGGGGTGAACATATTTCTAGAATAGATAATAATAGATGGACAATTAAAATCTTAAAACGGATTGCAATAGATTGTAAAAGACTAAAAGACCCAGAAAGAGACCACATGTGAGATGAATGGATGTAAAGGAAATGTGCTGGAGTGATACGGAGAAGAGAGGCTAGAGATCGGAGAAGATGGATA
This sequence comes from Epiperipatus broadwayi, assembly GCA_028023455.1. NCBI lineage: Eukaryota > Metazoa > Onychophora > Udeonychophora > Euonychophora > Peripatidae > Epiperipatus > Epiperipatus broadwayi. Next base: position 5,695,878 of record JAQFVV010000072.1, on the reverse strand, counting down.
GAACTTGGAGAGGCTTTCATCTGCAATGATCAATAATGATTAAATATGATGATGATGATATAAATAAAATAACTCCTGGTTCAAGTCTAGTTTTGTTTGGAGTTATTTTATTTATTATATATTGCGTAATTAATATATAAATAAAATAAATTATTATTAACAATTTATTTATCCAGCTAATGTAAATTTGACGCATATTTGAATAAATTATTAATCAAATAATGTCAAAGTAGTTAATCATATTTATTATTATGTGGGGTATATATAAGTAAACCCTTTTATAGGATAAAGTAGAACAGGGATGACCTTACTTTAAAACTAAACGAACGAGATTTCTTTTTCTTTTTTTATCTTTTTGGAAATCATTACTTTTTATTAAACTTTCTACCAGAGAAATATATATAAAACTAATTCAAATCTTTCTAGTTTGGAGCTGTATTATATAACTTGTTCTAATATCGTTTTGAAACTACTTTCTATTTAATCTTTTGTCAGTTATATAATTAACTCCACTTGCACAATATTTAACTTTTATAAAATTTTCCATTGCTTCATTAAAAACTAGTTGTTTACTCTGTCATTTATTTATAATCGGAAATGTCTAAATATGTTAATTACCTTTTGATATATATATATATGTGTGTGTGTGTATTGATAAATGCTATTTAACGTAAGCGCTAGACCAATATATGGGGATGTGAATACCCTAAAACTATGTTAGAATATTAATAGGTATTTCGAATCTATTAATTTAATGGTATGTATTTATACATTTTATACTGTATTCAAATCAACTTCATAAACCTTACACATAATATGCAAATTAATGATAATTTCTAGTCTCTGCTCCACTATCACATATCTAGTCAAATACTATAAAGCAGAGATTAAAAATACATTCAACAATCACATATGCAAAATTTATATGTAATGACATGAGTGAAAGTCGATGTTCTCTTGCGGTGCATATTTTACATATTGGTAAACACGATGCAACATAAAAAACAAATTATTCTATTATATATACTATATATTTCATGTAAAAACTTAAATATACTTTTCAGTTTCTAGTTTTCCCCATATGTAGATAGTCAATAATCAACTTAGCTAGATATCTGATTTTTGGTTGGTAAATGGGTATCTAGTTATTCTTGGCACCAGTTTAAAAACGACGGCAAGTCATTGACGCTTATTATCTGGTATTGGACTGTCGTAATGAGTATCATCTTTGTTGGTGAAATCTTCATTCCGCAGAAGAGATTTAAAGAATGTTTTACATATATTACAAATGCAGCTGAAATTAAAATACAGCATCATAAAATATTGAATAAATAGAAAAAAAGATTCAGCAGGCTTTATATGTGAACATATTTGTGGTTTACAGAATGGTCTGTGTAGTCATTTTAAAACTCATTTCTAGTACAGTTTTTTTTCTATCTTCTTTCTTTTTCTTTTGGAGTTAGAATGGGCACACTTCTTTATAAGTGGTTGTTTATTATTATTAAGTCTTCTATACGTCAATGTCGTATGCTACTATTTTATTTATATTATGAACCAATAAATAATAACCAATATATACAAATAATTCTTTAAATATATATGCTTTAAAAATACTTTTCCGTCTATTGTATTTTCTAAAATTGCTATCTGCTTCCATATCCTTTTCTGCTAAAAATCATTTTAATATTTTTCTTTGAATTGTTTATGATTAATTTTGTTTAAGATTAAATATTTTAAATTTTATATTTTTTATATATTTTCTGAAAGTAGCTTATTGCTGAAGAATTAAAACTTTGTAAGATATCATTTGATTGGATAATCAATAGTGCTTTCCAAATTTTTTTAATCGTTATTTTAACCTATTTGGAAAGCCATTTAATTTTAAATTTCACAAAATATATTCCCTTCACATAATTTCTTATACGTTTAATGCAGTTGTAAAGACAGCTCAATTCTATTATTTATAGTTTTCAGTTAGCAGATGATATCCCAAGCAACATCCGTTATATTATTGTTGAACTTTAGATATTAATATAATGATAATATTATAACTATATTCTGTGATATGCTCTCTAAGAAAAGTTATAATTGCATGAAAATTATTATTGAACCTAAGTGCTTTCGAGGGTGTTAAATGTTCTCATAGTCGTAGCCTTGGAAGGTGCATAGTTTTCTGTGTATGGACATATATAAGCAATAGATTATTCAAAATGTATGTAAATTAGATTACCTATTTCCTAGAAAGAGGGAAGCAGTATTCCTTATGATTAATGGCATTGAGGTTGTTAGCTATATACCATCTTCTTTGATCTTCTGCTTAGAGTTGTTTTACTTGATGCATACTACATTGCTAGATATGGGTTCAAATGTATGGCCTTTGGTGTTTTGATACTCAAAGAGTGCTCTGGATTATCTGTGTTGGGAAATTTGAATAGCGAGACTTACATGATTCACTGTAATATATAGCGCTGCACTCTGCTTGGAGGCATGTGATTTTATATATGATTTGTTAAATTTGTTCTATAGAATTATTTATTAATCTGTTAGTTTTTGGAGGAGTGCGGTAGATTACTCCTTGTGTTTTTGAACAAGCTTTATTAAATTTTTCAGCTATCTGTGGGATATGTGGATATCTGTGGGATATGTGGAAATAGTATCCAGAATCTGTCGTCTTTGGTCGAGTTTGATTTAATCTTGTTATAAAAGTCTTTGACTCTTTGTATGAAGTCATTATATTTGAAACCTATGCCAGTTAATCCTTTAAGTATTGCTACAATGTTGGCTTTTCAAGCAGCTTTGAACTTGCATAGGTGGTAGTTTCTGTAAAGAAACAATGACAGATTGGCCAATTTGGTAGAGAGAGATGAGATAGATTTGGGATGCATAAAACCTCTGATTTCTAAAGGTTAGAGGTGCATCTTATAGTTTATCTGGAGATTATCGTTCTGCAGCTGGATATCTAGGTATTTTTAACTTTCTATGAAGGTCTTCACATTCTATAGTCCGCAATAAAGCAGATTTTACCTCCAGGTCTGTTTTGATTTCATTGTTTAAAGATTCTGGACTGCATATAAATGTCATCTATGTTATCTATATACACGGGGTTTAGTTATTTACCACAAACATTTTAAGGTACTGGTATGCCTGAATCATGAATTATGATATATGACAGTATATTTTGCATTTTCATAGATCATTTTTAATGGTCTTTCTGCTATCACAAAATTTTTGCAAAATACATGAAAAATATTCTTGCAATTTATGGCTTCACTCTCATACATATTTCAAACCATTCAATAGCAGTTTTTATCCAATATAAAATAAAAATTTAACATTTAGTATTTTTTTGCATTGGCGATTAAGATACAAAATATACTGTCAAATTTCATAACTCTTGACCCAAACATGCTAGTTAAAATTTTGTGATGAGGGATAGGTGGCGCTGTATTCATAGTATAGAAGTCAAGTCATATTGTTGAGTTTTTTTTTTTCTTTTTTTGAGATTGTAAAATAAATTTATGATAACTATAAGTTTATAGTCAATTTATTAAACATAAAAAGGATAGTCTGAAATAAAAAGCCTCTCTAGATTAGCAATGATTCCTTTTACTTACTGGTGCAGTAATATCAAGGTAGGCACAAAATGGCCGTGGCGATGGATGGCATGAATAGTGAAATGTACACATATGCCCAAGTATAAAAAAAATGCAGGAACAAACACAAAATAGGTAATGAAGCAAATAATAGGAGCAAAAATAAAAACATACAAAGATTCCATTGATCCACAACAAATGATCTGATCAAATTTGAGTTTGTTCACACCAACATTGGATTATGGATTATGAGAGTCAAAAGAGCCCATGGAATGATGAATCATTAAAAAAATCTCTGAAGCCTTTAATGGAATGATTCCAAAATAATTATACAATTCATTCAGATTTTTCTTCACTGAAAAATTGATAATCATTGCGAATGCGATTACAGATAATTTTTATAGCCTATTTAGATTCACGAAAGAAATATTATTTGAACTTGTGGGAATCCAAATCCTAAATATATTGTGCTGGAATTTAAACACAAGAGTTAAGGGATAGATGTCAAAAAGATCTCAGAATCTTGGAATTGCTATGCATTAGTAGTAGTTAAACTATTCAGACACAACAGTATAAATGGTACATTGAATAATGCCTACTTAAACTACAAAAGTGAAGACTTTGTTAAATTAATGGAGCTATTTGGGACAGTTCTTCAATTTCAGCTAAACCTGTTCCCAAATACATTGGTACCAATATATAGAAACAGTTCTTCTTTTAGAGTTAAGCTACATAAGAATGTAGAATCAAAAGATATTTCCCTCAAATAACCAATCAGGAGGCAACATTGTGTTTTATGATTAAAGAAATAAAGCCTCAGTGTTATGATTGCAAAGAGCATGGTCGTCTAATCAACATTTGTCCTAAAATGCAGTGTACCCAATCTAAAATAAAAATGACCCCATTGCATCAGTGTTTGAAATATAAATAATGACTTGTCTGAAAATGCATTAAATAATATCTCTCAAACAGAACAAACAGCAGAAACTGAAACAGCCATCTGATCAACTCCATTATTGAATGATGAACCAGAATTACAAATAAAGAAAATCTTCCACAAGACTAGCATTGTCATTCTGGTCAATAATGTAAATAGTTCTGTTATAAAACAATCGGAATCTCAATTTAATATTTTAAACAAAACAACTCCAGAAATAATGGAATCACTTTCACAATATATGCCAATAAAAGGAAGTTCAAATGAATCAAACAAACTGATGCCTGTTCAAACCCCACATAAAAAAGAGAGAATAAAGGACAGACAAAAGATAATATGGACACCAGTGCAGAAGTTAGTGATATGACAGACTTTGCAAAAAAAAGTAAAACCAATATCAGCAATGAAGACACTGAGTACAATTCCTGTTGATGAAGACAATTTTGTAAAGGAGGTAAGTGGGTCATGCTCAAATAGACTAAATGAAACCATAGATTCTCCCCTTATAACAACTAATAACTTAACTAAGAATCTAAGTCAATAAAAAACATTTGATAATTAGAAGATAAAGGTAATGCACTTGTTACTGAGAACATAATTAGTTTTTGTGTTCATTCTAGTACTGTTTATCTCTAGTCAGTTGTAATTTTTGTGTTTTGGGTTTATAAGGTAGTGGGTTTGATAACAGACCTTAATGAAGTTAAAAATTGCATTCTTAAAACATTAGGGGTTTTAACTTAACTAATAGAATTTATCAACTGAAACAATGGTATGATATTGTCTATCCACATCTAACAGGTCTACTTGAAACCAAAATATATAATGATTCACATATAGGTTTTGCAGCTTTCTCTAAATCTTCTAACTCCCCTTCTGTAGGTACAGGATTATTATAGATAAACTTAGCCCTTTTAGCTCTTTTGAAATTCAATATATTGTTGAACACTTTACTATTATTTCATTGCCATATAAAGCAATGGTGCTAAATGTAGTTTTTGTATATATTCCTACTGGATCTACAATAATGAACAGACAGATCCTTACCATTCCATGCTTGGTTCCTTCCCCGACCCATGCATACTTATGGGTGATTTCAATTTGTCATATGAGAAATTCATAAAAAAGTTTTTATATCTTCTTTCCTTCTCACTGATGAGTGAGAAAGGATTTTTGCCAAATGGTATCATTTCCTTTAATAATGGAAAGCATTCTTTACTAATTAATCTCAGTTTAATTCTCCATCAATTCATCATCTTATTAATTTAGAAATTATAAATGCTTCTTTTTTAGACCATGCTGTTGTCACTAAAATTGATCTGGATTTGTCTGGATAGCATATGTAAGCATATTAATCAAACATGATTCACCATATTACCAGAGCCACACCATCATCAATAGGCTTATTGGCACTAACGAACAAATCTACAAAAGTATAATTCAGTCTCCACTCTTAGAAAATGAACAACAAAAAATAAAAAACCTTAAAAATTTATATAATGGGACAGAATCAACACTCAAAGAATATCTAGCAATAAAGAAGAGAAGAATATCTATTGGGCAAACTCATACATGGTGTAGAAACTATATCAGATAGGCCTTGGGCCACCCTCCTTCAATCAGAGTGCCAACAGCCATTCAAATGCAAACAAGAATGGTTAGGGGGATTTATATGCTGGAACTTGCCTATGTATTATGAGGATAGGTTGCAATATGGCAACTCTTATAACCCTGAAAAAAAGCTTTTTGGTTAATAAATTCTTCCCTAATAAATTTACAAGGAAACTGGAGTCCATAGCTGAATCTTGCAATCCCAGCCTTCATGGGATACCTCACTTTGTATATCAACATCTAAATTTTTTTACCCCCAATTATCTAGCAAATCTAGCAAATTTCCTATTAAAAGAAATATAATATACACAATATAAAATTTATAACCTATGTCACTAGTACTTTTTTTTTAAAAAAGAAAAGATATAAACCATTGAAAAACTAAGACCAATTTCAATTAGTCCATTGGGGATTAAGGTATTGGAGGCTATTCTAAAAAATAGAATGGAGCCATACATTTTACCTATGCTGCTAAATGCCGATTTGCAAAAAAGGGCTCATCCATTAATCAAGCTGCATGTATATTTAGAACTGTTATTGACATGGTTAGAGGTAAATAAAATTATGGTCCTGTTGTGATTCAGCTGGCTATTAAATCGGTATTTGATACAGTTCCTATTGACATTCTGATTAACACTCTAACTGACACGAATATACCTAAAGCTTACCTTTATGTCTTGAAAAACTTGCTTTAGAATAGGGAGATACATGTAACTATAAATGGATGAATATCATCTATTATCCCCAAATTGTTTTATGCCTCAATGTTCTCCATTGAGCACACTTCTATTCTCAGTATACATAAACCTTTTACTAGCAGCCATCAAAAAATAAATGACAGGCATATGTATCCCAGACTTAAAGACCAGTATTAAGTGTGTTGTTTACATGGATAATATTGCAATTTTCTTATCAATTGAAAACAAATTCCATTTGTAATAGAATTACTAAAACAATACACTAATAAATTCAAACTCATGTTTATTATGGAAAAAGCAAGTGCATGGCAGATTTACACAGGACACAATATTATAGAACATTTTAAAGGAAAATCCAGCCTCTTTTTAGATTTTCCTTTTTAGTTAAATCTTACGCAAATGAGAACAAGTATTCAAAATCAACTAACAATAAAATAGAATATATAATTAACTCCCTAACAAAAGCTTATCTCTCTCCATACACCAATGTACAACATGCTAATTGTGACTAGAATGATATACTATCCACCAATAAAATTTACAAAGAAATTTATTAACCATAGTCATACACTACTGAGAAAACTTCTCTGGGGTAGAAGGATTTTATCAATCTCAATCAGAAAGCTCCAGTGTCCATTGGTAAGCAATGACCTGGGTCTATATTCAATAAAAGTACTTGACATACAAAAATCACTTAATATCATTTCAAGATGTACTAAGATATTTTCTTATCTGGAAATAACGTTTAAAATCACACCTACAGATAGACCACTTCCACTTACAGAATATTTAAAGGCTATTAGAGACTTAATCCTTAAAATACAAAATCTAGTCTATACTTCCCCAAAGGATAAATATTAATATTGGGAAGAATATTTCTTACTATCCCCAGCCAAAAAAATTCATGAAAAGGCTATACTTGAATTTACAAATAAACAAATATTTCACAAATTTAGATATTGGTCACTTGCACCTAAATTTTTTGATTTTCTGATTAAGATCAACTTAGAAGCATTGCTTATCAATTTTTTTTACAAATATAAAAGAGATTCAATCAATAGATGATTGCTGTGGTCTTTACCCAATCTCACATTTATTTTTCATGACCCAGATTTGACAAGATCAGGGTGGAAATATCAATTATATTTAAGAATAAAAATATAAATATTGATTATATGTTTAAGGAAATCGGCAAAGTCTTTTTTTCGAATGCATGTGCTAATATATTTGTTCTCTATGCTATATGGTGCACAAGCTGCATATGTGTCTATGAAAACAGTTCAAGAAGACCATTAATTGCTTTTAGAAATAAACTAGAAATAATAAGAGAAAGGGATAGAAAGTTTCTGAATACAAGATATATACAGAAGCCTGTTCAGACTCTCTCAGTCTTCAAAGCTATAGCATGACACACTCACCTCAATAATAATATTTGTTTTTTTTTATTGATTTGTTGTATCCAGTGCCTATGATTTAATTAATGATCTAATAAAATAAATAAATAAGTATAACCAATGGTTTTTTTTATCAAAGGACGAATAAAGTACCATTGAAACCTAAAATTTTGTGGTGAGTAATCAATTTATGTCTTTATTAACACCTGTATTGATTCACAGAGGGTGCTACAGACTCTGTAGAGAGAGAACCAATCATTAGCCATATTTTCTCTGTGACACACACAGAATACACATATTTATGATTCAAATAAATTTAATTACAATTCATTATACACATGAAGACATCAAAAAATAATCAAAACAAGAACAAAAAATAGAATATTTTAAGCATGCATATATAAATACTAATTAATACAATGCTAATAACTGAGTATCTATTTTCTTATATCATTATTTTTGTTTTCGTATCATTTTACAAAAGGCCAGATGTTTAATTCTTATTAATGATGTTAACTGTTTATATTTCTTCTATACAGAATGTAATAAGTGCGCTTATATGCAATTATAGAAAAGCTTGTTATTTCTATAAATTAAATCCAGCTTAGCGCTTTTGAGAACTTATGACGTTCCCATATCTCGAAAGCTTAAGTCGTATTTAATTTATAGAAATAACAAGTTTTTCTATAGTTGCGTATAAGCGTACTTATTACATTTATGGATCATTTATTAAAATGTTTATTTAATATCAAACATACAGGATATATATATACCTGTACAAACAATGTAATATATAGGGTATTTTGAACTCCAACTTTCACATGACCCTCAACTCTCCACGCTATCTTATACTACCGATACACTTGACCACATATATGTCTAAAAGATAAATAATCACCAATATTAGTATTTCATGCTAAATCAGCACTCGTCAGTTGGTCCAGATTATAGCTTTCAGAGATAATGTTATTTGTTTAAATTTTAAATACATTAAATTATACACATATACATATATTTGAAAGTTTTAATAAGATTTCTTGTGCATTTTTAATTTATGGTTCAATTATCATTTAATCAAACAAAATATGAATTAAAAATTTGACTGGTAGTTATTTTCTAGATGATGTGTTTTCAGTTTGCTGATCAAGTTTTTAATTGTTTGTTTGCTTGATTATATCATATCGGAACTTCAAATAATAAATACATGAAAAATCTCATGAAACATCGATATTCACATCCATAAGTTCATTAAAATGTATTCAAATTAGAAATGCATGATTTTAATTAATTCCGCAAAAAAAATTCAAACTCTTGAGTAACACATTTACATATATGCAATATAACTTATAAATAATATGCCAGGAACTATATGCCATGAAGCTAATTATATATGTGTGTGGGTGCGTGTGTGTGTTTTTATTGTACGCAACTACTAAAATTAAAATTGTGTGAATCTAATTAACAGAGGATAAAAAAATCATTTTTAAAAATGCAAATATATATATCAATTTATTCAGTAGACTAGTCAAGCGTTGGTGGCCGAGTGATTAGCACAGCTGCTTACAAGCAGTTGTCCTGGATTTGTGGGTTCGCTTCCCGGCTGATGCTTTGACATATGAAAGAAAAAAAATTATTCAGTAGACTTCTTATTCTCTTATACTTGTTGCAAATCATGAGTCTGCTTTTATTTCCATGGTATTGTGTTCTGTATATAAATACAGAGGCAAAACTCTCCATACAGTAGTGCCACTCGGTGCAAGCCAGAGTAATCAATGGATGCAAAAAGGTTTGTGCATAAAATTCCTATCTAGTGACGACTCATCCAATGTCTGCAGGTCAGTTTCTAGCACTATTGTATGGAGATGTTTTGCCTCTGTTTTTAACAGCTTCAGAAAGCATAAAAAATGGTGTTCATGTGATGTTTAGTAGTTTAATACCAATCCTGCCCAATAGGATAATGATGTTTATGATTATCAAAGAACCAAAGACCCCAAAATGTTTAGATACTGAGTTCAGATCTATATGACCATACAAAAGAGTGAGCTTAGATTGAAAACATTGTTTTCAAACTTAGACTCATAGCTTTATAGTTAACTAAAAAGATAAAATGTGGCTTCTAGAGGGTTGCATTAGATGCCAAAATCTAGTTGCAGTGCTCTCAGATCAAAGACTTTTCATTGATGAAAGCTACAAACTAGAAACTAGTCTGGAGATATTGGATGAGTAGATACTCGATAGGAATTTTATGCACAAATCTTCTTGCATCTATTGATTACTCTGATTTGCACTGAATGGCACTACTATATGGAGAGATTTGCCTCTGTTTTTAACAACTTGAGCAAGAATAAGAAATAATGATCATGAGATGTAGTGTTCTGTATATATAGATTTTGCTTCTGTTATTAAAGTAGTGAACTTATTGAATTTTTAAAAAACTTTTATGTATTAATTTCCAATATTTCACGTTGACCTCTTTTATATATAGGTCATTTTCAGAGTTTATTTAACTTGTACGTACATTAAATACATCTTTAGTTATATCATGCTAACTTTTATCTAAAAAATCAATAAATTTCAATGTTTTAGTAATAGCAGAAATGAACTCATATAAAAATACAGTATTACAATTTATATATTATAATGCGAAAATACTAAATCAGTAACTGAATTTCGTAAATGAAATTACTATATATATATATACTAACCATATACACTCAACTGTATATATCTGAGACATTTGTTAAAACACATTTAATTATGTATACTGAATATTTTTTTAAACTTTGGGTAAGTGAATAATTTGGCTTTGAAACAGCGGATATAAAACTCTATTGTGTTTTTGTGTGTACATATGTTTCATAATTTATTGACATTACATAATTCAGTGGGAGATATAGGTTCTTCCATTTCAATTACATAAAGTTATGATTACTTATTATTACCTGTATTAAAATGGATTTTTATATGATATTTAGAGGTTGTTAAACCTGGAATTCATTATCAATTCTCTGAATATTTGAATTGTGATTCTGTATGCATATTTGAATAATTGACAGAATTTAATATAAAGATATTAAATATTTGAAAACCATGCACTCTTCATAAACCTGGAACTTAATTGTAAGTATAGGCGATTTGAACTCAGATTTTCAAGCACCCTTCAACTATTCACACTATCTCATACAACTGATAGACATGACCACACACATGTAAAAAAGATAAACAGTCACCAATATACATATTTCATGCTAAATCAGCACTCATCAGTTGGTCCAGATTATCATCTCCCACACACACATATATAATCAGAGCTCATGGTGATTATTTGTCTTTTTTACATGTATGTGGACAGATGTATCAGTTGTATGAGATAGTGTGAATAGTTGAAGGGTGCTTGAAAATCTGAGGTCAAATCTTCTATACTTATAAAGATATTACACGTGGGAAAAAGAAATGTGAATAACTCCATACGTTTGTGTGTTTAATCTTTAATTGAGTTTTAAAGTTTATATCTGTGTTAGAGATAATCTCTAGTTTAGTAAATGATTAATAATAGTCATTACTATATTTATCTAAAGTGGATGGTGTCAAAGATGTGGGTTGAGTTAATTTGACACTTGTAATTCAAAATGTAATTAATTAAGTAAAAGATGGTGATATCATTCTATCTTTTGGTAGTTTATTGATATTACTTAACTCAATGAGGGATACAGTTACTTCCATTTCAATTACACACACATATATATTTATAGAAACTATTAAGATTTTGTTTTATTTATTTCATTGTAAACAAGTTTAAGAACTTTTTTTTTCATATGTCAAATGCGTTGACCGGGAAACAAAACCCGGGCCAGCTGCTTATTATGCTAAATATAAAATAATGTAAAAAATGCATGCTCCATTTTTTTTTCTCCTTAATGTATATATACTCTTAGTTAGTTGATAAATTATAATTAAATTGATTGATTAAGAGTATAATTTTTTGACAACATTATGATCATGTAATTTAATGAAAAATGACTATAAAAATGATATATAATAACAATCACTCTTTTCATGTTTTCAGCATATCTAGTGAATAAAGAAGTCTGACTTTCAAACAGCATCTCCCAGAGATCTATTTCATATATATATATATTGCAATGATATATATTGCAGAGACTTTGATTATATGGTGATTCTGAACTGAGATCAGACCCATATAAATATCTGACTTGCTAGGCTGAGTTTGAAGACTTTACCGGTCTGAAAAATTCATGCTTGCAATCTGATAGAAACGTTTTGCATAAACACTTGGGAGTCAGTGTTTAGATCTAGTTTCTATACTCTATCCCCACTGAGGAGAGCAAACCAGCTTGAAATCAGCTGATCTGGGGGTGAGCAAATGAAAGAGGTAGTTAATTTCTGACTCTTTTTTCGTTTATGTAAACAAATCTTACACTTGTTCGGTGGTTTTGGTATAGCGCCATCTTTTGAATATATATATATATAATTGTCTATACTGAACTTAATATAATTTAGAAGGGATTTGAACTCAGACTTTCAAGCTACTTACAGCTATACACTCCATCTTATACAACTGATACACATGACTACAACAAATGAAAAATATAAATGATCACCAACATATGTATTTCATGCTGAACCAGCACTCATCAGTTGGTTCAGATCATCATCTCCCACATATATGTGTAATTAATGCTCAGTTTATATTAAGATAGCAATCTTTATAACTTAATGGATATATTCACTCAGTATTCTGGCAATCCTTCTTCTGTGTATTTGAATGAACATATTAAGGTCCTATACATGAGGGGTAGAGTGACTTAAAGTCAACATAAGTATGATTAACAATATTAGCATCAACAAGGGCTTAGAGTGTTCCATCATCAGATTTTCAATGATATAAATGGCTGAAGAGTTGGAGAGTGGAGAAGATTGAAGCCTATTCATTAAAGTATAAAGGTTTGCTATCTTAATATAAACTAAGCACTGATGATATATATGTGTGGGAGATGATGATGATCTGGATCAACTGATGACTGCTGGTTCAGCATGAAATATATAGAGATCATTTATCTTTTTCACATGCTGTAGTCATGTGTATTGGTTTGTATAAAATGGAGTGTATAGATGTAGGGAGATTAAAAGTCTGAGTTCAAATCCCTTCTCTCTCTCTCTCTCTCTATATATATATATATATATATATATATATATATATATATATATATATACACACTTATGTTTAATCTATGAGATTCTGTTCTACTTGCAGCAGTTCTGATTTAAATAATTATATTCTTTGAGTGTTTTGCCTAAATTATTTATTCTGGTTTTATGCTATATTATTTAAAACATGCTACTTCCATTAATAAAATTTAAAATAATGGATGTTCTGTAATTAATAATTTTCGAATAGTTTGAAGGTAATAAATAGGAATTGTCTAAGTTTAATTGTTATTACTCAACTTTGAGCATTGTGGTAATAGAGAGAAAAGGTACCTTTCTTGAATGATTTAAAAGCAAATAGTTAGATAAATTTATAGAATTATAATCTCTAATTTTTTATGTTTATATACTTGAAGAAAGGTACGATTGCATGCTATACACAATGTAATTTATGATTGCACCTCAAGTTTAGAACTTCATCATAAACTTTACCCTGTGTGGTTTGTTGCAGACATAGGGAACAAGTTTTAAACCTCTACCACTTCCAGTACTCAAACTTCTTATGAACTCCCAAGAAATAAAACCATTTGATTATTTATTTATTTATTTTATAAGTAGCATTAATTTGCTTCCCGAGAAAAAGTGAAAAATTTACAATTTGACCAATAACCTGCTGAGTCATGCTTTCGGCCTGGGAAATCATAATCATAGTGCTCAAACTCATTGGCTAAACTGGTATTAAGAAAATGCACAACATTAATATTCGGTGGTTAATATGTAAATTTGTAAATTTACATATTCCACTTCCATAACAATGCTATACAAGAGTCTTTCGTGTTTACTGTGTGGATGTTATTAGTGATAAACAATGGCTCTTTACATTTTCTTTTTCAATCAGTGTTCTCTGCACACACTGTTTTAATATTTCATGAATCAAAAACACAGCCAAAAAAGATCAAAAAATAAAATTTAATGAGGCATGGTTTATCATTAATAACATCCATGTGATATACAAAAAAGTCTCTTGCATGGTGTTGTCATAAAAGTAGAATACATAAATTTACAAATTTAGATATTGACCACCGAGTATTAATATCGTGTTTTTTCTTAATAAGAGCAGTTTAGCCAATAACTTTGAGCACTATGATTATAACCTCCCAGCCAAAAGCATTACTCAGCAAGTTATTATTCAAATTGTGAAATAAAATTTAATCTTTTTTGTGATGCGAATTAACACTACTTATAGAATTACATAGCTAAAGAAAAGAAGCAAAAATAGATCAAGTTATTTATTTATTCAATTCATCCACTCTACTTTGAACACTTTTTAGCAAAACCTTTAATTGTACATATATGCATACATAATCTTATATTTTGACTGCCCTGCAGTCTTCTTCAGAGCCACCATGAAGAAAACTGCCGGACAGTCGAAACATAAGATTATGCATGCATATATGTACAATAAAAGGTTTTGTTAAAAAGTCTTCAAACTAGAGTATATAAATTGCATTTATATAATATGTTAATAGCAAAATAAAGGAAATTGTGAATTTGTTATTAGATCATAAAAATATATATTTTTTTAGTTTACAATTTTTTTGATCATTTTATAAAACTTTCTGACTAGCCCACTGATCAGTCAAAATGTTAACCATTGGAAACAACATAAAGCTGTCTAAAATAATTACTTGTGAACAACTTTAAAAATAAAAATGATTTGGATTTTATTCATTTATTACAAAATAATAAAAAATTAATGGTATATTCCTGATAAAGTTCCAAGAAGTTTGAGAAAGGGATGTATCAAATTTGAACTGCAATCCATGAATATTGAGCTTTAGAATCCCTACTCTACCACTCCATCAAACCAGAAAAGCATTTCAGAAATAATTGATAAAAATAGAGGGTGAATATACTATAGGTAATATTTATTGATAAAAATACTCATTGGTATATTTATCTTTGTTAAATTTTTTATAACTTAAAAATCTATAGATGTTGTAATTGCTCAGTGACCATTGCTTTTTCCCTTAATGTATGCTCAGCTTATATGTTTTGATGTGCTGAAGTTTTCAGTCTCAAAGAAAGTTGAAATTTCTAGGTAACTTAACTTTCTTGGAAAAATCCACTTCATCTCAAAATAGTACTTTCAGTTAAATTTTCTATTAACAATTTGCCTGAGAAGGTATTTGAAAAGTCTGTATATCACTACCTATATTGCAAATACTTCCAAATGATCTATCAAGATTATATATTTTAGTTTTTAATTTTATTAATAGATGGAGAGAGTTGACATCAAAATATAAACCCTATTATTCAAAGGTTAAATTGCAGAAATTAATTTACACAAAATGGTGGCACTTGATCACATTTTATATATCAAACAGAAATGATTGTAAAAAAAATTTTTTTTTGGATTTTCAGATTGTTTTTGATAATTTTAAAGATATTTTCATTTATTAAATATAAAAATATATTACTTTAAATGCTTTTATATTACCTTGCCCTGACTGTGTTTCTGTCAGGAAGTTCACAATTTTGAATTTTTAACAATGAAAAAAAAATATTCCTCTTTAAAACTCAAACTCAAATACTTATATTTCCTGGGAAAAGCCTTATCAACTGAACCAATGGAGATATTACATTTGTAGAGTAAAAATTTGTTAATATTTTCATTTAAATCATACTTATTTTTTCTGTTAAAATCTGAATTATTCTTCTGAAATAATTAATATTTCATAAATATTTTATGATAAAAATAATACATGTGTAAAAAAGGTT
Organism: Epiperipatus broadwayi; assembly: GCA_028023455.1. Classification (NCBI taxonomy): domain Eukaryota; kingdom Metazoa; phylum Onychophora; class Udeonychophora; order Euonychophora; family Peripatidae; genus Epiperipatus; species Epiperipatus broadwayi. The sequence continues at coordinate 5,679,698 of JAQFVV010000072.1, read as the reverse complement.
AGAGAATTAATTAAAAATATAGTAGGTGATCAGATGATACTTGAATTTAGAATTCATTTATTAGAGGGCATATCTTTTATTTTTATGTTTTATTATTAAATTATAATTTTTGTCAGATTTTTTTTAGTTTTAACCATTTTTTAAAATAATATGTAAGTATAATTAAAAAGGCAAAAAATAATATTAAAAAAAAACTTTTTTAAATAATGCTTTCATGTAAATAGTCAACTAAAAAGTACAGTCAAGCGATGTTAGCCGTGAGGTCATCGCACCACCTTGCAAGCAAGTAGTTGGTTGCAGACGGGTATGGGTTCGCATCCCGGCTGATGCTATGACATACGGAAAAAAATAATAAAGTAATCAGCAAAGTAATATGTTTTTTGATTTGCAGTTTTTGGAAAATAGAAGTCTTAAGAATCTAGACTTGATATAAAACAATTGGAAATTACAGGTATATTGTTATTACATAAAAGCATTTGAGGTCTTTTTGATATTTATGATTTACTTGAGTCTCAAATGATTTTATTTAAATGACAATATTCTTTCAATAAAACCAATTGTTTTATAACAAGTAAAGATTCTTAAGATCTCTAAATATTTTCCAAGAATGGCAAATTAACCAAGAGCTGGATTATTTTCTTATTTTGTACTTTTTAGTCAATTATTTACATAAAAGCAGTATTTAAAAAAAGGTTTTCTTTTTTACATATTATTCATAATTACATGGTGCTTTTAAAATATATTTAAATTTATATCAATGGAAAGAAAAAATCTAGCTAATGTATGTTTTTTTTTTTTTTCATTTCTTTAAATAAATAAATAATTTTTACAATTTTCGCACTTAGTAATAAATTTATTAAAAAATAGTTTATCTTGAAAAAAAAATTATTCAAACTGAAAATATAGGGATTTGAACTCAGTTTTTCAAGCACCCTCCATTTATCCACACTATCTCATACAACTGATACACATGACCACACACATGTAGAAAAGATAAATAATCACCAATACACATATTTTATGCCAAACCAGCACTCATCAATTGATTCAGATCATCATCTCCCACACATATATATAATCAGTGCTCAGTTTATATTAAGATAGCAAATCTTCATACTTTAATGGACAGGATTGAATCTACTCCAACCTCAACTTTTCAGCTATCCATATCTTTGAAAATTTGATGATGAAAATCCAAATCCCATGCTGATACCAATATTATTGCCATGCCCATGTTGACCTCAAGTCACTCTGATCCCTCATATATAGGACCTTATCCATTTAAATACATAGAAAGGGATGGGCAGGATAAATCTTGATGTGTAAATATTTGAAAACCAGGCTCTCTTCACAAACCTGGAGCTTAATTGTAAGTATAAGGGATATGAACTCAGATTTTCAAGCACCCTCCATCTATCCACACTATCTCAGACAACAGATACACATGTTCACTCACATGTAGAAAAGAAAAATAATCACCAATATATGTATTTCATGCCAAAACAGCACTCATCATATTTACACATCAAGCTTGTATGTATCCTCCCCATCCCTCTTCTATGTATTTAAATGGATAAGATCCTATACATGAGGGTTAGAGTTACTTGAGGTCAACATGGGCATGGCCATAATGTTGGCATCAGCATGGAATTTGGGTTTTCATCATCAGATTTTCAATGATATGGATGGCTGAAAAGTTGGAGGTTGGAGTAGATTGAAGCCTGTCCATTAAAGTATGAAGATTTGCTGTCATAATATAAACTGAGCACTGATTATATATATATATGGGAGATGATAATCTGGACCAACTGATGAATGCTGGTTTGGCATGAAATACATATATTGGTGATTATTTATATTTTCTATATGTGTATGGTCATGTGTATCAGTTGTATGAGATAGTGTGGGTAGATGGAGGGTGCTTGAAAATCTGAGTTCAAATCCCCTATACTTACAATTAAGCTCCATGTTGTGAAGAGTGCCTGGTTTTCAAATATTTATTCAAACTGAAAATAAATTATATGCAAATTAAATGTTGCACATTTAACTTCAATTTGATTAATACTTGATGAAAAAATTATTAATCATCTTTATTGTCATCTTGCCATTTTTGCTACTCCTATTTTAACAATGCAATCAATCAAAACCACTGTTATATATATCAACTTTAATCTTTGTGGAATGCCTGAGTAGTTGGTTCACCTAGGTGAAAATTGGTGTTAAAAGCCATAAAATAATTGTTCTAGATATGCTGATTATATGATTATTTTAGCAAGGAGTTGACAAATATTACTGGGATATAATTGACTGGATTACTACATATTTATGGAATAATTGATTAAAGTATTATTGATAGTTTAACAGTATGCAAGCTTGGACTAATAGTATATTCTAACTAATATCACAAACTTTAATGATTCCCTCTTATTTTTATATGAAAAGTCAGTTAATTAACACATCTTTTGCATATTAATTAACACATCTTTTGCAACCTTCTATAAAAGAGTTGTGCTGTGATTTAAATATATCCCTAGAGTTGTTTTGCATAATAGCTTACAATCTTAATTTATTTTGAACTTTTACAAAAATAAATAAACGTAGATATGAAGTTAAACATAAGCTTAGTTGCCACTCTACTCAAACATTCATGCATACAGGACCAATCAGAGGGAGGGGGCAGGAGGGGCAGCTGTCTCAGGCCTCATAATATTAGGAGCCTCAACTTGGCAATTCAATATGTTAATCAAAAATATAAGAGAAGGCAAAGCGATGTCACAGCCCATAGAACAGCCTCAATTTTACAATTAATATTCAAAAGAAACTTTTTGAAGCAGGAATACCATGAGTTGAAAATGTAAACCAGTTTAGGGATGAGGTGCCAATTTGATGACTCTGCAAAAAAAGCGACTGCAACACTCGGTGACTAGCAGAACTAATAGTTTCAGCTCGCTGTCGGTCAGTTCTGTGCTAACAGTGTTTTATGATAATAACAGTGCTAGAGTGAATCTACCCTATCCAAGTACTACCTGGATCTGATCTGCTTGATTGTTTCTGTGACTCTTAACTAACTACTCACAGATTTCTGTTTTCAGCCCTGTAAGTAAAAACTCTCATTCTCCCCCCCCCCATTTTATTTTAAATTTTGAAGGACCTCTAAAATATTAGTTGCCCCAGGCCTCGCATTTTCTCTGAAATGCCATGCATGCACTTGCACACATTTTATTATTAACATTAAAATAATAAATTAAGATATCTATCTAAATGCAAGTGCAGGTAGCTATGTCTAATTAATAATATTTGCTCATCATTAACGAATAGCAAAACTTTCCATTGCTTACCATGCATGTCCTTATATGCAATTTATTCCAGCATCTTTATATTTAAAGCTATATTGTGAACTTTACATTGATAATCAACAATATTATTCATCATAATGGCAAAATAATTCTGATTTTTTTGAATGCTAACATTAAGTATTATAAAATGGTACAATAAAGTAATGTAATAATCATAATATTATATACGTCAACATTATTGAGGAACTGAAAACTAATACCTATTGTATGTATATCGTTATTATTCGAGTGTTCATTACAAATTCGACTGCCGGAAGTGCCACAAATGTAATCAATCCTAGGACTTTACGTTCCAGAGTCTAATATCCTTACACTATATTAATTAAACCATGCAGGGCATAAATTTATATACATTTGATATTAATATATAGGGTATATGAGCACAGACTTTCAAATGACCCACCACTCTCCACTCTATCTAATAACACTGATACACTCAAGCACATATATGCTGAAAAGATAAATAATCACCAATATATGTATTTCATGCTAAACCAGCAATCATCTCTACAATGTAATAACTGAATATATGTAATATATTACATATATAGACACAGGTATATTATAAGCCTGTGTTTCAGTTATTACATTGTAGAGATGTCTACCCATCCTTGCATATGTATTAAATGGATTATGTCCTGTACCTGTGGGGTTCAGATTGACTTTAGGTCAACATGGGTGTGACAAGAATCTCGGCCTCAGGGTAGCCTTCGAGCATTCCATCATCAGATTTTCATTTGAATGGACGGTTGAAGAGTTGGAGGGTGTAGTAGTTTGGAGCCTGTCCATTAAAGTATGAAGATTGTCTATCTTAATATATATCTGAGCACTTATAGTATATATGTATGGGAGATGATAATCTGGACCATCTGATGATTTCTGGTTTAGCATGAAATACGTATATTGGTGATTATTTATCTTTTCAGCATATATGTGCTTGAGTGTATCAGTGTTATTAGATAGAGTGGAGAGTGGTGGGTCATTTGAAAGTCTGTGCTCATATACCCTATATATTACATATATAGACACAGGTATATTATAAACCTGTGTTTCAGTTATTACATTTGATATTAATAATTTATACAAGACATTTTGATTAATAGTAATCTTAGAGTGAAGGTAATTTTTATTATAAAACGCAGAATTAAAATCACTTTTTAGTTAACTTTCATAATTTTTTTAATTTAGGATGTACGTTTATTTAGAAATATAACGTTTGATAAGCGCCCATATCTTCTATCTAATCGAGAGCGGCGGTGTTTAATGGGGGAAAAAGAAGTAAAATCGATAATTTATTTTCATGCTCAAAAATATTTGTATTAAATATCGTACATTATCAAGTTGTTGTTTTTTTACCATTAAAGATAAATAAATATATGACGTCCATAATAAATGGTCAACTAATAAAGAAAGGTAGGTTTCTTCAGTAAAACAGACTTTTAATAAATAGACCGCTATGAAAAAAAACTCCCTTAAGAGAAGTGCGATGGAAAATGCGGGACTTAACGAACTTACTTAATTACTAGTAGCGAGTATTTCCGGATTTTTCAATTCTTAGTTTAACCTGTAGAGCTAAAAATACCTAGATAACCATTTACCGATCAGTGTTGAGTGATTAGTAGGATTGGCTATGACCCAACTACCTGAGAGAAAAATTTTAAGCTTTTTGAAAAAAAATCATTTCATTCATATTCGAACCCCAGGAGAATATGTTAAATCTGCACTACAATGCCGAAGTATAACTAGCCACTTCACTAAAATGCTTTGTCTTATTTAAAAAAACACATTTGTTTTGATTTGTATTCGATTATACTTAGAAATTATTAGTAAAAAAGAGACAAAAACAGAATTTGAAGAAACCTCCGCTTCTAAATGTAAAATTTTATATAAACGAAATTAGTCCGTGTTTTGGTTATATTTACATGAGTATATAAATAAAAATAATCGAATGTTTTATTGCTCGGGAATTCATAAGAAATTCGAGCTCCAGATATGATGGAGATGAACCGCCACCCACGGGCATTCTGCCTTTCTACCATTATATTAAATCACGTAGGGCGATTAGGAGCATTTGCATAATCATACATTTAATATTTCTTTCCAGAACGCGAAAACTTTTATATAATGAAATAAATATGCTCCATAGTATTATGTATATATGGCCGGAGCAAAAGCCCTTTGGCATCCCTTCATAAAGGAACTGTATAAGAGAAGCAGTATTCACCAGATTTGCTAATTACCAGGTGATGAAGATTTGACGATTTTTTCTCCTACTTTTAGCCGCTAGCTAAGGATAGCTACGTACCCATTTTGTCAATAACGTTGTTGGTTAGTTGTCTGGGGGTTGATTATGGGTTAGTTACTGAGAAAAAAATATTATGGCTATTTAAAAAAAAAAATCACTTGGCCTCGACTCGAAAGATCAGGATTCGAACACCAGTAGGCATGGAAGGCCGATGAATAAATTTGAATAATATAATTGAAAATTACATTAATGTCTATTATACGCCCGTATGGTACTGATGCGTGCACGTTTTATGCTTATTAAATTTAGTTTTTGAACATCCACAAAGATAGTTTGTTGAGTTGTCAGGTAATTTTAGATTACTATATTAGGACCAGGGGGATTATTATTGTAATAATTATAATAAAAATGTGTGTAACATTAGATACACCTATATGCATAATGTAGACTATATAGAGATTTTTTTTCTAAAAACTCTTTATAGAAAATGATTTTTTTTTTTAAGCGAACGGTAATAACTAACGATTTTACTTTATTTAAATATTGCGTAAAAAATTGCCGATTTAAATATATCATTTGATATTATTTTTAAATAAAATAAAGCTTATATTTAATAATACTAACAATAACAGTAAAATTAGCAATTTTTGCATAATAAAATTATCTTCAAAATAAATTCTCGATCTCTTCCACATTCCTTCAAGAAAATGCACACTTTCGCTATTATATATATATTTTTTAAAAAGCATTTAGTCCAACTTACCTTTAATTGTCCCTAACATTAGATAAGCAGAAAAAATCACGGCCAAACTAGTCCACGCCATTATGTTTTAAATGAATATTATTCTTATATAAGATAAATTCCTTTGGTATAAAATTCAAAGCTTGATCAACGCAAAACTGAACGGTACTCCTTCGTTCGGATTGAGATGATGAGATTATGAGACAGTTTTATAAGAGTTTTGTTTCACAGCTAGTTGCTATAGTAATGAAGATTCATGAGTAATACCGGGAGTTTTGGAATGTCTCGTCCTTTAATATCAATTAGATAACATGAAGAGCAACCATCCGTATGTTGAGAGAACAATGGACTGCGATTAATATTAGTGTTACTAGAATGAAATTCGAAAAAAAAGTTTTATTTGTAAAGTCAACAGGTAACAATACCGCTAATTACGTATTTGATGATTTATAAAAGAAGCTGAAATATCAAAAATAAAAAAAAGTTATTTTTTGAATATTTTACAAAATTGTACACGTTTATATTTGTGGGTGGGTACGCGTGCGCGCGCTAAAATATTTTATTTGTTGTAAATGTTATTAGTCAAACGCATTTAATAAAATATTCCGCGTAATATATTTATAATAATTTGTTAAACGCAGAGGTCAAGAGGAAACATAATAAAATTTAATTTGGAAATAAATAATAATAGGTGAAGTTTAACAATAAAGGTAAAATTAAATTTAAAGAAGGTTTGATATTAATAATGCACTTATCGATTACTTTCTGTTTAAAAAGAGCTAACGTTGAATGATTTTTCAATGTAGAAGTTATAAATTGTTTTCTGGGTAGGAAATGAATCAGAGTTCGGAAGCTGCCAGATAAAATTGTAAACCTTGTGCATAACAGATATATGACAAACAAAATTATTATAGAGATGGGAATAAATGTTAAAAGCTTTAAATATTTCTGTGTTGAAAGCTAATCAGTTATGATTGTGAGGGGGGGGGGATTGTGTTATCTCATCCTTTTAAACGTAATGCTTGAAAAAATAAACCATAGAACTATGCACCATATTCTAATTAAAATAATATATAAAATAACATTTATTTGATGCATATGTGTATAATGTCCTAATTAAAATAAAGTGCATTTAACAACACCTAATTTGCATAACACTCATACATGCGTATGTGTGTTTAAAATTCCGCTTTTTAATCAATCTATAAGCATAATAAATCTTTTAAAGGCGGTTAAATCTTAATATTCCGAATTTATCCCGTGATGTTGACGCTTTTAAAACAAAATTTATTTGCTTAATTAAAAAAGTTGTTGTGCTTAAGCTGTTACTTGGTTCCCCAAATGTTACGTGATTAGCCTAGTAACTATCGGTAATTATTTTAAAGCAACACGAATGTATCCCTAATGACGGAAATATCACATACCTGCAGTCTCTGGACCATCCGTTGTCTTTATGTTTATATTTGCTAGCTAAACGTTCAAACTGTAAAACAAAAAGTCCGTTAGAGCATATGTATTGATTCAGATAATACTTATTAAATCAATATACGATCACTTGTTAATGTATGGATGCTATATTTCAACTTTGTATATACCCAGCGCTAAACTAGAAATGATAATAATGTAAATAAAGCAAAAGTCATGAAATGCATAAAATCAAATGCCAGTAATAAATATTTTAAAGAAATGTATAAAAACCAGAGAGAGAATAAACCTATATTTTAAGTTCTCAATGATGTGAAATGTTGACAGATCTTAATGATTATCTAGTTCCATATGATTATGCAAATATGCAAGATTTGCATAACTATAATCATTAAGATCTCAAGTTATAGTCTGTTTTATGATATTGACAAAGTCTTCCAAGAGTGATAATGGTATTCACACAAAAGAATATCACTCAAGCTAGCCATCCAATACTTGCTGGTAAATGGGTATCTAACTTCTCCAAAAATAAAAAATAAAAGTTCAGGTTAGTATCACAACAATATCAGATTCATATGCATTCTCATATTCTTATTTGTAAGCTTCCAAAAGCAGATTTCCTCATCCTACTCTATTCACAAGATATTGGTATTAATCTTCTGAAAAGAGTAAAATGTGGAAGGCTACAATTGACGTAAAACAAGATATCCTTAAAATATATAGAATTAACTTGATGTCAGATCTATGTAAGTGTGCAAGTAAGTTAGCTTAGACTCAGGCTTTTAGCTTTAATAGTTTGAAGGAATAAAGAGTGTCAACTAAATGCTTCAGTGCATTGGTAAAGTACATCGATAAAGGCCAAAAGCCATAAACTTAGCTGAGTATAGGAATATTAAAACCCTATATCATGGTATTCAATGAATTACTCAAGCTTATTACTGATGTCTACAATAAAGTGAAAAGAGCTGCTCTTTGAGATACATCAGAAAGGTTGCTGTTGATACTAATCTTCTTAGCCAAAGAGTGGAAAGACTAACAGCTGGTATGAAATTGAGATCTCTAAAATATATAAATATTAACCTGGTGTTTGATCTGTAAAGTATGTTAATGAGTTGGACCTGAGTTCAAAACCTTAGATTTTTTAAAATTTCAAGCTATAAAAAGGAGCAAATGGTGGCTTCTAGATGCAAATAAGTTTTTTTAGTTCTAGCTTTGTATCCTAGTCTTCACTGATGAAGACAAAAGTCAGAAACCATTATGAGCATGAAGATATTGTAACAGTACTTGTGTCCATTATTAACAATAGATGGTTCTAGAATAGGATGAAGATAAATTGTGATGGTCAAGTGAGTATTTTTGTACTTATTTTAAAAACAAAAATTATTTTAATGTAATGCAAAATTCATTAGTAATAATGGAGTGGTGAAGAGGGGTTCATCATGCATTAATACATAAAAGAGGCATAATGTGATTTCTGTGGGTAACAGTGTATTTAGTCTTGAGCTGCATTATTTCTAGACAGAAACAGTGATTGTTGTAGCTTGGTTGAATCATCACTAAACATGATATGGTATCATTTCTATTACCAAAGACTGTCCTGACTTGATGAGATACTTATAGTTTTCTTTTATAAAAAGTGATTTAGATATTTGTAAATATCACTGGTCACTACTGTTTATATATTAAATTCACAAATCATGTATAATTTAGTATTCTAAGATCACAATAAAACATGAAAATGCAGAATTAAAAAAACGATAAGTAAATTAATAAGGAACATTGTAGTGTGAGGTAGTGCATTTACTTGTTATGCATTTGATCTGTTTCATTCTAGATAATATGACCTGTAGCTAATCTATCTAACCATCCAACCTTGGTCAGTAAATGGATGTCTAATTATTCTTAGCTATGGAATTAAAACAAGACTAAAAAAACATTTGAATATTCATCTGCATAATTTCTCTATGAGGTGCAATAGGAGAGTCCTTAGCCCTGCAGTGAGTTATTTAATTAAAAAAACTGTTTTACCTTTTTTTCATCTAAATTAAAAATTCTAGTAATTATGAGCCTTAACATTTAATGCATATTTCTCTAATTTACTTTTACAAAATATAAAAACTTTAAATTAAACATAGTTCAATGTGTATGCAAACAAAGGAAGCAAAACACCCTCCCATAGGCTCTGACTAAAAGCACTCTAAATGTTGAATAAAGAATCAAGAATAGAATGAATCCATCTATTCTTGGTAACTCTGATGTTTACAAACATTTCTTTCAATATTGTTCGTAATTCAAAGTGAAATTAATGTATCAACCAGCCGGAAGATGGCAGTTAAAAAGTATTAAGCTCATTATTAATTACTCCCTTTGTTTATATATATATATATTAAGCTATGTTTAATTTAAAATTTATGTATTAAATCTTGTTTAATTATTATAATCAATGTTTTAAAAGTGAGCTACTGTTTCTAGCCACGTGTAATTAATTATGAATTTAATAACTCTTTAAGTGCTATGTTCCATCTGGTTGACAAATTAATTTCATGCTGAATTACCAACAATATTGACAAACATATGCTTATAACCATTAGAGCTACTAAGCATAATTGAATTCATTCTATTCTTGACAACATTTAGAGTGCTTTTAAGTCATAGTCTGGAAGTGGGTAATTTACTCCCTTTCTTTATATATACACTGAGATTTAATTTAAAGTTTAATTCTTACAATCAAGGTGCTATTAAAAGTGAGATTCTTGTCTCTTTAAGTGTCATATTTCATCTGATTGTTAAATTAATTTCACCTGAATTACCGTCAATGTTGACAAAGGTACAACCATCAGAGCTATCAAGAATAGATCAATTAATTCTATTCTTGATTCTTCATTCACCATTTAGAGTGCTTTTAGGTCATAGCCTGGGAAGGATAATTTACTCCATTTTTTATAAAAACTAATAATTATTATTGATACACAACATTCATACAAATTCTTCAGTGCTAGTAGTGAAATTCAAGCAACTATTCAAGTGAAGAAAAAGAAATGTGTGCAGTGGTATTTTTCTCATCTTCAAAATCCATAACAATGATAGTCATCATTGATAAAAGATTATTATCATTTCTATTTTAACAACACAATTTTTCTAGTATTTAAACGGAAGTGAACTTTAATAAGCCAATGAAATAATGAGAAACAACCCCATTTGTGGTTTATAAAACTATAAAATAGATACTTATTGAACAACAATAAAAACTTATTAATTCCCATTGGCCATGCTCAAAACTAAGATTTATGTTAAATTCAGTGGAAAAATGTTTTTACTATGAAGTAGAATTAAGATATTTTTAATTAACCAACTAAAGTAGCCACTCTCCATATTATCATCATATTGATTATCCTGCATATCAGACCACTGCAAGATCTGTCCAAGTTTAACTCAGTCTTATTGAAACATAAGTTTTCTTTTTCCTCATCAGTTCAGTAAACTTTTTTATCTATTTATTTCATACATGGTCTCTTTCTAGATCATTTTTAAGATTTTAGTTGTTCGTTCATTGTCATTTTTATAAGTAATCTTTATCTCGGGCTATTTTAGTTACCTCAGTTCATTTTAGTCTTTTACTTATTTCAATGATATCTATGACTCCTGATTAGTCTCTCATGTATTTTGCTTTTGATTCCTCTGTTATTCCTGATATACTTTTCTTCAACAGTGAGAAATTGCCTATTTCTTAATATCAACATTTTGTGTAAATTCTTATATTGAAGCCATAAAAGGAATATCACGTTTCTTTAAAGATTATTAAATGAAAATAAGTGAAACAAAATGCATGTTAGCAGTTTCTACCACTTTTACTATGCATGATTCAATGCAATTTACTGCATGATTTTAGTCTAAAGCAATTTATGGCATCCTTTAAATTTAGAAGTCAAAAATCCTCCGATGAATTTTATATTTATAGTCGTGCGCATTTAAATTCCATTCAAATGATATTTAGGATTTATATCAACAGTTGAAATAAGCAAGAAATCTGAAGCGGGTATAGAATTATATACCTGTTCTTACATAGAGAGAATGGATAAATCAGTGGATGGAATGTTGAATACTGTTTGCACTCATTCTTGTCTTGTTGCTGTTGTTGCCAAACTAGAGGTTATCACAAGTCATAAGTGTTTTCGACATAGCCTTATAAATATGTTTGATTGGGAGACATGTAGATTGTGGATATTATGCGAATTGTGGATATTATGCAGAAGAACATACTTTTTGTTTTTTTAATAAAGCATACATACCATGCAACTAGGGGCTTATGGAGGGATAATATGGACATAGACTAACCTAAATAAAAATGATGCAAGAACAGTAGAACTAAAAACTAATTGAGGAATGTTGCTCAACAGAAAAAATAGTATTCAATTACTTTAGAGCATACTTATCAGAATAATCAGTCAATTAGAGTCTAAGTGGTTATATTTTGAAGGAAAAATTATTAGGATAAAAATATTTAGATCAGATTGTTGTATGTTTATAAACAGAATTAAATTTAAAAATCTTATTAATGGAATGCTGGACTTGGATGCTGAGGGGCAATGCAAATTCTAATGTGATATAGGGCTGCTATTTTATTAAATTTATTATATGCAAATGAGACATAGAATCTCTATTAATGTAATAAAAATAAAGATGTTTAAAAAATTTCATTAAGAATTGGTGTCATTTCACGTTTTTACGTCTTTATTCTTATGTTTCAAGAATGGATGATGGAGAAGATATTTAAATTTTATATATATGGTGATGATAGAAGGACATAAAAAAGAGATTCAGTGATCACTCAAGTTAATACAACTATGCATGGGCAAGTATAAAGAAAAACACATATATAAAAATATTAGTAAAGAAGTCAAACCATTTATTTGTTTAGACTTACAAATATTTCTAATTCTTGTACATCATATAAATGTGGATGTCTATCTAACAGGTGCCCTGCTAGGTCTCTCTACTGATTATATTTAACCCATAATAGACAATGCATCAGAAATGTAAATCCTAAAGAAACTAATATTGTCTCTAAGTCGTTTAGAGTATTGATTACTTTCTTATTATCTATTATTACCCCTTTTTCATCAAGCTTTATTTTATTTTTCATTATTTCTATCTGGATAGTTCTTTTCTATTTCATCCATTTTAGATCGTCTCATTTCTATATCAGTTCAATTCTGCTTTATTTTGTTTGCTATATTTTTTTAGTTTGATTATTTTATCTACTATCTCAATTTGTTTATCCACTTCCCTCTTGGAATCTATTTATTCCTTTTCCAATGAACTTCCTTAAGATTGAGACATTTCCCATTTCATTTTATTTATCTATATATTTATATATTTTGGCTATGTTCCTGTCTAATTTAAACTCTTATTGACTCTTTATTTTCATTCCATTTTTTTATTATTTATTTTCCATTTTATTTTCCTTTTCATTTTTTCCATTTATTTTTCATTCTATTAAAATATTGTTGACTCTTCTCTGTATTTTGTTTATTTGTAATAATATCTTTATTATTTGATTAATATTATGCACTTTTGTTGCTAGGTATTTCACTTTTATTAACTTACCTTCAAGAGCTTTTTTAATTCTTTTTCTCATTTCTTCCATATTTTAAAACTTTCTATCAATATTTTAGCATGAGAATGAGTATGAGGTCTATTTATTCCATCAACTAGCACTTCCACTTAAAACTGGATGTTTCCTTAGTTTATCTCTCTCATTTTCTTATTAATTATTTTATATTTTATTAAAGCCTCCCAACATAAAATGACCTCATAGCAAGGTCTCTCATTTCATTCATCTCATATGACAATGTGTTATTTCATCATGTTCTATTTCTGACATTCATCATCTATCCCTAGTTTTTATTTCAAACCTCAGTTCCCAGTAACACCCAATAGATTCTAGGTCAAATTTATCAACTGTACTTTAAATGAAAAGATCAAAGTTTTTTAACATGACTCTACCTAGAAGCCTATGAGAGATCATGCATTATGTCTAATATATCTCCCTTAAAACAGTCATTGGTAATACAGAGATAAATAAAAATAGACATTTTATCCTAGTAATTTTACAGAATACAAATATTTAATAAATCAGGAATTCAGACTTTGCTATAAATACTGTTGACAAGCCCAGGTATACATCACATGACACCATATCAGATATTAAAACAGGCAAAACTATCCATACAGTAGTGCCACTCAATGCAAGACAGAGTAATCAATGGATGCCAGAAGGCTTGTGCATAAAATCCTTATCTAGTGCCTACCCATCCAATATTCCCAGACTAAGTAGAGTTAAAAGGTGGCTGCTGGAGGGTTACATTAGATCTTAAGATCTATGTGCAGTGCTCTCAGATCCAAGGCTCATCACTGACAAAAACCACAAGCTAGAAACTAGTCTGGGGATATTGGATGAGTAGGCACTAGATAGGGATTTTATATACAAGCCTTCTGTCTGGCTTGCATTGAGTGGTACTACTATATAGAGAGTTTTGCCCATTTTAATAACAGTTATGAGCAAGCATAAAAAATGGTGATTGTGTGATGTTTAATGGTTTAATACCATGTCAGATACCCCACATATTCTCTAATGCAAATGTGAGAAACAAATTATTTCTCTATATTAATAATTATACTTTTTAGTCCAATGATTTAGAATGAATTATATTTCTGCAATTGTTTATTTCATACTTCCGCTAAGAATCTTCGTTAAAAATAAAGTCTATCATTTCTGAACCAACATATCTAATATTATACCACCAACAATCTAGATAATAGATTTAACATTCTAGATTATCCAATGGTTTATTATATTTATCCAAATATCTGTTTATTATCTCTCTAAAATATAGATTGATCATAATTCCTTTTCATCAGTTGTAAAATTTCATTCTACATATATCAAAAATATGGTACAAGAAATAATAATATGTGCTAAATTTCTTGTTTTTGTGGGTATTGTTTTCAATGCTACACATCTTATGTCTCTTGGAGACATAAATTTATCAAGGCCTCTTATTGGATGTGCCATGACATGGCATTCAGGATAGATAGATATATTTATTATGTAACAGGTCAAAATTGAAATAAGTTTATATCACATATTGGTTGTCCAAATTGTATAATGATGGATTTATCTATGCTCATAATTGGAAGTGCCAAGTTATGTAAGTAATATGCAAGTAGACTTTGTAAAACCACATGTTTGGGCATCCAATTATATAACAGTAGGAAGGGCAAATAGAGATGATGATCCAAGCATTGATTTTTAATATACATTGAACACAAATATACTATGCATGAAAAATATGAAAAGGACACATATATACTAGAGCATGAGTAAGGAATGCAAAATGATATGGTGATTTTATATTGCTAAACTTATTAATATATGGTGTATCTGAACTTGGTTTAGTCCCATATGTCTATTTAAGCTATATAGCTGGATTGGAAGACATCTGAAGGTCTGAAAATTTCAGATTTTCTACTTAATAGTTATCCATTAGATAAAGTGTTGGGCTTGTCCTGGTATTTTTAATCTAATGCTTGAATATCCTAGCACCTCACCGAAGAAGCCAGAAACAGAAACCGGTTTGGGATTGGGGATATTCTGCAAAGCTTGTTAAGAGCTTATTTGTGAGCTCTATATATCATATATATATATATATATGTGTGTGTGTGTTAAAAAGTTTGTTATTATATTCTCTTGATTAGATTCACATATTTTTAATTTTAATTAATGGATATAGTAATCATTTGTATATAGTAAGTAGTTTCATGGATTGTATTCCCTGACATACTCTTTATAATATGCAATATATAAATAAATGAATGGTTTTCAAGAGATTTAATTTTTCTCTCTCTATCTCTCTTTTTCTTTTAAAAACAATCATGTATTTCTGGTTTAAATATTTAAAGTTATCACATAGATGGATGTGTGTGACATGTTATTTTTTAGGGTCACTAATAAGATCCTGTTTTGAAATAAAATTCTATATAACGATGAAATGATTACTGTTTTTTTCTGTGCATGACTAATTAATTGTTTGTGTGTAAGTTGACTAATTTGTTAAATAATTAAAATAGTGAAAAAATAAATAAAAAATAAACAAACATATAAAATATAACTTTTCCTCTAAATAAAGATAAAATTTACCAGCCCTTATATAATACTTAAATATAATTACTATGTATATAAGTTAAAACAGCCATTTTGATAAATAGTCACTGTATGGTAAAGGTCTCTCCTGAGTTCCCTCATAGACAATTGTGAAGGAATATTCATAAAGCTTGCCAATTATTATTTGGAAAAAGATTGAATGGTTTTTCCATTCTTCTATTATCTTCTAGCAAAGGATAGTTAGATATCCATTAACTGATTATTTTTGAGTGATTATCTAGATTAGCCATTTCACTTGGTTCTAATTAGAACACTGAAATTGTAGGCATGGCAAAAAATATACTATCTCTTTACCACATATAAAGCTTAGACATTGTTGAAAAAGTAATTTTGAATCCACTATTCTCCCTCACTTCAGACCACTATGTGATCATCATCATAAAACAACATGCTTCATGAACTTTCTTTGAAAATCAAGCTTTACATAAATTTTAATTTCAGTTCAATGTAAGAACAAATCAAATTAGAAAAATGTGTACACTATTTTTATGCAGATAAACCACTATTAATATGAAAGCTATGGTATGAGGCTTTTTAAGATTTGTGAATTTTTCAGATTTCAAAGCTTGTATCTTTCACCCCCTCATTGTAAACCCAAATTCTGATAAGATTTTAAAAAGCAGGAAACTTACTACAATTAATTATTTATAAATATTTCCTAAATATTTTTTACTTTAAGTAGTTCTAAAAATATACGTTCAACATTTTTTCAAATGTTCTTGCATTGTTTATAACAAATCTTTAAAAAGACTGTGCTTCTCCTACTTTTCATAATGCTTTATTTAACTATCCTATAATAGTTTCGACTGCTTAATATTCTTCCTCAGATCTCTTAAATAATTTTCTTTCAAGTTATAAATCAAGTCTATAAAAAAAGTGTTATTTTGTACTGTGGGAAAAAAAATTAAAAAATCTGAGAAATAATACTGAATAGTCAAAACTGTTATAGTGACATTAAATAAAACATTGTGAAAAGTATATAAGAAAAAGTGCATTTTTAAAAGGATTTAATCTATGTATAAACTAATTTATTTATTTTAATTAAAAAATTAAATTTTTTTTTTGAATTTTGTTTGGATAATAGAAATTTTTGAGTAATAGATTTTCGAAATAAGAATATTTTATTTGAATTATCACTCTTTAATTCTATGACAGTTATTTTTTTATCATTCCTTTTTTGCACATTTATAAATCTACCATCATGAAAGAGATCACATGTGAGATGGATGGATGAAATAAGAAAGTGTGTAGGGGTGATGTGGAGAAGAGAAGTTAAAGATCGGAGATGGTTCAACTTGGAGAGACCTTCATCATGCAGTGGATTGATAATGATTGATGATGATGACCATCATGATTTCCTGAGGATTTGTGATGATAGTATTTTAGCATTGAACTATTTCCGCCATCTAATATTAAGTATTGAATGTCTTTAGAAAAATTTATTTAAAATCTTCCAATTCCATTCAACTGTTAATAATAACACACAGGTTAGTATATGCATAATGTTTTGAGATGTATTATTCTCCTCTCTTCTTCAGGTATTGCTGATCTTATCAGTGACAGTTCTACTATGGTAATTGAACCTGGACACTTAGAATCTTCAATATTGATTTTTAAGGTAACCTCTAAACCAACAACATTCAGTATTTAATATTAGATGATGGAAATAGTCCACTATATAAATACAATCTAGTATATAAAATGTTAACAATAAAATATTTTTAATGAATATAAATATTGATTTTTTAAATTAAATTCTGATAAGCAATACATAAATTTAAAAATAGAAATCAATGCTGGATGATTTATTGAATATTTAAAAACAATAATAAAATTCAGTAAACTTAATTAAAACTGAATTCTATATATTTTTTTCTTTTAAAATTAATTAGACTACTATCAAAGCAAACTCAAAAATACATTAAACAAATTTTAAATTTCATTTTCATAATTAATTGCTTTTGTAAAAAAAAAAAAAAGGAATTTTACTAAATATGTTGATTAATAATTGCGATAGGAACTTCTGATGTATTAAATTATTTTAAGGTCTGATTGTGAACAATAAATTTCCAATTAATTCACACAGATGTATTTAATTATGTTTTAAAATAATTATAATGGCTAATTTAATCATTGGTTAAATGCAAAGATTATTCTTAAAATATTTCAACACCTTCAACTTGTGGTCTTTAATTGAATAAGTTTGCCCCATAAATTAATATTCTTTATTCTTGAAACTGGATTAACTGGTTAGAAGTGACATACATAATTCACCTGGATATTATAACACGATTAATAAGCAGGTGATTTTATCCTTGTAACTACTATATTTTATATTGTATATTTAAATCCACAGACACTATATATATGCCCCAACAAAAAAACTATTATAGGTTAATGAAAAAAACTTATTTAGCCTCAGGGAGATTATCAATTAGTAGTAATTATTCTGGGCAACATCAAAGGCAAAGGTTATCTCTGTTTATGTGGATATAATCTTCTCATTTCTATTTTTTTTTTATAATAACAATCCTTTTAAAATATTTAATCAATATATATATATTATTTAAAAAGATATTTATTTTACATAGCGCTATGTTGTATAAAGTGTAATATTAATAATTAGCCATTAAGCTAATGCACTTGGCTTTGTGGATTTTAACTATAAATGAATATTCTCACTTTTGATGTTTGGTTATTTGCTCAACGAAGATACTAAAATGAGTAGTGATTAACTCTATCTTGTGAAGTTGAATTATTGAGCATATTAAATGAAGCTTTGTTATATTTTGTAAGCCAAATTCTGATAATAAACAGTAGTGTGTTGATATAATGCATGCAGAGAAACTTTATAATTCCTGTGACTATATATATATATGTGTGTGTAATAAAAACTATTATTTTTTGTTTCAAACATTGGAAAAAATATATAAATGATGTCTAAGTAAACCAATCTTTTCTGTTAAGTCAAGTTAGTTTATAAATCCCTAAATATTATTGCTCCAATATTTATTATGTGTTTGAAATGTAATAGCGTTAATTGAAGCTATTAAAATAAATATATGCTCTTGTGCCAGATTGAAGGAAGTTAAATGTTTAAATAAAAGAAATGAGAGAACCATGGGACCCCTAAATTTTTCCAAGATTGCTTGAAAATATTTGAAAACCAGGCACTCTTCACAAACCTGGAGCTTAATTTAAGTATAGGGGATTTGAATTCAGATTATTAAGCACCTTTCAACTATCCACCCTATCTCATACAACTGATACACATGACCACACACATGTAGAAAAGATAAATAGTCACCAATATCCGTATTTTGCGCTAAACCAGCACTCATCAGTTGGTCCAGATTATCATCTCCCACACACATATATCTATAATCAGTGCTCAGTTTGAAGTTTTTCTATCTTAATATAAATTGAGCACTGATTATATATGTGTGTGGAAGATGATAATTTGGACCAACTGATGAGTGCTGGTTTATCACGAAATACATATACTGGTGATTATTTATCTTTTCTGCATGTGTGTGGTTATGTGTATCAGTTGTATGAGATAGTGTGGATAGTTGAAGGTGCTTGAAAATCTGAGTTCAAATCCCCTATACATGATGAATGAAAACTATTTTCATAAATATATACTGAGAGACGTTAGTTTAAAAAAACCATTTTGAAGATAGTTCACAATTTGGTAGCCAGAAATCAGGAATGTGCTGTGAATTTGAGATCTGATTTATTATAAATATATACTGAGATGCCTTAATCTCCACACTCATAATAACATTTAATAATATTAAAGAATGTTGGTACTTCTATCTTGTAAAAAAATGATTTGCTATATTATTATTATTATTATTATTATTATTATTATTATTATTATTATTATTATTATTATTATTATTATTATTATTATTATTATTATTATTATTATTATTATTATTATTATTATTATTATTATTATTATTATTATTATTATTATTATTATTATTATTATTATTATTATTATTATTATTATTATTATGATGATGATGATGATGATGATGATGATGATGATGATGATGATGATGATGATGATGATGATGGCATTATCTATCACATATAGGTAAAAATCAAAGATTGGCTTTTCAGCTTATGCATAATAAAATAGCATTTCTTGATTTAAAATTTATAAAACCTTAAATAAGAATTACTAAATGAAATATGATTAAATCGTGTGCTAATACGCAGCTGAAGAGAAGTGCTTTTCTTTCCAGTTACAATTATAAAATAAGACTGAACGCTTTTGAGAGTTACTATACTTTCATATTCATAGCTGGGGTAAATAAATAAATAATCTCTTCAGCTATGTATTAGCACACGATTTAATGTATTACTTTCATTGAAGTGAAGTGTAAACCTCATATCTTTAAATTAAATAAGTAAAAGTGAATCAAACAACCAAATAGTAGTTTAAGAAATCGACTGTTAAACTACTTACCATTACATGATCATATTTTTTCCATGCTTACACAAGTTATTAAAAGCAGTTAGTTAGAAAGGTAAAAAGGGCTGCTCGAGAATTGCATTAGATCCTATGATCTAGATCCAGTGCTCTTAAATCCAAGGCTCCTTACTGATGAAAGCCACAAGCTAGAAACTGGTCTGAGAATATTGGATGAGTAGGAACTAGATAGGAAATTTATGCACAAACTTTCTTGCACTACTATATGGAGAGTGGGGAATAAAGTGGCTAACAGGTTTCTGTGGGCATAATTGTTGAGAGATTCCTGACTCCGTTTAAGGAGAAGCCACAGTACATCATATCACATCACTGCAATCGATTAGTAAGTAGAAAGGGTAATGGAAAACTGCTAGAAAGGGTAATGGGAAACTGCTAGAAAGGGTAATGGGAAACTGCTAGAAAGGGTAATGGGAAACTGCTAGAAAGGATAATGGGAAACTGCTAGAAAGGATAATGGGAAACTGCTAGAAAGGGTAATGGGAAACTACTGAAAATTGTATGATTTATTTATTAATTTAGTGTGAAAGAATGTTGAAAAATGATCCAATATGCATTTGTTTTATTTATCTGTATGCTATTAAAAATGGTGTAATAAAAGCTAAAACAATGCCAGAACTGTAATTTATTTGTAAAATATACATTTGTAAATGGGTTAAAATATTGCAAACTTAGAATACACGCAGATATTTATGAAAAACTATTCTTTATGAGGTAAATGAGCTTATTCGAAATGTATAGTATTTTTTATGTAAAAATAATTTGATAAAATGAAATTTATATAATTTAAAGAATGTTTTTTGCTTTAAAAAAAATGTAAAAATTATTATTTCTAAGTTGACTAAAATTATAATTAGGTTGTTTAGGAATTTGATTAATCTAGTAAAAAGCTTAGGAGATAGATTTGTATAGACAATAAAGTTTGTTTATAGATATAGGAAAATATGCATTTAGTTAATTAATCAGAACTGTCTACAGCTTTGAAATGAAGCAATATGCAATAAGTGCTCAGATATATATTAAGATAGCCAATCATTATACTTTAATGGACAGGCTTCAATCCATTCCACACTCTAACTCTTCAACTGTCCATCCAATTGAAAATCTGATGATGGAACACTCAAAGGGCCACCCTGAGGCCGAGATTCTTGTCACACCCATGTTGACCTAAAGTCAATCTGACCCCTCATGTACAGGATATAATCCATTTAATACATATATAAGGGATGGCCAGACATCTCTACTACATAATAACTGAAATACAGGCTTATTATATACCTATATCAATATATGTAATATATAGGGTATATGAGCACATACTATGCAGATTGGCTATCTTAATATATATCTGAGCACTTATTGCATATATGTGGAGAGATGATAATCAGGACCAACTGATGATTGCTGATTTAGCATGTAATACGATATTGGTGATTATTTATCTTTTCGACATATATGTGTTCAAGTGTTTCAGTCGTATGAGATAGAGTGAAGAGTGGTTGGTCATGTGAAAGTCTGTGCTCATATACCCTAATATCACATATATTGATATAGGTATATAATAAGCCTGTATTTTAGTTATTACGTTTTGCTATAGATTCAAAATATTATAAACGAAATTACAAAAGAGTAGAATATTTACAAGTGCATTTTCTTATAAATACATAGAAAATTATAAATGGTAACAAATATATTATTTTAGATTTAGAAAATAATTAATAACTAATTTAATGAGGCTTATTTATTTGCTTTTTATTTAAAAGAAATTGAATATTTGATTTCAGGTTTGTAACAGGTAATTTCAGTTAGCCTTCTAAATGAATATCAGTTTTCAATTGCCTTAAATGAGTCTTAATTTGGGTTATGCAGGAAAATGCTGATTCACAACCATAACTAATTCCAAAGCAGGAAAGCAAGCACACAATAAGATTCTGATGTAAATACGAGTATTCAACTGCATTTTTATATATTTCAATGGGATCTTTTTTGCCATCAAAAAGAGATTTTATAATATTATCTTCACCTAACTCATTTAATTTCATTTGTAGTTCTATGGGTGGTTTTGAGATATCAACTATGTGTGGTTTAAAAATAGATTTATGGCAATAGTATGCTCTTCAAAATCAGAAAATCTTTTGGTATATTTTTCTACTAACGAGTCCGAAGACATGAAGATACCTATGTAGTCATCATAAGGTTTCACATATATATTTCTTATCATTTAATATTTTTTCTAGTTGCAGTAAATGTTCTGCATTGGTGGTCAAGTGGTCAGCAACAGCTGCTTTACAAGCAGTTGTCCCGGGTTAGCAGGTTCGCTTCCCGGCTGATGCTATGACACATGAGAAAAACAAAGTTTTGAAAAATGCCAACTTTTTCCGGAATGCCAGAATTTTTTGCCACGCCATATATATTTTGTTTAACCTTGCAGGGAAATATTATATTCATTTTGTTTTGCAGTAATAACACACAAAAATGTAAAAATCTACAAATCCTTTATTTGATAATTCATATTGTTTTTCTTATTCTTTGTAAAATTTTAAAATTTGTTCTCATAATGTTATGACTCTCCTCTTGACAATGAGATGCTTTAATTATTTAAATATAAAAAGATTGTTTTATTTAAGGAATAAATGCATGGTAATTTGCAACTTAATATTATAAAATGGGGGCAAAATATTAGGAAAAACTTGTAAAAATGCTGCTTCTGGAAAAAAAATAAAAAATAAAAAACATTGAGATCTATAGAAGAAGGCAATGGGAATGCTTAACTCAGTTTTATACAATTAATAATAAGACAGAGACATGGATAATAGCAAAGTAAAGTGAACAAAGATTGCAGATAATATAAATGAAATCAGTGAGAAGATCAATTCTGGAGGGAAAAATAAATCAAGAAATCAGTGAAGTACTTATAATGAGAGAGGAGGAGATAACAGTCATTGACAAAAAGAGATTAAGATGGTATGGGTATGTAAAAAAAAAAAATAAGAATAAACTATCAAGGATAGCAGATGATTAGAAATAAGAGGAGAAAAAAGCAATTCAAAAAAATAATAGAAAGAAGATCTGGTAAACAGCATGGAAAAGTCTGAATGGTTGCAGACAGATGTTATGAGCAAGAAGATATTATGAGGAAAACTATAGGAAGTTTATGGTCGATGACATTCTCACCAGTAGAGAAATGCTGAAGAAGAAGAAGTATGAATATAGAAGGTTAGAAATTATAAAAAAAAAATTAAAAATAAATTTGTGAATAATATTTATTGTTAAAATTTAAAAATAGAAAAGGAATTTTTATCAATATATTTTTTAAATAAAGGAATAATGGAAAATATATTGAAAGTGAAAGAAAACATACTCTTCTCTGGAGACTTTACAGTAATCAGGTTATCAATCTTCCTGACATATGCTTTTTGGTACACAAGGTGCAGGACAAAGTTCACACAACCAACACCGGTTCCCAATGCTATATTTTGCGATAAGCTCAAAGCTCTTCAAGACAAGGATAAGATACTATCCTCTAGATTTTTGTTTAACAATACATGGAGCCTACTAGTATGGCCTACAGACTCTACATGAATTTTGGACCCGATATATCCACATTGTAGTGTATTGTAGAAGAAGTAGTCTGTGTTGCAACATGTCAGATTCTTCTAGAAGGGCATTGATTTCATACTACATCTATCCCAGCTGATAAGTTAGCATTATTGGGTCATTCTTTGCACTAGCAGGGGTGGGCAATGCCAACTAAATAGTACGTATCTGCTCATTTTATAACCTGCTAGTGCGGAGAATGGCTCTTGCATACTTTTTCCAGACCAACGCCAGCAATGGATGAGCCAACATTAACAAAGTGTTTTTATTATGCATCTGTACAATTTTATAATGTCAATAAATATATATTTTTTTAAAATAATATAAACAAACAAAACTAGCATTTCTCGGTGCACTTAACACATTGCAAATGAAATATTTTATATCATTCAATTTTTCAAAATAGCTCATAGTGTCAGCTACCCAATGAATTTTTTTCAGAACTCTTTCTATCTTAACGAATAAAGTAATAATCACTGATGTCAAAGGTCAGGGAATTTAATAGAATTTACTTATCATATGGACAGCAGCTTAAGAATGCATATGATTATGATTTTGACGTATTGACCAAGCTAAAATATTTTTTTGATTTCTTCAAATTGATACAGAACTTTAACTCTTAAGTTTTCTGTTCTTGTCACACATGCAATAAAATAAAATGAAATGGAAATTTATTAAGATTTCTTGATAGGTACTGCAGCGTCACCTAGCAGCACATTCTGGCTAATCAACACCAGATTTCTTTTCACAGTAAGTTTAAAATGATAGTACAATGTTACTATAAAAGATATGACTTCTTTTAAATATTGCATTGCCCTGATCAATTTAGTCCATGGCAAGGGAGGGAGATGGTTGAGGATTAAAGATTTATATAATTCCCAGTCAAAAAAGAAAATAGAAAATCAGATGAATGAAAATTGATACTACAATAAAAAATTAAAAAAATACTATTAAATTTTGCATTCAAATCATGAAAACTATTTACTGATTTTTACTATAATTATTATGTGATATAGGTGGGGTTTGAACTCAGACTTTCACATGACCCACTACTCACAGTGCCATCTCATATTGCTGACCCACCTGATCACACATATTTTCAACATGGGTGTGATCAGGTGGGTCAGCAATATGAGATGGCACTGTGAGTAGTGGGTTGTGTGAAAGTCTGAGTTTAAACCCCACCTATATTACATATATAAATGCAGGTTTAAGCCTGTGCAATGTATAATTATTATGTGGTAATTGGTTCACAAGGAATGTTGTAATTCAGTTTCACTGCTAATATAGTCTATGATATTCTATCAGCTTTAATGATCTATATAGTTAATTACCATTAGGCGAAAGATGTTAATAAAATGATAAAAAATATAATGATGAGAATATATTAAATAAAATAAAGAAAAGAATATATTTCGCAATAAAAATAATTTACTTACTAAAACAATATGAATTAATTAATAACAAATACATTGACGACAAATGAAGTATATTCATAATTGCAAGTCAATTAAAAATGTTAACATTTGCAATATCCATATTTCTTATTGATTATACAGTGAATGTATATTAAATATTGCTTATTTTTATTTCATACATACTTTTTGTATAAACTACATTTTCCTTTCGTTTATTTGAAACACTTTTTTGTCATCATCATCATCATTATTATTGTCAACTATTATCAATTCACTTCAGGATGGTCTCTCCAAATTCAATCCATCTTGTCCAATCTCTGGCCTCTCTTCTCCACATCATCCCTGCAGACTTTTTTATTTCATCCATCCATCTCACATTTGGTCTATTTCTAGGTCTTTTACAATCTCTTGGAATCTCATTTAAGATTTTAATTGTCCATCTATTATCAACTCTTCTAGCAATATGTCCAGCTCAACTCCATTTCAGTTTTTTAATTTTTTCAATGATGTCAGTAAGAACCTGTTTGTTCTCTTACCCATATATTGTGTTTTCAATCTCTTCTTGCTACTCCTAACATGCATCTCTCTATACTTCTTTGAGTGGTCTGAAGTTTCTGCATTGCTCTTTTATTTAATGTCCAAGTCTCAGATCCATACGTAAGAACTGGTTAAACACATTTATTAACAAGCCTTTTCAAACACATAGGTATATTTCCTTTTAATAAAAAGTTATTTCTACCAAAAGCACTCCAACCAAGTTTAATTCTATGATTATTATTATTTTTTTGTACAAAACATTAATTTCTTCATTGCCTTTGTTATATATTTGTAACAGTTAAATTAAAGAATAAATTGGTAGTTTCTTATGGATTTTCACTTCTGGATATATTTTATTTATCGTCTTTGTATTTTTTTTTTGTTAAATACTTGATATTGTTTTGATAAATCAATTATTTATATTGACAAATATATTATTTCATTAACTTTATTACTAATATACTCTTTAATAGTAGTAAATTCAATAATAAACTTGAAATTTTTATTTTTTATCTCAAGCGGCCAGACTACATACTCCTTGCCTACATAATTTCGTGATTGCTAATGAAAATTCCTTTTAATTAAAAGCAAAAAAATATAGATTGGTTTTAATCTTAGAGAATTATAAATTATTTTTAATCTAAGAGACTACCCCCTTCCTTAGACCATCTAATTACTCTATTGGAACAATGAGATTTTAAATTGACATTCGTAAGAAAGTATTACCCCCCCTCCCCATTCTTTATTTTTTAATTATCTTTTATTTTATTTACAGCCATTGTAGAAATAAGCACCTGAGAATGTTTTTTTTTTTTTTTTTTACAGAAAGCAAGCACGTGATTACACAACTAAATTACCATATACTCATAGTTTTGTTATATATAATTGCGAAAAATATTTCGTAATTATTAAATAAATAGAAATAATCAATTTTTTTATTTTTTCAAACAAATGACAATAATATGAATTTAACATTTTCACTTTTTTTTTAAATCTATTGTTAATTCACTCATTTGCAAACAATAACACTTCGTAAATTTACTTATAATATTCAAAGTAAAGGTTAAACAAGTGCAATTTATATTCACATATACATTTATGTATGTGTGTTAAAGCATACCTTTTCGCAATAAATTAATGGCAGAGTTATTTCCATGATTGGTAGAGGGCAGAGTCTGTAGTTAAAAGTCTATTGTATGTTGTGGAAATGGGGTGGATCAAGATTAGAGAAGAATATGCATAAAACTTAGGGTGGGGAATGGAAAGGAAAGGGCAGATGGCTAACAAATTTCTCTGGGCATAGTGACCGAGAGATTCCTGACTCCGAGAAACGAGAAACCACATTGCATCGCATCGCATTGTAACAAGTATCAATAATAAGAGAATTTGATTTAATTTGTCAATTTCAAAACCCACAAATATATTATTGATTATTATTAATCATTTATTAGGCTAAATCTTAGTTAAGAATTAATACATCTGTTTTTTTAATTAACCACAAGGACATGGAATAATTCAGCAAATATTAAAATTTAATGTTTAAACAATATATTGTATATGTAAATCCATTAGAAATTTAAAATTAATGTTAATTATTTAATATTTGTTTAATCGTAATAATCAGCCATTAAGCTATTGCACATGTGCTTTGTGGATTTTTAACTATAAACGAGTACTCTCACTTCCAAACACAAGATAAACTTTATGAAAAGATAGAATGAATCCATCTATCCTTTCTACTCAAACGTTTATGTATCGGCAAATCTTAAGCATTTGGTAAGTGAGAGTATTCATTTATAGTTAAAAATCCACAAAGCGCATGTGCATTAACTTAATGGCTGATTATTACTATTACAGTTTATAAAAACACTGCACTATATAAAATAAATATCTCATTTAATTATTTGTTTAAGTTTTCTGACAGTTCATGCTACTTTAAAAACAAAAACCCACATTTGTCATACAATGCTCTATTTAACTGCTGACAGTTTTGACTGACTAGTAACCTTTTTCAGATTTAAAAAAACAATTATTCATTACATAAGTATGCAATAATTTTAATTAATAAACATACATATATATCACATGATCACCATCTCTATACTAGCACATAATTTGTTGTGAACAAAGGCAAAACTCACCATACAGTAGTGCCACCCTGTGCCAAACAGAGTAATCAATGGATGCCAGAAGGCTTGTGCATAAAATCCCTATCTAGTGCCTACTCATCCAATATCCCCAGACTAATTTCTGGCTTGTGGCCATCATCAGTGAGGATCCTTGGACCTGAGAGCACTGCATCTAGATCTTAGGATCTAATGCAACCCTCCAGCAGCCACCTTTTAAATCTACTTTACTACAAAACTATGAGAATGAAATTGAAAACATTGTTAATATCTTCAATCTAAGCTCAATAGCTTATATAGTCATATGGGTCTGAACTCAATTCAGCACCCACACATTTTGGTGTCTTTGGCTCTTAAACAACCATAGCCACCACTATTCTATTAGGCAGGATTGGTGTTAAACCATCAAACATCACATGATCACCATCTCTATATTAGCACATAATTTGTTGTAAACAAAGGCAAAACTCACCATACAGTAGTGCCACCCTACTAGTGTATGGTGAGTTTTGCCTTTGTTTACAACAAATTATGTGCTAGTATAGATATGGTGATCATGTGATGTTTGATGGTTTAACACCAATTCTGCCTAATAGGATAGTGGTGGCTATGGTTGTTTAAGAGCCAAAGACACCAAAATGTATGGGTGCTGAATTGAGTTCAGACCCATATGACTATATCAGCTATTGAGCTTAGATTGAAGATATTAACAATGTTTTCAATTTCATTCTCATAGTTTTGTAGTAAAGCAGAGTTAAAAGGTGGCTGCTCGAGTTGCATTAGATCCTAAGATCTAGGTGCAGTGCTCTCAGGTCCAAGGCTCCTCACTGATGATGGCCACAAGCCAGAAACTAGTCTGGGGATATTGGATGAGTAGGCACTAGACAGGGATTTTATGCACAAGCCTTCTGGCATCCATTGATTACTCTGTTTGGCACAGGGTGGCACTACTGTATGGTGAGTTTTGCCTTTGTATACGTATATATCGTTATTTATAAATATCTCAAAATACATGCTATATATATTCTTAATAAATTCCATCAATTACCAAATAAAAATATTTAAGATCAATATATTTAGGTGCAAATATATAAAATAAACATATCTATTTATCTGCAATATTAATATGTTATATTTAAAGTTATTGTATCGTTATGTAATATATAATTATATTACAATTGTTTTTTCGATATGAAGAAAGCTGCTAATCTGTCAAAACTGTCACAAATAAATTAAAGCATTGTGAAAAATACATTATAAAAAGTATGGGTTTTTTTTTTAAAGATTTAATAGAAGCATTGCAATAAGTGGAAGAAGCTAAAGGATATATTTGAACTCTTTTAATTTGGGGAATCATTAATTAGAATAACAGAAAAGCCAAGTGTTTTAGACTATAGATGTTCAATTTTGTACAAACTGAAAGAAAAACCAAAAATATAATTTTTGTTAACATCAGTAAAAAAAAAAGATTCCATGCCAATATTCATCTCCATGACACTTAGGGTATATTAAAATATCTGACATATGAACTGACACTACTATATTCAAATGAATAATATGAAATCCTACCAAAAATGAATGCAAATAAAATCAGATATTATGACAACAACCAAAACTAACTATATATTTTAACACTATCCCCTCAATCACATATAACATATAGTGACACACATGCATATATATATATGATCAGGCTACCATTAGTTAAGACTGTAATTGACTTATTAGCCCAATTACTAACTACTATTATGAGTATTCTAAGAACATTGTCAGCTTGCAGCCTTTATGTGATAATCCTTAACTCCATACAGTAATATCTTCTGCTCATCTTATGGATATAAACTCATATTACCTAAGTATACTAAAATATTTATTAGTTTTGGCAAGACATATTATCAAAGACCAGAATAGTGCCACCAAGCACTCTAGGTTTAAATCTATACCCTTTGAAGAGATCATATCAGTTCTGCATCATAGGAACCAGAATTTTTTAAACTCAATGGTAATATTGCACTACTTAATTAACTTGATAAAATGCACAAATGAAAAGTGAACAAAGGCAGAATGTTTATAACAATAACAACTTATTCAACTGGCAACATGTGAGTGGTATTTACAGTCTCTCAAATCAGTAAGGTAGAGATTTTGAATTTTTTCTCTTTTCGGCACTTATGAAATAAAGCTTGATTAGAGCTATTGGTAAGCTCCATCTAGTGATCATTTAAATACAAGCTTAAAAATAAGTTACAAAATTTATGACATGTTTTATTAATTATTATAAGTGTATCTTTGAAGGCTTTTGCGATATTATATTGCAGAGGCTATTACTATATGGTAAAACTGAGATGAATTCAGACCCATATAGCTATCTGTTTTGCAAACCTGGATTTGAAGACATTTACATGTCTGAAAAGTTCAGGCTTTCAAATTGATAGAAACATGTTTTATAAGTGCTGACTTTTAAGTTAGTATTTTAGATCTAGTTTCTAGAGTCCCAGTGCTCATCTGAGGTGAGCCATAAGCTCAAAAGGTCTGGAGATAGGGACTTTCCGATAGAGATTTTGAATTCTTTCTCTTTCAGCACTTATAAAATAAAGCTTGATTAGAGCTATTGGTAAGCTCCATCTAGTGATCATTATATATATATATATATATATATATATATATATATATATATATATATATATAATGCACACACCATTTAATTATAAAGTAAATACATGTACAATGTCTAGAAATAAATTAGTATAGTTGATAATTAACAATTTAAAGAAAGAGAAAAAAATATTTATACATATTTATAAATATAATGAAAACTAAATAATTTTTTTTACTTCAGTTCTTGTACTTAGGCCTTTTGTATTTGAATCTAGTCCTTTGTCAGAAAAAATATAGTTATTCAAATAATAAAAAGAACACTTTGTCTGATGATAATATTCCTTATGACAACTTATTTTGTTCCCTTTCATGAAGTTGGACACCTATTTCTTGTTTAATGACAGTTTTAAAATGAGTTCTTCATTTACTATTTATTCCTATGCAGATTCTAATCACACAAATATATCCACGTGATTTTTCTTTTTCTTAAAAACAAAATGCGGATTTTGCGATTATGTTTCTTTTTCTATGCTAGGTTATTCAGCTAGACATTCCACCTTCTATAGAGCCTTGTTCAGGTGAAAGATGAACCATGTAAGTTTCTCAGCAAGCCATTTGTTTAATATTTATAATGTATATGTACAAAATCATTCTATAGTTGTTTTATTTCATGAATGTTTTTACTTTTTAATTTCTAGTCTATATATGCACTTCTCTAGTTTTCATAATAAAAATCTGTGAGTCCACACTCATATTCTTTCCAAAATGTAGACTGGACTGACTTCTGACAGCATTTTTATATGTTTCAGACTTAATTACTTTCATTCAAACTATATAATATGTTTATCAATAAGCAAGTTAATTAAAAAAAATATTTTAGAATTATTATTAGTCTGTTTTTTATAAACACGTAGTCAAAAAAATTATGATGATTCATCATAATTGGAAATAGAGAAACAGAGATAATAAAATATTCTTAATATTGTTCTTTTTAGTACTATAAACTTATTCATTTTAAAATAGTTATTAAAACTTCTATTTGATTAACTTTAGTAAAACTATTTTTTTCCTTTTTTTCTGTTTTTCTAAAACAGATTTTTACCATCAGTTAACAATACTTTTTTTATTATCATATAGAATATTTGTTTGAGAGAAAATATAAATGAACCTACACACACAGCACTGGAAGAAAACACTTTATTTAGTAAGGTTTTAAAATTAATTTACTATTACTTAGTGTTATATCATTTAATCCTTTATTAGCTGAAGGTTTCAAAATAAAGAAGAAAATATTTAATATTCATTTAATATTACTTTTTTATAATGAGGTTGAATTCAAGAAAGGATGTTATAATGGGAATTTTTCCTTTCTTAGAGTCAACAAAATATTTATTTACCAATTAGAAGAGGAAATAAAAACATGTTTATGTTTATCTTGATAAAAAAACTATGACAATGGAATTAAAGAGCCACATTTGGTCTGTGGGCCAAAGTTTGTTAAGCCCTGCTAGAATGACTATAGCCTAAAATTTAATTATATTTAATCATAGCCATGGATAATGAAAAGCCTAGATCAAGCACAAGTTTTCATGAAAACATAGTTGTATTTGCTGATTATTATTTACCCCACATTTATATTATTATTTTAATCTAGATATTAAAATAAGATTTTCCTAAAGGTATATGATGATGGTATATTAGATATGATAATATGTTGGACTATTTCCATCATCTATCAGTAAATGTTGGATGTATAGAACATTTTAAACTTTTCAAATACAAACAACTTGTTAGTAATAACACACATCCTGTATTGTCTACTTGTGTGTTATTACTAACAAGTTATTTGTATTTGAAAAGTTTAAATAAAGTTTAAAATTGTCTAAACATTCAACATTTACTAATAGATGATGGAAATAGTCCAACATATTATCAACAATTAAAATAAGATACTTATTTGTCACATAAGAAATTGATGAGAAATAATACTTTTAAATAATAATAATAATAATTAATTTATTTACAACAATAACAACAACAAAATATATAATAAATTTAACTTCCTTTACATATTTGCATAATTAATAAAATGAAATATATATGACAAAGAAAAAACTATTCAATATGAATCCGAGAAATGGGTCAAGCAATATCTTTAATTTTTCTCAAACTTCTCTGATATCCAGTTTCAAGGTTAAAGTTAATGTTTAAATTATTTTGTATCACAGTAACTTTATTCTTACAATTATTACAAAAAATATTAACACATTAATTATTAATAAAGAGGAAAATGAATCTTGCAAATATTTATTTATTAAAAAGTCATTTAAAATAATCTTATCAATTTTTATTTTATTTATCTGTTGAGCTCAATCTTATATGCGGTAATTTTTCTTTTCCATTGCATTTAAAATATTAACTGTCCATTTAACATTGAGATCTCTGATCTTTATTTATGCATCATTATGGATGCATGTATAAATGTATAAATTATAAAACTTGTAGATTTTCTAAGTTACAATAATTTTTTTTAGTTGTGCTTTGCAGAAAGGAAAATCAAATAAATGCTTAATATGTGTATGTTTTTCTTCTTTGATATATTATTTCTTCTTGCAATCCATGGTTGATATCTACTTGGACTTCTTTATTTTATGTAATTATTGGGTTTTTGTTACAGCATCACAAATCTACAATAATAGAGATAAACTAGGCATTTATCTCCAATATTCAGGCATCACATGACTCCGTATAAAGACTACATTTTTAGAAAGATGAGGTCAACACTCCAACTGGACTTTTATTCTATCATGATAAATAGAAGAGGACACAAATTATTATTTGTGAGCAGAACAAAACTGGTAAACAAACAGCTATGGCCAACTAGAATACTACTTTGTTGTCGTTGCCTAGCAACAGTCAAAATTCCCATAGCAACAATTACAACAAAAAATATTCTCCCATTATATGAATATTAATCTGCATTCATTTTATTTATTAGCATTTAATATTTTGAAAGTAATTAATTTTATTTTCCAATTATTATTTTAAAAAGAAACAAAGAAACAAAACTTTTTTTAAAATTTGTTAACACATTATGATTTGCTTTTTTTTAATAAAATAAATAAATATATAAAATGTTTTAAAACACATAACTCTTTTTATTTATTTTTAGAGGTTACGCATGTGATCCATGACATAAAGGTTTAAATATATATATATATTCAAATTTCATTGTTTTCAAATATTGTTATGTGATTAGGATTATAACATCTTTTTGACTTTCATTATAAACTTATGATTGAATACTGCATTCATTTTAACATTAAATAGCAACAAAAGAATAAAAATGAGCTGAATTTTCTAGGCAAATGAAAATAATACAGTTAATTGAAATAAAGAATAATAAAATTTTCATTCTAATTAAATAAATATACACACATATAATTTGATGAATACTTTACAAAAATTATCTGCTAATATTAAGTTTCAGCTCTTTTTTTTCTCATGTGTCATAGCATCGGCCGGAAGCGAACCCACTAACCCAGGACAACTATTTGTAAGGCAGCTGTGCTGACCACTCGACCACCAGCGCTTGACAAGTTTCAGCTATTTGATTATCAATGATTGCTTTATTACTACATACCAATGCAGAAGTTGAATAAAAGTGAACTATTATTTGTCTAACCAATAAATTAGTATATTCATATGAGAGCGTATTCATTGCAACTTTGTTAAAATGACCTTTATTATGACTTGTAAATTGTTATTATGGATTGCATATACTTTTCTATATATATATATATATTAATTCATATGCTGAAAGGAAATGTTTTGACATTTTTATAAACATTTTGAATATTTTTTCTTTTATAAACAATATAAAACCACTAAAACATCATATGATCACATTTCCTATTCTTACACAAGCTATTAAATCAATAACAACCTTTGCAGAGAGTAGTGACACCCAGTGCAAGCTATAGAAATCAATGGATGCTAGAAGGTTGGTGCATAAAATACATATCTAGTTCCTACTCATTCAATAATCCCAGCCTAGTTTCTAGCTTGTGGCTTTCACCAGAGAGGAACTTTGGATCTGAGAACACTGCGTCTAGATCTTAAAAATCTATTACAACCCTCTAGTAGCCACCTTTTACCTATTTAGTTAACTATAAAGTTATGAAACCAAGATGAAAACACAATAATATGTTCAATGCAAGCTAATTCACCTGCATAGGCATACAAATCTAAACTAGTTCAGCATCTATACATTTTGGTATTTTTAGTTTTTAATAACCATAGACACCACAGGGTTGATATAAAATAACTAAAACATCATGTGATCTACCATTTTCTACACTTATGCAAGCTGTTAAAAAAGTAGCAAATCCTCTAGACAGTAGTGCCATCCAATGCAAGGCATAGTAATCAGTGGAATGAACGTTGGTGCATGAAATTTCTATCTACTGCCTACTCATCCAATATAATAGTGACAGTGATGATTAAAAAATCAAATACCAAAAAATTATATATACTAGATGAGTAAACCTGTATGACAATACAGGTAAATTAGCTTGGATTGAAAACATTATTGTGCTTTCAACTTGGCATCATAGTCTGGATGTTTGCATTAGATGATAAGATCTATGTGCAGTGCACTCAGATCGAAGATTCTTCACAGATGAAGTCCAAAAGCTAAAAATTAGTCTGGAGATATTGGATGAGTAGACATTAGATAGGGATTTTATGCTCCAACCTTCTAGCACCCATTGATTATTTGGTGGGAATATTAGGTTTTTAGAAAATGAACTGAATGAGGTAGAGAAAAAATTGAAAAGTGGAAAAGAAAGAGGCTTAGATGGATGGGCAGCAGTAAAGCTATTAACCTGTTTTAATAAGATGGCACAGAATAGAGTTTTTCCAAATAGTTGGAGTAATACAAAAGTAAGATTATTATTTAAAGGAAAGGGTAAGGATCATAGAAAGTTAAATAATTATAGACTGATAGTGGTAACATCAGTTTTATATAAAGTTTTCTCATATATATGGTGGTTAGAAGAGTTGTAAAATAGATGGAAGGGAATAATGTAGTAGGGTAAATGCAAGAAGGTTTTTAGATTAGATAGGTGTATAGGAGATAGTTTATTTGTAGTTACACAACTTATGGATATGAGTAAGAATTCAGGTAAACAGTTATATATGAGTTTTATAGATATAGAAAAAGCATATGATAGAGTAAATAGAAATAGATTATGGATAAGTTTAGCAAATTTGGGAATGGATGGAGCTTTAATAGATATTATTAAGAAATTATATAAAAATAATTATTATATATATATCAATTAGGGGATATAGAATCAGTTAAAGTTTAAAATGGGGTGGACTAAGGCAAGGATGCCCTATGTCACCTATTTTGTTCATGTTGTATTTGAGTGAAATGTAAAGAGCAATAGAAAGATTAGGAAGAGGGATAGAGATACTGTTAATAGGTAGTAAGGGAGTATATATTTTGTCAGGTCTTTTTTTGTGGATGATATATTTTTGTGTGCAAAAAGAAGAGCAAATATGGAAGTTATGTTGAGGACATGTGCAAGGATGGGTAAAGAAATGGGGATTAAATTTAGTGAAGAAAAATCAAATATAATGATGGTTAATACTGGGGAAAGAGAAGATATAGAATTTTTATTGGGAGATATTAAGTTAAGTGAGGTGAATAGATATAGTTATTTGGGAATTATTTTAAGTAATCAGAAAAATTATTTGGATGAATGGGAGAAAAAATTGATAAATGAAGCAAAGAAAAGAAAGGGATTGATAAAGAAATTAACAGTGTTTTCATATAATAAATATGTAGCTAGAATTATATGGAAAGGAGTTGCAGTAGCAGTGTTAACATATAGTAACGATGTATTATGTTAGTAAAGGGAATGATGTATTATGTTAGTAAAGGGGTATTAAATTACTTAGAAAAAGTTCAAAGGGAAGTTGGAAGACATACATTGGATGCAGATGTATGGACAGCAAGGGAGGCAATTCAAGGAGAAATGGGATGGTCAAGTTTTCATATGAGAGATGCAAAAACTAAAATGATAATGTTTGGTAGATTGCAGTTTATGGATAATAAAAGAATAGCCAAAATAGTATTTAGATGGGTTATGGGTAAAGGGCAGGCAACAAGAGGGGTGAGAAAGGTAATACAGTATGCAAAAGATTTGGATAAAGAATTTATATCAGTATATTTGTACAAAATATGGGATGATTGTGTTAGGAGGATTGTTGAGTGTTATAGTGGTAAGGAATGGGATGGATAACTAGTATGGAGAGTAAAAAGAGTTTAAATATATGTAGAAATAAACAGAATATTCAGTGTGAGTTAATATATGATAATAGTAAGGAAAGTAGTTTATTGTTTAAGGCTTGAACAGGATCTTTAGCAACAAGAGAATATACATGTAAATGGAAAAATATGGGTGATTTAGTCTGTAAATTATATAAGGCAGGCATAGAAAATATTAGGCATCTGTTAATTGAATGTAAATGCTTGAAAACAGAAAGGGCACATAAAGTTATGGAAAAATAAATATGAAAAAAGTGATTATACAGAAAGTGGATTATTGGTTTTTATGTTGGATTTGGAAAAAGATAAGGGGGATTTAGATATAAAGGCTGTAGAGTTGACAAAGATTATGTTGTGGAAATGGGATGGAGCAGAATATGGGAAAACTTAGACTGGGGAATGTAAAATTAAGTAGCTACCAAGTTTCTCTTGGTATAATTGCTGAGAGATTCTTGACTTCGTTTAAGGAGAAGCCATAATACATCATATCACATCACACACAGTTTTTAGATAGTTTAATTATTAACAAAATGTCATAATGAAAATATTCTTATTAAGTCCTGTAATCTTACCATTATGACAATAAATTTGAGTCATGGTTTGTTTTAATTCACATTTACATATTACATTTATAAAGTATAGGAGTGCAATGATCATGGATTGTTCTGAAATTGTTGATGAGATTCCAATTGTATCTAAGAAGATCAAGTCCAGTTAGATTTACTATTGAACTGGAAAATGAAATTTGCTTAGAACATCATAAAAAATCAATTTTTATTTTTGGTTGACCAACCAGAAAAGGATTCTTGATTTTGAAATTAGTCTTGGATAACAAAGCTATACATATTACAGACTTATGATTGAAAACTGCATCCAAAATATTTCATTTAATTATAAATAAAGGCATAAAAATTATTTGATTTTTACTAAGAAAATAAAAATACCATAATGTAACACACACATTATATATAATATATATGTGTAATAATGATTAAGAATAAATGAGTTTATAAGTAATGTTGCCTTAAAGGAGGTTGCCTTGACAACATTTTGAAATTGTCGATTGTTATTGATAATAAAAGAATGAAACATTCCCCACATCAATAACAATCAACAATTTCAAACTATTGTCAAGGCAACCTCCTTTTAACAATAAAAGGAAATTGCCTTGACAACAGTTTGAAATTGTTGATTGTTATTGATATGAGGATTTTCTAAGTGTTGACTGGTTTTAATGATTATATATATTAAGTCATTCACTGTGAAACAGGAATATATACATTTTTCAAAAATCCTTTTATTTTTTTCATTTCTATTTTTTAGGATATGAATTTTTTAGATAACTAATCTAATAATAAAATATGATAAAGAAAACTATAAAGATTCCAACTAAAAATAGATTTCTTGATAGCTTTATTAATCCCTTCAATTTTGTCACTGCAGCCTTACATTCAACTACAGTAATCAACATGTTTCATAGTTTGTGATTGCTGACTTCTACATAGGGCAGTGTCTGTTAAATGCCATTATATTGATCATTTTAAATCTATTGATGAGAGTCCAGTAATGTCTAAAAAAATCAAATCCAGTTAGCTTCATTGTTAAATCTAGAAAAAGAAATTTACAAAAAAATCACTTTTATGTCATAATTCTTTGACTGTAATTTCATTGTTGATTAATAAAACTTGATTTGAGATGAGTCCTAGGTGACAAAATTATAACTTGAGCCATTGGAAAATCTGATTTAGTTAATGTATTTTTATGTAATATTCAAATTCTTATTAAATGCATAGATCACATAAAATTAAATAGAAAGGATTTAACCAGGTGCATTTTACTGAGTTTGAGAGTTTCCTCTGTACTCAACACAGCATTATTGAACTACTATAAAAATCAGTAAAGTGCATATATTAAAAATATGAAATCCTTTCTATTTAATTTAATGCTTTTTTACATATTTTCTATGAAGCAGTTTCTTTTCTGATATCTGGTACAGAAACATCTGAAAAACTAAGAAGCCATTTCAAAGGAGTAGATTTGAGTGTGCCAGTAATAATCTTTCTATTAGTACTATCAAATTATCAAAAATTTAGTATGAACAGTTTTTATCCAAGCGGAGTTCCAGTATTCAACAGTAGAATATGCTAATGTTAAAGATTCTACCTATAAATTACTTGCAAAACAACCCCAAGCTGTATCAATAAACTATTCCAGGAGGTTACTCCTAGAAATTAGTTCGAATCTAATCTTAGATAATTGAGGTATGGGGTAGGATTTCAGTACATTGAAACACCTTTTGTATATTTTGTACCCAATTCTTATAGTAGTCTTTGGGAGTTGCAAATGGGAATTGGACAAGTTATCGGCTTTTAGAATGGATGGATTTATACAACATACATTTAATTTACAAAGCCAAGCAAGTATGAACATGTTATTCAGGAAGACAACTCCTTATTTAATTAATGCTGGTCTACTTGTCCTGAATCATTTTGTCCATAGTTAATATACATCGAATCTATTCACGCTTGAAATTCATATTCTTATAGTTGATAGTTATCCTGTTCCAAAATGGAATTTAAGAAAAGCTGACTGGAGTTGATATACTGAAATACCTTAAATAAAATATTAATAAAATGTCTCTAATTCCTTTTTACTATACTCATAATAAAAGTAGCCAATGGGACCATTCTTTGTGGATATCAAAGGTAACTTATATATGTCGCAACAAATCCAGCATTGCTCTTTGTAGCCAATATTAATCTACCAAAGATGTAAATTCATTTGAATGTTGCCAAAACAATAAGGGGGGGGGGGAGAAGGAGAAAACTTTACAAGATTTAGTCAAAGAGATTAATCATTTTTATGTAAGCTTGATGGTTATAAAAGCTATTATAAAGAACTACTATTATCACTATTAATGAGATTGCCAATCTTATATTAGACATCTAAATTCAAGATTGATAGAGTAACAAAAAAACATACTTATAGCACAATCGTAAGCTTCTCTTTCACAACATTCTTCTGATATCAATCAAATAAAAATAGTAGATATTGGTGACTTGGAACTTGCCCTTGTCTTAAACCAGGAAAAATCCAACAACAGATAAGTTACTTACAGAATTTTTAATTATAAATTTATTTAAACGCACATTGATTACATAAGTAATATTTACTAAGGCTGTAAACCTCAGGAATATGCGTGTGAAAATGCGAAAGTAGGGACCTCTACAGGTTTTAACCACAAGCTTACGCCTCTTTTCTTCCAAGGCGTAAGCTTGTGGTTAAAACCTGTAGAGGTCCCTACCTTCGCATTTTCACGCGCATATTCCTGAGGTTTACAGCCTTAGTAAATATTACAGAATTTTTAAAAAAATAGTAACTAAATTAAAAATATAATTGACAAAACTATTCGGGAATTTTATTCCCCCAGAAACTATTCCAAAAAAATTGGCATAAAAGCAAAATTAACTATAGTAGTCTTAAAACTAAATAAATCCAAAAAAACTCGTCATCGGAATAATGTTTTAATATGTTTCCTACGTGCTATTTGGAAAAATCATATTAAAAAGAATTGGCCAATAGTTGAGAGCCGCATATCTATAGGCCAGAAAGAAACTGTTGTAAATTAAGTTTTATCTTTAACAACTCTCATTGTTTATGTCCGCCAAAACTACGTTCATTTTAAAAATCTATTGAAGTTTTTTTTACTTAAACTTTCTTTCGATCGTTAAAGGCTTTCAAAAAATACTTCTAAACATATTGGCAATAAAATAGCTTTTTATTTTTTAATAATGATTCCTTTTGGACTCTTTTCAGTAATTTGTATACATATATGCACACCATAATTTAATTCTAGTTAGAATATAATAAAACATAAATGACGGTTTCTGCATCTATATTTCATTATTTATATATTTATTTTTTTAAAAGGGAAAATAAATTATTGACGTTCATTAATTAACATTTTTAATAATCATTTTAATACCTTCAAACCGCAAACAATTAATTAATACGAAATCAGCCTCCATTTTGTAAATCGATTTATTAACATCTATTGTAACGTCGATTGCAATGTATAATAATTAACAAATTAATGGAGTCTGTGAATCATTAACCAAAACATGCATCAGTAAACTTAAATAAAGATCTGTGAGAAGTAAAGTTGCTTTTAAATGGAAATATGGGAAGCCGATGATGAGACCATGGGGGGTAAGATTGCAGCAACTAAAAAAAAAAACAAAATGCAGTTGAAGTTGTAAATTGTCTTTTAGTAAAGCATTAAATTATTGGGAAGGGGGGCTGTCTTATACTGCTATGTACGTTATTTAAACCATTATTTAAATACAAACATATTGTCTATACTGGACTTAATGTAATTAGAAGAGATTTGAACTCGGACTTTCAAGCTTCCTGCCGCTATCCACTCCATCTTATACAACCGATACACATGATCACATACATGTGAAAAAGATAAATGATCTCCAATATATGTATTTCATACTTAACCAGAGCTCTTCAGTTGGTCCAGATCATCATCTCCCACACATATATACAACCATTGCTCAGTTTATATTAAGATAGCAAATCTTCAAACCTTATTGGACATGCTTCAGTCTTCTCCACCCTACAACTCTTCAATCATCCATATCATTGAAAATCTGATGTTGGAATGCTCAAAGTCCTTGTGACTTAAAAATCAACATGATTATGACAATTCTACTGGCATCGTCAAGGGCTTTGAGCATTCAATCATCAGATTTTCAATGATATGGATGGTTGAAGAATTGAGAGTGGAGAAGATTGAAACCTGTCCATTAAAGTTTGAAGATTTGCTATCTTAATATAAACTGAGCTCTGATTATATATGTGTGTGGGAGATGATGATATGGACCAACTAATGATTGCTGGTTCAGCACAAAGTACATATAGTGGAGATCATTTATCTTTTTCATATTATGTGACCATGTGTATTGATTGTATAAGATGGAGTGGATAACTGCAGGGAATTTGAAAATCTGAATTCAAATCCCTTCTAATTAAAACTTTATTGTAGAGATAAGTTGTTAAATATATATTCACCTACCTAGTAAATAGTTGGCATTCATCTAATGTGAGTATTTCAAAAACTGGATCTTACTATTAGCAAAGATTGCCAGCAAAATCTACAGATGGTTAATAGAATAATCTTCACGTGAGGGTTAACTGAATAGAGAATAAACAGTGTGGGGACGAGTGTACCCTGCTTGCTATTTTCTAAGCAAATAATCTTTTCCTCTTTTTTTAATCTTTAGTTTCTTAAATTAATGTAGGATCCAGTCATCATGAATCTCACACATCATTTTATATTAATTGTGACAAAGGGATTGTATATTTGTGCAATCCACATTTAGATCCTTTAACTACAGCCACAAAATTCAAACTACAATTCCCTTTATCATTTTTTAAACTTAAGCCCCTGAAAATTAAAAAAAAATGATGCAGACAGTTTTAGTAGACCAAGAGTTTTCAGCTGTGATCTTCAATTAAACTAATACAAGGACCAATAAAGTGGGCTGGAACTCAATTTGGGATATGTGTTTCAGTTTGGCAAAGATTGTATCCTAATAAATGATTACTAATAATCAGTATTCACCTGTTTAAAGTGGTTAATGTCAAAGTTATGGGTGCAGAAACTTTAATGCTTCCAAATCAAATTGTAATAATTTTATATATTTATAACTGGATAATCATATAAGTTTTAAACCATTAAGCATCACATGATCACTATCTCTTAATACTAGCACATATTTGTTTATAAACAAATCAAAACTCTCCATACAGTAGTGCCACCCAGTGCCAACCAGAGTAATCAATGAATGCCAGAAGGCTTGTAATCAATGAATGCCAAAGCTCCTCACTGACAATGGCCACAAGCCAGAAACTAGTCTGGGGATATTGGATGAGTAGGCATTAGATAGGGATTTTATGCACAAGCCTTCTGGCATTCATTGATTACTCTGGTTGGCACTGGGTGGCAATACTGTATGGAGAGTTTTGCTTTGCATATAAGTTTTGTAGATAGTATTATATTTATATTTGATAATTTATTAAAACAACTAATGTTTTGAAAGTTCAGTGGCCTGTAATTTTCAAAAAATCATGCGTGTGGCAATAAATGATAAATGAGAGGCCAAAAATATTTTTAAAAACAAAATCCAATCATGATAAACTAGCATAAGCTATTATTATTTTTTACCTAATAACTATAAAAACTTCAACAAGATAAGTGAAAGCATCAATGTTTAAAAATGAGGGTTATAACTATCAGATACCCTAGCCTAGCTATTGCCCGTGAGCATAGCATTGCAAAGAAATAAATCACATGATCAAACATCACATTTTAAACATATCTGAACACTATAATCAGAATGTACATGTTTAAGTTCTGCATATTAAAAACCTATAGGACCTCGGCTTCTTATTTCTTCTATACTTATTCAAAGCTTCTGATGAATAATTAATATAAAATGTCTATATATTTATCCTTTTGTAAACTTGAAGATGATCTTTATCCAATTGTAAATACAATGTATAAGACAATGAACATCATCTGCCTACATATTCAGCAATTTCAGAATTCTCAGATCTCTTGAATCTGGAAATGGACATTATTGAAGATCACCAGAATAGGCAATGCTCTTCCTATACCATTAGATCCGAATCCTGCAACACCAAATGAATTTTATCTCATACATTTGGCTGTACCTTTTATGTAGTCATTATGTTATTTGGTATAATATGAGATAGTATGTTTTATTAATGATCTTCAGAGAATCTAATTTTTTTAAGACATACAGTTCTGATTTCAAAAGGATCTACTCTTTTATCAATGTTGTTGGTTAGTCTAGAGATATGTTTTGACTAAATAACTTCCTCCAGATTTTATATCATACAAGCTTTTTTTTCTTCAAATAAATTTTATGTAAATTTGTCAGTTGAATATAAATTATTACAGTCAAAACAATTTAGAAGCCCCTATTTTTAACCAGTTTTTTTCTTTTCAATGTT
Organism: Epiperipatus broadwayi; assembly: GCA_028023455.1. Classification (NCBI taxonomy): domain Eukaryota; kingdom Metazoa; phylum Onychophora; class Udeonychophora; order Euonychophora; family Peripatidae; genus Epiperipatus; species Epiperipatus broadwayi. The sequence continues at coordinate 5,635,545 of JAQFVV010000072.1, read as the reverse complement.
TTATCTAAATAATTTTTTTATTCATTCTTATAATTTTCCTGAATAAGTCTTGAATAAAACAAGTTAATAATATTAACAGAAATATAAACCGAAAAGTTTAAGTAGGGCAATGTAATATTAATATCATCTATATTTTTTATTACTGTTTACAATGCTTTTTTACAATCCACTATTAACAGTTTCAATTGCCCCAGCAAACTGTCAATAGTGGATTGTAAAAAACCATTATAAATGCTAATAAAGAATATAGATGACATTAATATTATATGGATTTGGCAATGCAATAAGAAAGATAAAGTAGGGCAGTAATGGCTAAAAACCAATTAAATGATCTAGCAATAATATCTATAGAAAACATTAAAATCTAAAACTATAAATTATAAAGTTACCATCAAACTATTTATTGCAACAAAAGAACTGAAAAGGATTTAATATATTACAATTGAAATCCACAGGCAAAACTCTCTATACGTATTGCCACTCAGTGCAATCCAGAGTAATGAGTGGCAATACATATAGAGAGTTTTGCCTGTTTTAATAACAGTTATGAGCAAGCATAAGAAATGGTGATCATGTGATGTATATTACGATTGGTTTATTCTGGTTTTTTTTTATATTTTTTATTATATATTAATTTATTTTGTTTCATTTTTCAGCATAATTTTAATTTTATAATATATTATTACTATAATTTGTGTTTTTTTATTATTTTAAATTATATCCTTTCATTTTTCTGCATAATTATAGTTTTG